>OY748330.1:16996782-17725116 GCA_963556525.1 Cochlearia excelsa | reverse complement strand
AGTGTTTTCTCTTTTACCACATTATATCTTTCATAAATTCAAAAACATAACTTCTAACATCATATCTTTTAATTTTACATTATTAATTTGTGTTATGTATGAATTCTGCAGAGTTTGATGTTGATGACAACACTCAGAATGAGTGACTAATAGAACAAGTCGTGGACTATGATTATATCTTTTTTTTTTACTTTAAGTTTTTGAACTTGTCGTTGTTTTTGGAACTTAAGTTTTTGTATTGTATTATGGATAATTTGAACTTGTTATGGTGTTTGAACTTGTTTGAATTTATCATTGTGTTTTACATTTATCTTATTTTTGCTTTGAAATTTGTTTTGATGGTATTTTTGCAAAATTTTGTTGCATATGTTCGGTTCTTTTGGGTAAATTACCCGAACTGAACCGAAAACGTTTTAGTTCTGAAATGGTTTTTTTTTAAAATGTCCAAACCGAACCGAACCACTAAGGAACCGAACCGAACCATATTTCTATTCGTTCCTATATGGTTCCATTTTGTATAGAACTGAAAGAACCGAAACCGAAGAGAACCGAACCGAACCGAATATCCGAACGCCCAACCCTACTTGGGAATTGAATTTGAAGCACCAATGACCATGTATTGTGACAACAAGTCGGCAATGCACATACTATCTAACTCGGTCTTCCCCGAGAGGATCATGCACGTCGAAGTCGATTGCCACAAAGTTAGATAACAAACGGTCAAAGGCACAATTATCCTCGCATACATCTTCACCAAAGCTGCAAGTTTGAAGGTTTGTGAGTTCATCTTACCAAAGCTTGGACTCACAAAATCCATCAAAGACTAAGTCCCTAACCACATTCTTCATACTCTTTTTCCCTTGGTGGGATTTATCCCAAGTGGTTTTCCCACCAAGGTTTTCAATGAGGTGGAGCGTCACAACAAAAAATGTTCCTAGTGTGTGAATTTTTGTGATTGTATAATATTTGTCATAATGTTGTGATGTTATTGATACGAAATTGTGTCATAATTTGTAAATGTTGCATAACTATATTGTGAGAAAATAGTTTATGAAACAAAAATGTTACACTTTGGTTCAAATTTTAATAATATTTTTTGTGATAAAATTGTGACAGATGAGTACTCACAGTTTCGTGAAAATTTTGTAACTGATTAATGACAATTTTTTAGTTGCAATTTGTGACATGATTGTAACAAATTTTTATATTAGAAATAGATATTATTCGTGAAATAATAAAATGTGGTAAATACTTACATAAATTGGTAACAATAAATTGATCGGAACAAATCCGTGTTGTCGAAGTTTGGATAAAACGACCCAGAAATGGGGAGCTAAACGGCCAAATTTGGGCTCGGATATTGCACCAATCTTGGGAACGGCTATTGACACGTTGGCTCTTTCTATTGGGGGATTTCCGGAAAGGTGACGTGCTCGTCGTGGTTTCATGCTATGCAAGAGGTACAACATTCCAAAGGTACGAGGATTTTTCGGCGCAAAAAGCAGAAACGAGTAGACTAAAACGTAAAAAGGGTTGCAACACGAGGAATTCTGGGAGGTCACCCATCCTAGTACTACTCTCTCCCAAGCACCCTTGACTGCGAAGTTCTAATAGGATCCGGTGCATTAGTGCTGGTATGATCGCAACCGTCAACAATTGCATCTTAATCGCTAATATCGTTTGCCTTGTAGCAGTTAAACAACCGATGTGGATCCAATCCAAACAAATACCTTGTTTTTAATGCCTAGACTTTGTTTTATATTTCTTTTGGATCATTCGGACAACATACCCCTTATAAATTGATCGGAACAAACCTGTGTTATCGTAGTTTGGATAAAAGTCTATGAAAAGGGTATAAACGGCCAAATTTGGGCTCGGACATTGCATCAATCGTGGTTTCCGCTATTGACAAGTAGACTCTCTCTCTCTTGTGGCTTTCCGAAAACTCGTTGTGTGCGACGTATTTTCATGCGATGAAAAAGTTACGGCGTTTCAAAGGTACGAGATTTTTTGAGATGAAAAGGCAAAAAAGAGTTAACTAAAACGTAAAAGGGTTGCAACATGAGGACTTCCCGGGAGGTCACCCATCCTAGTACTACTCTCCCCCAAGCACGCTTGACTACGGAGTTCTGATCGGATTTGATGCATTAGTGATGGTATGATCGCAATCGTCAGCAATTGCATCTTAATCGCTTATATCGTTTGTCGTGTAGCATTTAAACAACCGATGTGACTCCAATAAAAAAAAAACTATGTTTCTATTGCCTGGAATTTTTTTGGATAAAACAGCTCAGAAAAGAGTTAAACGACCAAATTTGGGCTCGTAAATTGCACCAATGCTGGGAATCGATAATGACATGTCGGCGCTATCTCTTGAGGCTTTCAGAAAAGCCGTTGTGCGCGACGTGGTTTCATGCGATGCAAAAGTTACGACGTTTCAAATGTACGAGGTTTTCTCGCCTCAAAAAGGAAAAACTGGTAAATTAAAACGTAAAAAAGGTTGCAACATGAGGAATTCCTCGGAGGTCACCCATTCTAGTACTATTCTCGATCAAGCACGCTTGACCGCAGTTTTGATTGGATCTCGGTGCATTAGTGCTCGTATGATCGCAACTGTTAGCAATTGTATCCTAATCGCTTATATCGTTTGCCGTGTAGCATTTAAACATCCAATGTGGCTCATATCAAGACAAAAAGCTTGTTTCTATTGCCTAATTTGTTTTAGATTTCTTTTGGATCATTCGGACAACGTTACCCCTTGTAAATTGATCGGAACGAACCATTGTTATCGTAGTTTGGACATTGCACCAATCTTAGGAACCTCTATTGACACGTCGACGATATCTTTTGGGGCTTTCCGAAACGGTGATATGCGCGTCGTGGTTTAATGCGTTGCAAAAGTTACGACGTATCAAAGGTACGATGTTTTTTCGGCGCAAAAAGCAAAAACGAGTAGACTAAAACGTAAAAATGGTTGCAACATAAGGAATTCGCGGGCGGTCACCCATCCTAGTACTACTCTCTCCCAAGCACGCTTGACTGTGAAGTTTTGAGGGAATTCAATGCATTAGTGCTGGTATGATCGCAACTGACATCAATTGCATCTTCATCGCTAATATCGTTTGTCGTGTCGCATTTAAACAACCGATATGGCTCCAATCAAAACTAAAACCTTGTTTCTAATGCCAAGACTTTGTTTTATATTTATTTTGTATCATTCGGAAAACGTTACCCCTTGTAAATTGATCGGAACGAACCCGTGTTATCGTAGTTTGGATAAAACATCTCATAAAAGGGTCTTAACCGCCAAATTTGGGCTCGGACATTGCACCAATCGTGGTAACCGAAATTGCCACTTAGGCGCTCTCTCATCGGGCTTTCCGAAAAGGTCTTGGGCGCGTCGTGGTTACATGTGATGCAAGAGGTACGGCGTTTCAAATGTACAAGGTTTTTTCGTCGCAAAAAGCAAAAACGAGTAGACTAAAACGTAAAAAGGGTTGCAACACGAGGAATTCCGGGAGGTCACCCATTCTATTACTACTCTTGACCAAGCACGCTTGACTGCGGAGTTCTAATAGGATCTGGTGCATCAGTGCTGGTATGATCGCAACCGTCAGCAATTATATATTAATTGTTTATATCGTTTACCGTATAGTTTTTGAAAAACCGATGTGGCTTCGATAAATAAAAAAAACTTTTTTTCTAATTCCTAGACTTTGTTTTATGTTTCTTTTGGATCATTCGGAAAACGTTACCCCTTGTAAATTGATCGGAACGAACCCGTGTTATCGTAGGTTGGATAAAACAGCCCATAAAAGGTTCTAACCGGCCAAAATTGATCTTGGACATTGAACCAATCTTAGAAACCGTTCTTGACACGTCGGCTCTCTCTCTCTTGGGGCTTTCCGAAAAGGCGTTGTGCGCGACGTTGTTTCATACGATGAAAAAGTTACGACGTTTCAAAGGTACGTGATGTTTTTGGCTCAAACCCATCATAGTAATACTCTCGCCCAAGCACGCCTGACTGCGATGTTCCGATGGGATCTGTTGCATTAGTGCTGGTATGATCGCAACCGTAAGTAATTGTATCTTAATCGTTTATATCGTTTGCCGTGTATCATTTAAATAACCGATGTGGCTCCAATCAAGACAAAAACCTTACTTCTCATTCCTAGAATTTGTTTTATACTTATTTTGGATCATACGGAGAACGTTACCCTTTGTAAATTGATCAAGAACGAATCGGTGTTATCGTAATTTGGATAAAACAACCCATAAAAGGTTCTAAACGGCCAAATTTTAGCCCGTACATTGCACCAATTTTAGGAATCGCTATTGAACGTCGGCTCTCTCTTGGGGCTTTAAGAAAAAAGAGTTGTGCACTGCGTGGTTTCATGCGATGCAAAAGTTACTGCGTTTCAAAGGTACTAGGTTTTTTGGTTCAAAAAAAAAAAAGAGTAAACTAAAACGTAAAAGGCCTTGCAACACGGGGACTTCCTGGGAGGTCACCTATCCTAGTTACACTCTCACCCAAGCACGCTTGACTGCGGAGTTCTAATTGGATCCGGTGCATTAGAGGTTGTATGATCGCAACCGTCAGCAATTGTATCTTAATCGTTTATATTATTTGTCGTGTAGCATTTAAACAACCGATGTGGCACCAATCAACAAAAAACATTGTTTCTAATGCCTAGAAATTATTTTATTTGTCCTTTGGATCATTCGGACAACGTTACCCCTTGTAAAATGATCGGAACGAACTCATGTTATCGTAGTTTCATTAAAATGGCTAAAAAGGATCTAATTGGCCAAATTTGGGCTCAGACAATGCACCAATATTGGGAACCACTAATGAAATGTCGGCCCTCTCTCTCGGGGCTTCCAGAAAAGGCGTTGTGTGCGAGTGTGCGTTCATGCGATGCAAAAGTTACAGCGTTTCAAATGTACGAGGTTTTTTGGCTCAAAAAGTAAAACCGAGTAAACTAAAACCTAAAAGGGGTGTAACACGGGGACATCCTGGGAGGTCACCCATCCTAGTACTATTCTCGCCCAAGCAAGCTTGTCTGCATATTTATGATGCGATCCGGTTCATTAGTCCTGGTATGATCGGAACCGTCAACAATTGTATCCTAATCGCTTATATCGTTTGTCGTGTAGTATTTAAACAATCTATGTGGCTCCAATCAAGACAAAAACCTTGTTTCTAATGCTTAGAATTTATTTTACATATAGGAAGAATTATACATCCAGAAAGAGGAACCTTGACTCTAGTTGGCATTTAAAAAGTGATAGGGATATAAGTAAACAATGATACTTCAAGTCATTATGATGCAGAGAGATATTTGGAAGATTTACAAATATCTTTATATTTACATTATTAGTTATTTTATTATTAAGATGTTTTCCTTTTCTTATTTGGAATATTTTACGGCTTTCAATATTTATTATAAATAGGTCATTTAGACTTATGTTGTATTTAAGACTTTGATTATTTAATAAAGAGCTTTGGCTTTTAAGAGAAGAGTATTCTCGTTCCTTGTTATTGATTTGATTAGATTCATCAATACAAGAAGTTGGTCTTAAGGAGCTATCGAAAGAAACCCTTAATCGATCCAAGAACAGGTCTCGAAAAACCCTAAATTCTTAGATCGACCGTTCACCCATTCGTTCGCTGCATCAGTTGGTATCAGAGCCGCGTATCTTTGATTTCTCAATCGAAGAACGATTCTGGTTGTCATGATGTATGACATATTTTATCCCATGAGAGACCAAAGTCTCTTTGTTAAAAGAGAAAAAAACCATGAGATATACAGAGAGATTTATGGTGATCCTATCTACGATGTTTACGAAGAAGATGTCGTGATTATCGATTTTGTTTTCCCAGAAAATATTTTTGATAATCTGATGCGTGCAAAATCCGTGCAGAATCAGATTCGTGCAATATTTGTGAATCAGATTCGTGCAAGATTCCTGTTAAATCAGGTTCGTGCAAAATCCGTGTCGGATCTGGTTCGTGCAAAATCCGTGTCGGATCTGCTTCATGCAAAATTCGTGATGAATCTGATATTTGCAAATCAAGCGTTTAAAAAGTTGGAAGAACGACATCAATGGAAGAGAAGAAAAAAAGGGAAGAACAAAGTTTTGCATCTTCCGAAAGAATTTGAGCCCGAAGACCACGGTTAAGATTCGGGACGAATCTTCTCTTCGACGGAGAGAATGATGCAGAGAGATATTTGGAAGATTTACAAATATCTTTATATTTACATTATTAGTTATTTTATTATTAAGATGTTTTCCTTTTCTTATTTGGAATATTTTACGGCTTTCAATATTTATTATAAATAGGTCATTTAGACTTATGTTGTATTTAAGACTTTGATTATTTAATAAAGAGCTTTGGCTTTTAAGAGAAGAGTATTCTCGTTCCTTGTTATTGATTTGATTAGATTCATCAATACAAGAAGTTGGTCTTAAGGAGCTATCGAAAGAAACCCTTAATCGATCCAAGAACAGGTCTCGAAAAACCCTAAATTCTTAGATCGACCGTTCACCCATTCGTTCGCTGCATCACATTAGGGAACGCGTTTGGTTCAAAATCTACACGACACCAATCTGCATGTTCAAAAATTGGGAGGTTCAGATTGGTAAGCAAGCATGTCGTTATAACACTTTTATGTGTTATAACTCTAAACAATTCATAATGAAAATTTCATTATGATATTATACATCTTTATAGTTACCAAAAAGGGAAAATTTGTTGACATACCTCAGAGCATCTCCAATGGAGTTTCTTATAAGGAACTTAGTCGGTGAGATCCACAAAATAGTTAAGAAACTACTCTTAAATTCCTTATTTCGGATCCGATCTTAGAGGGATTTTGCACTGTTCATGGACCCCACTCGATACTTGGCGGTCCTTGGTGCGTTATTAAAATATATTTTTACTATTTTTTTAAATTACATTGTCTCATTGAATATTAAGAAACTTTACCTGTTTCTCTGTTGGAGATGGTCTCATATTTTCTTGAAAACTAAACACACCAAATATTTGAAGAATTGAAAATTTATACTATATTTTCCAAAATGACATTTATAACCTTTTTAAATTGATTCTCATACTTTTTATGTAAAACTAGGGGTAACCCGCCTTTCGGGCGGCATTTTCTTTATATTTTTTTATTTAAAAAGTATTATAAAGTGAATTACCATTTATAAACCTTTTTATTTAATTATTTATTTTAGTACAATATATTTGAATTTTTTGTTATATATAATTTTTTGTATTTTGATGATTTTTTTCATCCTTGGTGATTTAATATTGTAATAAATTTCGAGTGATTTTTTCTGTTTTATTATGTACACTTGTATGGTAATGGTTGAAATATTCTTGCATGTCTATTATAAAATGTAATTATTTTTTTCTCTCATACATTTTGAATGTAAATAATAAAATTGTGGTTAATTTTCGAAAGAATGAGCATTTAAATTTAAAAGTATTATTTTAAAACCCATTTAGTATTTGGTGAAATGATTGTTTCTAAAGAATGATTTTTGTAAAATAAATATAAATGTATGTATGTTGTGAAATGTGAGATAAATATATATTCAATTTTGTTATAAGTGAATTTAAAGTAACACAATAAGTGACATTTATTATATCACTTAAAAGGTGAAAATTTATTTTCTTACTTCTCAACTTTTCGTTTATTTCACTTTTAAGTTATATTAATTATGACCTTATAATTATGAATGACCTTATAATTGTAACGGAGAAAATTGTTACAATTGTATAATTTTTAGTTTAAATTGTTTATGACCTTATAATTATGAATGACCTTATAATTGTTTATGTCCTTAACAATATAATCAACAACAAATTCAAACAACAATTATGATAATCAACGACAAAATCAAACAACAACAAGATCTAGATCAAACAACAAAAACAATCAAACAACAAGAACAATATAATCAACAACAAAATCAAACAACAACAAGATCTATAGCAAACAACAAAATCAAACAACAATTATGATAATTCAACAACAATCAAAATTTAAACAACCAAATATACATATATAAGTTAACCTGGAGAAATAGCACGTTTTTCGCCTAAAATCGCCGGAATTTCGCCTCAAATCGCCGGAAATAATCAAAAATACCAAAGGAAAATATTGTGTGCGGCGGAAATTAGGTTTGGGAAGAAGACGAAGTACCCACGAAAAAGCCACGAAAATTTTCGTGGGTATTCAAAAGCCACGAAAATTTTCGTGGGTAATCGTGGGTTTCACAGTACCCACGAAAATTTCCGTGGGTAATTCGTGGGTTTCACGATACCCACGAAAATTTTCGTGGGTAATTCGTGGGTTTCACGCTACCCACGAAAATCTTTGTGGGTAATTCGTGGGTAGCACGAAAAAGCCACGAAAAGCCACGAAATTTTTCGTGGGTAGTCTATTACTGTTCATCGTGGCTTTTCGTGGCATTTCGTGGCTTTTGCCCTATACCCACGAAAATTTTTGTGGCTTTTTCGTGGGTATGGGCAATTTTTTTACTAGTGATTCTACCATACAACATTTTCTATAGTTTTGATGTCAAAGTTCCGTTCTTAAGATTATACAATATTATATCATTAAAAAATAATTTGAATATCTCTTTATCATATAATCACATAGATGAAAACATAAAATATGTTAACTATTGTCAATATTATTAATTTGTAAATTCTTGTAATTATTCGTTAATCTTTATATATATTAGTATGAAGAGAAATCATTTCTTAAAATTGTTAATTTGAAGGTTTTATATCCATATATGTATATTATACACATATATAAACTATATTCAATAAATTAGAAATGGTTTGTCTTTACAACTTCCATGTTTAATTATGAATTCAATTTTCTTATTAATAAAAAATTAAAATAAAGTAATTAATTAAGTATTATTTCAAAACTAAAAATGAGTTGATGATGTGTCAAAATTTTAGAAGTTTGAGAAATGATGTGGCATCATAAGAAGAGAGAACATTCTTCTTTATATAGATTTTAAGGATATAATTTGTTTGTTAAAATAATAAAAATTAGGGGTTCTAAGACCATGAACATCGCATGGAAGGTGGGCACAATTTTGTTTGCTTAAAAGAAAAAAGAAAATCAAACCAAAGGGACAAAAATTAAGAGACATATCCAAATTTAGAAACAAAAGGGCTAATCTCTTGGTTTTTCTGTGGGACCCATGCTTTTAGAGCTCATTTAAAACCTAGATTGCACATGCTCTAAAACCATCTTTATAGATGACTCTTGAGGGGTTTTTACTTGTGGATCCCATCAAAATAATAAAAACTGATGCCTATGCCTCTTCTGTAAGAGACGGTTCTTTCCTCTGTTCGCATGCCCCACTGACACGTGGCGACCCGCGATTGGTGGACTTTATATATTTTTTTTAAATCAGCTAAAAAATAAAATAAAAAATAAATAAAAATTACCTAAGCAACTAGCACCGATAACGATGCTCTAAGAAACTAATTATATATGCAAATATAATATCGTTCTTTTCTTATTTGGTTTCTCTTAAAAACCTAGTTTCAAGTTCTCAAATAGTGTCTATTACGTTTCTCTTTCTCGCACGGTTTCGACCTTGGCCACTACAACATTGTTTCTTGTGCTTAAGGTTCTAACTCTAAGCTTTTACATTAGTATTCTTGTGTTTTCCATTTAATGGTCTTGTGTTATGACTAAATCTCTTTAATTGATCTTATATAATGGGGGAAGTGGCATTGCCTAGTGGTAGCCTGACAGACATAAGTTCACAAGAGGCAGGTAACATAACCTACCAGAGATCGAATCCCAACGCCTACGACAGTGTAGGAATCACTAATGTATATGTACTAAGATTAACAAATACCGTGGCTTTCACCTTAAACATGCAACCAAAAACATACCGACTATAGTTCAGTGTTATTAAAACAACCCATCAGAACTCCGCATTTAAGCATGCTTGGGGGAGATTAGTACTAGGATGGGTGGGTGACCTCTCGGGAATTCCTCGTGTTGCAACCCTTTTTACGTTATAGTTTACTTGTTTTCCTTTTTGCGCCAATAAATCTCGTACCTTTATAAAGCCGTAACTTTTGCATTGCATGCAAAAAACGTCGGACACAACGCCTTTTCAGAAAGGTCCCATAAAGAGCGCCGACTTGTATATAGCGGTTCCCAAGATTGGTGCAATTTCCGAGCCCAAATTTGGTCGTTTAGACCCTTTTCTGGGCCGTTTTATCAAAACTGCGATAACATGGGTTCATTCCGATCAATTTTCAAGGGGTAACGTTGTCTGAATGATCCAAAAGAAATATAAAACAACGTCTAGGCATTAGAAAAAAAATTTTTGACTTGATTGGAGCCATATCGGTGGTTTAAATGTTACACGACAAATGATATAAGAGATTAAGATACAATTACTGACGGTTGAGATCATACCAGCACTTATCACTGCAAGAATCTGCGCAATTTACGACTAAATACTTACAACGATTTATTTCGTCGTAAATTTAGGACAATATTACGACGATTTTACAACGAATATATAAATAGTTGTAAAATCGTCGTAAGAACAACGAATTTTGTCGTCGTTAAATCGTCGTAAAATTACGACGATTTCGGCAAGATTTTCCAAATATGTTTTTCATCGTCGTTAAGTCGTGGTAAATGTACGACGATTTTACGAGAATCTGCTTTTACCGAAGAAATTGTTGTAAAATTATTGTTAATTAACAACGATTTTACAACAAACTCATTTTGGGACATTTTAACGACGATTATTGATACATTTTATGGTAGTTGAAAACGTGTCGTTACTGCTACACCTAATTTTTTACAACGTTCATTTTAGTAGTTTAATCGTTGTACATTCGTTATAAATCCTTTGTTAAATTCAGAAGTTGTAGATTAGTGGTTAATTTTTGTTGGTAAAAAGTTGGTAAATTTTCAAAAATCCTATAAATACATCCTCACTCCTCACCACAAATCACACCATAAATCATCTCTCTCTCTCTAAAAAAACTCACTTTCTATTGAAAAAAAATGTCCGGAGGCGATATCTACGAAATCCGGAAGTGGATGTACATACATCGAGGCGATAACGGATCGGTGACAAGAGAGTTCATCCATTGGGTTGAAATATTCATGCAACAGGCCACAAATCTACTTATCAATATCGAAAGCGGTAAGATGTTTTGTCCTTGTATCAAATGCGACAATAGACGGTTCATTTTGGTTGAAAATGTTTGGAAGCATTTGTTAAAAAGAGGATTTACACCACAATATTATATATGGTTTCAACATGGGGAAGGTTATTGTGGTAATGTTGCTAGTAGTACTAATTATCATAAGGAATCTGTAGACTATGATCAGCATGTAGAAAATGAGTATGATTATTAAAATTTTCATCATGATCATGGAAATGAACCGGATAGGATAAATGACATGGTTAGCGATACATTTCGTCCTGAAGTTAACATTGTTGCATTCTCATCTGCTGGAAATTTAGTCGAAGAACCTAATTTAGATGCTAAAAAATTCTACGACATTTTAAATGCTCAAATCGACCAATATATGATAATTGTAGAGAAGGGCACTCTAAATTGTCATTAGCTGCTAGAATGATGAATATTAAAACATACCATAACTTTGTTGAGGTGTGCATGGATGATTGGGCTTCATTGTTAAAAGAATATCTACCCTCTGATAATTTAGCTGATGAAACGTTTTATGAGGTTCTAAAATTGGTTATCAGTCTTGGTCTTCTGTATCAATCAATTGATGTATATGTAGACAATTGTATGATATATTGGAAAGACGACGACATTCTTGAGGAATGTCTTTTTTGCAAAAAACCAAGATATAGGCCAGAAGGAGTAGGTCGGAAGAGGGTACCGTACCAGAAGATGTAGTATATGCCTATAACAGATATGCTACAAAGGATGTATCACTCGGAGAGGACAACTTCTTCGATGAGGTGACATGCAGAACATACATAGAAGCCTGGAGAGGTGACGCACCCATCAGATGCGAAAGCCTGGAAACACTTTAACTCGGTGTACCCCAATTTTGCTAGACGAAAAGGTAACGTCTACCTTTGTCTATGTACGGATGGATTTAGTCCATTTGGTATGTCATGTAGGCAGTATTCTTTCTGGCCCGTCATCGTCACCCCTTATAACCTCCCACCAGAGATGTGTATGCAAAGGCAATTTTTATTTATGAGTATATTAGTCCATGGACCTAAGCATCCAAAAAGATCTCTTGATGTTTTTCTACAACCTTTGGTGGAATAGTTGAAAGAGTTATGGCACACTGGAGTAAAGACTTACGATTGTTCGAGGAAACTGAATTTTACAATGCGTGCAGTGCTTCTATGGACGATTAGCAACTTTCCCGCTTATGAAATGTTGTCGGCTGGACTACACACGGACGACTCTCTTGTCCTTACTTCATGCATCGTATTCATGCCTTCCAATTGAAGCATGGAAGGAAAACTAGCTGGTTCGATTGTCACCGTCACTTTCTTAGTCTACGCCACCCTTACTGGAAAAACAAACGAATGTTTAAGAAGAAAAAAGTGGTTCGTGATCCTCCACTGGTGTATTACACGGGCGAACAAGTTGAGGCGCATATGGATCATTACATTGCGAATTACACAGTTCCCCGTGGAGGAAACTGGCATGTCCCGCCTAATCTTTCGGGGATACTTTATTTTTGTTGAAGCATCTGACGCCATTTCATCTATGCTTATCCTCATATATGTTCTAGATAACGTAGTTGCTTGCATGGTTTCACATATGTGGAAAAAATGAAGTTGATTTGGTATGGATGCAAAGAACTTCTGAACCAACAAAGATTAGCGACACACATTTTTATTCCATCAAATTCGTGACCACAACCTTAATTCCATCAAAAATAAAAACCGAAACTCATCAAACTAACCATTCAAATCCAGATGAGAAAGTTAAATTCATCAAGAAACAAGATCGCTAGTGGGATCGTATAAAAAGATCATTTAAGCTTTTATCAACAACCATACTTCATAAAAAAAATGAGTTAGAGTCCTACAATAATGCATTTTTTGAGGTTTCGTAAGTTTGTGAACAATGTACAAAGATCTTTTAGGCACTTATAACCACATATATTTGATAAAGGTTAGGTTTGACTTAGAGAAAACAAGTTGTTTGAAATTTTGTAAATTCGTGGAAATTGTACAAACATCATTTAGATACTTACAAGCACCCATATTGCATAATACTTTGTTAGATAACACATTCTTTGAGGTTTCGTAATTTTCTGAACTATGTACAACTTTAATTTAGGTTCTTATAACCGCCCATATTGCATAAAATTTGTGTTTGAGTCCTAGAACACGCAATGTTTAATGTTTCGTAAGTTCATGAACCATTACAATGATAATTTAGGAACTTAAAAGCACTCATATTGCATAAAACTCTACTTTGAGTTCTTTGAAATACTTTGTGTGAGATTTCATAAGTTCGTGAAACATGTACAAATATCATTTAGGCACTTTTAAACACTCATATATCATAAAACTTTAGTTTGAGTCTTAGAAAACGTGTTTTTTGTGGTTTTGTAAGTTTGTTAACCATTTACAAAGATTATTTAGGTAATTAAAAGACTCATATTGCATAAAACTTAAGTTTGAGTACTAGAAACATTTTTTAAGGTTTCGTAAACTCATGATAAATGCAAAAC
This sequence comes from Cochlearia excelsa, assembly GCA_963556525.1. Taxonomy (NCBI): domain Eukaryota; kingdom Viridiplantae; phylum Streptophyta; class Magnoliopsida; order Brassicales; family Brassicaceae; genus Cochlearia; species Cochlearia excelsa. Next base: position 17,711,356 of record OY748330.1, on the reverse strand, counting down.
GTAAGTTAAAGATCTTTTTAGCACCCATATTGCATAAAACTTAAGTTTGAGTCCTGGTGATGAGTTATAGTGGAAGCGAACGCAGTGAAAGACAAGGCGAAAGAATAACTAAAATAGAGTAGAAGTGGGTAAGGAAGAAACGGAATAGATCACCACATTTCGTAAAGCCGAAGCACCATAATCGATAAAGAAACCCGCTGAGCTAACACCACACTTGCACCACAACAAGTGATAAAGACGCTCAAAGGACACCACCAATGGCTCTCCCAAAGCCAAAGGATAAAGTAAAATGCTCTAAACAGATCCAAGGGGTCACAAAGACTCCAAATTCTTAAACTCGTTTTTATTATTTTATTCAATGGAAAAGAGTCTAATTATATAGAGGAATTACATAGAAAACTTTAAATAAAATGGAATCAAAGGTATACAAGACTTTTGGGATCCCAAAAAGACTTTCAAACTTCTAAAAAGAGTAATTAAAACACTTAGATAATTGTAGTCTTTAATGGTGACTAAAATGACTCTTTGACTCCATTCATCCCATTAGTCTTCATTTAATTTGATTGCTCTTGGACCAACATAGTGACAACAAACTCACTTCCTTCTTTGCCTTCTGTTATAACATTTATAACTTCTTCGACTTTTGTTATAACATTTATAACTTTTGCTCCCGCATCAGTCTCTCCGGGTTCAAAAGGATTTGACCTCAAATCCAGCAACTCTTCATCCTCAACATATGGAGAAAGATCCCCCACGTTGAAAGTAGCCGATATTCGATATTCACCTGGAAGTTCAGGTTTGTAAGCATTCTCTCCATACCTCTCAAGTATCTTGAATGGAACATATGATTGTATAGTTGGGATTGGCCAACTTTTCATCGCTTCCACTTTGCTTTCATCCACTGAAATTCCATATCCAGAAAACACATATCCAAGAAACAAAACACTAGAAGTGAAGAATGAACACTTCTCAGGCTTAACATAGAGCTGGTTTCTTCTCAATACATCAAAGACCTCCCTTAGGTGTTGTGAATGATCTTCTTCGTTCTTACTATAAACCAGATTGTCATCAAAGTATACCACCACAAACTTTCCAATAAAGTTGCGTAGTACCTGATTCATAAGCCTCATGAAGGTGCTGGGTGCATTAGATAGACCAAACAACATAACAAGCCATTCAAACAACCCATTCTTTGTCTTGAATGTTGTTTTCCACTCATCTCCTTCCTTCATTCTTATTTGATGATATCCACTTCTTAGATAAATCTTTGAAAACACCTTTGATCCATTATGCTCATCTAGCATATCATCCAATCTTTGTATAGGATAACGATACTTAACGGTAATCTTGTTGATAGCAACATTTTTTAAGGTTTCGTAAACTCGTAATAAACGTAAAACGTAAGTTTAAGATCTTTTTAGCACCCATATTGCATAAAACTTGTGTTTGCGCCCTAGAAAATGCATTGTTTGAGGTTTTGTAAGTTCGTGAACCATGTACAAAGATCATAAGGAAATTTAAAGCACATATATTTCATAAAACTTTGGTAAGTCCTAGAAAACCTAGTTGGTTTTTTTCATAAGTTCGTGGAACATTTAAAAAATTGTTTCGACACTTATAACAAAATATATTGCATAAAAGTTTGGTTGAGTTGTAGTAAACGAATTGTTTGAGGTTTTGTAAGTTTGTGAAACATGAAACATCATTTAAACACTTAAAAGCACTTATGTAACATAAAACTTGTGTTTGATTCCTAGAAAATGGGGTTTTTAAGCTTTTAGAAGCCCGTGAATCATGTACGACAACAATTTAGGCAATTAGAATGATATTGCATAAAACTTGTATTTGATTCTGAGAAACTTTTTTATATAGAGTTCGTAAATTCGTCAACATACTACAATGTTGATTTAGTCTCTTATTAGCACCTATATTGCATAAAACTTTTGTTTAAATCCTCACAAAATTGTTGTTTAAGGGTTGTAAGTTCGTGAACCATGTACACAAATATTAAGTGAAATTAAAAGCACTCATATTGCATAAACATTGGGTTCAAATCGCCGTGACGCGCTGTTTCAGGTTCTAAAAGTTCGAGAACCATGTAAAAAGATGTTTTAGGCTTTTATCAGCTCTCATAATTACATAAAACATGAGTTTTAGTCCTAAAAATGTGTTTTGGAGATTTTGTAAGTTTGGGAACAATGTACAAAAATCTTGTAGGAACTTAAAAGCACATTTTTGCTTATAATTGGGTTTTAGTCTTACAAACCCAGTTGTTTTAGGATTCTTAAGTTCTAGTAACATGTGCGAAAATTGTGTAGGCACTTATAGCCACCCATTTTACATCAAATTTGGGTTTGACTCGTAAAAGACACATTTAGACACTTACAAACACTCATATTGCATAAAAGTTGGGTTTGAGTCCTAGAATATGCGTTTTTGTGGTTTCATAAGTTCATGAACATTTATAATCATCTTTTATCCCCTTATAACAACATATATTGTATAAAATTTGGTTTTGTGAACCATGTACAAAGGTCAGATAAGCACTTATACACACTCATCTTGCATAGAAGATGGATTTGAAAATGAGTCCTAGACAATTTGTTGTTTGATGTTTTGTAAGTTTGGGAACAATGTACAATGATCATTATAGCACTCATAATGCATAAACTTGGGTTCGAATCATAACGTTCTCTCCCAATTGAGAAGAATTTGACCTCAAATCAACTTTCTTTGCACAATTAGGTACCAAATCATTAACATTAAAGCTTGTACTTACATTGTAATTACCTTGCATATTATCTAACAACGGATATTCTAGGACTCTAAACAAAGATACATGCAACACGTGTGCTTATGAGTGTCGCAAGGATTATTGTACAAGTTTCACAGAACTTACAGAACATCTAACAACACATATTCTATGACTCTAAACAAAGTTTCATGCAACATGAAAGCTTATAATTGCAAAAATGATCTTTGTGCAAATTTCACGAACTTACGAAACATTTAACAACGCACATTCTAGGACTCTAAACCAAGTATAATTCAACATGAGTTCTTAAAAATGCATCAATGATCTTTGTACAAGTTTCACGAACTTATGGATTATTTAACAACGCATATTTAAGGACTCTAAACCAACCTACATGAAACATGAGTGCTTATAGGTGCATCGATGATATTTTCACAAGTTTCATGAACTTATGAAACATCAAGCAACTCATATTATAGGAATCTAAACTAAGTTTCATACAACATGAGTGCTTATAAGTGCCTCAATAATCTTAGTACAAGTTTCACGAACTTACGAAACATCTAACAAATTATATTTTATGTCTCTAAACCAAGTTTCATGCAACATGAGTGTTTATAAGTGCATCAATGATCTTTGTACAAGTTTCACAAACTTATGAAACATCTAACAACGCATATTCTAGGACTTTAGATAAAGCTACATGCAATATGAATGCTTATAAGTCCATCAATATTCTAGGACCATAAACCAAATTTCACGCAACATGAGTTCTTGAAAGAGCCTCGATGATCTTTGTACAAGTTTCACGAACGTACAAAACATCTAACAACGCATATTTTAGGACTCTAAATCAACTTTCATGCAATATGGATGCTTATAAGTGCTTCGATGATCTTTGTACAAGTGTAAAGAACTTACGAAACATCTAACTACGCATATTCTAGTACTATAAACAAATATACATGCAACATGAGTTCTTATAAGTGTCGTAATGATCATTGTACAAGTTTCACGAATTTATGAATAACATTTAAAAACGCATATTCTAGGACTCTATATAGATAAAATATGTGAAAATATTGAATTATGTGTAGTTTTGTGAAGGGAGGGTTGAAAGGTTGTAGTTTTGTGAATTCCTCATAAGACATTATTAACACATCAAATCTCTTCCTATTTCTCTATCTTCGATATATTTTACATTTTTTGTCACATACTTTTCACTTATATATATATATATATATATATCTAGAATACCTGATATTTTTCAACATATCTTTATTTATTATCATAAATAAGAACAAAGTAATATGTTTGATTATGAAGTACAAACTAAAACATTACTCAGCATGTGTATGCAATATTGTTACTCGCAGTGAATTTGATTTTTACGACTTTTAAGTAGTAATTTTTATCATTGTAGGTACCTAAATTATATATGAATATATATAACATTATGAGAGAAATAAATATTTAATTATTCTTGGTGTGATTTTTAATTTTTAGAAAATTATGCTAATATGTTTTGCAAATTTATTATGAAAATTATATTAATATGTTTTCAATTTTTTGTTATATGCATGCAATCTTGAGATGAAGCTACAATCAAATGCTTTTACAAAAAAGCAACTAGCATTCCGAAATATTTTGTTGAGAAGCTACAATCAAATGCTTTTACAAAAAGCAACTGCAGGTTTATTTGATTTTTCTAAACTAAATATCTATTTACAAATATATGTTTTGTCTAAGTAATCATTTTTTTATGTTTTATATATTTTAGAAAAAGGTAATATCTTTTTATTGTAGGAGTTTTAAACGGAAATTCCAGCTTCGATAACATTTTCGAATAGCGAGCGACATGTGATACAAGCATATGTAAGTATTTCGAATTGTCCTAAAGGTACGATACATGTACGACAATACCCGACCAGTCCGGTTTATGAGATTTGGCTTAAGAGGGACTCTACTAATACTCCTAGACATTAGGTACACACATATTTCTACCTAGTTAAGTAGTCAAATGGAAATATCAAACAAATTATACATATATAACTAAACTAGAGAAATTCACAAAACTACACCATTTCAATTCTTCCTTCAAAAAATTATACCTAATTCAATATTTTCTACTTTTATACCCTTTTCAAATTTTAAATGGTTCAATTATGCTCTAAAAAATTACCAAAATTAAAATATTTTCATTTGGATTCGCCAATTAATGTTTAGGGTATAATATTGAAGGTGTAAGGTTTTGTGGGTAAGGCTAATTTTGATTTAATTTTTAGTAATTAGGTGTAGTTTTGTGAAGTGATTTATAAAAAATGTAGTTTTGAGGAATGCAATTTAGAAGGTGTAGTTTTATAATTATCCCATATAACTAAGTACTTGACATTTGACCAAAATATATATATATATATATATATATATATATAATATGTACGCTTACAACATGTTAAATGCTATCTAGAGTCTAGATTCTAGACATCGGCATTAATATTAGAAATGTGATTTATTACTTGTAATATTTGAAATGTGTACATGCGGCCAGAAACACCGAAACAAAGTTATATGACACTAACGCTACAATTAGCGTTTGGGAGCCAAAAGTAGAAGAGGGAGTGAAAGAGTTTAGTGTATCGCAAATTTGGCTTGCCATAGAAAATTACATGACTAAAGATCTCAATACCATCAAAGAAACTTAGGAGGGTAGTTTTGATTAGGTTGTCACATTTCAACTTTTATAATTACTACTTTTAACTTCTTATGATATCAACTTTTAACTTCTTATATAGAGAGTAATATATATATATATTATGAACTAGGTGACTTCTCGCGCGCGAAAAATAAATTTTGAAAATAATAGAATTTGACATAGAGGTGGATAATTATAATGAGGTCTAAGGTTTATTATAATAATATCTATAATTTGATTTACTTTTTGTTTCGGTTATAATATCTATATATATATTATGAATTTATGATACTTGACAATAGAAACAACTTTCATAATTTGTGTATATATAATTATTCTTTAATGTATATACTATATAATGTAAATCATTGTTTCTTTCATAAAATATGTTTTAGAGAAACACACATTCATATACTTTAACATCAAATAAAAGAATCTCATAAAAACAATTTTTCATATTCTCTTCTTAGTACAACACGATTTCTACGTTTGGAAGATTATGATCTCGGGTGTTTAGTGGTTGTGTCATGTGGTAATGAAAACTTTTGTTCATTGTTTGGACGATTTTATGGTCTCCAAAGTGGTTATGTGTTGATTTGATCAACAATCTTCCACAACAAATATGAGCCAAAAGAATAATTCTATCATATCTAATGCATGTCTTTTCCATACGATATTAGTTTACTATCACTATCAAACTAATACTAGCTTTTAAAAAATATATAAAATTTGAGTTCAACAATATTTCGAACAAAAACATTTAAAATAGATATTAAACAAAATTAGAATCTCAAAAAACATATAGTAAATATATGATTTTTAGTAAAATTTTGTGTATATATGTAATATTACATGGCAAAATAATATTTTTTTATTACAAATTCAACTTATTGTTAACAATTTAATATTTAATTAGCCCGTACAAAAGCACGGGTCACAACACTAGTAGATTTATGTTTTCGGATCATTTTAATAACGTGTATAGCATACACTATGCTTTATTATTTAGACTAGTTTGTGACTATTGACTCGGAGTTACATGCGTTTCCACTTTTTTTGTATGCATTCAAATTAAGGGAATTATTGATATGAGCGAGGAACCGGATGCCCGAGCAAAACCGGAGCCCGAGCATCGAGCAAAACCGGAGCCCGAGCATCGAGCAAAACCGGAGCCCGAGCATCGAGCAAAACCGGAGCCCGAGCATCGAGCAAAACCGGAGCCCGAGCATCGAGCAAAACCGGAGCCGGATGCCGAGCAACCAGAAGGAGCGATCACACGATCGAAAGCCAAGGAACTAGCTAAGGAAGCTCAAGCCATGATCATGAAGGAAGAACGGAGAGGACAAGCTGGGAGCCTCTTCAACGTGCACACAATGGCCTAGAGACAAGACCAAGGTAATTAGGCTAAGCGACTCTGAGATTCAACTTAGTACTCTTTCCCACAGGGTTTTAACGAGGCTAAGGAGATCACCACGTCGGTTGCTTAGCCGCATTACCTTGAAGAGTGTAAGAGACGAGGCACTACTTCACTACTCGTCGTTTTTATGTCGCACATCTTGTTATTTTTGTTCTTTTAAAAAAACATCGCGTCGTTTTGTGCGGTTTCCTTATTTGGAACGCACGCCAACCCTAAAGAGAACGCCTTGCTTCTCTTTATATTGGCCGCCGCTTGTAACCTATTTCTTTAGTCAAGCTTTTATCAAAAACTCTATAGTTTCGACTCCGCCGATTCATCTCTTGAATCCGAAACTCTTACAAGCTTTGTTCTTCAAAGTGTTTCTTCTAACCATCGAGAAAGCCGTTCCATAGCTTGCTCGAGACGTACCATACTTACATCCTTACCATTCCACCATCGCCGCATCTTATCCGACGCATATCCACTAGTTTCTCTATTTCCTTCATCGTTACCCTCATATCGCCTACTCACCTTTTCCACAGAGTTCCGGATCCTGCCTAAGAGCGTATCACGTGGTATCAGAGCCATCCTCTGTACTAAAAGGCTGAGTTATCTCTAAAACTATCATCGCTTTAATCTCGTTTCGATTAGATCTAGTAGCGCTTGTTAGGATTGATAGATTCATCGGATATTTGTGTTGTTATTTGCGGTGTGAATTTGTCTGAGTTAAATCTGCTTGAATGTCGTTTGAAAACTTGTTTGATTTAGTTGAAACTTGATAAGATCGCATCTAGAGCCTCACCTTTACTTCCGCTTGCTTAAAATCTCGTGTGTAGTCTTGAAAGTTCGTCGCTATTGTGCTTGAACAAGCTTTGTCTAAGCGGCGGCAAGCTAGACAAGGCGAAAACCCTTTTCAAATTTCCTTTTTGTTTTGAATTGCCGATTTCCTTTTCCAAAAACGCGCGTTTCATTAAAACCACCGATTTCCTTTTTGTTAAAACATCCAACCGGATTTCCTTTTTCCTTGCTTGCCTATCACGCGTTGTCTTCTTGTGTTGTGAAGTTGTTTGCTTACGTTATCTGTGAACTACTTACTGCGAGCTGCGTTTCCGTGCAACAGGTACCATGTCCCTATCACCGGAAGCGATTGACGACCTCAAAAAACTCATAGCAACGCAGGTGGCTGAAGCAATGGCCCTATTTCTTCCTCAACAAATTGCCCAACAGCTTACTCTGGAACGTGAGAGGAAAACCAAGGAAACCGCAAAGGGAACCTCGGATTCTGAGGGTGGGTCAACGCCAACTCCATCCGATGCCATGCGGATTTGCAAAGGAAAAGGCGTTGCCGGTACATCTAGATTCCAGGCAATCCGCAACCTCCGTCCAACCAACGCAGCCAAAAAGCAGAGGGTACCACGGCAACGGGAACACGCTGAGCTGAGCGAACCAGAGGACAAAGCTCCCAAGCGTAGGCCACACACTGCTTCACGCCGACCTACTCAAACCATAGCCGGGCAACGCGTCTACATCGGCTCTAGCGACGAGTATTATGGCGTCAACGTCTCGGACCGTAGTAGGCGAAGCCGGAGACGTGAGAGGCGTGACAGGGACGACCCAAGAGATCCGGAGAGCCAGCAACTAAAGCATATCAAGGCTAAGTTCCCACCATTTCTCGGCAAGAACGATCCGGAGGCCTACCTTGACTGGGAGAGGAAGATGGAGTCCAGCTTCTTGTGCCATGATACATATGCCTCCAACAAGGTAAAGATAGCCGTCTCGAATTCGGTGAGTATGCACTTTTGTGGTGGGATCAGCTTTGCACCACACGGAACCGCCATAATGAGCTGCCCATCACCACCTGGCACCAACTCACCACCCACTTGAGAAAAAGATTTGTGTCGAGCCATTACCACCGGAAGTTCTCAACAAGCCGAGAAAGCTCACCCAAGGGTCCACCACAGTCCGAGATTACTTCCAAGAGATGGAAACCCTTCTTATCCGAGCCGGACTAGAGGAAGATGAGGAAGTAACCATGGCGCGGTTCATTGGTGGACTCGGCCCGAGACATCCAGGACAAGGTGGAGCTCCAAACTTATATGGACCTTGAGGAACTCGTGCACAAGGCGAACCGGTGGAGAGTCGAACAAGAGAAGATACGCCAAGCCGAGCTTCTCCTCCACGACCAACAAACCCAAGGAATTCATACCTTCTCGGCCACCTTTCTCCAAGGATGCCAAGCCTACTTCCACGACGAAAGAAGAGGTCAAGTTTGATCCCAAGGGCAGAACCAACACCTCCTCCAGCAACGTTAGGTGTTTTAGATGCCAAGGGATGGGACACTACTCGAGAGATCGCCCCAACAAGAAAGTCTTCATGATTCTGGACAACGGAGAGGTAGTTCCACAAATTTCGATTCAGATCCAGAAGAAGGAGAGGAGGAGGAAGCCGTAGCCGTTGGAGAGATGCTGGTAGTCCGGAGGACGTTGAGTGTCCAGAACCAACCGGAGGAGCTAGTGCAGAGAAACCACCTCTTCCACACACGCCGCCTGGTCAAAGGAAAGGTATGCAGCCGATCATAGATGGGGGTAGTTGCACCAACGCCGCCGGTGAGCTAATGGTCCAGAACCGAGCCTAGAGACCATCACCCATCCCCGGCCATACAAGTTGCGGTGGCTCAACGATAGTGGTGCTCTCACCGTCACACAACAGTCCGTTTCACCCCGTCCATAGGCAAGTATGAAGACGAGGTCCTTTGTGATGTCATACCCATGGGATCCAGCCATGTGCTGCTTGGCCGACCGTGGCAATCTGACCGGAAGGTCCTCCATGACGGCTACACCAACAAGCACACGTTTGAGTTCAATGGCCGCAAGATCACGCTGATCCCTCTTACTCCGAGTGAGGTGTACCAAGACCAGCTCTATCTCAAACTCAAGGAAGAGAAGGACAAGGCGCCTGGTCCACACGCCAACCTCTATATTAACCAAAGAGAAGTTTCTGAACTTTTGAACTCCAATTGCTCTATGTTATTATTTGTGTACAAGGAAAGCCTTGTTAGTACTAACCCCTCACATGAGCTTCCTAGTGAAATGACTAAGCTATTGCAGGAATATAGTGACGTTTTTCCCCAAGAAACCCCACCAGGTTTGCCTCCTATACGCGGCATTGAGCACCAGATTGATTTTGTGCCGGGTTCCGCACTCCCCAATAGACCATCCTACCGAACCAACCCGGTGGAGACCAAGGAGCTTCAGAATCAGGTGGAGGAGCTAATAAGGAAGGGGCACATCAGAGAAAGCATGAGTCCATGTGCCGTCCCGGTGTTGCTTGTACCCAAAAAGGATGGATCATGGCGCATGTGTGTTGATTGCCGAGCCATCAATAACATCACGGTGAAGTATCGCCATCCTATTCCTAGACTTGATGATATGCTTGATGAATTAAGTGGTTCTAACCTTTTCTCTAAGATAGATCTTAAGAGTGGTTATCATAAGATTAGGATGAAGGAGGGTGACGAGTGGAAAACAACTTTCAAAACTAAGCAAGGCTTGTATGAGTGGCTTGTAATGCCGTTCGGTCTAACTAACGCACCTAGTACTTTCATGAGACTAATGAACCATGTGTTGAGATCTTTTATAGGTGTGTTCGTGGTGGTGTACTTCGACGATATCCTTATCTTTAGCAAGAACTTGGCCAAGCACATTGACCACATACGAGACGTCCTTGAAGTCCTAAGGAGGGAAAACTTATTCGCCAACATTGATAAATGCACTTTTTGTACTAATCAGGTTGTCTTCTTAGGTTTTGTTGTGAGTGCAGAAGGAGTGCAGGTTGATGACGAGAAGATCAAGGCCATCAGGGATTGGCCGAGACCTACCACCGTGGGAGAAGTCCGAAGTTTCCATGGTCTAGCCGGCTTCTATAGGCGCTTTGTCAAGGATTTCAAAGCACACTTGCGCACCCCTTACGAAGTCATCAAGAAGGACGTCGGATTCAAGTGGGGGGAAGCACGGGACCAGGCTTTCCAAAGCCTTAAAGAGAAGCTTATCAATTCCCCTCTACTTATGCTGCCTGATTTTCTTAAAACATTTGAGATTGAGTGTGATGCTTCTGGTGTAGGTATTGGCGCGGTTCTTATGCAGGATAAGAAGCCAATTGCCTATTTCAGTGAGAAATTAGGGGGAGCCACGCTGAACTATCCTACCTATGCCAAGGAACTATACGCATTGGTGAGGGCCTTGCAAACCTGGCAACATTATCTATGGCCAAAGGAGTTTGTAATCCACACGGACCATGAGTCGCTCAAGCATTTGAAGGGACAACAAAAACTGGACAAGAGGCATGGATGCTGGATAGAGTTTATTGAGGCATTTCCCTATGTCATCAAGTATAAGAAAGATAAAGACAATGACGTAGCCGACGCATTGTCTCGGAGGTACACCCTAATCTCAGAATTGACATCTAGACTCATAAGATTTGAAGTGCTTAAAACGTTGTATGAATCTGATTCTGAGTTTAGCTCTTATTACTTGAAATGTGCTAAGTTTGCTTGTGAGAACTACTATAGACAGGATGGCTACTTGTTCTTCCACCATAGGTTGTGCATACCTACCGGCTCGGTTAGGGAACTACTTGTCCGAGAAGCCCACGGTGGAGGACTAGCCGGACACTTCGGGGTGGCCAAAACCTTAGCAAGTCTCCAAGCCCACTTCTATTGGCCGCATATGAGAAGAGATGTGGAGAGGATTTGTCTTAGGTGTATCAATTGTAGACAAGCCAAGAGTAAGGTTCAGCCGCAAGGTTTGTATACCCCATTACCCATTCCTTCTCACCCTTGGACTCATATATCTATGGACTTTGTAGTTGGCTTACCTCGAACCAGAAATGGTAGAGATTCCATCTTTGTGGTTGTAGACGTGTTCAAGCAAAATGGCCCATTTCATTGCTTGCCACAAGACGGATGATGCCGTAGGTGTAGCTAATCTGTTTTTCCGGGAAGTGGTGAGGCTACATGGCATGCCTCAAGTCATTGTCTCTGACCGTGACACCAAGTTCTTTAGCCACTTTTGGCGTACCTTGTGGGCAAAGCTAGGAACCAAACTGTCCTTTTCCACTACATGTCATCCGCAAACGGACGGTCAAACCGAAGTGGTGAATAGGTCGTTATCCACACTCTTGAGAACCCTGGTGAAGAGCAACATCAAGTCATGGGAAGAGTGTCTACCCCATGTTGAGTTCGCTTATAACCACGCTAAGCATTCTTCTACTCTCTACTCTCCTTTTGAATTAGTATACGGGTTTAGCCCCATGTCTCCATTAGATCTAATTGCCTTACCTTTGAGTGAAATGTCTAGTGTTGATGGCAAGAAAAAGTCTGAACAGGTTAGGAAAATGCACGAGAAAGCCAAGGAGAACATCGAGAAGAGAACCGAGCAATACGCCAAGCACGCCAATAAGGGCCGAAGAAAAATGGTGTTTCAAGAAGGCGACTTGGTGTGGATCCATCTGAGGAAAGAACGGTTTCCAGCCGAGAGGAAGTCCAAACTCATGCCCCGAGTAGACGGACCTTTCAAAGTGACCCGGCGGATAAACGACAACGCCTACAAGATCGACCTCCAAGGTAAGTACACGATATCGAATTCCTTCAATGTCTCTGACTTGTCTCCCTTTATTGATGATGCAGATTTGAGGACAAATCCTTTTCAAGAAGGAGGGGATGATATGAGCGAGGAACCGGATGCCCGAGCAAAACCGGAGCCCGAGCATCGAGCAAAACCGGAGCCCGAGCATCGAGCAAAACCGGAGCCCGAGCATCGAGCAAAACCGGAGCCCGAGCATCGAGCAAAACCGGAGCCGGATGCCGAGCAACCAGAAGGAGCAATCACACGATCGAAAGCCAAGGAACTAGCTAAGGAAGCTCAAGCCATGATCATGAAGCAAGAACGGAGAGGACAAGCTGGGAGCCTCTTCAACGTGCACACAATGGCCTAGAGACAAGACCAAGGTAATTAGGCTAAGCGACTCGGAGATTCAACTTAGTACTCTTTCCCACTGGGTTTTAACGAGGCTAAGGAGATCACCACGTCGGTTGCTTAGCCGCATTACCTTGAAGAGAGTAAGAGACGAGGCACTACTTCACTACTCGTCGTTTTTATGTCGCACATCTTGTTGTTTTTGTTCTTTTAAAAAAACATCGCGTCGTTTTGTGCGGTTTCCTTATTTGGAACGCACGCCAACCCTAAAGAGAACGCCTTGCTTCTCTTTATATTGGCCGCCGCTTGTAACCTATTTCTTTAGTCAAGCTTTTATCAAAAACTCTATAGTTTCGACTCCGCCGATTCATCTCTTGAATCCGAAACTCTTACAAGCTTTGTGCTTCCAAGTGTTTCTTCTAACCATCGAGAAAGCCGTTCCATAGCTTGCTCGAGACGTACCATACTTACATCCTTACCATTCCACCATCGCTGCATCTTATCCGACGCATATCCACTAGTTTCTCTATTTCCTTCATCGTTACCCTCATATCGCCTACTCACCTTTTCCACAGAGTTCCGGATCCTGCCTAAGAGCGTATCAATTATATACATATTTTCAATTGTTTTATGTTTCTATGATATAAAACTCTGAATCCAAAAATAACACAACCTCAAACCTTTTATTAAATTTAACTAGGATAAAATCCGCGCGTTGCGCGGGATATCCGTCAATCTTTATAGTAATTTCAAAAAAAAACATATGATGGTTGATTTGGTAAAACATTTTACTTTTCTAGTAGATATTTGGTTTGACATTGTATATAAACAACCCATTTTATTTTATCAAATTAACGAAAATAAATTTTTTTATGTGTAACTTTTGAAATGATATCCTATATATATGAATTGAGGAGATACTTTTGAGAATTTGAATGAAAATTTTAAAAACCCATAAAATATGAATTCAAAAAACCCACAAATTGACAAAAGAAAAGAAAAATGAAATAGTCCCACATTGATAATGAAAACTACATGTTAGATGAAATAGTACCTATAAATAAGTTATTTGTGTGTTTGAGGAGTTAACTGAGTTTAGTAAAATCAATGATTTGTAAAATTTGCGGTAACACACAACAATTTAAATTTTCCAAATATAAATTGGTATTGTACTGATTTGAGGGATTAATTGGTTGAAAACGGGTTAAAAATTATTCAAGAATTTATCCCTACAATTTGACCAAGATTGCAACAGCACTGAATAAGCGAATATTTTTTGATAAAGAAAGAACTTATGATGGTACTATTATTCTATGAAATTTTTTAATGACATTTTTGAAAATTACCCTAATAAATAACAAAAATGTATAAAAATAATTTCTCATTTATTTTAAATAAATTTATATGCCAAAAATTAGAAAAATATATATGTAGATTTTTATGTAATATATGTATATACTTATAAATTTATAATCCACGTTTGGCGCGGGTCAAAAAAATCTAATTTTAATTTAATTAATCAAACTCACTTAATAAATCAAATCGGTTTCTCCAAACTTTTTTTAATTTACAAAGGATAAGGCCTGTTGGGGATAAATTTAACCGCCCCGGTTAAGGTTTAACCGACGGAAAAATCAGACCGGACTGACGGCAGATCGGACCAGCTAAACCGGAATCAGCGACGATATCGGAACCGGCCTCCTTTAATTGATATTGGGCTTTATTTGAGCTTAATTATGGACATAAGGTAAAATGGAAAAGATATATTACTAGATTCTCTTAAATATTCATGAAGGAGAGAATCTAGGAAAATATCTAAATAAAAGGAAAAATGTCAATAAAAGGAAAAAGGTCAAATCATATTCATAAAAGGAAAAGGAAGCTCATTGACCTAAAGACATCTATATAAAGAGAAGAAGCTAGAAGACCTAGAGATTCATGTTCATTCATATTCATTCATATTCATTCACACTTTTCATAAACACTTGTTTCTAGAGAGAATATTCGATTATAAGCTTTTGGATTGTTCTAAGTCTAGATCTTGAATCATATTCCTCTCATCTTATATCTATTCATCGATTAATAAAGACATCCAGTTCAAACCGATTATAGTAGTATTAACAATTATCGAATTCCGTGGTTCTTCTAACGGATCGCTAACTTTTGCCCAAACAGTTTGACGCTAGAAGGAGGGGGGGAAGTATAGCGCTACGACGAGCGATAACGGAGCAACCTACTACCCCGTTCTCGACGAACACGCTAAACAACGGGTGGATGCCGTCAACGAGCAACTCCGGGCAAATAACGAAAGGCTTGCTTAACTGGAGGAAGACAACCTCCGACTTCGGAGGCAAAGCGCGAATCTCACGTCCATCGGCCAAAGATCCGCACCCATGGGAGATCTTGTCTTCACAATCCGGCCAGTGAGATTATTCAGATCAGGTAAATATTATCCAACGACGGGAGGAAAATCTAGTACCTTCCGTGATCGGAACATCGTCGATCTCGACCACGACTGTTCCTACTTCGAAAGGGATCATGCCTACATCGATTCCGTCATCGAGAAAAGGCTTTGTGCTTTCGAATTAATGATCGAACGGATACCGGGAGTAGCTCCACCCATAAGACGCTCCGAACGTTACTCCCATGCTGACTCACCCTTCACGGATGAGATAACTCTGGTAGAGACGCCCAAGAGGTTCACCTTCCCAACGGCAAAGATCTACGATGGCTCTACCAACCCCGACAATCACGTATAGACAACGAGGATGCATAATGGGGCAAAGCAAAAACCCTAATAATTATACTGAATCACGAAGGTGAATTGTTAACAACGACGATCAAGAAGAGGTGAAGAGAGGTTCGTATCCGGTCGACTTCCATCTGCTCGTTGACCATCCGCTCGGCGACTAGTTTGTCAACGTTATTAATATGATAAAGGTGTCGACGATCTTACGAAGGCTCCTAACCCAAGTTGCAATATGCCAACGAGTAGTTTATGCGTTCGAAGGAGGTCTATATGCAGACATCAACCTCTGCAAACAACTCACCGAGTACCAATGCAAAACCATGGAGGTGTTCTCGATCGAGCATAGTCACTTGAGAAGAAGAATCGACTCGCGATGATCATCGATCAACAAAGGCGGATTCACAGATCTTACGATGTGGAAAACCTTCATGAGAAGACGAACCGTATCAAAAACCACGTTTCACCATTAGCGAGGCGGACTCATCGGTCTCTTCACATGTAAAACCTCAATGAGAGGATTAGACGTATTGGAGATCACGCTTCAACGTTAACAAAGTCGGAGACGAAATCGATGCTCAATGAACGGTTAGAAGATCCATCAAGGAGGACCGATTACCAACCACTTCGATTCATGGTTGCGCCACAACAAAAGATAAGTTTTTTGAACTTTTACTTTTTACCTCGATAATACTCGGTTGATAGCTTTTATACATGTTTTCATATGAATTAAGATGAAACATGTCGCATCGAACCATCGAGTTCACAATACTCGCACCTACAATGTTGTCCTGATTTAAATATTTTAGAATACACGGTTCATCGGTATCTGATCATTATTTGTATTCTGTCTTTGTAGACATCTCATCAACGGCCTATAATATTCTCAGCGGGATATTCATCATTGGAGGTATTCGCAACGACAAACTCCGTCATGAATCAGATAAGGAGAAGGAAGATGAATCCTATTCCGCCAAGGATTACGTCAACCGAAAAGCCACCGACATATCTGGTTGTTCACAAATATATGGAAACTGAATGCTATTCCGCCGAGGATTATGCCGCCGTCATTGTCAGAATTCGTCAAGTTGCCTCAGCTCGACGACCAAAGCAAGTATAAGAACCACCACAACAACGATGCCAAAGGAATGGTTGAACAATTCGTATACCACACAATTTGTTCAAGTTCGAAGGATATCATAACGGGTATGAATCCCCACGGCGCACCAGTCATCGTGTTAACACTAATTGCTCGATGGAGGGACAATTCATCAACTATTGAAACTTGGTGAAAACTCTCTTGAAGAACGCTTATAGAAGGACGAACTTAGAAGATATAACCGAGGAGTCAATACAACAAGTGAGTTCGTACAAAAACCATGATCCCACAAGACAAAGGCGATTCCATCGACATTTGATTATGCCATCAACCCCTACCTCCATGAGAAGTTTAGATGATATAGATCAGCCGTAAGCATATTCACCAGCGACGTCTGAAGAAGCGTACAACTGGCGACTTAACCATCGACGAAGAAGTTCTTTATCAGATCGCCAGTAAAGTTAGGCGTAATTGGAGGATACAACCAGGTCAAGATCCAAGTCTGACGAAGGAATCGAAATGCCACTGACGATTCCTCAAGTGACCTACGACTGGGGACTTAATCATCAATGACGAAGTCAAGCGCAAGGAAAGTCTATTACGGATCATGACAGGGTTGCCATAGACAAAGTCGAAAACCTCTGTCAATCATAATTCGCTCAGGAGATAAGCTCACTGCAACTATGACGGGTCATTAGCTATATGGCGAGGCATCAACTAATCGGATAGGCCAACGTTTTCACTACATGTAGCCGAATCCCAATGCATCCGCAAGATCAAAAGAAATATTTATCTCATGGGGCATGTACTACCACAAATCCGTGGGGCATAAGGTTCACTCGGCGGACATAAGAACCTCATCCAATCTTTACCACCCGAACGAAGAGGAGATTGCAATGAGGGTATTCAAGAAGAAACTTACACTCGACGTATCGATGGCCGACGAGAAACTATAACCTTACTATCAGCCGCGTGCAACAATGGTGATGATATCTCTAAGAGCGGCCAAACTCAGCGACTTTGGCGTCATCTGGAAAATCCTCAACGAACGTCAAGCCGCAAACTTTAAGATAATGACTGGAATATCAATGAATCCTTCAACGTCCACACTCAGGCCATTCAGTCGGTCTAGCCACCTCAGTCGAGCAAAGAGACGTGCAAAACTACTTATTGCGCAAACTTTATCCATGGAGAATTGCCTTGGCGACTATTCCTCGGATCACATCTCAACGACAAAGTTCCATAAGGAAGAAAGTACGCATTAATTATTTTCAAATAATTAATATACCTATAAAACAAAAACTTAAAACGTAAGTGAACTTTTGAAAAAGACTCGCTTACCAAACATAGTGTTAATATCAAAACTAGTCGTCCATTGAAACTCAAGCGAGATACTAGTTAGCTGCAAAAGCGTTCATGACATATCTCGCCCAAGTTTCAGGGGCAAATATAGATAATCTCAAAAAATTTAGATATAAAACACTAAAATAGGTCATCCATTGAAACTCAAGCGAGATATTAGTTGGCTGAAAAAGCGTTGATGACATATCTCGCCCAAGTTTCAGGGGCAAATATCACCAATCCTCAAAAAACTTTGATGAAAAATACTTAGGGTAAAAACTATAAACAACCAAACGTTTAATAAAGTAAACCCTAATGAAAATGCTGTCAGCAAGAAAAAAGCCCAGCGAAATATCGTTCGACTATTTACGGGGGCAAGGTACAAACCTAAAACCCAAAAGCCTTAGAACGATTTCCCTATAAACTCGTAGACCTAGGTCAACGAGGTAAAATTAGATGTTGAGTTCGATGAAATTCATCAACTAAACATCTTAGGTGTAAAGGGTACAAAAGTAACCTTGCAAAATAATAAAGGTTAAGACGATATACTTCGTCACCCTAGAAGGCTCAAAGAAGTTTAAACTACTTCACCAACCAATAATGTTCGACGTGAGTTTATCGACTTCGTCAAGCAAATACAAAAAGCCCTATTCCGCATAAGCACAAAGCCCTATTCCGCATAGGCCGAAAGCCCTATTCCGCATAGGCCAAAAGCCCTATTCCGCATAGGCCAAAAGCCCTATTCCGCATAGGCCAAAAGCCATATTCCGCATAGGCCAAAAGCCCTATTCCGCATAGGCCAAAAGCCCTATTCCGCATAGGCAAAAAGCCCACTATGGTGGATAAATTTCTCGAAATTTATCAAACCACATGCTCAATCCTAGCCGAAGCTTAACTCATTTCTCGAAAGGGTTCCATACGGGTTTCCGGACCACGTTAGGACCAGGCAAAGTTAGAGTTATTGTCTGCGGGCATGTAACCTAACAGCCGAGTGTACAGGCGCGTCGGCACCTCACTCCATAAGACTGTTGATATTGTTGCTCGAACCGCCCAGTCGACAAGGTGGAGGCTAATTGTGTGTTAATGACCTTCCTCGAAGTATAAAATCAGCAACGCACATTAGCCGCCCTCTTGGGTGTACAGGTCTGACGAGACCTCTCCGAAACCCCACTGAGATGGCCGATCTCCGGATCCCATCCAGACAATGTACAACACAAAGGCTCGACAAAACTTAACCGACTCACCCGACAGGCTCTGTACGGTTAATACATTGCCGAGACCCTTAACTGGTCCACTATAATGACGATCGAATCCCCGAGATCTCGTCCAAAAACGGTCGACCCCCGCGGTCCCATACGCATTAAAAACAACCAGCGGATAGAATCTCCACGAGAGATAGTAAATTCACCACTTAAAGATGAAAGATGACCGACCTTGTCGGATCCATCCGGATTTGAGATGGTCAGCGACGGATAACCTAACGAGGCTTAACTCATTTGCTCGGTACATCTAATCAGATTTGACGCTCAAAAGATATAGTTCAAACTTATCGAAAGCTCAAAACAAAAAGATAACTGAAAAAGCAAATTTAGCCTCGGGGGTAAAATCCAAAAAAGCCCACCAAGGGCAAAAACATAAGGGTCCGCTATGATTAACGAAAGTTTGAGCGACCCACTTAACAGTTTAAAGATGGCCCATCCCATGGATGGACCACAACAGAATTAAAGTTTTTAGATAAAGGAGGATCAAGACGGAGGAGCATCGCTAAACGCCATCAGCGACTCAACCATCTCCGGAGCAGGCAGACCCTTGAACTGTGCCTGAGCCTTCACCACTTGGGCATAACGGCGATCATGGCCCTCAAGGTCCCACGACAAATGTTGCCCGGCCAGATATTCCCTCACCGTCTCCCACCGGGTTATAACTGCAGACCCGCCGAGGAAGAAGTCGTATTCAGCTTGAAGTAGCTCGTTCTTCCTCTTCAGCGACTTCACGTCCTCATCCTTGATTTCATCCTCCTTCATCAGCTCGATGACTTTTTGCTGAAGCTCCTCCATGATCAGATATGGAGACTTTGAGGTCTTCTGCCTCTTTGTTATTGGCATCAATGGCGACAAGCTGACCCAACAAGTGCCTAAAAGATGACGGGTCCATCATAAAAGGGTTCTGAATGGTCGACCAAGACGAGCCGAAGGCGACTCATTCAACACCGGAGAAAGCGAGCCCTTAAAGCGACCTTGAGCCACCCTCATACATCTTTTTCATGATGAATACGACCTAATAATCCTTGGATGACTCATCAACCATGGCGGAAGTTTCAACCCTACTGAGTTCATAAACCATGGCGGAAGTGTCAACCTTAAGGAGTTCACCTAGGAATGGGGAAGTTAGCCCACACAAGCTATGTTTTGAAGACGAAGTTTCAACCTTTCATGGCGTACCTTTGACAACTGAGTGTGATCCCCGTGAAAGATCATACATCGAAGATAAAACCCTATAAACGTTCAACATCAAATAGAGTAACGAGGAATCTCATTGACGAAATCACGACTGACGGGAAAGCTCATCTTCAACCATCAAACATTGAAGACGCATGCTCTCTTGAAGGACCTAATTGCGACATTAGAAGGTTTCAACTTCACAAAACCTCATCTTGGACCAAGAGGTATCAATTCCAACTCACTTACAACCTCTACGGCGATCACATCACTGAAGAAAGCGCGAGTTCAACGGTGATACTCTGCTTGGAGCCAAATTCAAGTAAAAAGAATCCAAGAGGCTGAAGCTGAAGACGACATGTATGTTCTAAAATCAACCAACATGGCGCGAATTGACCATCAAGAAGAACAACCCTCTCACTTGCAAGGTGACCAAGGTGAAAGAACACAAGGCTTTGCTCGCAAATACTAATTCGGTAATCGGGGGCAAGTCTGGAGCTGCACTAAGGCGTACACTACTAAAAAAAAATCATATAGCCACGGCCTTGTCACGGTACATCCGTGGCTACCTTAAAAAAAGCCACGGACTAGTCACGAATACGTTAACCGTGGCAAATCTAGTCAAACTCGGTCAACCGTGGCAAAATCGTGACTAGGCGTGACTAAAAAGCCACGGACTTGTCATAGCTTTAACCGTGACAATTCAGCCACGGTATAACCGTGGCAATCCATGGCAATTAGCCACGGTGTCGGCGCGTGACATGTCCGTGGCTGTATTTAGCCACGATTTTCCACGGTTTTGTCCGTGACAAACTAGTGACGTCAAATCGGTCATGTTTGCGTCGGAACATGATTGTAAATTGATTCGTTTTTTTCCACGGATACAAAACCGTGGCTTTTCCGTGACTATATATAGCCACGATTAGAACCGTGGCTTTTTCGTGGCTATATATAGCCACGGATACGAAACCGTGGCTTTTCCGTGGCTATATCGAAGGATATTAAACATTTTATTCCACCATCTTCACAACTATCGTTAAAAAAACTTGCAGAAAGAAAAATGGATACTTTTTTTCACTCTAGAGAATGGATGGATCGACGTTTAGATCCTTTTAGCAACTCTATCACCGAAGAATTTAAAGGAGGTGTAAATGCTTTCATTGCATTTGCTTGTAACCAAGCTTCGTATCAAGAACGAGGAACTTTATTGTGCCCTTGTGCAAGGTGTAGGAATTCAAAGCATCGTGATGCGTATGTCGTTGCTAGACACTTATGTTTGAAGGGTTTTAAAGGTAACTACTACATTTGGACAAGTCATGGAGAAAATTGTTACGATGTTGGCGAGTCTTCGATGCCATCTCATTATATACCCGAAGAACAATCATGGGATGGAGGTTATGGCGGTGTACAAGTTCCAATTCCTAATCCCGAAGAATTTCAGCAACCATGGGATGGAGATTATGGCGGTGTACAAGTTCCAATTCCTAATCCCGACGAATTTCGACAACCATGTGATGACGGTTATGGTGGTTACCAAGTTCCAATTAATGATGACATGGGACAAGAAGAATTTGGTGTGGAAGGGAATTTGAATTCCAATGAGGAAGAAGAACCAGATCAAGATAGTGTTTTTGAAGCATTTAAACAAGCTAGTGAACCGCTCTACGATGGATGTATTGAAGGATTATCACAATTGTCCTTAGCGTCACGTATGATGAACATAAAGACTGCGAACAATATGTCTGAGGGATGTGTGGATCAATGGGCATCGACAATTAAGCATATTCTTCCACGACCTAAATAGAGCTCCATCTTCGTACTATGAGACTAAGAAGTTGACGCGTTCCTTGGGATTACCGGTGATAAAGATAGATGTGTGTGAGGATAATTGTATGATTTTTGGAAGGGAGATGATCGAGAGCTTATGCAATGTCGTTTCGTAACAAAGATAGATATCACCCGAACAATGGGAGAGGGAAAAATAAAGCAAAGCGAGAGGATGTTTTATCTACCTATTGCAGATCGGTTGAAGCGATTATACCAAATGGAGCGAACAACAAGTCAAATGTAGTGGCACGCAGAACATGTATCTCCCGAAGGGGAAATGCATCATCCGTCCGACGGAAATCATGGAAACATTTTAACGAAACGTATCCTACATTTACCGAAGAACGTCGTAATATATATCTCGGGCTATCAACGGATGGATTTAATCCAATAGGTATGAATGGTGAAGCACACTCAATTTGGCCGCTTATAGTAACTCCATATAATCTGCCACCGGGTATGTGCATGAAACGAGAGTTTTTCTACTTAGCAATTTTGGTTCCTGGACCTAAACACCCGAAGAAAAGTCTAGATATTTATCTTCAACCACTAATAGAAGAGTTGCGATGTTATGGAATGTAGGTGTGCCGGCTTATGATGTTTATAGAAAGCAAAACTTTACTATGAGAGTGGCTCTGATGTGGACGATAAGTGACTTTCCGGCCTATGCAATGGTTTCTGGATGAAGTACACATGGCCGACTATCATGTCCGTATTGTCTTGAAGAAACAAATGCGTTTTGGTTACGAAACGGAAGGAAATTTAGTTGGTTTGACTGTCACCGAAGATTCTTGCCTTCTACTCATCCTTACCGCAGAATGTGAATGCATTTACACGAGGGAAATCCGTTCGAGACAATCGTCCACCGTGGTTGACCGGTGAAGAAATTTGTTATGAGAGGATTGACACCATTCAAGGATTGAAGAAAACTGTTGATTGTGGAGGTAATGGACATGATAATCCCGGCAGAACGATTGAGGGATATGGAGATTATCATAATTGGTTGAAGAAAAGTATATTTTGGGAGCTTTCATACTGGGAAAACCTTCTACTAAGGCACAATCTTGACGTCATGCACATTGAGAAGAATTTTTCGACAATCCGATCAACACCGTGTGAATTCGACCAAAACAAAAGACAATTTGAAATCTAGATTGGATCTTCCGAATATTTGTAATAGACCGGACTTAGAGATCGAAGAAGACGGAACGATTCCAGCTCCAATCTTTAGGTTATCAAAAGAAGCGAAGAAAAATTTTCTCATGTGGTTGAAGAGAGATATCAAATTTCCGGATGGATATTCTTCTAACTTTAGTAGATGTGTTGACGAAAACGCTACCAAGTTATCCGGACTTAAAAGCCATGATTGTCATGTGATCATGCAACGGTTACTTCCATTTGCATTTAAAGAGATTTTATCAAATGAAGTCTACACAGCAATTTCAGTATAAATGTGTTTATGTATACTACTTATAAAGCCTTCTTTAATTTAATATGTTATTGTTGTGCAATTGTAGATATTGCAGTTTTCTTTCGAGATTTGTCGGCTAGAACGTTAAAAGTCCAGGATGTCGCAGTTCTTAAGGAAAATATTGGTCTGAAGTTGTGTAATTTGGAGAAAATTTTCCCACCTTCTTTCTTTGATGTGATGGAACATTTACCCGTCCACTTACCTGATGAAGCTGAATTAGGTGGTCCGGTGCGGTATAGATGGATGTATCCTTTTGAGAGATACATGTATCATCTTAAAAAGAAGATCAAGAACAAGGCAGAAATTGGAGGGTCCATTGTTGCACAATGTGTGCAAGAAGAGATTTCTTACGCCACACGAAATATTATGAAGAAAATGAGTATGATCAAGCGTCTAACAATGTAGGTCGTGGTGAAATAAACTTTACATACGATTATGATGATGTTCCAAATCTCTTTCAACATATTGGACGTGTTGGTGGAAAAGGAAGAAACACTTGGTTGAATGATGATGATTATAACGTCTTGCAAACATTCATGTTGCTCAATTGTGACGCGTTCGAGCCGTATGAGAGGTATATGTGTATTTTTAAAATATATATACACTAATTCATCTAATTTCATTTCAATTTTACAGGATGTTTGAAGAGTATATGACATTAAGTTACCCAAATATTACTACCGATGAACCGAACAGATCTAAAGACAAACATTATGCCCAATGGTGTAAAGATTATGTAAGTCCGATCACTATATATATATATATATATATATATATATCTATATATATTGAAAAAGTATGAAATATATCTAATAAGTGTCAACATAATTTGCGGATCAATGATCAATCCGAGAATTTTGAGTTTCCTTTATGGATGTTGGAATTTGTGCAAGGGCCTCGACGTAATTATACATATTATCCTATGTACTATTCTCGCGGATATCACTTCAACACTGCTAGTTATGGTCAGAAGAAAACGACAAATAACTATTGGGTTTATGTTCGTGGGACAACAGAAACTTTGTACTACGGACTTATTGAAGAAATTATGAAAGTTGAGTACCACGGAGCAGTTGGACTAAAAGCAATGGTTTTCAAATGCGCTTGGTTTGATAACAGAGAAGAGTTCAGAATACGTAGACACGCAAGCGGTGTGGTTGATGTCGCCCCGGAAGGACGGTATGTGAAGTATGACCCTTTTGTCTTAGCAGGTCAATGTGACCAAGTATCCTACATTCCATATCCACGTTTGGATGAAAGAACGAGTGACGACTGGTGGGCGTGTGTTAAGGTTTTCCCAAGAGAATTTCGCGAGACAACGAAACTTCTCAAACCGCACTTCAAGATGATACATTTGAGCAAAATGTTGTACCTACCGACATGATTCGAGTTACATCTCATGCGGTGGAGGATGCTACAGATTACGAAAATTTGGTCGTCGATCATAATGATGACGAATTTGCCTCACAACATTCATCGGGAGATTCGGATTCGATTTAGGAAGTGAAGAAGAGTAAGTCAACATATAGATGATATGGTTGTGTAAAAAATGTGATATATATACATATGTATGCTTGAATATTTATGATTGTCTTGTACTTGTATGGTTAAGTGAGTAGAATTAATGTTTTGAATGTATGTTTGAATAATTATAGCCACGGATATAACCGTGGAAAATCGTGGCTGTAATGAATATTAGCCACGGTTTGTAACGAACCAGACCGTGGCAAACCCAAATTTTCCATATAATTTTTTTTGCTAAGGCATAGCCACGGATATAACCGTGGAAAATCGTGGTTGTAATGAATATTAGCCACGGTTTGTAACGAACCAGACCGTGGCAAATCCAAATTTTCCATATAATTTTTTTTGCTAAGGCATAGCCACGGATTTGATCGTGGCTAACCGTGACTAGAATTAAGATATTTTAATTTAGTCACGGTTAGCCACGGATTAAACCGTGGCTAAGTTCATTAAACCTAAAATCGAGTTACCTCTTTTTCATTTGCGCCGTTTCCTTCTAACTCTTTTCTTTCTCTCTCTCTTGGCGATTCCGGCGCATCTCCTTCGCATCTCTTCTGAGATTTTGTCGCTTCTCCTCTCTGATTCCGTCGCTTCTCCTCTCTGATTTCGTCGCATCTCCGTCTCATCTCCATCTCTCTAAGAAGGTATCTTCGTCTCTCTCTATCTCTCTGTGTGTCTCTATCTCTCTGTTTGTCTCTCTATCTATGTGTCTCTATCTCTGTGTGTCTCTCTCTCTATGTGTTTCTCTCTGTGTCTCTCTCTGTGTCTCTCTCTGTCTCAATCTCTTGGCGATTTTAGGATGCTCTCTCTATCTATGTGTCTGAAGGCTATGGAACTCCAGCTGTGGAAAACGATTACAGTTTTGATTTTGGGGAAAACGATTATTGGGTTTAGATGTGTGACCATTAGGGTTTAGATTTCAGATTTTTTATTTTGAATTTTTACTTGTCGTTACTTGTGGTTTTGTTTCAGCCTATGCCATCGGACGAAGGAGAAAGAGAGCAAGAGTACCCGAAGGCTATGGAACTCCAGCTCCACCACCAATTCGTCTAAATTCTCGGACATCCTCTTCATTTGATACACCGCCTGGTGCAACTGGACCAAGGGATGTGAATCGTCCAGTTCAGAGAGCTCAGATACCACCGGCAGCTCCACCACCAGCTCCACCACCAGCTCCAATCAACGATGGTCCACCAGCTCCTCCACCCAATGCTGCAGCTCTCCTGTTAGTCTCGCTGCACTTCTCCGATCTCCCCGCAAGGAGGATGCAACCCCATCTACATCCAATGAAGCTAAATAATGCTTTGTGGTAAGTTTTAAAATGTATCATTTATGTTTGAATTTGTTTCGTAAATGTTTATTATTGTAATGCAGGTTTGGGATAGACGATGTCGTGCACAAGTCCATAAAGAATACATGGCAAAACAATTTTATGGGTCCTTGGTGGAACTGGACAATGGTTCCTTAATCCAGAGTAGATGAATGGTGGCAGGACTTCGTGGTAAGTGTTTTGTTTAGTAATTTTGTTATGTCGTTTTTCCGATTTGTGCTTCGTTTTCTTTTTTTATTTCCCCGCAACAATACTATTGGAACCCTCTCATTCACAATAGGGTATGGTTCATGTGGAAGAAGAAAGTGATGGGGTCTATTTCAAGCACAATGAGCAAGAAGAAGAACGGCGGGGTGAAGCCTCCGTTTGTCAATGACGACCACCGGAAAGAAATGTTGCATTTGTGGGACACGAGAGGAATGTCGACTCTAGCGCGACGAATTCGAGAACCGCATATCTAATCCTGATGGCAATGGACCACACAAGCATTGTCTTGGTCCGTAGCGTTTGGAAAGGTGGGTTATAACATGGTATGGTCTCTTCCCTTCTCCTTTTAATCCTTTTTAATCTTTTTGATCTTTTAATCTTATTACAATTGTTATTTATGTTAACTTATGTTTTAGTTTAGTTACTTGTGTTTTAGTTAGTTACTTCGTTTTGTTTTGTTTGTGTTTAATAATTTGCTTTTTTAACTTCGTTTAATAGTTGGATTTGATTGTTGTCTTGCAGATGATTGAGGCTGGTGGAATTCCTCCCGCATACACCGATATCTTGCGCAAGACACACATGCGCAAAGATGGCGGCTTTGTCGATACTCGAGCGGAACAGATCGTGCGGTCCGTGAGCAGTCGGTGCTGCGTACACAAGCTTCGTGGAGTCTCCAGGAGCTGCCACCAACGGTGGCCAGTCCACTATTGTGCCTTCTCCTGAGCTGGTCAACCTCACATACCTAAAGGTATCACTTCTTTTAACTCTTTCTTTTAACTTTTTTTCTTAACTCTTTCTTTTAACTCTTTCTTTTAGCTCTTTCTTATGTAATTTATGTTCTTACTAATCACTTGTACTTTCGTTTGCGGCTTGTACCACCCAAGAAGGGTTATATCTACGGGATTGGAAGCAACCGGTATCTTGATGTGGACCCAACGAGCCTCGCTCCGATTTCTCTCGGTTCGGAATCTCGAAATGGAGACTAGGGTTGGATCACCGGAGTCAAGCTTCCGGACGATGAATTCGGTATGGAGAGCATCATTGCCATGCGAAGCCGATCCTTCAGAACCTTGGGTATGATCCGGTAACAATGCGGCCATCTCCAAATGCCGCAGGTCGAACACAACTCCAAGGCAACAACTCCAAGTGGGTCAGTCGGTAAGAAATTACCCAACACAATCAATCGATAATGCTATTGATATAGGAAGAGAAGGATGAAGAGGAGCAAATGAAGAGGAAGAGGGGCTGAGGAAGAGAAGGAGGGGCTACAAACTAGTGATGGAGAAGAGAAAGAAAAAGAAGATGAGGCATAGAGATGAAGCATTAGCTTCATCATGTATTTATCTATGTGTTTTGTGTTTATGTTTAGTGAATTTTGAACTTTGCAGAATGATTTTTTTTTTGTATTATATATTTTGAACAAATATTTATATATAATTATGTTTTAACTAGAATTTCTCTATTTATGTATTTTTTTCTTTTGTATATAATTATATTTTAATTTATATTTAATATAATTAAAAAAACATCATTTGTCACGGATAGTCACGACTATTTCGGTGACTAAATTTTTGTCACGGATAGTTACGACTATTTCGGTGACTAAATGTTGTCACGGTAGCCACGGAGTAATTCGTTGCAAAAGGTCACGAATTGCCAGGACAAAATTCGTGACAAATCTAGCCACGAGATGGTCACCGTTATATCCGTGGCTGAGGTAGCCAGGGATTAGCCACGACAAAATCCATGACATTATAGTCACGGTAATGCCACGGAACAACCGTGGCAAATCTAGCCACGGACAAAACGGTGATAAATCCTGGCTATTTTCAGTCGTGACAATCGTGGCTAATCCGTGGCAAATATAGCCACGGTTGCCACGGAAAATTTTTAGTCACGAGCGTATAGCCACGGTTTTGTGTTCGTGGCAAACCGTGGCTATGACCTCAAATAGCCACGGATTTAGGTCCATAGCCACCGATTGAGCCGTGGCTATATGATTTTTTTTTAGTAGTGGTAGTGCATCCAAGAAGTATTACTCAAAGGGAGAATATGTCAAGCTAAGGAACTCATCGGATGCAACGACGAAAGGATCTAACACACGACGAGTCAGAATCATATTGTCACTTGCAGCCATGAAGGATTCACATGGCGGCACTTCATATCAGCATCATCTAGACTTCATCTATGACGATTTCTCATCAAGATCTTCGTCTTAATCTCTCGCGAAGATATTATCGCCGACCTACTAAGGCGCTAATTACACCCGGTGTCGACGACTTCATTCCTTTGGATGAGGTTATCAACCTCTTGCCACATGGATTCAATAACTTTCTGTCAGAGATAGACGTCTCAAGACCTAACATGGCCATGAGGAATTTTATCTTACCGCCATGATTTCCCTTCATGATCAAAGAAGCATCACCTACGATACCAAAGAGATTCCTTTCTCTCCAATGGAACGGAATGACAATTTCTCTTACGAAAAAGAAGTCCTGCCAACAAAGCTTCACACACGGTGGCAGCATCAAAACATGAAGATATATGGTGGATTCTAACCTTTATTCGCTCGGTACCCCCATCCTCACGGACGAAAGCAGACTCGACCTTGATTACGGAATTAATCTCCAAGAAAGATGATCAAGGATGGATTTTACTGGGAGCAGAAAGACGATGACAATTCATCAACGACATCATATCCCGAACGAAACAGTTCTCATGATCAAATCAGCTTGTCGGTCACTTAGCAGATCATCATCGAGGTAATATCATTATCACAAACTCTTTCAGTCTTTCCTAATCGAACTCTTACGAAGAGAACCCCATATGGAATCATGGAACGACTATGTTCCAAGTCTTCAATAATCTTTACAAAAGATATTCACACGACTAATCCCCACACGGGAGAAAGTCAGTGACCCTCACAGAGGATAATAGAAAGACCAATCCCTACGCGGGACAAACGTCTAAGATTCTCACTGAGAATAACCACATGACAACTCTCTACACGAGAAAAAAGTCATCAGATCCTTACATAAGACAATCATGATCACATTGATCAAAATCGTTAAAGTATTACTTTACTTATTATCTTTAATATACTAACACATGTTTTCATAATCTCTACGTGAGGAAAACATTCAAAATTCTCATCGAGGATAATGAGACGATCATCCTCTCGGCGGAAAAAACACCAGAAAGTCATCACTTCACGAAGCCGCGCAAAAGGACCATCAAATCATGATGCAACTTCAAGATTGGCGAGATATGTTGTTTTTGAAGCATGGAAATAAGTCATAATGCAAGTTCAAGTGAATCCTATTCAAGCGAGTCGATCAAACGAGGAGGAGACAATGCGTGTTGCACTCTTTTCCCCTTAACCATGGTTTTTCCCACTGGGTTTTCCTGGTAAGGTTTTTAACGAGGCAACATCCCCAGCGCAGCCATGAATATCTCTTCCAAGTGAGGTCGACTCAACATTGCTACTCGGCGTATGACGAAACCAATCCACGGCGAAATCAAAGGCGAGCCCAAGAAATTTATCTTTCGGCAAAGTACTTTCCCCTTCTTATCCGAGGTCAAAGAAGAGCAAAGTTGGGGGCAAACTGTTGGGGATAAATTTAACCGCCCCGGTTAAGGTTTAACCAACGGAAGAATCGGACCGGACTGACGGCAGATCGGACCAGCTAAACCGGAATCAGCGACGATATCGGAACCGGCCTCCTTTAATTGATATTGGGCTTTATTTGGGCTTAATTATCGACATAAGGTAAAATGGAAAAGATATATTACTAGATTCTCTTAAATATTCATGAATGAGAGAATCTAGGAAAATATCTAAATAAAAGGAAAAAAGTCAATAAAAGGAAAAAGGTCAAATCTTATTCATAAAAGGAAAAGGAAGCTCATTGACCTAAAGACATCTATATAAAGAGAAGAAGCTAGAAGACCTAGAGATTCATGTTCATTCATATTCATTCACACTATTCATAAACACTTGTTTCTAGAGAGAATATTCGATTATAAGCTTTTGGATTGTTCTAAGTCTAGATCTTGAATCATATTCCTCTCATCTTGTATCTATTCATCGATTAATAAAAACATCCAATTCAAACAGATTCTAGTAGTAATAAACGTTATCGAATTCCGTGGTTCTTCTAACGGATCGCTAACTTTTGCCCAAACAAGGCCCATTAGTAAATCACACTTTAGCTATTTGGGCCAGGCCCATTCCAAGGCTATTGTTACTTCTTCTTCTTCTTCTTTTCGTCTGTTTCTTCTTCTCTCTCTCGCTCTCTGCTTTCGCGCCAAAGCAGAGTATCATCTTCTTCCCTCCAAAAAACCCTACGAAGATTCCGATTCATGGATCTATCGGAGGAAAGTTACAGAGGAAGCCGCTCTCGGATCGCACCAACACAGTCTCGAGATCTTCTCAACAATCGTCTTCTTCATCGGCTACAATACTCGTCAAATTCGCGAATCTGAATCTCACTTCTTCTCTCAAGGAATCAAGCTTAGATGTTTATAAACCTGAAGATAGCGACGGAAGCGATTCACTGTCTGCCGCAACGACCGGGAGTCCTTTATCTCGCCGCATCTCCTCCGATTTGGGTTTTCCGGCGCCGAATCAACCGCGTTCCGGTCATGGTACGATGAATTTTTGATCGAATTTTTTACTAATTATCTCGATTTTGACCTTGAATTCGAATTTGTGCGTAAATCTAGGGTTTTGATTGTTTTTGGATGCTTGCACTGTGACATTACTGTTAATAATATATGAGAACTTGTTTGTATCAAGCTTATTTTTTTATGGGTGATTTCGATTAATTTTCTTCTATGTGTTGTATCTTAAGTTGATTTATGTTTATGAACTGTGTTATGCTTTAGGTGTTAGTGACAAGGAACTTGCTGAGTCCTCGGTGGCGTTGGCTCGCCTTCGTCTTGATTTGGTATCAAGCACTGGGTATGAAACTCATTCTATGATATAATTTGTAGGAAACTATTTCTTATATATGACTAATTGTAGCTATGTACATGTAGAATCAGGCTAGAACAATGCATAGTAGTAGTAATACACATAATACTTAACTTGTTGATGAGATTCTAGATGAGATAAAACTAAGTACTGGTGTTGAGACAATCATGCCCATCAAATTTGTTTAGTGTTTATGTGTCCTGTGTGAAACTAAATCATGCCGATGTTGTTAGTTAATTGTCTATGAAAGTTGTATCACAGGAAGAAAGCACATGAAGCTAATGGAAACAAACCGAAGCCCTTGAAAGTAAAGCAAGAAGAAGGTAATTTAGCTCATGGAGCTACTCAAGATTGTATAGAGCAGCAAAGAGCTTACTATGCAGAGATTGATGCATATGAGCTTTTAGAAGAAGAGGTATCAGAACCTAGTGGAAACAAAGTAAAGCCCTTGAAATTGGCTCCTAAAAAGGTGAATTCAGGACAATGTAGTTCACTTATCAGAAGTGTAATAGATATGTGTTGCTCTCAGTCTCATCTTTATGTGAGAAAGTAGTCATTACTCGGATCCACCGGTGTTTTTTTTATCGTATGTTTCAACATTGAGTTGTCACATCATTCTCCTGCCATATTTGTAGACCCTTATGTACTTATAAAAGTTTTGCTCTAAATGTAATTGTTTATCTTTGCTTACATTACAGGGAAAGAGGAGGGTAAAACAAGATTACATGGAGCAACAAAGAGCTTACTATGCAGAGGTTGATGCCTATGAGATTTTAGAAGAAGAGGTATCATTTGATTGCTACGTAGACTAATAAATACAAAAAGTGATAACATTCTTAAGAAAATATCAAA
Source organism: Cochlearia excelsa (assembly GCA_963556525.1). Lineage (NCBI taxonomy): Eukaryota > Viridiplantae > Streptophyta > Magnoliopsida > Brassicales > Brassicaceae > Cochlearia > Cochlearia excelsa. The sequence continues at coordinate 17,678,731 of OY748330.1, read as the reverse complement.
ATAGACACTCCACGAGTCCATAACCTTCATTGTATAGCTAAGGAGTTTTGTTACAAGGAACCCTTTGATACCACAAGACATGCCAACATTTTGTGTATTTTGTTGGTATGGGTCTGCATCTAGGATTATTTTGCAATAACACAATATAAAAAAGGCTATTAAAATATAGATGTTATATGGTAGAAAATTTAGCAAGATTTTTAAGGCAATCTAAACATATCAATGTTATTTCACAATCAATGCATCAATGTTACAGGTACGTTGCTTTGTTCCGTGAAGTTATTGAAGTAGAAAGTAAATTTGGTAAAGAGATACCTTTTGATTATAGTTTAAAAGTATAAATAGTGGTTTCTTTTGAATATTGTTTTAGGAGTCATATTGTAGTAAAAGCAACATCTCTCTCTCTTCTCATACTAGTAAAAAAATTTATGTTGAATTATAAAGTTTAGTTGTTAATTTTTTACGAAAATTATTAGAAATCAAAATAACTATTTGTATGTTGTGGTTTTTTGAATTAAAACTAGAAACATCGAAAATTATGATTTTTTTTTTTTATAACTTTGTCGATTTTATTGTGAAGTTAATTTTTATAAGTAGTCTCATTAAAAAGTAAAAGACAATACACAATTCATGAAACATTTTCTCAAACTAAAACACAAATGTTTTAATTCAAAGAATATGTTGGCTTTCTCTGGCGAAGATTATACAATCTTCTACTACTTAATGAACAAATATCAATCGAATTATCCTTGATTTCTTTAGGAGTTTCGTAATCAAAATCTCTAAGATTGTTATCATCATCAGTAATTTCTGTATCAATCCAAGATGACCAATCAAACTCGCTCTCTGTGTCTTCATCATCACAAGACACTTCTTCTCTCTGGCTTCGCATATTATGGTTAAGTGCTTCATAGTCCTGCATTTTTTAATTAGACAAATCCTTTAGAATATCATAAATATTGTTTTTTTGCAATTCTTATGAATACCACTAAAAATGTTTTTTTAATACAATTAGCACAGATTTTCGAAAGTTTTACAATTACGATTAAAAAGTTTTTTTCTCATAAATACCACAAAACTTAAATTTTCAAAATTACACACAAAATCTCCAAAAAACTATACCCTACCCCTTCAAAATTATACCTTAAACACTATATAGCGAACCCAAATGGAAAAATTTAAAATCTAAAAATGTTAAAACTCGTTTTTTGTATTTGTGGTATTTTTGTAAACTACTACTTTATGATGATATTTTTGTTATAAAAAACTTTTTAATGGTATTTTCAAAACAAAAACTTATTTTTATGGTATTCTAAGGAATTCCTCTAAATAAAATATCATCTCAATTTTGTTTTTCCTAAAAACCCCCAAAAAATGTTAGTATTTGTGGTATTTTGATCCAAATACCAAATTATTGGTAAAGGTAATTAGTGGCATTTTTAACACAAAACTTAAAAAAGTGTAGATATATATGGCTTATAGAGTTTTGGATTATCATAACATATCCATTTTATGTGGCACTTGATCATATATATACCTGAATGTAAATGCAGCATGTAGAAGCTGAGCTGAAGCAAGAACACAAAACAAAGACCTGACAATGATTAATCCATGCTCTGTGTTCTGCATCATTCACGAATCGCAAACTTGCAACTTCTAAGGCTAAAGTAACACACAAACCTGCATCAACAAATAAAATTTGCTAAAAAACTCTTATATATATATATACTTTTGTTATGAGAAAGAATCATGGAGAATTCTTATGAATACCACTAAAAAAATTTTTTTAACATAATTAGCACAAATTTTGAAAAGTTTTACAAATACCATTAAAAAGTTTTTTTCTCATAAATAGCACAAATCTTAAATTTTCAAAACTACACCCAAAACATCCAAAAAACTATACCCTACCCTTCTAAACTATACCCTAAACACTATATAGCGAACCCAAATGAAAAAATTTAAAATCTAAAAGTGTTAAAACTCGTTTTTTGAATTTGTGGTATTTTTGTAAACTACTACTTCTTGATGGTATTTTTGTTATAAAAAACATTTTAATAGTATTTTTGTTAGGAAAAACTTTTTAAAGGTACCATTAAAACAAAAACTTATTTTGATGGTATTCTAAAGAAATTCTCAATAATCATTGACTATGATGATGAGGATGATAATGCTTACCAATGTAAAGCCTTGGCCTTATGGTGTAAGTTTGTTTTGTACTTGTGAACATGTAGATGACAAAGATAGACAACAAATAGATGAAGAAGGCTTTAATTACTCTCGACTCGAGTAACATCGCGTTGTGCAAAGCAAATAGCTTATCTAAAGCTACAAACATGTTTGCTTGTTTCGCCTCGAATGCTACCTGCAAAAAAAAAAAACAGATTTGACCAAAAAGACTTGTAATGGTAGTTTTAACAAAAAAAAAAAACTTCAAATTGTATATTTTTTGAAAGAGAAATTCCTTAGAATACCATCAAAATAAGTTTTTGTTTTAAAAATACCATTAAAAAGTTTTTTATAACAAAAATACCATTAAAATGTTTTTTATAACAAAAATACCATCAAAAAGTTGTAATTTACAAAAATACAACAAACTCAAAAAACGAGTTTTAACACTTTTAGATTTTAAATTTTTTCATATGGGTTCGATATATAGTGTTTAGGGTATAGTTTAGAAGGGGTAGGGTATAATTTTTTGGAGATTTTGGGTGTAATTTTGAAAATTTAAGTTTTGTGGTATTTATGAGAAAAAACTTTTTAATGGTATTTGTGTTATAAAAACTTTTTTTGGTGGTATTCATAAGAATTGCCCTTTTTGAAAATACTATTACTAACCTGAGCAGCCAACATAGATTTTGAATTCTCAAACAAGTGAGCATGAACTTGTTGAAGCTGTTCTTGTCTCTTTGCGAGATCTTGTTGTTGGTCTTGACTAAACTCTGCCAAGCGTTTCAACGTACTCCTACACAAAATAATGTTATCAGAAAACCCCGCTATTAGCTAGCTAGCTCTTGAAATTAAACAAAAAAAACGCTCTTTTTAAAAATTCACCTGCTTTCTTGCATTGCCTCGGTCTGAAACCGGGTAAGAAACTGAAGACCATCAAGTGCTACGGATTGTCCGTCTAATAGTTCCTTCTGTTTATCCAATGAATTACCAGCCATTGCTCCGATATCATCGGTTTTACTCTGCAGATCACTCATTTTCGATGAAATTGAGTTACCAAGTAGACTTATCTCATTTGTATTGGCTTTCAAGGTCTCTACTTCTTCTTCGATTTGAGTATACGCGTCATTGAACATCTCCATACCATTTCTCAATGCTTCCCCCATCTTCTCTTGACCTTGCCTTAGCGCAAACTGTGTTTCCGCGATTCCCTTTTGTTCTTGGTAGATTTCTTTGGCTATATGTGATAGTCCACTCATGTGAGACTCGATTGTGTTTGTCACTTTAGCCACGTTTCGAACCCGAACATCTACTGATCCTAAAGATTCATGAATCATGCTTGAACTCTGGACTAGTACATCGGATTTGCTCTCTAAGATATCTAGTTTATCTTCTGTATCTTGAGCTGATCTCTTCAGATCGTTCACAAGCCTCTCTATGTCATTCTTGAAAGCATAACTCCTACCACAAGTAATAAAATTTTATAGGTTAAATCATTAAAAAAATAACTCGGAAAATTACATAAGAGATAGTTGTGTGTTTGTTTCTTAACTGTAGTTGTTGGCAGATTGTGTTAGTTTCAAGCAAGAACTCAAGATAGATCTTGTGCTCATGATCATCTAGCTTCTTGAGGCAACTCATCATTGTTGATTCTTCATCCTTACATGTTGGAAAAGCCGGTCTTCCCGAGTCTTTCAAGAAACAATCACTTACACTACAAGAAATCACGACTTTTACCACGACCATAATCGTTGTAAAATCGTGGTAAAACGCAGTTTACCACGATTTAACGACGATTTTCATTTCGTCGTTAATCGATCGAAGTAAAAACCAAATCGTCGTAAAATCGTTGTAAATTTTACGACGACAAAAATTCGTTGTAAATTCGTCGTGGTAAAATATTCGTTGTAAAATCGTTGTAATTGTTACAACGAGTTTACAACGAATATTTGGTTGTAAATTTGTAATTATAATAAATCGAAAATTCTTACAATCGTGGTAAAATCGTCCCTAATTAGGGACGATTTTACGACGATTGTAAGAAATATAATTTTTTCAAATCGTGGTAAAATCGTCCCTAATTAGGGACGATTTTACCACGATTTGTATTATTATAAATAAAAAAAAATAAGATTAAAAATTAGGAGGATGCTCGCCATGGACGGACGTCCGGTGTGGACGGGAGATGTCCCGGAAGCCGAAGCCGAACCGGAAGCCGAGCCTTCCGGGAAGCCCTCTTCTCCGCCAACATCTGCATGTAGTCCGGCGGTAAGGTCTTCCCTCTCCTAGGAGCCATATATAAAGTACCTGCCAAAAAAACATTAAATATTTAAATAATAAACATTAAGTATTTAAAAATTATTAAGTATTTTAAAAACTAAATATTATATAAGTATTTTAATGACATTAGTATTTTAAAAACTAAATATTAAGTATTTTAATATTAATTATGTATTTTAAAAACTAAGATTAAAAATTAATTATGTTAAGTAATAAGTTTTAAATATTTTAAAAACTAAACATTAAGTATTTTAATAATTAATTATATGTTCTAAACATTAATTAAAAATCTGAATCCTAAAACTAAAATCCGAGCCTAAAACTAATTCCAAATCCTAAAACTAATTCCAAATCCTAAAACTAAATTCCAATTCCTAAAACTAATTCTAAAATCCGGTTTTAAAACACATATATTAAAAATATTTACCTTTGGGGATGTTGAAGAAGAGTGAAAGTTGTAGAGTTTTAGAGAGAGAAAACTTTAGAGAGAGATAGAGATTTAGAGAGAATGAGTGAAAATGAAAAATTTTGGTCGACTATATATAGATTCAGTAATCGTCGTAAAATCGTCGTAAATTCACTACTAAAAAAAAGTCATATAGCCACGGTCGTTCCGTGGCTATAGAAAAAATCCGTGGCTAATTAGCCACGGATTTTGTTAGCTACGACCGTATAGCCACGAATTTAACGTTATAGCCACGGATACGACCGTGGCTATATGATATTTTTCTTGTAGTGATTTACGACGATTTTACGACGATTCCTCGTTAATTCGTTGTAAAAAAAATTGAAACGTTTTGGTTCGTTTGGTTTGCCGCGTTTTTGAAATGATGAAAATAAAATCGTTGTAAAATCGTGGTAAATTTACCACGATTTTACAACGATTACCTTTTAAATCGTTGTAAAATCGTGGTAATCGTTGACGTTGACAACCTCGTACAAACAAAACTCCTGAGGATTTGACGTTTAGAGTTTCATTTTTGGTCGTAAATTCGTTGTTAAATTACCACGAATTTCCATCGATTTTGTGTGAATCGTGGTAAATTCGTGGTAAATTTACCACGAATTTACCACGATTCATTACACTAAATAGATTTTGCTGAAATTCATCTGCCATTTGACTTCATGTTGAATATAACTATGATATTGTATGCATATGAAATCATACTAAGCCATATGATTGCAGAAAAACAAGTTTTGGTAAAATTAGAACATATAGACATATTAACCACAATATATTATAGTACACTTTATCTTAAACTTTATAAATTCTAAGAATATGTAACAAAACTTATTGATAAACAATTTTAACATTGTTTTTATAGTTATTCATTAACTTTAGAGATCTTAACTAGTGTTTGTACGTAATATAAGACATACTTTTGAAAATGTTTGGGGTTTAGGGGTTTGTACAAAAAAACCGTTGTAAAATCGTGGTAAATTTACCACGATTTTACGACGATTACATTTTAAAGCGTTGTAAAATCGTGGTAATCGTTGACGTTGACAACCTCGTACAAACAAAACTTCTGAGGATTAGAAGTCTTTATAAGACAGCGAATTATAAGATTATTCGTGGTAAATTTACGACGATTTTACCACGATTTGTGTAAAATACAAAAAAGTCGTAAATTCGTGGTAAATTTACCACGAATTTACGACGATTGTTAATTTATTTTATAAAAAAAATTAAAATACATTATTTTCTTATTTATTACTCGGAGTAATCAGCAGACTCATGTTCGTCCTCGAAGTCAGATTCATCAAATTCGTCAGTCTCTTCGACTTCTTCTTCGTCCTCATTCACCTCTTCAGCTTCCCTATTATGTGGATCAACGAGTAAGACCATGTCCGTGTTTAGTTTTGGCGAAAGAATATCGACTGACGTGTCATTCTGTAGTGGTGATTCTTCTTCCCTGATTATGTACCCTCTCGGGGCAATTTTGATGACGGATAGCCAATGTATTCCCGTGGACTTAAGACGCGGATAAGGAATGAAGCTTACTTGCTCAGCTTGCGATGCAAGTATGAAAGGCTTGAACTTGTTGGTAAATCGTTCTTATAAATCAAAACGTCGGTAAATCGTTGTAAATTTACCACGAATTTACAACGATTTGGTGCTTAATCGGAAAATCGTTGTAAAATCGTCGTAAATTTACGACGATTTTAATCGTTGTAAAGTTTACGACGATTTTACGACGAAAACCAAAATCGTGGTAAAATCGTCGTAATGTCGTCGTAAGTTTACGACGATTATAATCGTTGTAAATTTTTCGTGGTAATTTGCGCAGATTCTTGTAGTGTTAGTTGCCAAGCAAATCTCTTTCTCTTCTCTTCTGTTGCAACCATTTCTTTGCAGCCAGAGAGTAGGTAGCTATATGCATTTTTCCAGTAGCTGTTTGGACCAACAAGCTTGTTTTGAGCATCTTCAAGGGCTTGAATCGCCTTTTGGTTATCGAAAACTTCCATGGAGAACTCGGGTTTTGATTTGTGAGACCGCGAGGAAGAAGAAGAAGAAGAAAATAATCCCCAAGTGTGGCATGTTATTGGAGAATTCAAGAGTATGATGGAGAGAAACAGAAGACACCTTATGTGCAAAAGATCCATTTAAATAATCTTTTTTTTTAGGGTTTATCTCTTTTGATCTTTTTCTTCTTCTTTTCCAAGTTACCTACAATGACAAAAGAAACATAACATCACTGAATGTTTTGCATATATGTAAAAACTTAGAATGCAAGAAAAGGAAACCCTTTTAGCTTTCTACATGAGAAAAATGACAGTCTTTTTAAAAAAGGATAATTGTAAGATATGGACATAGAAGAAGTGATAATTAGGTCCTTAAAATATGGAACTGTAGCGCATACTATTCACGAACGTTCTTACCGTTTTGCCCCTATAATTACGCTATCGTTTTGATTTTTAAAATCAAATATTCTGACACAACTGACACAAATGTATCAGAAAAATCTTGCGCTTCTCTCTCTTCCCAAAGTTAATATCAGACGGTTTCTCTTTCCTTTCTCACTTCTCTTTCTATTCGCTTCCTTGTTTCTTCCCTATTTCCCTTCGTGTCTCTGTAATCATCATTTCTCTTCTTCGTCTCCATTTTCGTCCATTTTATTTATCATCTTCGTCTCTGTAATCATCAAATATACCGATTTAGAAGACGGGCAAACGATAACCAATAGGTATGGCATCCGATTTTAACATTATGTAGTTGTGTAGTTGATTATTTTCGTTGATTTTTTTTTCCATTCTCATAGTTTGTTTATCTATTTCTCACATAGTATCAAAATTTGCACATGCATTTCACTATTCTTATCAATTTTAGGTTTTATGTCTTCGCAATAACCCTAATAGATATTTGGGGGGGGTTTATGTTCATGAATAAATACGGTATTAGGGGCCTTTGAGGATTCAATTTTGTAAATAGATTTTGGATTCATTATGTAAATAGATGTCTTGTTAGCATCTCAGATGTTGGTGATGAAAATTTGTATCTTGTAAGTGTTGATTTCTGAATAACCACTAGATATTTTGTTATCTGATAACCCTAAACGATTTGGGGTTTACGATTCCCCGTTTGTTGCAATGATTTTGTAATTAGATTCTCATCAATTTCAGTTTCAATGGTTTCGATGTCCTGTGTCTCCAACTTATTTTTGTTGTGTTTGTTGTTTAAATTTTTGATTCATTATGTAGATATCTTGTTAGACTCTCTGTTGTTGTTGTTGTTGAAATTTTTTATCTTGTAAGCATTGAATTTCCTAATAACCACTAGACATTTTGTTATCTGATAACCATTTTCTTCATTTTACCATGATAATCATGTTATCGTATATAATATATCGTATCTGATAACTCTCGCGTTAGTAACTTTCGATGCTAACAATCTTTGTATCCACAGATGATTGTACATGAACTTCCCAAGAGGATTATTGCTTATGGGGAAGAGTTTATTGGTGATAGGGTCAATGTGTATGGCTAATTTGGTCAAACAATCGTCTTTGTTCTTGAATCCCCCACCTAAGAATAATTTGTTCTCCTCATAGTTAGTATCGTATATTGCTATGTGTAGAGTTTCTGCATTTGTGTAAACAATCAATTAGAAACATGTGATATATGATTACGCTTAAGTTATACAAGATAAATTATTTGTTACGGGATAACATGTTCAGTAATCCATTTATGTACGTCAGAGATGCTCTGACATAAAGCACTGTCGGTACAGACTTATAAATAGATAAAACATATGTTTTACTTGCACCTACATGCATTTGCGATGGACCTCCAACTTTTACATTTGGTTGTGCATGACTTTGTTGTAAGGTCATGGTCGCTACAAAATGTTTATCTTACTATTGAGGGCATATCCATCGACCTATCCGAATCGGATGAGGATTAGAAATACTCACATACTCCTATTGCTGGTTATCCAAAAATAAATTATAAAACAATAGAATTAGTTAGCGCGTAACATATACTTTGAAGATATCTGATAACATTAATAATATCGGTTAATTAAAACGTTACCTGCAAAATTAACTCTAACAGGAGCTTGTCGATTCCTTCAACTTAACTTCATCAACGTTTTTTATTGCTTCCATCACATGAAGGTATCACCATATGTTGGAACCAACAATACCCACTATTATCCGGTTTATCAGAATATGTTGGAACCAACAATAAAGGAACAATAAATATGAGTTATTCATACCTTATAAATATGAGTTATTCATACCTTATAAGTATTTGTACTTATTGCCCTGATTATCTTGTTTCTTAAAGACTTCAATGATTAGTTTTTTAAAATTGGTCTTTCTTCTTAGTGCTTAATGGTGATTTGTGTATTCAAGTATCCCTTGTGTCACTACCATTAATGGTATCACCATTGATGAATATATACTAACACACAAACTCATTTGCTAAGTTATCATATATTTTAGTTAATAATGATTTTGTTATAGGTGATGTTAGCGGATAACTTATTGGTTATCGGAAACAAATCTAATATCCTGCAGCCAAATCACAACATTTAATGTCGCCAATATCCGCCTGGAAAATATTTTTTTCCTCTGCAACTACAGTACTCTTGTCCCTTACGACATTATTCATCTGCCGTATGTCAGAGGGGCATATTCGTCCATAGAAAATTATGGACATATGTCACAACTAAAGAAAGATGAAAAATCAACTTTTACCTAATTAATCATTCTTCCATGGACATAAATTTAATTGATCCTTTAAAAAATTCTGGACACCGTCATTAACATAACTTAACATGAAAATAAGATTATTAACCAAACAATTTGTAGATTTTTAAAAAGAAGTAAATAAAAACCGATCAAGGTTTACAGATTCAGAGATAATTTTTATAATAATGAAAAATAAATATCATATTTTTTTAACATAAAGGTGGATTTTGAAAAATAACTCTTTTGAGTTTATAAATTTGAAAAGTACGCTTTCATCTTTTTTTAAACTAGCTCTTTTATATTTAGTTTTACCTTTTTCTATGGTTAAGTGTTAATATGGAAGTAATTAAAGAAAACACGAAAATCAATAAAGCTTCGTATAAACATGAAAAATATACCAAAAAGTTAAAAGTGATGATTTTACATTCAAGTAATTGAATTGTCGATAGTTAAGAGAAAATATTATATATAGGAGATCAAATATTGGTAGATAAACTTAAAAGATTTAATAGATATATCTAAGGAAATTTTAAATATAACACATCTTTATCTAAAATAAAAAAATTGAAGAAATTAATACTAATTAAATATTTCGAATTTAAATTTTAATTAATAATATAAATTTTAATTAAATTTTTGAAAAAGTCAACTCGCATATAAAAAAAGTTACTTTTCAAAAGAAAAAGAAGGTTTACTTTTCAAAATTCAAAACAGAAAAGAGTCATTTTTCCGAAAAAATCTCTAAACGAATACTAACTCCATGCGATCTTTCACGAAAAAAATAAAATTACATGAGATATTTAGAATCAATAACAATGTGAAAAAATAAAATCTCCAATTTGAGAAAATAAAATCTAAACATAATGGAATTAAAATTATGCAGTGACTAAGAATCATAAAAGATAATTTATTACTAATAAAAGTTCAAGCTATTTGATGCTAAAGTGTCCACCTAGGATTTTAAACGGAAAATTATTAGTAGACAAATCATCTTCTAAATTAAATATATTATTTTTTCAAAGATTAATTTGAAAAAAATGTAAATTAGGTAATTATCAATTTTTCATTGATGTTAATAGTTTTCAAAAAGGCTTGAAAAATAAGTTTGTATAAACAAATTGTAAACTTTCAAAATCTACATTTTACGAAAATTCAGAAAAAATAAAAAGTACTAACTGTTTGGGCAAAAGTTAGCGATCTGTTAGAAAAACTACGAAATTCAATAACGGTTTAAGATGATATGAATCGGTTTGTTTATTGATCAATGCAGGTTTACAAGATGAGAGAAATATGATATAAGATTTATATCTAGAACAATCTAAAAGCTTATGATCGAATATTCTCTATAAAAGTAAGTATTTTCTGTATATAATCGAATGAATCTAGGTCTTCAAGCTTGTCTTCTTTATATAGATGTATTTAGTTTGATGAGCTTCATTTTCCTTTTATGAAGAGGATTTGTCATTTTTCCTTATTTTTAGATATACTCCTATATATTCTCCTTAATGATTATTTGAGAGAATCTAGCAATATATATTTTCCTTTTCTATCTTGCATCGATTGTTAAGCCCTATAAGGCCCAATATCAATTAAAGGAAGTCCGTTCTGATACTGTCGCCGATTCAGGTTCAGTCGGTCCGATCTGTCGCCGGTTAAATTTGAACAGGGATGATTAAATTTATCCCCAACAGTTTGCCCCCAGCTTTGCTCTTCTTTGACCCCGAATAAGAAGGGAAAATAGCTTGTCGAATGATGAATTTATGAACCTCGCACTTGTCTTGATTAGTGACTAATTTGACTTCATCGAATTTCCACCTCTTGCCTAACCATAATTCTCAAATCAACTCCTTCCTTTATTTGGACCTATTTTTAAGCCCAAATTGCGCAAATATCCCTTTTTAACCTAAATAAGTCGCGACCCTTCCTCTTCCATTTCTTGTTTTCTCCGCGGCGGCTTCTCCTTCTTTGTTTCTAAAGATTCTTCTACCACTCACTCCATTCTCGTCCAACTAAAGCTCGATTTCGTCTCCAATACCGATCAGATCTGCGATTTCTTCTCTGTGTAATCAGGTGAGCTATTCGACTTCTTCTTTCTTCTTTCTTCCTTGTATGTCATCGCTCCAATGGGATCCAAATACTGCCATCATCCCCTTCACATATGAAAACATGGAACCGATCAATGATTCGTCCGTCGGAGAGCGCTTAAAGTCGCGGCGAGCCACGAGATCTGACCGTCGTTGCATCCGGGACACGGTCAAAACTGAGGGATCTGACTCTACAAAGGGCTCGTCGATTGATCTATTAACTCTGACTCGGTGGCTCAAATCTCTAGAACATTTGGGCTTCCTCTCTCTGGTTTGAGGATCCCGAATGCGGCGGAGCGTCCAACGGATGCCGTCATAGTCTCGGATTGGTAAGATCTGATGCGGTTGTCATCAAAATTCGAGGGTTCAATCGTTGTTATTAGAGGGAAGGCGAAGAATCTAGCTAAAGTCGAGGGTTCAATCGTTGCGGGTAGTATTACAGAGGAGACGTCTCACTTTACGTCGTACTACTTTGCACCAACCGTGAGGACACGTAAAAGAGCGCCAAAGAGATATGATGACGGAGGCATTCAAACAACGTACGCGGTGGAAGGAGTACCTGACATATTTTGTCCCATTGGTCGGCTTAGCGGACGCATAAAAGAGGTTTGGTGGAGCAACGAGGATGAAATTCATTGTGCCCACACGTACATTGTATTGAATTGCGATATTGTTACTCCATGGGAAAGGTAAAAGTAAATGTTTTTAATACTCTTTCATTACAACACTCATAAAATATTGCTTACTTATTATATTTTCAAATAGTATCTTCGTCGAACAAGTTCAAAAAGGGATTCCGGGGATATCTGAAGATGAGCTCGATTCCCGTAAAACTCAACACTTTGTGATGTGGTTGCAAACACAGGTATATGAAAATATCGAATATGAAATTACATATAAACATAATATATTTAAACAAAATTAATGTCGTTGTTGTATGCAGATTGAGTACGAGGACGAATCTTATCCGGTGTGGTTCCACGAGATGCTACAACGTCCTCTTGCGAAGATTCGGACATTGCCAATGTATTTTACAAGAGGTTATGCTTTCCACGCGTACGATTACGGCCGACATCGAACAAGGGTTAACTACGGTGTTTGTGTTAGAGGAGACATTGATTTCTACGGAATCATCCAATAAATCATAGAAATAACGTTTCCCGGGTTGCTCATGTTGAAGTGCGTACTCTTCAAGTGCGAGTGGTTTGATCCTACGATCGGAAGAGGTGTATGAATCAACAAGTCTGGGATCGTTGATGTCAATAAGAATAGAAGATACAACAAGTTCGAGTCTTTTATACTTGCATCGCAAGTTGAGCAAGTAAGCTTCATTCCTTATCCGCGTCTTAAGTCCACAGGAATACATTGGCTATCCGTCATCAAAATTGCCCCGAGAGGGTACATAGTCAGGGAAGAAGAATCAGCACTACAGAATGACACGTCCGTCGATATTCCTTCGCCAGAACTAAACACGGACATGGTCTTACTCGTTGATCCACATAATAGGGAAGCTGAAGTGGTTAATGAGGACGAAGAAGAAGTCGAAGAGACTGACGAATTTGATGAATCTGACTCCGAGGACGAACATGAGTCTACTGATGACTCTGAGTAATAAATAAGTTGTTTGTTTAAATGTAAAATGAAAATTATGTATTTTAATTTTTTTATAAAATAAATTAACAATCGTCGTAAATTCGTGGTAAATGTACGACGAATTTACGACTTTTTTAGTATTTTGCACAAATCGTGGTAAAATTGTTGTAAATTTACCACGAATTTACGAATTTTTTGAAATTTACACATATCGTGGTAAAATCGTTGTAAATTTACGACGATTTCCCGACGATTAGTCTTATAATTCGTTGTCTTATAAAGACCTATAATCCTCAGGAGTTTTGTTTGGACGAGGTTGTCAACGTCAACGATTACCACGATTTTACAACGCTTTAAAAGGTAATCGTCGTAAAATCATGGTAAATTTACCACGATTTTACAACGTTTTTTTGTATAAACCCCTAAACCCAAAACATTTTCAAAAGTATGTCTTATATTACGTACAAACACTCATTAAGACCTATAAAGTTAATGAATAACTATAAAAACAATGTTAAAATTGCTTATCAATAAGTTTTGTTACATATTCTTAGAATTTATAAAGTTTAAGATAAAGTGTACTATAATATATTGTGGTTAATATGTCTATATGTTCTAATTTTACCAAAACTTAATTTTCTGCAATCATATGACTTAGTATGATTTCATATGCATACAATATCATAATTATATTCAACATGAAGTCAAATGGTAGATGAATTTCAGCGAAATCCATTAAGTGTTATGAATCGTCGTAAATCTGTGGTAAATTTACCACGAATTTACGACGATTCACACAAAATCGATGGAAATTCGTGGTAATTTAACAACGAATTTACGACCAAACATGAAACTCTAAACGTCAAATTCTCAGGAGTTTTGTTTGTACGAGGATGTCAACGTCAACGATTACCACGATTTTACAACGCTTTAAAAAGAAATCCTCGTAAAATCGTGGTAAATTTACCACAATTTTACCACAATTTTATTTTCATCATTTATAAAGTAATCGTCATAAAATCGTGGTAAATTTACCACGATTTTATTTTCATCATTCCCAAAACGCGGCAAACCAAACGAACCAAAACGTTTGGACTTTTTTTTACAACGATTTAACGAGGAATCGTCGTAAAATCGTCGTAAATTTACGACGATTTTACGACGATTGCTAAGTCTATATATACTCGACCAAAAATTTTCATTTTCACTCATTCTCACTAAATCTCTATCTCTCTCTAAAATTTTCTCTCTTTAAAACTCTTAAACACTCTACAACTTTCAATCTTCTTCAACATCCCCAAGGGTAAATATTTTTAATATATGTGTTTTAAAACCGGATTTTAGAATTAGTTTTAGGAATTGGAATTTAGTTTTAGGATTTGGAATTAGTTTTAGGATTTGGAATTAGTTTTAGGCTCGGATTTTAGTTTTAGAATTCGGATTTTAGAATTATATGTTCAGAACATATAATTAATTATTAAAATACTTAATGTTTAGTTTTTAAAATATTTAAAACTTATTACTTAACATAATTAATTTTTAATCTTAGTTTTTAAAATACATAATTAATATTAAAATACTTAATATTTAGTTTTTAAAATATTAATGTCATTAAAATACTTATATAATGTTTAGTTTTTAAAATACTTAATAATTTTTAAATACTTAATGTTTATTATTTAAATATTTAATGTTTTTTGTGGCAGGTACTTATATATGGCTCCTAGGAGAGGGAAGACCTTACCGCCGGACTACATGCAGATGTTGGCGGAGAAGAGGGCTTCTCGGGAAGGCTCGGGTTCCGGTTCAGCTTCAGCTTCCAGGACATCTCCTGTCCACACCGGGACGTCCGTCCATGGCGAGCATCCTCCTCCTCCTTATGTTCCCGCCGCCGCCACCGCTGACGCCGCAGACGCCGCAAACGACGATATCCCGGGCCCGGTACATCCAGAGTTGGATGTACCGGGACACGCGCCGTACGCCAACCTCCGGTTTGAGGATATCCTCGCTCAACCCGGACATGACAGTCTCCGCCAGTTGGATCCGTACAAGTCTGCGGACACTTACTGGTAATTATTTTAATATTTTATTTTTTTGTATTTTTTATTAATATATTAATTAATCAATTAATGTTTTTTTCAGGTTCAAGTACGACAACCAGGTTTCGCGTTCTATCGCGGACATAATCAAGGGATACTTCACCGAGTCGCATCCCAATTGGAGCAAGACACCCGAGCACATCAAGAGAACGTGGTTCAAATGTTTCGCGGTAATGTTCTGATTTAATTTCAATTAAATTTATTTATTTAACTTTAAATTTTTTATTATATATATTATTCTCGTAAAGTAACTTTACTAATGTTATATATATAATTTCTCATATTTTGCAACAAAAGTGGCATTGGGATGTCTCGATCAACGAGACCGTGAGGACGGAGTTCAACAAGACGGCGAAATTTCGTCTCCCCAACACGGTCTCCGACTGGAAGGACAAGTGGAGAGTCGTCGGCGACGCGGGGAAGCCGGTTTTGGTGGCCACTTTATGTTCGATGACTCACCTACAAAAGTCCTCGTGTTGCAACCCATTGGCGCTCTCTCGAGATGTTTCTCTTTATCTTGTGACTCATGGAAATTGAGACAAAGTTCTCTCGTACCTTTGAAATACCGTAACTTTTGCATCGCATGAAACTATGTCGCGCATAGTTCCTTTTTGGAAAGACCCAAGAGAGAGCGCCAACATATCAAGAATGATTCCCAAGATTGGTGCAATTTTTGAGCCCAAAATTGGCCGTTTATACCCTTATATGGGTCGTTTATCAAAGGGTAACGTTGTCCGAATGATCCAAACGAAATAAAAAAAATTTATAGGCATGAGAAACAAGGTTTTAGACTTGATTGGAGCCACATCGGTGGTTTAAATGCTACACGACATATGTTATAAGCGATCAAGATACAATCTTTGGGTTGCGATCATACCAACACTTATGCACCGGATCTCATAAAAACTCCGCAGTTAAGAGTGCTTGGGCGAGAGTAGTACTAGGATGGGTGACCTCTCGAGAAGTCCTCGTGTTGCATCCCTTTTTACGTTTTAGTTTACTCGTTTTTGCTTTTTGCGCCGAAAACCTTTGAAATGCCCTAACTTTTGCATTACATGAAACCATGTTGCGTACAAAGCTTTTTTGGAAAGGCCCAAGAGAGAGCGCCGCCGTGTAAAGAGAGTTTCCCAATTTTGGGGCAATTTTCGAGCCCAAATTTGGTTGTTTAGACCCTTTTTTGGGCCGTTATATCAAAACTACGATAACAGGGGTTCTTTTCGATCAATTTACAAGGGGTAATGTTGTTGGAATGATCATGAAGAAATATTAAACAAAGTCTAGACATTATAAACAAGGTTTTAGACCTTATTGGAGCCACATCGGTGTTTTAAATGCTACACGACAAAAGATATAAGCAATTAAGATACAATCTCTGACGGTTGCGATTATACCTGCACTTATGCACCGGATCCCATCAAAACTCCGCAGTCAAGCGTTCTTGGGAGAGATTAGTACTAGGATGAAGACCTCCCGGGAAGTCCTCGTGTTGCAACCCTTTTTACGTTTTAGTTTACTCGATTTTGCTTTTTGCACTGAAAAAACATCGTACCTTTAAAACGCTGTAACTTTTGGATAACATGAAACCACATCGCCCACAAAACCTTTTCTGAAATCCCCAAGAGATAAATCCTGCGTGTAAATTGAGGTTCCTAAGATTGGTTCAATTTATGAGCCCAAATTTGGCCGTTTAGACCATTTTTTGGGCAGTTTTATATCAAAACTACGATAACACGGGTTCTTCCTATCAATTTACAAGGGGTAAAGTTGTCTGAATGATCCAAAAGAAATATAAAACAGATTCTAGGCATTAGAACAAGTTTTTTTACTTAAATTCAGCCACATCGATGGGTTTAATGATCCCAAGATTGGTGCAATTTACGAGCCCAAATTTGGCCGTTTAGACCCTCTTTTGGGTCGTTTTATCAAAACTACGATAACACGAGTTCGTTTTGATCAATATACAAGGGGTAACAAAGTCCGACATGTTGCTTGAAACTTGGTTTAGAGTCCTAGAATATGCGTTGATAGATTTTTCGTAAGTTCGTGAAACTTATACAATGATCATTGAAGCACTTCTATGCACTCATGTTGCATGTATCTTGGTTTTGAGTCCTAGAATGTTCGTCGGTTGATGTTTCGTATGTTTGTTAAACTTTTACAAAGATCATTGAGGCATTTATAAGCACTTATGTTGAAGGAAACTTTGTTTAGAGTCCTAGAATATGTGTTGTTAGATATTTCGTAAGTTCTTGAAACTTGTACAAAGATCATTGAGGCAATTATAAGTATTCATATTGCATGAAACTTTGTTTAGAGTCATAACATATGCGTTGTTAGATGTTTCGTAATTTCGTGAAACTTTTACAAAGATCATTGAGACACTTTTAAGAACTCATTAGAGAATTTGTGTTGTTATAAGTTGCATAAGTTCATGAAACTTGTACACAGATCATTGATGCACTTATAAGCACTCATGTTGCATGTAGCTCGGTTTAGAGTCCTAGAATATATGTTGTTAGATGTTTCATAAGTTTTTGAAACTGTTACAAATATCATTGAGGCACTTATAAGCAATGATGTTTAATGGAACTAGGTTTGGAGTCCTAGAATATTCGTTGTTAGATGTTTCGTAAGTTTTTGCAACTTGTAAAAAGATCATTGAAGCACTTGTAACACTCATGTTGTATCAAACTTGGTTTAGAATCCTAGAACATGCAATATTAGATGTTTCGAAAGTTCTTGAAACTTTTACATAGATCATCGAGGCACTTGTAAGCTTTCATGTTGCATGAAACTTTGTTTAGAGTCCTATACTATGTGTTGTTAGATGTTTCGTATGTTCGTGAAAGTTGTACAAAGATCATTGAGGCACTTATAAGCAATTATGTATAAGAAACTTGGTTAAGAGTCGTATAATAGGCGTTGTTAGATGTTTCGTAAGTTCGTGAAACTTTTACAAAGGTCATTGAGGTCCTTATAAGCACTCATGTTGAATGACACTTGGCTTAGAGTCCTATAATAAATTCAAGTGATACACTAATGAATCCCATATTATTGATAGAACGGTTCATGTTTAAAAATATGGATAAAACATCCTAAAGTTTTGAAATTGTAAATAATATATTTATAAAATAGGCTATTTAAAAAAAAAAAATTATAATAACGAAGATCTTACTATGTGTGTTTAGGGTTTAGGGTTTAGTATTTAGTTAATTTAAGTTTTGTGGTATTTTAAGAAAAAGACTTTTTAATGGAAATTGTAAAATTTTCTAGAATGTATGCTAATTTTGTAAAAGATAATAATTAAGTGCTATATATACAAATTTTCCCAACAGACCAAGACATGCGGTATCATTACATAAACTATGAAAACTATAATTACATACGTAGAAAATTAGCCTAAAGATAGCAAGAACGGAACAATTTAAAGTTTATATCAATATACATATATATAAGAAAAAATTATATAGTTTAGTTAGGTTTGTTATGTAGTATTCTTATAAAGAATAATTGTCCAATCTAGTAGTTCTTAAACTAAAATTTATAAAATCGATCTTCACCACATCTTAATCTATTTTCCTTCCACTACAAGAAACTGCGTCTTCAACGACGATTTTTTTACATCGATTTATATCGTCGTAATTTAACGACGGTTTTACGACGATTTTACGACGATTGAACAAGAATTTAGGTTATCGTTGCTGAATCGTCGTAAATGTACAACGATTACGGTCGTCGTAAAATTGAAGTTCAGTAACGACGACGTTACTACGATTTAGACAAGTCGTCGTTAAATCGTCGGCAAATTACAACGATTTAACAACGTAGGCCTTTAAACGAGGATATTGTCGTTAAATCGTTGTTATATAACAACGATTTCACAACGTCTATGTCGGGAGTTGTTTACGACGGATTTGCGTCAATTTTTGCTAGCTGAAAACGTGTTTTTTATAAGTGTATCTAATTATATACAACGTTATTTTTCGTTGTAAAAGATTTGTTAATTCGTTGTAAAGTGCTTGTAAATTAAAATCGTTGTAAATTAGTAGTTAAAAATCGTTGGTAAGAAGTTGATAAATTTTGAGAACTCCTATAAATACCTCTTCCATCCTCACCACAATTCACACCACATATCTTTATTCTCTCTCTAAAACAAAAAATGTATGGATCCGATGTCTACGAAATTTGAAAGTGGATGTACATGCATCGAGGCGATGATGGATCGGTGACACGAGAGTTCCTCAACGGCGTAGAAATTTTCATGCAGCAAGCCACAAGTCTACCGGTCACTGTTGAAAGCGGTAAGATGTTTTGTCCTTGTACAAAATTTGTACAAAATGCGATAATAGACGGTTCATTTTGGTTGAAAATGTATGGAAACATTTGTTAAATAGAGGGTTTACACCACAATATTTTATATGGTTTCAACATGGGGAAGGATATTGTGGTAATGTTGCTAGCATTAGTAGAAATAATCATCATGTACATGTAGAAAGTGGGTATGATTAAGTAACATACAAGAATTACTCTTTTTTAATTAGCATTTGCATCTTAAAGAAAGAAGTGTATAAATAATTTAGTAACCATGATTCGAAGCTCATCAAAGTTACTCATTTTACAGAGTTTTGAGGCAAGAACTAACACAAATAGTAGTAGTTGCACATATATATACGGAACGATCTACGATTTTTTAAACATCTATACACTGCATCAAGATATTACATACATATACGAGCTGCCGTGAAAAGAAAACTAAAGAGGGTGGTTTTTTCAATAAAAGAGGAGTTTTGAGTTCATACAGTGTGTTTGATCAAAGTAGAGAAGAAGACTACTTACTAGGTTTTGTCCTGAGATGTTTTCGTCGCTCTCTCCAAATCAATCTTGCAATCTTCTCGCAATCCTTTCATTCTCACAAAGCTATTTTGCTGCAAGATTGTAGTCAAACACAAACAAAAACGCACAAGAAACTGAGATTTATGTACACAAGAAGTAAAAGAGTTAAGAAAAACAATTTCCATTAGGATTCAAGAACAATAGTAGAAGCACTTACAAGGTTGTCGTCGTAAAATTAACAACAAATTTACGACGATTTAGTTTTTACTTCGATCAATTTACGACGAATTGCATTTCGTTGTTAAATCGTCGTAATTGCTGTTTAACAACGATTATGTTCGTTGTAAACGAACAGTTTTCTTGTAGTGTTCACCCATAATGTTTTACAACACTAAACTTCTTTGCTTGACAATAAACAAATTTTAAACATCAAATAGTGGAGTGAGCGTAAATCAATTTTGTACAAAATTTGATCAAATTTATCAAATATGAATTTTTGCTGTTTATAGAATATGAATGTTAGTTTTAAGTCTCTTTAAATAAAATAAGAACCAAAGAAGTGTCATTCTTTTCTGTCTCCTCGCAAACAATCTTCATTTTAAATATCTATCAAACGTTCATCAACATGATTTTCTACATTCTAGTGTCTTGAGGCAAATCACAAACATTAAATTATAGTCGTATATATAAGAAAACTTTAACTTTTTATTACAAGTAGTTAAATACAAATCTTGTATAATTATCCCCAAGGAGAAAAGAAACTAAGTTTGTGAAAGAATCTCTTGAGAAATTTGAAGTCAAGGAGAAGGAGTTTAGCTTACTCGAAGAAGCCATCAAAATTTTTCTAGAAGTAGCAAAGAAAGAGGATAACTTTGAAGTTGAACTTACTGCAAAAGCCGAGGAGATTGAGTTGAAAAAAAAGTCTTTTAAAGAACATGAAAATATTCTTGGACAAAGGGAGAGAGACCTTGAGTTAAAGCAAAGAACGATTAGTATAAGGGGAGACTTGTAAGAGATCTAGGGGAAAGGAAGTTGATTCTCTTACCGGTCCTGCAAAAAAACACAAATCATTGAGCCATGATGACGATGCATAAAAGAATTGTGCAGTTTCACTTTCTTCATCTTGCTAATAAGGTGATTCGTGTTTTAAATTAGGTAATTAAGTGATTTTCCTTAATACAATATTTTATGTGACCAATATATATCCTTCCGTCGTTCACACAAGTTCATGAATGTAAACATGGAAATAAAACACATGTCAGTTAGAATGATTTAAAAAAACTAACAACAATTGATTACATACCCAATATTAAAAACCCATTAAATTTGAATCTAAAAAGTTCATAAAATTTAAATATAAAAAGCCTAATGCTAATTGAAATTTTATGGCTCATTAAATCTATTCAACAAGTAATATAACTAAAAAGTCACATATTGGTAATGAAAGCTACATATTAGTTAAAAACTACCTATAAATAAGTCTTTTGTGCTTAGAGAATTAAAGGGGTTTATTAATGTTATTGATATGCCAAAAATTAAAAATTCATAAATTTTCTATATAATAAATATTTATAAATTATAACTTTGCGCTTGACGTGAGTAAAAAAATTACGAAATTTTAGGTTTCAGACCTTGTTGCAAAAGAAATATTTAATATTGGAGCAATGGAATCATAATCCAGTAATTCCGAGCAACGACCTTGCCGGAAAAGCCACCGGAAAAATGCTGAAAAACACTTATCAAAAATCAAATTCCAACAGAAACTAGAATAAAAAAAGGTTTACCAACATTTGTGTCTCTATGTCTAGAAGAAGTGAATCTTTGTCAGGAGCAGATTTTAAATGTTTGTTTACTAGACCGGAAGAGTAAAGTTACACAAAAAAGTGTTATTCTTGAACCATCACATGTTTTCAAGAAAGCAAATACATTATAAGAGTAATAAGCAGAATAATAATGTAGAGTATATAATATACAATTGATAAAAGATGGGTAAAGAGATATGTCACAACAGAAACCGACAGAACATAGCAGTAACTGATTTATCGTATGTATCGTGTAAAAGCCAACACACACAAATTGGCTCAAACTACATTATACACAAGAGCACAAACCAAAAAACTAAAGATATAGACTTTCCAAATGAATAAACCATAAACGAAACTTTAACATATTAATTCTTTAGAAAAATCTTCCACATTAATTCTACTTTTTATATATTGAGAAATTCACAAAACTACACCCTTTCAACCATCCCTTCACAATATTACACCTAATTCAATATTTTCACAAATTTACACATTTTCAAAATATTAAAAGCTTAATTTACCCTTTTAAAAATTATCAAAATTAAAATATTTTCATTTGGGTTCGCTAATTAGTGTTTAGGGTATAGTATTAAAGGGGTAAGATTGTGTGGGTAGAGTTTATTTGGATTTAATTTTGAGTGTTTAGGTGTAGTTTTGTGAACTATTTTTGAAATGGTATAGTTTTGTGAAATGTAATTCAAATGGTGTAGTTTTATAATTCTTCCTTATATATTTAAGTATCATTATATATATTTTCTATATTATTAAATAATATAAAAATATTTGGCATCTATAGATATTTTGTCATTTAATTTAGAGAAATTTCTTACAATACCACCAAAATAAGTTTTTGTCTTGAAAATACAATTACAAAGTTTTTTATAACAAAAATACCATTACAAAATTTTTATATCAAAAAATGTAGTTTACAAAAATACCACAAATACAAAAACGAGTTTAAACAATTTTAAATTTTAAATTATAATATAGAGTTTTAGTAAAAAATATCATATCGTAACCGAAAAACTAAAAGAAGGGCCTGGGCATTCGGGTATTCGGTTCGGTTTCGGGTTCGAAATTTCGGTTTCGGTTCGGTTCGGTTCTTGAATCTATTACCCAATCACTACTTTTCAATATTTCGGTTCGGTTCCGGTTCGGTTCCTATCGGTTTCGGGTCGGTTCGGTTCTTTGTTTGAGGAACCGTAAAATACCCGAAATTTACGGTTTCAGTTCGGTTCTGGTTCGGTTCCGGGTATTTCAAACCAAAAATAGAAAAAATATCCGAAAACAGAAAAAATATAATCAAAAAAGTTCATAAAAATACTCAAAATTAGGAAAAAACCCGAAAATTTTAAAAAAATACCCAAAAACAGAAAAATACCCGGAAAAGGATAATAAAAAATACCTGAATTTAAAAAAATAGCAAAAAATATAAAAAATACCCGAAAATATAAAAAATACTCGAAGTATATAAAAATATTTCGGTTCTACCCATCGGTTCTCGGTTCGGTTTCGGTTCCTACCCGATACCCATGGTTCTTAAGTTTAGGAACCATCAGGTATTTAGGGTTGAACCGGAACCGGAACCGGAACCGTTTTTTTCGGTTCTTCGGTTCCGGTTTTTCGGTTCCGGGTATTTTGCCCAGGCCTAAGAAGGGATATATATATACTTATTTTTCTAGTTTCTTAATTTATCTATGCGAGGCCTATAATATAATAAGATTTATTAGTAACTTCACTTGAAAACAAAAACAAAGCCAAAACCTAAACATGAGACCACGTTTGATTCTGAAGCTTCCATGTGAGTTAGAAGAAGATATACTCTCACGTCTTCCACCAAAATCTCTCCTTCTATTCAAATCCGTATGTAAACAATGGAACTCTCTTTTCATCGAAAAGCGTTTCGTAAGCATCCACTCGTCTCGGTCCCTTCCACAATTCATCATCATGACCAAATCCAAGATTCATTCGATAAACATGATCGACCTCAAAACCAACAATCCAACCATCGAGTCACGTGAGCTACATTCCTCTGATATTATACTCCCACGTCGAGATTTCGAATATACTATTGTTACTTGCGATGAGTTATTGTTTTGTCGAATTGCGGAAAAAAATACCGCGTTATGGAACCCGTGTTCAAGACAAGTTAAATGGTTAGAGTTCAAAAATATTCGTTGTTTCCGAGTTTTTGGCTTTGGATATGATAATAGTGGACCTGATAAAGTTTACAAGGTCTTTGGTTATTTTCTTCGTTACAAGAAAATCCCGGGACAATTATGCGAGAGAGTTGCGTTGATATACGATTGTGCGTCTCATGCATTTAACTACATTGATACAACTAATGATGATGAGGACTACAACACATCGGATCATAGACGATCACACGTCGTCTCCTTGAACGGTAACATCTATTGGCTTTCTTCTCGTCGTGAGAAGAGTACTAATCATGAATGTTCCATACGAAGCTTTGATTTCTCAAGGCAGATATTGAAACCCTTTTGTAAACTTCTTCCTTGTCATAGAAACGTTCCCAACGATGGGCTTGTACTTGCGTGTTTTAAAGGAGATCGGTTTTCGTTGTTAAAACAATGTTTTGTAACAAGAAAGATTGAGATTTGGGTAACGGAGAAAACGATTCAAAGTATTAATAATGACGACGATGATGATTGTAAGGGAGTGGTGTGGATAAACTTGATGACTTTGCAAGCAACTATCTTGCCGAATTTAAGTGATAGGATTTGTGGTGCTCATTACTTCATATATGGTGAAAAGACCTTAATTATGTGTTGTGGTGATCATAATAACAGAAAGGCTTGCATCTATGTAATGAGAGGAGATTTGTTCGAGAAGATTCCAATATATTGTGTAACTGATTGGTTTTCTCAATGTGTCTATGTTCCGAGTTTGATCTCGGTTCCTTTAGATTTCTGAATAAGTATTTAGTATTATTAGGGTTTTTTTTTTAGTCTTGTGTTTTATTAAAATGTACTAAAATCAGAAGGTTATAAAACAAAATAGTCAACGATTAAAGACAAGATGTGATTCATGCGAGTTTCAACAAAAAAGTAAAAAAGAGATAACCAAACTGGAATTGTTTGGTTCAAATTTAGTTTTATTATTTGTTTAATTTAATATTGTTAACCTAACTTGTGAAGCCTCAAAGATGGGAACTAAACCAACTTGTTGACCAGTTTTACAATTCCTCATTATCTCTCTCTCTCTCGCGGGACATACTCTGCTTTCACTCTTTGTCTTTGCTCCTCTGTCTTGTCTCTCCCATAGTTCATGTAAGCTGGAGAGAAACCTTTGTATATAGCGTTTGTACGTAACTTCGTCTCCAGAGATTCTATCCAATGTCTCTTGCCAATCTTTGCATATAACGGAAATATGTGGAGCTCCAACGCGGATAGGAGAGAAAGGCGCGATCTCGTCTATTGTTGATCCAAGTTCATAGTGGAGACATCTTGAGAGCCATCCATTTAGAGACGCCACTTATAGTTTCTGAGTGTTGGCCCAATCTTTGAAGCTAATGCACCATTCTCTTAGATCAATCTCCTGATCGAGGATAGATTTCAGGCCGGAGTCTCTTTGTAAGCCGGAGTTTGCTATGAGAGTTCGAACTTTACTCTCTAGTAGATTTTGGATAGTTTCAATTGTCTTTTATTTTGTAGTTTATTGTTAATTTTGGATATACAAACCCAAACAAAACTCGAAAGAAACCTATCGAACCCGAATCAAACAAAAAATTTCATAAAAATACTCGAACATGTTCTTTAGTGCTTAACCTAAAGTCCTGAATCCGAATATATATGAACCAAACCCTAACAAATATCCGAACTCCCACCCTTGTTTTATAACCAAACAAAATATTTATAATTATTTAAGATTGAACAAATAAAAGCAAATTAAATTGAAAATTTCAAAAAACTACACTTTTCCAAACCTTAATTAACAAAACTGTACAAAATTCTAATGTTTTTTCTTTACACCCTTTTAAATGGTTTTATTATCATTTAAAAAATTACCAAAATTAAAACTTCTCTTATGGATTCATATTTTATTGCTTAGGATTTAATGTTAAAACGATAGAGTTTTCTTGTTACCGTTTATTTGAATATAAACTTTTCTTATGGTTTCATATTTTATTGCTTAGGATTTAATGTTAAAACGGTCGAGTTTTGTTGTTACCGTTTATTTGAATATAAAATTTGGTGTTCAAGGAACCGACCAAAAATTTGTGTAGCCGAACTACCCGAATTACACAACATTTATTTAAAATAATAATATTTTTAATATCTAAAATTTATTGAAGTGAGATTTTTTGTTAATATAATTGCAAATTGATTTATTAAAAAAAATTAAAACTATATAATTTATTATTTACTAAATTTTTGGGTAGACAACAATACATGGATTTAAAATAGCAAACCCAAAATATCAGAATCGAAACCGATAAAAACTAGGGAGAATTAAAAAAAACTACACCATTTGAATTATATTTCACAAAATTATACCGTTTCAAAATTACTTCACAAAACTACACATAAACACTAAAAGTTAAATTCAAATGAACCATACCCACACAATCCTACCCCCTTAATATTATACCATAAACACTAATTAGCGATCTCAAATGAAAAGATTTTAATTTTGGTAATTTTTTAAAGGATAAATTAAGCTTTTAAAATTTTGAAAGGGTGTAAATATGTGAAAGTATTAAATTAGGTGTAGTTTTGTGAAGAAAGGGTTGAAAAGGTGTAGTTTTGTGAATTCCTCTTTTTTTATTGGTTATAGACAATCTTATTAGTATTCATTTCACCTAAATGAGTTGATAACAATTGTTTGATGGTAAATTAAACTTTTATTTATAAATTTTTATGCCAAACTTTATTATTTTTTATTCTCTTTTTTTTGTCGTCTTAAATATATTAGAAACTTTCGAACTACAAGGGTGGAATACGTTTTTGGAACTCGTTTTTGGAACACAAGAGACGACTAACTACCCCGATAATGGAACACGGGTAGAGACCGCAGACAAAAGCCCATACATGGGAGTCAAAAGAAGAAACAAAAAGTTTAAAATCCTACGGAGAAAAGATAACTACTAATGGAAACATAAGACTTCAGATCTCCACAATAAACCGCTGAACCAAAACAAACCACGAACTCGCTACAAACACCGGGTAAGTCGATACTGGGCCAAAGAACAGGTAAATAGAGGTGGTTCTGAGTTCGATCCCATATAGGCATCCGAAACAGAGACCTCACCAAGCACCAGCAACGACAATAGACCGTAGGAGTGTAGAAGGAACAGGGAACAAGAGAAACACAAACTCGACTACCACGAAGAACCTAAACACCTAGCTCGAAACAAAGCTCAAAGAGACAAACCTTGAAACCCAAAAGAGGACAAGTCTGGAAAGATCACCAACTCTTACACGCGGACACTCGCAAATTCACCTTAGTCATCTACAGACAAAAGACAAACCACCTCCTCGCAAGAGAAGAGCTGAAAATCAAACCCACTGCTTCGCCTTAAAACTTCCTCCAAGTCTCCGAAAAAACAAAAGAAGCCTAGTAGATGCCTCCACAGCGAGCAAATGTCAAACCAAAACAAACCCCAAAAGAGCCTTCGATCTAACTAAGATACTAAGCCAACAATAGCATTCTCGCCCAATCTAAAAGATCATAAGCTTAAAATGAACCCAAGCAGAAACAAATCTCCAGAAACTAGGACAAATCCTTAACGAAACTCAATCAAGAAAGAGCACAAAAAAACCGAACAACGGCTTCACGAGGAGGAGAAGGAGGAAGGAGCTCCTAAGAGAACAACAGAGACACGACAACGACAAGCGAACAAGCTCGGATCCATAGGTCCAAACACTCAAAGGATCCAACAAATCTGAATCCATAAGGTCACATCTCAACAAAATACTCTCAAGATCCAAACACTCCACTCTTGAGATATCTCGAGGCTTCACCAACCAAGGAAAATCTAAACTGAGAACGAAAATCTAAGAAGAAAGGCAAAATGTGTGACCGACGCCGGCGCTGTATGAGCCACCACGCGACGAAAGCTCTTGGTCTCTCTAGAGGTGCTTCTCTCTCCTCTCTCTAGCGGCGCCTCCGTCCTGTCAATGAACTACTTTTTTGAATTATTTTTTATTCTCTATAAATAGAAATTTGTTTCATTTGATTTGGACACATATTCTTTTTAATTAAATTTGTTTCTAAAGATTTAACATGTACATCTCAACAAATTATCAATTTAAAGATATATCTTCTAGTATGGTAATTATAAAACAATATTTAACACAAAAAATTATAAAACGACATACATCAAAGAAAATAAAGTATGAAATAAAATTGCCGGGTAAAGTAGAAAAATACTTGGGTTCACCCCAAGGTGAACCTTCTCATTCACCTCATTTATTACTAACCAATCAAATCACATCTTTCTTATTTTGTAGCATTTTAATTTTATAAGCCTTAAAAATTATTTTTTAGATTATGTGTCCTTAAAAATAATTTTTAAAAAGGTTTAATGTTTTTTCTAAAAAGGTTTTACATATTTAAGTTAGAATTTAATGATATATTTTCTTCTTTTTATAGAAAAATATAATGATTTAAAAGTATTAATATTATTATTCCTTCTTCACTGTTTACACAAACAAATATAATTTTTTAATCATTGTTAAAATGATATTTTTTGTCATTGTTTAGCTTTTTAGTAGTCCATATTCCGTATAACAAACAAATATATACAAATGTATGATGATTATACCAAACTATTATAAACGGAGTATTAGTTTTATATATTTAGGGGTGAAAAAACTCGGATTCAAAATATCCAACCAAAACCTAATTGAAATATTCAAATAGAATTTGATCCAAAATAATTAACCATAACGGGTAGAAAATTTTTCAAGGAACCGAACAAAAATTTGTGGAGCCGAACTACCCGACTTACACAACATTTATTTAAAATAATAATAGTTTTAATATCTAAAATTTATTGAAGTGAGATTTTTTGTTAATATAATTGTAAATTGATTTATTTTAAACTATGAAATTTATGATTTACTAAATTTTTGGGTAGACAGAAATATATGGATTTAAAATAACAAACCCAAAATATCATAATCGAAACCGATAAAAATAACTCGAATGAGTTTGGGAAATTTATCATCCAAAAACCAGGAATCTTACATAGGTTATCCTGTGGAACTAAATCGAAATATACTATTTTTGAAATAATAATAATTTTAATAATGTTTAAAAATAATCCGTGTAAATAAATTTGAAATATGTAATACTAATAAAATATAAATAAGTTATTTTGATTCATAATTACATAGTTTCCTGTAATGTATCGGACAAATATTTTTGGCAAGAATGATACATAACTTATTTGAATGATAAAATGTATTCATAATTACATAGTTTCCTGTAATGTATCGGACAAATATTTTTGTCTAAAATGTATCAGAACTGGTTTTAGTAATAATGTGTTTAAAAGATAAATAATTTATTTGAATTGATGATGACATATTATGTAATTTTAGACAACTTTTTTAATTTTCAAAAGAGGCAACAAAAAAATAGTACTATTGATTTGATATATTTTTCAAATGCTTTACAATACTTTTGTTTATAAAATGCAATACTTTACCCGGCAATTTTTATTTCATACTTTATTTTCTTTGATGTATGTAGTTTTATAATTTTTTGTGTTAAATATTGTTTTATAATTACCATACTAGAAGATATATCTCTAAATTGATAATTTATTGAGATGTACATGTTAAATCTTTAGAAACAATTTTAATTAAAAAGAATATATGTGTCCAAATCAAATGAAACAAATTTATATTTATAAAGGATAAAAAATAATAAAGGTTGACATAAAAATTTATAAATAAAAGTTTAATTTAATATCAAACAATTGTTATCAAATCATTTGGGTGAAATGAATACTAATAAGATTGTCTATAACTAATAAAAAATGGAGAATTACAAAACTACACTTTTTAAATAGCATTTTACAAAACTACGCCTTTTTTAAATCACTTCACAAAACTACACCTAATTACTAAAAATAAAACTGAAATTAGCTTATCCACAAAACCCTACACCTTCAATATTATACCTTAAACACTAATTAGCGAACCCAATGAAAATATTTTAATTTTGGTAATTTTTTAAAGCATAATTGAACCATTTAAAATTTGAAAAGGGTATAAAAGTAAGAAAAAATTGAATTAAGGATAATTTTGTGAAGAAAATATTGAAATGGTGTAGTTTTGTGAATTTATCATAAAAAGCATCAAATTTGTATTTTAATAAAAAAAAAATTTTCGCTTCCAATGACATTCCGCCAAGTGTCCTTCTTTACCTCAATCTTAACTATTAATTGGAAAGCATTTTATGAAATAGGACAAAAAAAAAATTCTATTTACGATGAAATGCCACTGCATTTTTGACTCTATAATCTATGGTTACAAAAACGGCATCGTTAAATATTAAATTATTCTGGAAGTGGTCTGTTTTGAAAAGCCCATGTGACAGGCCCAAATATATTCACATTTTAGTACACATTTATAATCCTAAAAATCAGCTTAATTTTACCTTAAAATCAGATCCAATATTTTTATACGTATCAAAAACATTTATTTTTTCTAAAATCGGATTCAAAATTTAAACAAAGAATATTTCATTTCAAATATGAAATTAATTATGGTTTCCCCTAAATTCGGGTTGAACACATACTAAATATCCAAAATATGAAATCAAATCTTTAGTTTTTACAAAGATTTTGGATATTTCCAGAAAAAACAGATTAAAGAAGTAAAGTTAATATCGACTTGAATTCCATCATTTAATTAGCAAATAGATATGGAAACAATATTATTCTCGAAAATTTTAAATTGCACATATATAGAAACCTTATAAATCGACATTACAATAAAGTTAACAAATCTAATATGCCTAAATCACAACTTCAAACTAATTTGAAAAATAAATTACAAAAATTTGAAATTAAATCACTAAAATTTAGGCGAATCTAATTAAATCAAAACTAATTGGTGTAATATACTTTCTAAAATTCGAATATCCTATCAAAATTTCATCTATAAATATAACGAACACCATATCAATATCTTTTCAACTCAACCACGAAAACAAAACATAAATCAAAAGATATCAAAGAAAAAGTCTCTAATATCACTAACCTTAACATGCTTTGTACCTTTTGCAATGACTATCAAAAAAGTTTAAAGGTATTAATAGTTGACAAAGTAGGTAAACCTCATAATCAAACTATCAACGTAGTTTTTAAGGAAGTGTTTACAAATCTTTAGTGCCTGGAAACATTCATGAGTTCACGACTATATGTTAAATTAGATGTTTATCATTAAACAATTATACATTTGGTCAGTCACTATACTATGCACATTATGGATTTATTTTTGTTTTCAGAATCAGGGCAAGCAGTTCAATAAAAAGAGGATAAGTGTGAAGTAAAAGATGTTGTTATTTCATTATTTCGCTTATTCTGCACAATCACTTAGATATTCTACTTTAGATGGTCTAACCTACAACATTATTAACTTGAATTTTATGTATTAATATTATTGACATAATGGCGATTTTTTAAAGCCTTTGATTTGAAGGGAAAAAAATAAAAATTAAAAATCCAAAAAAATAAAGTCGAATAAACAATATATATATATATATATATATATATATATATATATCCTTTGAACAAAAACTATTTTATAAGCAACATAGTTTAAATTACAACATTAAAAACAGAAACAAATATGGAAACAATAGTATCAGCTAATTATCTTTCATAACAATAGTATATGAAAACAATAATATTCGTGAAAATATTCGTGAAATATCTTTACTAACAATCGATATAAATTTGAACATTAAAATTTTAGCAAATAAAATAAATCTGATAATAGTTTTCATATCAAAATTAAAAAAGTTGGAATTATTCGAAGAATAATATCTACAACAATCTAAATTTGCTTTATTTTTACATTTAGATATCTTAACTAATTAAGACATAAACAAATAAAGGAATAACAATTGTTACGGGTCGTTAAAAGATAACATAGCAAATTTGAAACGAATACAATTGTTATGAGATTAAATTGAATTCAATTTATGTATACATATATATGTAATTTTCCGACGGGTCGGAAAATAATATAAATAATTTATAAGATATAACTAAATTATACATAAGTATAGTTTCAAACTTTCTATAAAAAATAGTTCAGTAAACAATTTTTAAATTTGTATGAAAACATCTTGGAAGGTTTATCGCGGGATAAAAATATTAAATATTTCTAATACGCTGGTCAATCCCGCGTTAAACCAAAATTTATTTGTTACTTCGCATAATGTACGGATTTTATTTAATGTACTTTAGGAAATAAAAGAATATTTACATATAATCCAAGTCTATGCAAACTTTTAATATATATTTTTTACTAAATAATTTTAAATATATAAATTAAAAAAACATATTAAATTCCGCACGTATGTGCAGGTCTTCATCTAGTTTATTATTACAATGGAAATCCAAAATCCGTAAAAACAAACCAAAATAAACCGGAACCGTACAAATTAAAACCACACCAAATTGATTAAATCAAAATATACAAAATTAGCGAGAAGAAAACGACAATGGCGTCTTTCTCTTCTTCAAAGAGGATCTGAAGTCAATTTTTCAGGGTTTGTTAAAGTTTCTTCCATTTTTTTGTTTTATAACTTTTTCTTACACAACTCTCTGTTTTGTTTTGTTCTGTTTTGTGTAGATATAAAAGATTATTGTAGAGAGAAGGAAACAAAAATTGAGCTATATAATCTGATTATATGTGGAAAGGAAAGGTCTTTCCTTTAGTATTGCAGAGGAAGATGATATCTTCAATAATCATATGTGACAAGGTTGTGCTTGTGTTGTTTTATTTTTATTACTATGATAATATTTGTCTTTTAGGCTCTTGTTTTTGAATAAAGGATGTGACTTTGTGTATAGAGCATGTAGTGAGTCTGTTTTTTTGTATTTGTTATGTTGAAGGCTCTTTGTTATATAGTCTTTGAACATTATGTAAAGATATTTGTATGTGTGGAAAGGAAAATGTCTTTCCTTTAGTAGTGTAGAGGAAGATGATATCTTCAAAACTAGGGGAATGTTTTATAATTTATTTTTATGTTTAGTTTTAAATACAATATTTTAAATTTTGTTTTCGAAAACCATTAAATAAACTTATATTTTTATATATTTTATTTAGTAACTGTTGTTTTTCATGTTTGATGAAAAATATTTGTATGGTTGTATTGATTAAATTTGTTATTATTTTGATGGGGAATTTGGAGATATGTACAAAAATTGTGTTGAAATTAAGTAAATATATCAGAGTTTTTTGTGTATGTAAAATGACCATTTTATCCTTTATCTCTCCTCTATAAAGATTAATGTGTTATATCTTTATAGTTATGGTTTATGTTTTAAGTTTTAAACGGTAATATTTCTTGTACATGTAAATAAATTACTTGTTTAATGGAAATAGGCAAACTATTATTCATCGATATAGATTAGTATACATGTAATTTACCTATTTAATTCAAATAGATAATCGTTACTGAAATAGATAGATCCAAGGAAAAAAAATTATGTCTCTTACTTTTTGTTATTTCAGCAAATTAATGTAATCTTTTGTCATTTTAGCAAATTTACCCATATTAGATTAATCGTATAAAAATTAAAATAAACAAACTTCACTTTATTATTTTTTTGTGTACATGAGCTTAAAAACATGTATGCACTCTTTTGTTTCACAATTGTTAAAGTTTTTTGCCGCCTTTGTCTTTAGAAAAGAATAATTATAACGAATGGACATGGATAAATTGATAATTAGGTGATAGGAGAAAGAGTGGATAAGATAATATTATTCATGAAAACAAAGTCTTTTTTACCCTCTCTTCTTATTTCTCGATTTCCTCTTTCTCTCTCAATTTCTCTTTCTTCTACTCTCTTGATTTCTTTTTTTTTATCTTTTTCTTTTTCAATTTTGGATATATCTCTCTATCTCTCTTTGATCTCTATTTTTCGTTTGGATCTATCTCCCGTTCAATTTCTTTCTTGGTCGAATATTTCTTGATTGAATCTCTTTCGATCTCTCGGTTGAATCTCTCTCGGAATCTCTCGGACGGATGTTTCTCGGACGGATGTTTCTCGGACGGATGTTTCTCGGTCGGATATTTTTTCGGGCGGATCTCTTTTGGGTCTTTTAAGTCGGATATCTCTCTTGTTATCACATATGTTTTTGTTATCGCATTATTTTATTTTGTTTTCGCGATAGTTTTTTTGTTATCACGATATTCTTTTTGTTATAACGATATTCTTTTTGTTATCGCAAAATTTTTTTTGTTATCACAATTTTTTTCACAATTTTTTTTATTGATAACTTAATTATCGTATAATAGATATTGTCTAACTTATATATTATAAATATAACTCAATTAAATATTGATACTTATTGTATCTAAGACTATAAAATAAGTTTGCGATAACAACAAAATATCGGATAACATTTGCATTGAAAAAAAACAGGGGTATAACGGTCAAAAAAAATTATATCTCCTTCCACCTAAATAAAAAAATGACACCTAATTTTGAGATTATCATGTCCATATATTTAATTGATCCTTTAGAAAACTCTTCTTTTATTGTCCCTCTTCTCACCTCACCATTTACTTCCATTGTTATAAATTTGACCATACTTTTTTGTATTTTTTGTATATTGTTTTCCTCTTTTCAAAAATTGGTTTAATCTTTGTAAAAGACCTTAAACCTTTAAAGCTAAATTTTAACCCCTCCAAAAACTAAACCTTAAACGTTAAATAACGAATCTGGATAATAGAATATTTAAATGTCGGTCTCTTTTTTTGTATTTATCGTTGATTTGTTTGAAAATATTTTAATGGCATTTATGATATTTTAAAACATTTTAATGTCATTTTGTCGTAAAATACTTTGTTATTACACAGAAATTAGCGAGATCCCTCTCGGGCCAACCGATATGGCAACCCAATCAAGAGTTTATGTTATATGATCCGCTAGAACCAGGTGTTCTCATTCAAGACATCATTGTCAAACTTCTTATTCATGGCATGAACCTTGACAAATATATCACTGAATATATACTTTAAAGTATCCATTTGGTTACGAATGCAACTAATATTGACCAAGCTAGAATGAAGTTTAACAAACCTTTTCCCCTCTCTAATTTTCTCTATAATTACTCTAGCCGTTCGTTTTATCTATTGGATCACTGACCTTATCAAAATGCATAAACCATTCATGCAAAACACACGTAATGGTGATGAATCGTTCATTACATTAAATAGAAACCAAACACCCCTATTGTTTAATCTACATATGCGATTCAATGATACTCAATAAGCATGTAATTAAA
Source organism: Cochlearia excelsa (assembly GCA_963556525.1). Classification (NCBI taxonomy): domain Eukaryota; kingdom Viridiplantae; phylum Streptophyta; class Magnoliopsida; order Brassicales; family Brassicaceae; genus Cochlearia; species Cochlearia excelsa. Next base: position 17,643,171 of record OY748330.1, on the reverse strand, counting down.
AGGGAGTAAGCAATACCCAAGTGGTCGGAATTGGTCACATATTTCGCCTTGGATTCGCTCTATTTGAGGATGCGAACCATGTGGTACTACTGATGTTCTCATAACCACCGTTTGAAACGGCTTTGTACCATACGCCACATGAATCAGAAAGTAAAACCAAGACAAAAAAAAACAAACAAAAACTCGGAATGTCATGAAAAATAACAGGAACTTATAGGCATTAAGGATGTAGGAGATACAATAAGAAACCCAACACACGCAATGTCAATGCGTCGAGATTCCAAATTTGATCATTATCAAGAACGACAATGAACATATAAGCTTTATCATTATACACCCATAAGAAAACACACCAGTTTCCCATCAAAATAATATGACATTCGTAGGCCAACAAAAGAAAACAAATAATATTTTCACCTTCCTAAATTTCGAAGTTTTATCGTTTGTAGATAATACATACTACATAGAGTGCCACTCGACGTTTGGCATCATCTAGTCTTCTTCATTAAAATAGAGAAATTCGTGGAAATACAACGGAAATGTTTTTATTTTGAAAATACATCATAAAGTTTTTTTAAGTAAAAAACTCCATTTTAAAAAAGAATGAATGTTTGACAAAAAAAAAAGAATATAGAAAAAACCATTAAAAAGTTTGTTTAACCAAAATTCCACAAATACAAAAAATGAGTTCAACATTTAAAAATTTAAATTTTGTTTCATTTGGATTCACTATTTAGGATTTAGAGTTTAGTTTTCAAAGTTTAGGGTTTAATTTAAAAAGTTTTATACTTATTTAAAGTTTGTGGTATTATTGAAAAAAAATTAAAGCTATTTTTAAAACTTAAGAGAATTTGTGTTTTTTGTAAACACATGAGAATTGTCTAATTTTATATTTACAAACCCATCTCATAACACTTATATTCGAGAATTGAAGCTTTCCGAATTAATAAGATCCAATGTTGCATAAATTTCGAGACCACGAATATAAGAAGGAAATTCAGATGGTTGCATATTTGTAATTTTGCCTAGATAGACACTTAAAAACCAAGCGGTTAGTTGTGCTTTTATCTTTCATAGAATTACTGCATTGTTTTTAAAAAAGTAAACATGGAGACTGTTTGGTTCACTTTGTTCTAGTTTGTCTATTGAAAGTTATATTGGCCTCTTAGTCATATTATCATTTTGCTTTCTTGTAAATTAGTTATCATTTTTTGTAATTATTCGTATTTGAAATTATAACAGAACAAATATATGTGAAAAAAGATTTTTTTCTACCTAGTTCGTTCCTTGTGAAACCAGTACAGACAATTCAAAGTGTCAATCTTGACAATATTCTTTTTATTCCAGCCCTTGGGATACAAATCTTTCTTGTAAAAAAAGAGATGTGCTTACGTTAATGCTATATAGCTATCAACTCTTATCATCTCATAAACACTAAAGAGTGGCATTCAATCATATGATTTATTGGGTTTCGTAGTATATAGTTTTTCATATACTTGAAACAGGTACCAAATTGTAGCTTTTGTTGATTAGCATTACAACCATCACATGAAGATCGAAGCATCCAACTTGGGTTGTGGCATTGCATTTTGTTTATTTATTCCCAAAATCTCCATCTTCTCCATACTTCACCGCTTCTTCCTGTTTGGAGCCAAGACCTCGGATCACAGAAAGAGAAAAGCTCGAATCTTGGCCTTGCAGTCAAAAGTTGCCAAACTCGGAGGTGGTACCATGGTTGTTCTTCTATTAGTATAGATTCCTCATTTCGGTTGAGAAAATCTCATTCTTTTAATTTTGTTTCTTAGCTTCTATCCCCCACCGGTAGAGGTAGCGCATATACGTTCTCCTTCATATCTACCAAATTTGCATGGCCACAATGTTTTTATTAATCACATTCCAATGAACACAAAGAAAATACGAAGCACTTTTTATTTGAATTCAGACCTTGCCGCCCAAGTCTTATCTCTAGAGTTGTTGCTTCAAGTCTTCAAGAACATGTTGAAGAAATATATCGTCGTCAAGTGAAAGAGTTCTTCCTTTCTTTGGATTAACCTGAAAATATGACACAAAAGCTATGATCACTTTTATGAGTGGGTACTACTATTTTTCTTAAATAGGTAAAGGTAAAGATATCTCATTATCTGGTTTTTGATTTCACAGATAATAGAGGCTTAAACTGAAAATATGACATAGAAGCCATGATCCCCAATCAACAAAACATGTATGAGAAATATATATGTGGCAACAACATGTTATATCATCAAATAATAGCACAAGTTTCGATGTAGATTTGAATAGACTTACCTTTACCTATTCGTTTTCTTGTCCTGTATAGCTCTAAAAAAGTATGAAGATTAATAAAAAAAGACTCTATCAACTTCATCATTTTCGCTTCTTCTGCTTCTTCTGTTGTCAAAATAAGTACATAAGGTAACAAAACGCAACTAACGGAAATATGAGTTTATTCAATAGAGAAATTAATAAAATCGACGGGACTTGCACTTGCCTATAAACTGTTCGATCTAATGTCAATCAGAAAAACGATAATGAATCACGAAACCTTCAATAGATTTCATACGATAATCATTTCAGGAATAAACACAACCTAGTTAAAATCGAATCAGATAAAGTTAGAACGAAATACCTCTGATATGTTCAAATATATATGTTCGGTCCTCCTTCTAATTTTTACTTATTTTCTTTGATTTTATCGTCGATAAGAGTCTGTAAAGGGGAGGAAGAAAACAGAGAGGATTTCTTACCCGAGAAAATCACAATAGAAATTAAAAAAGACATATGAGAGAAGCTTGGTGAATGCGATCGTGAGAAGAAGAGATGTCAGTAGCGGCTACGTTTATAGGGGAAGCAAAATGTTTGCATTGATGGTTTAAGATGAAGAGTTTTGGCGAAGATGAAGCGATTATAGGTTTGTTCAATTATGGCTAAATTTAATAGGGCAATTGACGGAGAAGTAAATGTTACTTTTCGGCGGTGTTTTTTTTTGTAACGCATCATTGCTGACGTGTCACTTGCTTGATTCAGCGAGATAGTGTCGCCAGGTGGCAAGCGCAGGGAAAAAGTTTGTTTTGCCTAGGTGGACACTCCCAGGAGTCCCAAATTGTTTCTTTTATTAGTATAGATTTTGTCAATAATCATATGGGACAAGGATCTTCAAAATTGATACTATTGGTCCCTTTTAGGCTCTTGTTTTGAATAAAGGATGTGACTTTGTGTGGGAACATGTAGTGAATCTGTTTTGTTATGTAATGTGAACTTAAAGAACTAAACATTATGTAAACTTTGATATATAGTACTAATGCGTGTAACGGGTCTTTAGCTTGTTTACACCAAGAACATGTAATGAATGTTTTGGTCTTTTAGGCTCTTGTTTTGAATAAAGGATGTGACTTTGTGTGGGAGCATGTAGAGACTTTGTTATGTTGAAGGCTCTTTGTTATATAGTTCTTTGAACATTATGTAAACTTTGATAGTACTAATGCGTGTAACGGGTCTTTAGCTTGTTTACACCAAGAACATGTAATGAATGTTTTGGTCTGTTATACCAAGTTCCCTTATTAGTTATTATCATAACTCGGAAACTATACCAAGTTCTGTTATATTGTGTCTTCCTAGGATCCGATCCGGAAGCCGCTTGGAAGCCCTAACATAAGGGTACTCCTTATAAGGACTTACTAATGGGGATACATCTTAAGTTGCTATTAAGAAGGTAGTATAAGTCAACTTTGGCTAGTGAACATTTTCATATATTCATGTGTGCTTGTGTACTCTTTTATTCCCATATATTTTAGTGAACTCTGCTAGTGAACATCTTGATATAATTTTCTAATGATTTTTCCAAAAAAGAAAGTGACATTTTCTACTCTCATAGGTTTGCTTCAGGGCGTTTTTGGCTTCACTCGGACGTTTTTGCTCAAGGAGGGAAACCAGGTGAAGGTGGTTAACTTCCCGGGGAAAAATTTTAGAGCATATATCGCTAGACTTAGAAATACTAAATCAAGAGTTCTACTTGTTTCTCCACCTCCAGATCATGATACATATTCCATTGACGATCTTTGCGCAGTTGATCTTTGATCTTCAACAAGTACATATCTTTTCACTGCAAATATTTTTGTATATTGTATATTGCTGAAGAGGTAAGTAGTCTTCAAGAAAAATTTTTAACTCATACAAAATTTCCACTAACTTTGACGCTAATATTTCATCTTAATTTTCGTACGTGTGGGGGGTATATAAGGCTATTGGCTCAGCTAGGATATAGAAAATTGGATGGCATAATTGCGAAACTCATCTCGATCTCAGTTATCTCTTATATGTAAGTACTCTAGTAATATGTTTTTCGCTTTTATTATTTATGTGCCTACACACAAGTCTTATCCCTGTGTCTGTTTGTTAAACTGCCCAAACTTAGCAGCACTATTTTATTAGAAAGTTGTATATATAATGCTTTCAAAATCCTCACTCATATGAAGATGGCCAGCCAAGTATAATGTTCTGTGAATTGGGTACCCTCCTACTGTTTCAGATAGATGAGCAAATGCTAGACAATGCAATGATACTCTTTGGTGATATCGAGAGGAAAAAGAGTTAACCCATCAAGGCATTTTTCACGCTGTCGTGCCACAACCAGCCGAAAAGGCGAATTTAGAGCAACCAGGCCAAGAACCGCAGCTCCAGCCTGTGCTCGGTGGGGCTGGTCAGGGTGCAGCATATGGAGAAGTCGATAAGGACTACATGTACCAGTCAACAGAAGGAGCAACAGGCTTCAGGTATACTATCGCTGGACAAGGGCCTTGAAACTAACTAAACTCGCGATGATAAATCTCTTATCTATCTACTCGCTGCTTGATTATTGAGTTGAATGAGCATAAGCTTTTACTCAAATGCTTGTCTAGTCCTTGTTTATTAGCATATGATCACGCGTTTGCTCTCTCTCTCTTTATTCTTGTAAACTTATTTTCATTTCTATCTGGTCATCTTCCGTTAAAAAAACGATTCCGCCTCCATTTCTATATAGAAAAGATGATAAAAACATAACATTGCTTGCTAATACATGCATCTTTCTGTGGTGTGCTTGCATATTATATGTTGACACCGATTATTTTGAGTGAATCTATTTTATCAGCATACCTTTATTTTTTTTTCATAGACTTAAACATTCGTGTCCGAGAATGAGAGAGAAGCTTTTGTGCAACAAGATCTTAGAAAGGGTTAAAAGAGAGAAGATGGCGTCAAACATCCTCTCGATCATAACCGTAATCGAGTCTCTAGAGAAGAGTAGCATGGAGAACAAGGCAATAGTCAAACAGGGATACTCGAGTATCGATGACAAACGGTTCTCAAGGCCAAACTCAGACACGCTATAAAAGCGATGAAAATCGCTTCAAAGAGAGAATCGATGGTGAAAACATAGAAGATCTCAATGATTAATGTTTTTCGTTGAGTGATTTAATTTATTTGCTTTCTTTTTGTATGATCTTAGTGTTTGTGTTCTATCTATTAGTTTGCAAGTTTCATGATATGTCATAATACATACATATACGAAGACGAAGAGACTAATAAATTTGGTTATAGGGAAAAAATATGTTATACAAACAATCGAAAAAAGAAATATGCAAATTTTAGAAAATGAAACAAAGTATTTCTACATTTTTGTGTATTAAAAATCCTAACACGAAGGATTTTTAGGTTGAATATTAAATCAAATAATTAAACATGGAAGACATTTACATACAATAGGTTTGTATGTTTTGTACTAAATTGTAGTTTGTGAAAGTATTGGTTAATTTGGTTATAAAATTATTATCTATCAACTTAATATGTTAGATGATGCTTATGAAAGATCAATAACATACGGATGTTATTGTATGTAGTTTTGTGTTAAAATCATAAAGAGTTTAGAGATAATAATTTGATGGTGACAAATAATTAAGTCACATATTTTTTTGACCAAATAACATCTTTAATAAATGAGATTTCATATTTAGTACAACACAAACACCAAATATACCATAAAAACCTAAAATTTCATAATTGTTGAAAACTTGAAAGGAATCTCACCCAACTTTTCATCTACAACATTTATATATATAATATAATTTCTATAAACTAATATTTGTTTCGTTAATACATCTTTAAGATAATAATTTTTTCCGATCTCAAAATTTATTTTTAGTATAATTTTTCTCTCGATAAATTAATAATCACGGTAAATTAATAACTTTTTAGCGAACTGTTGTAGTCCCAACATTATTAATTTATAGAGATTTGACTGTATATACACACCTATAGTATACTAACATATAATACAAAATTATATAACACACCAATTCACTCTTTAACAAATTATTTTATATACTTTATACCAAAAAAAGAAAATATATATTTTATATACAATAATGTCGGACCAAAGACCAAACATACATGTACGTCTATGTAACGTTATTCACACCATGACAATAGTCAATAGTACACTCAAAAATGTTATACCTATTATAATTTTAGAAAATAAATATTCAAAAAAAGAAAGTTATTCATGAAAACATTATTAAATAACTTAAATGGTACTCACTTTAATTTAGGTTTGTTTCTTCTTCTTTTTTCCTTGTATTCTTACGTTTTTAATTTATTTTACGTCAATTAGTTTTTTTTCGTTCAGATTTTCTATGGTGGTTAATAAATAATAACCACTAATCTACATAAACTTTTTGGAATTATTTGCCGATTTTTAAATATATATTGAGAAACTTTATGCTTGATGGACTTTGTATTAGGGTTGGACCTACATTTTATTCAAAGTTCAAAGCAACATCTAATTTTGTTTTTAACAAAAAAAAACATCTAATTTTGTAATTTTTGTCAATAATTATTGAGGAATTCACAAAACTACACATTTTTAACCCTTCCTTTACAAAACTCTACCTAATTCAAATTTTTTTCATATTTACACCTTTTGAAAATTTTAAAAGTTTGATTTACCCTTTTAAAAATTACCAAAATTAAAAAATTTCATTTGGGTTCCCTAATTAGTGTTTAGGGTATAATATTAAGGGGGTAGAATTGTGTGGACAGAGTTTATTTGAATTTAATTTTGAGTGTTTAGGTGTAGTTTTGTGAATTAATTATGAAATGGTGTAATTTTGTGAAATGTAATTCAAATGGTGTAGTTTTGTAATTCTCCCATAATTATTTTGTAATTAAAAAGATTGTGGAAAAAAAATAGATCGTGATAAATAAAAAAACTGAATAATCGGTTTTTTTTTTTTCTCTTCTTTCTCCTCTTGTATCTCATTATTGAAACTCAAAATCATTTCTAAAAGACAGAGAGAAGCAAAGTAAAAGAGAAACTGTGAAGTAACCATCTTCATCTTCTTCCTCGTAATCTCTATTAGGGCTCTTTTTTTAGTTTCTTTATCACTCTCTTGTGTTTCGTTTGAATCAAAATCTTTTTGCCCTAATTCTTGTTTTTTTGTAGGGGTTTCAAAAGATGAATGATCTAATGACCAAATCGTTCTTAAGTTACGTGGAACTAAAGAAGCAAGCAAAGAAAGATGAAGAATCATCAGAGCAACGAAACCACGACATCGAGAAAGGAGGATCCGATTTCATCCCAGGAGACGAACATAACCTCTGTCTTTTCTACCAAGAAATCGAAACAATCAAAACCCTAATCTCTTACTCGATCTCGAAACCCTAAACGAAGAGACCAAATCAGCGCATAGCAACAAGATCTTACGAGGGTTAAGAGACATGATGGAGTCAAACATCCTCTCCATCTCACGCAAATCTAACAACGTCAAAACCCTAATCGAGTCTTTAGAGAAGAGTAACATGGAGAACAAGGCAAGTTTCAAGGAAGGATCTTGCGTGGACAGGACTCGAGTGTCGATAACAAACGGTCTCAAGTCCAAAATCAGAGACACGATGAGCGAGTTGAGTCGCTTAAGAGAGAGAATCTATGGTGGATGCATAGAAGATCTCAAGAGGAAGCACTTTCTTGCAACAGGTGAAGAAGCAAGTAAAGAAGACATGGAGAAGAAGATGATGATGATGTTATCGTCTTCTTCAGGTGAATCTTGTTGTCTTAAGCCAGTAACAACAGAGATGGATAAGAAGACTAAAGAGAGATATGAAGCGGTGAATGATGTTAAGAAGAATCTTAATAGGCTACAACAAGTGTTTCTTGATATGACTATGTTTGTTGAGACACAAGGTGATCGTGTGGATGATAGACTATATAGAGTCTACACAAAGAAGAGAAAGAGCAGGGAATTGGATCAAGAGGAAGAGACTTCACCGGAGATAGAAGAGGAAGTTGTGGATAAGATCTGTTAGAGAAGTAGTTAGAGGCAGTTATGCAATCTAACTAGTATAAATAGCTAACGAGAACTTTTGGTTTAAGCATCTTATTTTTCTGTAAATCAATTGTGTCAAGGAGAAATAAAGGAGAAGAAGAGAAGGACTTGATTTGACAGAAATACCACTTTTATTCACAAATACACTAAATTGTACAGAATTACACTAGTATATTCTATCAAATTGGTGCGTTAGTGACGTTCGAATACACCGATTCAGAGATGACGAATAAATTTACCGATACGTCGAAGAAGACGATGGCGACCGAAATTCCAGAGGAGAACACGGCGATTATCGAACATATCAATGAGAGATTGGATGCGACGCAACTCGATGTTGGAAATCTAACAGACGTGTGCAACAATATGCAAAAGGAAGTGCGAGAGTTAACCACGATGATGTTAGGTATCCAAAATCAGCTCGCGGCGGCGATCCAAAGCTCACGGCGAGATGAATCGCAAGAACGGCGAGGAGATTCTGACCTAGCTGATGATCGATTCAATCCGCGGCAAAATCAGGTACCAACACCGAACTTGGAACCTGGCCGTAGAATAAACGCAGTAGGAAACAAAGACAGATTGATGAAAAAAGTAGAAATGCCTATATTTGATGGTAGTAATACCTATGGGTGGTTAGCTAGAGCTGAAAGATTTTTCAGGCTAGGTGGTTACGATGACAGAGATAAAAGAGACCTAGTATCAATAACACTAACTGGAGACGCATTGAGCTGGTTTAACTACGAAATCAACAGACGAGGTTTTGATAGTTGGGAGGAGTTTAAGCAGAGATTGCTTATCAGATTTGGCAATGTCCATAGCAGAGGACCAAGCCAGAGCTTGTTCTGCATTAAACAAGAAGGGACAGTACCTGAGTATGTTCACAAATTTGAGGATCTATCTTCTCAAGTGACAGGACTAACTGATCAACAACTGGAAGGGATTTTCTTAAATGGGTTGGTCACGGAAATGAGGGAGATTGTCCATGTTATGAAACCACAATCCTTACCAGAAATGATAGCAGTAACAATCTCTATGGAATCAAGTATGTTAAAAAAAATGATGATCAAAGATGGTACTCAATGGAATAAAGATAAAAGAACCTTTCAGGATCATGATGCTAGAACATCTAAATCACATAACTGGAGAAGTAAAACTGGGCAACCAAATGCAACTGTTACAGCTGAAACTCCACAGAATAATACAGCTCAGAGACCAATGATGAAACTGACAGAAGCTGAATTAGCTGAAAAAAAAGAGGCTCAGGCTGTGTTTTAAATGTGATGGAAAATACTTCAGGGGACATTCTTGTGGGAATAAAGAATTGCAGGTCTTGACTGTGGTCAATGGATATGAGATGGAAGTCTTACAAGGATATGAGACAGAAGAGGAAAACACACAGAAGACAGACAATGAATTCATGACATTAAATCTCCTACAACAACTAAGATGAGAGGGATCTTCAACAAGAATATGTTGGTAGTGATGGTGGACAGTGGAGCTACTCACAACTTTATAACACCTGAAGCAGTGAAGAGACTGAAACTTAATGTGACACAGGCCAAAGATATGAAGGTTCTGCTGGGAACAGGCGTGTCAGTGGAAGGCATGGGGACTTGTAAAGATGTGCAATTCTCCTTAGCAGGTGTTAAATTTGTAGCTGAGTTTGTGGCTTTGGAACTGGGAAGTGCAGATGTGATATTAGGAGTTCAATGGTTAAGGACATTAGGTAAATGTCAAGTGGATTGGGAGTTACAAGAAATGACTTTTACACATGACGGTAAAGTCATAACATTGAGAGGAGAATCCGATCTCGCACACAAGGAGTATATCACTCAAAAATTTGACATCCAAAGTAAGACAGAATAATTCAATGGGTGACATCAAGGAGGATACAACTGCTTTATCACACAAGAAGATTGAGGAGGTGTTAAATCAGTACAGTATGGTGTTTGAAGAACCAAAAGGACTACCACCAGTAAGGGGTAGAGAACATGCCATAAACTTAGTAGCTGGAAGTGATGAGATAAGTGTCAGACCTTATCGTTATCCACATGCTCACAAGGAGGCAATGGATAGAATGGTGAAGGAAATGTTGGAGTCAGGGATCATTAGAGAAAGTCAAAGCCCCTTCTCTAGTCCAGTTCTGTTAGTCAAGAAGAAAGATGCTTCTTGGAGATTTTGTGTTGACTACAGAGCATTAAACAGAGCTACAATACCTGATAAGTTTCCCATTCCCATGATTGATCAGTTATTGGATGAATTGCATGGATCCAAAATATTCTCCAAACTTGATCTGAGAGCAGGATATCACCAGATCAGGATGTGCGAGAAGGATGTTCAGAAAACAGCATTCAGAACTCATGATGGCCACTATGAGTTTATGGTAATGCCGTTTGGTCTTACTAATGCACCGGCAACATTCCAGGCTTTAATGAATCAAGTATTCAGGCCATATCTGCGAAGATTTGTATTGGTGTTCTTTGACGATATTCTGGTGTATAGCAGGAATGAAGAAGATCATGCAGAACATTTAGCAACAATATTGCAAGTGTTTGAAGAACAAAAACTGTATGCTAACAAGAAAAATTGTAGTTTTGGGCAGACCAAAGTGGAGTATTTGGGACATATTATTTCAGATAAAGGAGTCTCCACAGATCCTGCTAAGACTAATGCAATGAGAACATGGCCAAAACCAAGAAACATAAAAGAGCTGAGGGGTTTTCTTGGATTAACAGGATATTACAGAAGATTTGTTAAAGGCTATGGTTCATTGGCTAAACCACCGACCGAATTGCCGAGGAAAAACAAGTTTGAATGGTCCGAGGAATCTCAATCGCATTTCAAAGTTTAAAAGAAGCTATGATTATTGCTCTGTCTTGGGTTTACCGATTTCACACAAAAGTTTATAGTGGAATCGGATGCATCGGGGTTTGGGTTAGGAGTCAGTATTGATGCGAGTAAACAACCAATAGCATACTTCGGTTATGGGCTAACACACAAGGAACAACTCAAACCAGTTCTATGAAAGGGAGTTAATGGCAATTGTCATGGCTATACGAAGTGGAAACACTATTTGATGGGAAGAAGATTCCTGATCAGAAGAGTCTGAAGTTTTTACTTGAACAGAGGGAAGTTTCTATGGAATATCAGAAGTGGCTAACCAAGTTATTGGGTTTTGACTTTGAAATTCAGTATAAACCAGGAGTTGAAAACAAGGCTGCAGATGGGTTGTCAAGAATCATTCGGCCATCGGTGGAAGTAGTAAAGACAACTCGCTTTCATTGACTACTCCTCAAAGTTATACAGATTCGGACTTATACACGAAATAGAGTCGATGCGTAATTACAAAATCGACCAAAGACATTGCGAAGAAAAAGTTCAAAGAAAACACTTTGGGGTCAGAGAAGGGAAGATGTGGTATGAACAGAGGTTAGTGATTCCAAGGAGGTCAAAATACATTCCTCTGATATTGTCTGAGTATCATGATGGATTGTTAGGAGGACATGCTGGAATATTAAAAACTACAAAGAGAATACAACAAAGCTTTCATTGGGAAAATATGCACTTGGATATACAGAGATATATACAAGAGTGCAAAATTTGTCAAACACACAAGTATTCTACTTTGTGTCCTGCGGTCTGTTGCAACCTTTACCAATACCAACAAGCGTGTGGGAGGACATTAGTATGGATTTTGTTGAAGGTCTGCCGATGTCAGGAGGTTATAATGTTGTCTTGGTGGTAATTGATAGACTCAGCAAATATGGTCACTTCATTGGGCTGAAACACCCTTTCACGGCAGCAGATATGGCTCAAAAATTTACAAAGGAGATAGTAAGACTTCACGGATACCCTGCATCCATTGTTTCAGACAGAGACAGAATATTTCTAAGCCAATTTTGGAAAGAAATGTTCAAATTGCCAGGAACAAAACTGAAGTATAGTACAGCCTTTCATTCGCAGACGGATGGCCAGACAGAGGTCCTGAACCGTTGTTTGGAGAGTTATCTACGCTGCTTTGCTTCTAGCCATCCAAAGACTTGGTCAACATTCTTACATTGGGCTGAATTATGGTACAATTCTACGTTCCATAGATCATTACAGACGACACCTTTCAACGTGTTATATGGCAGAAACCCACCAGCTATATTAAAGTTTGAAAGAGGATCAACTACAAACTTTGACTTGAAGTTGTTGATGGAAGAAAGAGACAGAATGTTAGTGCAGATTAAGAAACATTTAATCAGAGCACAAGATCAGATGAAGAACGATGCTGACAAGCATAGAAGAGATGTGGAATTTGAGGTGGATGATCTGGTGTATCTCAAATTAAGACCTTACAGACAAGGTTCTGTCTCTAAGAAAATCTGCAACAAGCTAGCAGCTAAATACTATGGACCATATAAAGTGTTGGAGAGAATGGGAAAGGTAGCTTACAAGCTGGAGCTACCACTTACATCCAAAATTCATCCGGTGTTTCATGTCTCTCAACTAAAGAAGATGCTAGGAGCTAACCATGAAGTGAATCCTCTGCCAAATGTTCTGTCAGATAAGGATGAGTTTGTCATTGAACCAGAACAGGTGATTCAGACCAGATACAATGATGAGGGCTGGTTAGAAGCATTGGTTCAATGGAAGGGTCTACCTGCTCATGAGAACTCTTGGGTTAATGCAAAAGAACTGGTTCAAGAGTTCTCATATATTGAACTTGGGGACAAGTTCTATCTCAAAGAAGGGGGTATTGATAGGCTATATAAAGTCTACACAAAGAAGAGAAAAAGCAGGGAATTGGATCAAGAGGAAGAGACTTCACCGGAGATAGAAGAGGAAGTTGTGGATAAGATCTGTTAGAGAAGTAGTTAGAGGCAGTTATGCAATCTAACTAGTATAAATAGCTAACGAGAACTTTTGGTTTAAGCATCTTATTTTTCTGTAAATCAATTGTGTCAAGGAGAAATAAAGGAGAAGAAGAGAAGGACTTGATTTGACAGAAATACCACTTTTATTCACAAATACACTAAATTGTACAGAATTACACTAGTATATTCTATCAGTGGATGATATTGAAGCTAATGTGGCTAATGCAGGAAGCTTTGTTAGCGGTGGGACTAATAGTTTGTTCTACGCGAATCAGATGAAGAAGAAGAACAACAAGATGTGTGTTGTTGTTTGTGTTTCTGTCTTGTGTTTGATTGTTTTTCTTGTGTGTTTGATCTCAACGATCGTTTCTCGTGTACTGTTTTAACTTTTGTTTTGCTTTCTTTTGAATGATCTTAGTACTGTTCTTGTGTCTATCTATTAGTTTGTTTTCATGATAATGTCTTTGATTTAATGAATCTTTGTAGACATTTTCCTGTGTGTATGTGTGTGTGTGTTTTAAGTGGATATGCAAAATTATGAAAATGTGTACTACTAAACTTAGACTTGATAGGGACAAGTAGAGAAGCATATAATGTTATGATATTTGTTTAGTTTGATTAGTACATACACATACTAAGAGACTAATAAATTTGGTTATAGGGATTCTACCAAAATTTGGTAAAGTTGACAATATATATGTAATACAAACTCGCAAAAAGAAACATGCAAATTTATGAAAATGAAACAAAGTATCTCTATTGTTTATTTTGATCATTTTATGTTCGGATATTTCGGTTTGATTCCAATTCGATATTTTGAATCCGAGTATTTTGTCAATCTTTATATAATAAAGAGAAATTCACAAAACTACACCATTTCAATCTTTTCTTCACAAAATTACACCTAATTCATTTTTTCCCTATTTTTACACCATTTTCAAATTTTAAATGGTTCAATTATGCTCTAAAAAATTACCAAAATTAAAATATTTTCATTGGGGTTCACTAATTAGTGTTTAGGGTATAATATTGAAGGTGTATGGTTTTGTGGGTAAGGCTAATTTCGATTTAATTTTTAGTAATTAGGTGTAGTTTTGTGAAGTGATTTTAAAAATGTGTAGTTTTGTGAAATGCAATTTAAAAGGTGTAGTTTTGTAATTCTCCCTATAATAAATAATAAATTTCATAGTTTTAAATAGTTTGGAATAAAACAACTCACAAATTCTATTAAATTTTTTCTCTAAACAGTAATTTACTACAAAATACCCTTGTTCTAAAACGCGGGCGCCTAGGCGATTAATCGTCCGCCTAGGCGCTGCGCGGAAGGCTTCCGCCGGGATTACACCCAAATCGGCGAAATCATCGGAAAAGAAAAAAATCGGATACGTGGCCCGCTTTTTTAAAAAATCGCCGATTTTATTTAAAAAAATTTCAACTATTTAAACATGATTTGGGCATATTAAAAGCCCAATGCCATATTATTGTCCAACGACATCTTATGAACAATAAAAAGAGCAAGATTAATTATTTATAATAACCATATGAGTCACTTCCTCTTCTTCTCAAACGATGTGGGACATTTTCTCTCCCTTTTTTATTTCTTTTTAACGTTCAACAATTATTAATTAATTATTATTTATGTGTCTCTCTAGTCTCTAACTTTCTAGAATAAGTAGTTCATATTTATTTTTGTATTTGTTATTATTTGAATAAGATATTGAAATTTTGTTATATTTGTACATATTTTACTTTTATAACCATTCAAAAAAACTAGTTTTAACAACATTTGTAATACATTTTGTTGTATTAGTACACGTTTAGTTTTACAACTATTAAAGAAAAATTAGTTGTATTTGTACGTATAATATAAATTAATATATATAAACCCTGTGTTTGTATTATAATATAAAAAATTGAAACTTAAAATATCTTTTATACGTATTTCTTTCATAATATAAAATTTAATTAATAATTTAGTTGTATGTAAAAATGTATAATTAACATTATATATTTAGTTTTAGTAAATAAATAAAATAAAATATTACAAAAACTAGTCCCCGATTAATCCCCGATTAATCTCCGATTTTTGTTCTAGGCGCTAGGCCTAACTCGACCGCCCGACTAGCGCCTAGCGATTTTTAGAACATGGCAAAATACACACATACGACTAACATATATTAGCAAACTAGGACTTGAAAGATCATATGATTGTTACCTGACATGGCTTGTACGTTGTGTTGAGCAGAAACATTAGGGGGGTTTTGATGTCTGAAATATAACCAAGTTCTGGGGAAAGAAACACTTAGAGAAAAGACAAAGAGAACAACGAGATAACATCAAAACCTTGGTAAAAAGTCCCATGAAAGTCATCACAATGTAAGATAGAAAGCTAACCCTCCAGCTAAACATCCAGAAAGCAAAGCCTGTAATGAATTATTCATTTGCAAGTGATTAATTAGAAGCAATATTTTAATATTGGATATAATCAAAGTGTGCTTGTGAAACTTGAATCTTTGCTAAAAGATTGCATCTGTTGACAAATATATATATATATCCTTTACACTTATACTAAGAAAACAAGTTTTACGTTACTAAAAAAAGCCTTAAACACCTTCATAGACGCAACAAAAACTAGATAGATCTAATCAGAAAATGATGGAGATACTTAAGATTATAACCAACAGTGCGCCTGATTGGCTATTAGAAGCACTGAAGAAGCAAATCCTCTCCTAATAGATAGAGAGAGAGGCAATGAGAGGGCTTAACCTATCTCCTTTTAGTTGTTTGGTCTACCTCAGCAATTTGCTTCTCTGTTTCTACTATAGAGCTGCGACAACTTTCCTTTCTTCTTGCTCTGTCTATTTATCTAAGGAGAGCACAAAACAACAAACAAACTTGTTACTAATCATCATAAGATTGATTCTTATTAGCTACCAAAACAATATATCAAGAAACTTAATATTTTACCTTCTATTTTCCTCGCAAAAATCGGGCTTCACTAAGAACACCTTGGGTCTCTCCTTCTAACCGTTGAACACGAGAAGAACTTTCCCGTGTATGAATTGACGCCGGCGATTGTGAGAGACTACAACGAACATAATGAAATTAGGTAAGCACCTTGTGATTTCTTTGCTTTCGTATTCAGACAAACAAATCGAACATAATGTATCGTTTGAACCGCTCGTGGAGTCTTTTACTCTCACCTAACTCAACTTTCTTGTATGACTCAATCGTAGACTCATCTAGACCTGTGGCTGTGGTGTCACGGAACCAGACAGTCTTGCAACAACAACGTTTCGTATCTGTGAAGAGACTCTCTCGGAACTACACATGACTGGACCAACGCGTAAGGTTATGGCCATGAGTGGTCCGCCTAGAGAGAGGCAGATTATTTTTCCTGTTTTAACAAAAATAACATAACATGTCAACGCTTAAACTTGAATGTATATATATAATTTGTATGTACCTTGTCGTAGCTCTTTGAACTATGCTGTAACCTTTAAGCTTGTCTCTCTGTGACAAAAAAAAACTAATGAGGCTTTTGGTGGATAAGCTTAATAAACTATGAATTGTTATATCCAGACTCCAAACGTAATGTATAAACTCAAATCTACTGCACATCAACATATGAAACACTGAGTTTCAACACGTAACGTCACTATAGACTCTTCATAGGGATTTAATACCAATGATCTTCCATCTCATCACCAAATCTCTCATCTCAGCATCGAGCAAGTGAGAAACTCCATTGAAGTAAACTGAAACGGCTGCGCGGAATAGGATTCCTGCAATGGAAGAGATCAAGAGTTAAAACAAAGCTTTAAAACCAAAGTATATAATGTGGACAGTTTAAGTCGGTGAAGGAGAAATGGAGACAGACACAGATCGGTTCCACAGAGAGATAACCAAACCCATAAAAATCTGATCATAAAACTAACACTGTAAAACCGAAACAAAACCGAATATCTAACAAGAAACCATCACAAACCCATCATTTGATACGAAACAAAACTAGTCCAGGATATACCACATATCAGTTCCACGGAGAGATAAGTAAATCCATAAAAACATGATCATAGAACTAACAATGTAGCAACCACTATGTTTCATCTTACAAGCAGCTAGCTATATTCTTTCCAAAAACCGAAAGAAACCCGAATATCTAGGAAGAAACCATCACAAACCGATAAGAACCAAAACTAGTGCAGGACATACCACATGTCGGTTCCAGAGAGAGATAATCAAACCCATAAAAACCTGATCATAGAACTAACAATGTAGGAATCACTATGTTTCATCTTACAAGCAGCAGCTACATATATTCTTTCCCAAATTCGGAAAAACAGAATATCACAAACCCATCATTTATTACGAAACAAAACAAGAGCAGGACATACCATAGATCGGTTCGACAGAGAGATAAGCAAACCCATAAAAAACTGATCATAGAACTAACAATGTAGCAAGACTCTAGCTATATTCTTTCCTAAAAACCGAAACAAACCCGAATATCTAGCAAGAAACCACCACAAACCCATAATTTATTACCAAACAAAACAAGTGCAGGACATACCATAGATCGGTTCCACATAGAGATAACCAAAACCCATAAAAAAATGATCATAGAACTAACAACGTAGCAAGCAGCTAGCTATATTCTTTCCTAAAAACCGAAACAAAACCGAATATCTAGCAAGAAACCACCACAAACCCATCATTTGATTTTAACCAAAACTAGTGTAGGATATACCACAGATCAGTTCCAAAGAGAGATAAGCAAACCCAATCAGTTGATTTCACAAGCTCCACACTTTTTTTTTATTATCTCCTAAACAATATAAAAGAAGAAGAAAAACAAGACAACATTAAAAACATCACAAAGTTACAAAACCTAAGTAGAGAATCACTTCCTTCACAAAAAACACTATCACCTTCTAGCTTCACAAAATCAACAAAAACCCAATAATCGTATACCTGCAATTTTCACTTTCTTCTGAAATTGAATGTTAAATCTCAGATCTTCGTCTACGATTAGCTTATCGTTTCCTTCTTCTTCAGATTCCGATGATTCTGCCCCGCCGTGTCGAGATCTGAGATTTCACCACTTTCTCTCTGCTTTTGAGATTTTGAATTCGTCTCTTGCTTATGAGATTGTGGTGGCGTCGCTTCTATTCTCAAAAAACGCCGTGTCGCTGTTTAACGAAAAACGGCACGGTGTTTACTTTGTTTAATTGGAAACGGCACGGTGTTTGCTTTGTTAAATTGGAAACGGCACGGTGTTACTTTGTTAAATTGGAGAGGGCACGTGTTTACTTTGTTAAATTGGAAACGGCACGGTGTTTACTTTGTTAAATTGGAGACGGCACAGTGCTTTTCTTTGAGGAGAAATTCACAAAAGGGACAATCACAAAACTACATCTTTTAAAAGTAAATTCACAAAACTACACCTTCTGAAAGTGACTTTTTAATTCTACACCTCTTTCATAACCAAAAGACAATATTACCCTATGTATTTTTCTTCTTCTTTTTTTTCTTCCTCTTTTTCTTCCTCTGTATTTTTCTTCTTCTTCCTCTGTATTATTATTCTTCTTCTTCTTCTTCTTCTTCTTCTTTTTCTTCTTTTTCTTCTTCTTCTTCTTCTTCTTCTCAATTTTTATCTCGATCTCGATTTCTCTATCGTTTCATCGTCGCCGTATCGATCTCGCCGTCTAGATCTGGATCTGGATCTCACATTAATAATCTAGATCTCGCCGTCTCTTCACCGTCGTCTAGATGCGATCTCGCCTTCATAATCTAGATCTCGTCGTCTTCTTCATCGTCGTTTAGATCCGGATCTCGCGGTTATAATAGTAGCTACATCGTCTAGATCTCACCTTAGCTTCATCTTCTCGATCTCGCTTCAGCATGATTGATGTGTTTAATGGATTTTTTATTCAGTTATAATAGTTATTAGTGATACATAAGTGATTTCCCATTTAGTAATTGATGTGTTTTAATGGATTTTACTTTTTGGCAGATGAATGCAGATTTAGTTAATGAAAAACTAGATATCTTTATCAATATTGTTACCAGCCTAACCATTAGGATTGATAACATCCATAATCTTTTGGAAGAGAGAAACAAGAAAGAGGTAAAAATGTTATAAATGTTATAAAGAGAATAATACCTTAAATTGATGGTTTGTGTGTGTTAATGACTCAACTGTTTCACCAGCTAATATGTTACAACGTTTTAATGGCAAGTGTTATGAGTGTTATAACTATTATAAACCACAAGTTGTATAAAATCAAATGTAACAGTATCATAAAGTATTAGTTATAAAGTGTAATTCTGAACCTAACTTGACTTAATGATTAAACTATATATGATAGTTATGATACATCAACGTATATAATAGTCATTGGTGACTTAATGATTCAATTGTTTTCACATACTTTTGGCAGATTGACTTAATGTATTTTTTTTTGTTTTTTGAATATGATAGGTTTGTCAGACAGATTCAGGAATTGTGTCCCTGAAGCTCTTGGAATGCATTGCTATGAGGATCTCTTACTTATTGAAGCTCAAGGATGCGAAGATATCGGAGTTGAGGAAGAAACTAGCATCAGATATCTTTGCTGAAATCTTAACATTTATCGATGTCGAGCTTTCTCTTCTTGATTAGGTCGAACTTTTTTGAAATCTCAACAACTGTTGGTTTATAACACTTATAACACTTATAACATTTATCTGATATTTTTGAGAAGTTTGTTCTATAACACTTATTACAAAAAAACAACAAACGTTATAATATTTATAACACTTATAACACTTATAATAAACGAAGCCCATTTTAAAACGATAGAATGAATTATAACACTTATAATATTTATAATAAACGGAGCCCATATCGTAAAACATCAAAAGATCTAGAGTTTCTCTTCGACGGCGGTTTCCTCTACAAATTCATCTCTTCTTACGAGTATCTTATGAAAAGTCTTGCATTAAATAGGGCAACAAACATGTACACCTGGAAAGTAACAGACTGTAAGCTAATGGAATTTATAACATTTATTATAAGTGTTATAAGTGTTATAAAATCTGAATCATTTGGAAGTCTTACTAGTATCTTATGACAAGTCTTGCATGCATTAAATAGGGTAACAAACATGTACACGTGGAAAGTAAAAGACAGTAAGCTAATAAAATTTATAACATTTATTATAAGTGTTATAACATCTGAATCATTTGGAAGTCTTACTAGTATATTATGACAAGTCTTGCATTAAAAATTGAATGAAACCACATAAATGGTGAAAATAAATCAAATTGCAGCTACACAACTAGTATCCATAAGACATATCTTGGCTGGTGGAGGTAAGAGAACCACATCTATCAACATCAATAACAAATTCCCAAGAAGAATTTTTTGACTTCCACTGCCCACAAACACAGTAGAGATCAAGCATCTGCCATGTAGAGAATAATGGTTCAGCATCAACAATAGTACTTATAATACTACTTATCAACATCAAACAATAATTCAGCTTATAATACTTATAATAGTAGGATTGTGAAATTTATAATATATCAAAAAGGTATGACAGCAAAATGCTATTGAACATAATCTAAGCTTCTGCTCATACTCCTAATCTCTTAATTATTCAATATATTTCATTCACATGGAGAAACCGTGAAAAGGAGGAGTAATTACCTTTAATTATAAATTTGAGAAGCTACTTTCATATCTCAAAACCTCAAAATAACATTGAACCATAACATCAAATATCATTGAACCATAACATCAAATATCATTGAACCATAACATCAAAACCCAAACAGTTTGAGCATTGAACCATAACATCAAATATTCTCAAAACCTCAAAATAACAAGTTTCTTCACATGTCTTTTGAATCTGTACATGCTTCATGAACAACAACATGACACCATATAATCTGAATTGTGTGTACTTTAGAATTTGCCTAAGTCTTTTTAACTTTAGCTCTCCCTTTCTATGAATATATTCATGTGAAATCATTCTTGTAATACAATTCATCCAATGATCATCAATTCCAAAAGCATAGTCTCAATATGAGCAAAACAAGGCTTGTGTACACAATACAAGTAATTAAGTGAAGGAGAAGCTTAGACCTGAATCATCCGATGGCCTTGGAAGAGAAGTGTATATGAACAACAACACCATCCGCCATCGCAGCATCATCTCGCGCCGCTTTCTCCGCCGTCACGGTAACGAACCCAAAACCTCTCTCCAAGCTTCTAATCTCTCTCCACAACTCTCATCCACGGCTAATTCCACTTCTCAACGAAGCGGGACTTTCGTCGAACACCTTACGTGCACCAACGAACCTTTCGATTTCGGAGATTTAGAGACTGCGAGGAACGACGTGAGGAACGTATCGACAATGCCTATAAATTTGATGAAGAAATTACAGGTTTGCGATGATTGTTGTGAACGGATAAATCGAAAGAGACGTATGGAAAAGAGAGGAATTCAACGACGAGCTTCAGAAGATTTCGACGGTGAACTTGAGACGAACCACGACGGTGACGATGTTGAGCCGAAATCCACGACGACGACGGCGAGCTTCACGGTAACGAAGGTGAGGTGATTTTGGAGTCTCATCGATTAGGAAAAAAAGGATTTTGATTTTAGATATTTTTTAAGGGTATAATGGTCTCTTTTCAAGTAAATAGGTGTAGTTTGGTGAAAATTTTAAATTGGGTGTAAAGTTGTAAAGTAAGAGAGATTTTGGTGTAGTATTGTGAATTTCTCTTCACAAAACTCACCTTTTTCAAAAAAAAAAATAGAAAAAAATTACAGAAACTACTACACAAATAATCTTGAATACAAAATTCTACCCCCTTAAACACTAAACACCAAAATCATAACCCAAATAAAATTTCTAATTTGAGTATTTTCTCAAAAGATAATAAACAATTTAAAATTGTAAAAACTACATTTAAATTGGAATTAAGTATAGTTTGTAAAAGAGGAATTCACAAAACTACACTCTTTCTTCCATTCATTTACACCTAATTCAATTTTTTGATATATTTACATCCTTTTAAAATTTTAAAAGCTTGATTTATCCTTTAAAAAATTACCAAAATTAAAATCTTTTCATTTGGATTCGCTAATTAGTGTTTATGATATAATATTAAAGAGATAGGATTGTGTGGATAGAATTTATTTACATTTAATTTTGAATGTTTAGGTGTAGTTTTGTGAAGTAATTTTGAAATGGTGTAGTTTTGTGAAATGTAATTCAACGGGTGTAGTTTTGTGAAATGTAATTCAACGGGTGTAGTTTTGTAATTCTCCCTTTGTAAAAGGGTGTTTGAAAGGGTGTAGTTTTATGAATTTCTCAATTTTAAAATCGTTTATTTATCTTTTAAAAATGTATTCAATATATATATATATATATATATATATATATATATGTGTATATATATATGTCCATTGCTTTCTTCTTGACATTTTGGTATTAATAGTTGTTCTGATTTGCTTTCTCCACGTTATTAGTAAATTATAAAAATAGCATAATACATACGGACAATTTTTTACTTTTGTTTGTCATTTTTCTCATCCTATATTAATAAGTCACAAGTAACTTCAAACTCTATATGATTGACACGTAAGTGTTTTAACACGTGTCATTACCAAAATTCCCCTTAATATTTTCTATACTTTTTAACAAATAAAAATCTAAATTATTTAAATAAATATTTATACGTATTTTCCTCTAACCGTTTTTTCCCATGTTTTCCACTAATCTCATCTCTAGCCACTAACAATATCTAATTCTCTAGCTATTTATATGCTAATTCTCACGATCTCCTCATTTTTTTATTGTAATATTTTTCCTAACAATTGAAAATTCATAAATTAAATTACTAATTCATCACACTATTTTTTATTTTTTTCATTCATATGATCTAATTCTCACTCCCACTTCATATTACCAAATTTCCTTTTCTACCTATGGCTATCTTTTATACAGTTTTCTAAGATAGCCCCTCCTTACACCTTCCTTAATGTCTCTACTTTCTACCTTAAGTTATCACATCTACAACAATAACCAAGAATATTTATTCATGGAGTGTCATGTATCATATGGGTTAATTAACTTAATTTTTTCATTGGGATTAATAAAATTTTATAGATTTGACTTTTATTTGTATTGAACAATTTGATATTATTTGTATATTATGAATTTTTGTTTCAGTATAGATATATACAAAACATGAATTAGTTAAGTTATACAAGTTAGGCAAAAGTTAGGCAAAGCAAAATTTTGTTTTGTCGATTTTACAACAATAAAATTTTGAATTTGATCACCATTTATTCAAACCATTTCTTCAAACGATAATATTATATGGAAAGTTAAATATATTTAAAAAAAATTAGATTAATTTTCTTGAGAAAAAATTAGATTAATTGTCCGCGCATAGCGCGGGCCTAACACTAGTTATGTTTATAATTTGTTTACTTTTATTTTATTTGTTGTCTCTTGTAATATTTTTTCTATACTTACATTAAGACTAAATTAATTTCATTTGTTTAGCCAATAAAAAATACTTATTCGAAATTTAGATCTAGTTAACATTTATATGTTAAACATTTTTAGTCTTCAATATAAGTATATTATATACTTGGTATGTTTTAAGTTCTAGAATGTGTGATTATGAGTACTACGTGAATAAAATGAATTGGAGCTTTAACTTGTGATTCATCTTTTCATATCATATTTATTTCAGTGTAAATTATTGTGAATTCTTGACTTGTCTAAAACTAACTTACCGGTTAACATCATTGAAAAGGCTCCATAAAATATGGTTATATAGTTTAATTAGGTTCAGTTATGTGGTATTCTTATAAAGAATAATAGTTCTTCAATCTAAAATTTATAAAACTAAAATTTATAAAATCAATCTTCAACACATCTTAATCTATTTTCCTTCACCCAAAATCCTTTATAACACTTCACTTCTTTGCTTGATATTGACAATAAACAATTTTTAAACATCAAATAGTGGAGTGAGCGTAAATCAAATTTTGTACAAAATTTGAACAAGTTCCATATCTTCTAATTTATAAAATTTGATCTCACCAAAACACCTTGGATTTAAAATCAACTTTATTTATTTTGGAATTACAAGAATTTGAAATATACTAGAGTTGATTTGATTAGATTTTAAAACCTAGAAAATTCAAATTTACTTGAATAAGAGGCATGCGTGGCGGAAGGACTTCATCTCCAAACACATTAGAGAACACATTAATAGCCGTTGCACTGCATTTTCTTAAATTCCACATGTTGAACGAGTCATCGTCCTGAACCCAGAGACAGACATTAAAGAGATAATTATTATATTTGTATTGTACACACATACATAACATCGTCATCAAAATCCTCCGATCCATGAAGTCTTGATGTATGAAAACGAGGTTTTAAATCCTGTAGGGGAGTTAAATGAATGAAAATGGAAGACGGAAACATTATAATAAAATTGAATTCATGAGAACAAACAAATGCACCTGATCTCTATCTGGTTGAGACTCATCTTCGTGCAAAAGTGGACAACTTTCATATAATTTATAGTAGACCAATATATTGAGAAAGGTGACTAAACAAATGATATAGCCAGAAAAACAACCTCAACGTCCAAAAGTGAAATTTATTTTCCTATTGTTTTACATAATTAATAAACTCAAAAAAATTGCTTAATAGGAAGATGAGTCTTAACCATTCCATTGAAGTTTTTTTTATTAATTTGAATATTAGAATGTACATATTAGTTGCGGATGTAAAACTTTCTTGATAATAAGACTATGCATAATAGATAAACAAGCCTTCCATTTCATATATGATTTAGTCTTATATATGGGTTCTTATTTCTAATGCGATTAGGTCAAGACAATATGATTGGACAACAAAGATGTTAATATTAATGCGAATAAACAAGTTACTAGAGTTTTTATGCATCTAATCTTTGCCAAGACATACTTGTTTAGAAATAAAACCTTGACTAGGAATTATATTAGTTATATTACATTCTAAACATTAACCATATATGCAAGCCTATACAAGCATATTGTTAGGAACCTGAGTAGACGAAATCGAACTGTCTTCGTACCTATTTTCAATAACTTTAGGGTAATCCCAATTCTATGGAAGAGATCAAACTAATCTACGGAAAAGATGTTGTCCATTAATATACCTTTTTATGGATATTCAAATGGACCGTAAGCAAGATCATATATCCATGTTATCAAGTGAATAATTTATAGTTTTCTTGCGTGCGAGGAATCAATTCCTAGAGTTTGAGCTCTTAATGGACAACATCTTTTTCGTGGATTAGTCTGAGCTATTCCATATAATTAGGATACCCTAAAGTTATCGAAAAAGTAGGTACCAAGACATTTAATGAGATATATACATGATAATTTTAAGATTTATTGTCCTATCCTTGTAGTCTTGGAAGCTTAAACAATGTTTATTATAATATCTTTAAGGTTGTTATGATTTGAGTACATTAATGTAAACTTATGGTGTAATTCTTATGTAAGGATAAAGATGTCAAGTAAGCATGAGAATATACTTTTATAATTTTTTAACTAATTAAATATGTAAATGGCAATAACAGTCTCTTTAACAAAGAAGAGTATCTAATTTCAATAATATCCACGTTTCCGTTTATTATTTTATATTATAGGGGTGTTCAATGTGGAAAAATTCGAATCAAACCTAACAAACCGAACCGAATATGGGTTTGGATACACCATACAAACCATATGAATGTCATTTTTCAAAAACCGTAGGATTTGGATATGATTCGGTGGTAAACCGAGAAAACCGAAAAAAAAGATTAATTATAAAATATAATATAACATAATATAATTGATTTATATTATTGTAGTACACATGATATAACGAATAATTTAAATGTATTATAGTTTTAATTATAAATAAAACCCTAGTTGTTTGTTTTTAATATTTTTTGATAGATGCGACCGTCAAAGATTATTTATATTGAAACTTAGGCAGTTAGGTTTTACACTTTTTTTGTTTTATTAGTTTCATGTTTTTTTCTTTTTGATTTTAACTTCACGTTTCATGATTTTTTTGAAGTTCGAACTCTATTAGTTCATAGTTCCTATTTTATTCAATTTGCTTATTTTCCTCTCTTTGTTTTTTGCTTTATTTTGTCGAGATTTAAATGTATTATTTTCGGTATAAAACCGAATAAACCAAAAAAACTGATAACTGGTAGTATTCTAACCGAACCAAACCAAAATACATATGGTTCAAATATGGTAGAGATTTTTTATAAACCGAAAATCGGGGAAACCGAACTAAAACCGAACCGAAACCCGAGTTGAACACCCCTATTTTCTATACTTATATTGAGACTAAATTAATTTCATTTGTTCGTCCAATAAAAAAATACAAATTCTAAATTTAAATTTAGTTAACATTTATATGTTAAACATTTTTAATTCATTTACTATCATAATATGCCAATATTTAACTAATCAAATTTGAATTTAATAATTTTTGTGTATTATTAATGATGTGAAGTATGTCTTAAAGCTAAGGAGAACTCCCACCATTTATCATATGTAGGATGTCCACATTTATCTAATACTAGATATGGACCCGCACGTACGTGCGGTTTATTTTTTGTAATTTTTAAATAATAAGATATATTAGCAAATTTATATATTTAAAGTTATTTGGTAAATCATATATTAAAATTGTCAATTTTAATTATATGTTTGTGATATCTTGTGTCATAAAGTAAATGAATATATTGTAAATTTTTATGTTCTTATGATGATGACACGAATTATATGTTTGTGATCTCTTGAATTATATAAATATATCCCAAAAATTATGTTTGATATTTTCCAACCCTTTACAAAAACTACACATATATATTAAACATAAATTAAAATTGATTTAAGTCTCATAAGAATTATTATTCTTGATTTTAATTTCGATTTGTGATTTTTAATGACCCGTTACAAAAATTAAAATAAGTGGAGATCATAATTGTTATTCATATTTGATGTTAAAAAATTTAAATCTACGATTATCCCTAGATTCAATTCTGAAATTAATTCGTAAAAATTGTCTTACTTTATTAATAAATTATTTTGTGATTAATTTTTTTAGATATTATTATTTGATTTATTATTTTTAACCTTTTTAAATTGAAAGTGTTTATTTTTTATTTTGATATTAATAATATTTTCCTTTTCTTATTTTTGAATAGTTTTGTTTCTTTTTTTTGTTTCCTATTTTAATGTTGAAATTAATTTTTTTTTGTTTTCTTTGAATTTAAACATAACCATAGATATTAAATTGTGATATTATTGTTCCTAAAAATAAAGATTTTATTGCGAATTTTAAATGCGATATTATTTTGATATCACATTGTGATATTATTGTTTCTAAAAGTAAAGATTTTATTTCGAAATTTAAATGCGATTTTAAATGTGCTATTATTTTTTCCTAATTTATTGTTTTTCGATTTGAATTTTTGAAACAAATTCTAAATGGGTCTACTGGGCTTTGTTAATATCGTTTTTGCAAAAAAACTTAAACGATGTAGTTTTATTTTTTAATCAAATCATAAGTTATAGAGTTTTTATACAATGACATTTCATTGTAAATACAATTTTTGTTGTCTTCTTTGTAAAAATGATTTCCTTTTAATAGTATAGAAAGATCTTATGTATCCATATTTAACTATATTTTTTAAGTTTTATTTAACAATATTCTCCACCTTGCATTATCTTTTGGGAGAATTACAAAATTACACCATTTATATTACATTTTACAATACTACACCATTTCAAAATTACTTCACAAAATTACATCTAAACACTCAAAATTAAATCATAAACCCTACCCATATAATTATACCCCCTTAATATACCCTGAACACTAATTAGCGAACCCAAATGAAATTATTTTAATTTTGGTAATTTTTTAAGGGTAAATCAAGCTTTTAAAATTTTGAAAAGATGTGAAAAATTTAATTAGGTAGAATTTTGTAAAAAAACGATGAAATGGTGTAGTTTGTGAATTCCTCTTATCTTTTTCGTTTTATGAAAATTAAACTACTTTCTTCGGAGTTTTTGTTTTCCACTAAACAAAATCACCTCCTAAATTATGGAAGCTTTTAATTTTAGTCACTAATGTTTTCACAATTCTCTTTAGTATGTATCAAACTATCTTTTGTTTTTTTTGTTAATTTTCATAGAGCAAAAATATAAAAGAGATAAAAAAAATACGTATCACAATAGTAACTAAAAATATTACTTAAACAATGTCTATATTATTAAAAAAGAAGACAAAACTCCTACGTGTCGCGACGTGAGATCTTTTAGGATATTTTTTGATTTTTTTGAGTTTATTCCTTATATTTTTGAATAATTTTTGTTCGACGAATTCTATAAATTATATTTCAGGCCCAACGAATTCAGACCCACATATAAAACTTTTAAGAATTAAATTTCTCCCACATTGAAAACAATAAGAAACAAAATAAAAAAAAACTATTAATATATACAAACATATATATATATATATATATTTCCAATCTAGAAAAAAACTCGCGTTTATCACGGGTTCCTCCTAATATTACATAATACTACTTGATAAAAAAACATAGACAACAATATTTGATATAAAAAACTTAAAAACTATTAATATATACAAACATATATATTTCCAATATAGAAAAAAAAACCACGATTGTCGCGGGTTCCTCCTAGAATTATATAAAAAACGTAATGTTGATTTTGGTCTTAATAAATTGGGCAATTCTTATGAATACCACTAAAAAAAGTTTTTTTTAACACAATTAGCACATCTTTTTGAAAGTTTTACAAACACCATTAAATTTTTTTTTCCCATAAATACCACAAATTTAAAATTTCAAAATTACACCCAAAACGTCCAAAAACTATATCCTACCCCTTCAAAACTATACCCTAAACACTTTATAGCGAACCCAAATGAAAAAATTTAAAATCTAAAAATGTTAAAATTTGTTTTTTTGTATATGTGGTATTTTGTAAACTACTAATTTTTTATGGTATTTTTGTTATAACAACATTTTTATAGTATTTTGTTATAAAAAACTTTTTAATAGTATTTTCAAAACAAATTTTATTTTGAAGTAATTCTAAGGAATTTCTATAATAAATATCTCTTGTCCCCACCCAAATACTTTTTTTTTTTTTTTTGATAAAGGGTTTTCTATTTAAAAATATAAGCGTAGTCCGGATGTAGGCCCATTACAATCCCAAATTGGGCCCGATTCAATACAAAAAAACTAATCTATTCACAATAATCTAAATCGGTCTGGTAAAACAAAACCAAAATCAATATAGGATAACCGAAATTAACCCAAAATTAACCAAGTTTTAATTTTGACCTAATCTGAGAAGGGTAACCTTCGCAGCCGCCTCCGCCTAGTTCGCGGATCTCGCCGGAAACAAGTCCTCCGGCGATCGGAGGAGGCAGAGACCGAACGGAGACTAACAACACGTCCGTTAGCCAGCCGCCACAAGCAGTAGTTGCAACAGAAATAGAAGATCTGATCTGCTCTACATATGTCTAAAACGGGGAGGAAACAGTCGGGTCCAAGTATCTCCAGAGGAATCCGTTGATTTCTTACCGCCAGATCCTACTCGCCGCTCTCTTCTTCCTTGTGACGCCGTGACACCGATATATCTCTTACCAACATCACCGCACAAGATCTTCTCTGTGCATCCGCCGATGTGATTTAGAACAAGTGAACGAAGAGGTTTGAGTTTGAACCACGGATGAAGCACCATGGGCCAGGGGTCCTCGTCGTCGCCGGAGTCGCCGGAGAACCCCAAGATCGGCGCACGAGGTTGTGGTCAGAAGGAGGTGGTGGTGTTGCTCTTCTTTTCTCCGTCAATCTATCCTTCGATCCACAATATTCAGATCTAGATCTGAAAAAATAGAGAGAAGGTAGAAGAGAAAGAAAAGGAAGAGTTTTTTTTTTTTTATTTTTTTTTTATTTTTTTTGAACCCAAATACTTCTCCGCTCTTGTCAAACACTATCAATGGCGATTCCTACTTATTATTATTATTCTTCTTCTTCTTCTCATGGATTCTCCAGGTTTTCTCTGTTGTTTTCAAGTGTTTCTCTTACAAAAATTTAGTTATTAATCTACTTTTTCCAAGTTTTAGGTTTGGGTTTCACGGTGGGCTTCTCGCTAGCAACAAGTTCCAAGCTTTGTGCATCTCTCTCGCTAAGTAAACAAAATCATCTCACTTACTTCGTCGTCTTCTTCTTCATCTATATCTTCAATTTCTAGGCTTGCATGTGTTTGATTTTGGTGAAAATACAGAGAAATCGATAGTACTATTTGGAATAATATAGTCCCAGAGAATGTTCAAGATCTCTTTTTAAACCTAACCCATGTATGTTTTTTTGTCTTGTCTTCTGTCTTTTTTGATTTTGCCTTTTATAAGACTATCTACAATGGTTTGTGAATTCAACATTATACTTTTCACTATTATATATTCCACATCATCTTCTCTTTCATCCACATATTAATTCAACATTTATTCAACTTTTATCATTTATAATGGTTGTGTTTAATAAAATTCAACACATACCCCACCAACTTCTTTTCATGTTTTTATTAAAAAATAATTTTTTTAAGTATCCAAATTAAATGAAACAAGTCTTTATTTATAAAGTATAAAAAATAATGAATTTTGATATAAAAACTATAAATATAAAAAATTATTTAATATGAAATAATTGATGTTAAACTAATTGGATGAAAAAATAATGTACAAAACCCCACAAACTTTTTGCATCCAATCAATTAATGACACTTGTTACACTTAATTTTTCTTTCCATGGATTCAACATGTTGAATTTATTCAACACCAATTAATCCACCTCATCATTTTTTAGTTTTCAACAAACCATTGCAAGGATTCAATAGTTGAATAATTTTGTTCAACACCCCCTTGTAAGTAGTCTAAAGTTACAATTTTTTTGCTTTACAAACATTGTTTTCTGTGTTGTGTGTGTGTATTTGTGGCGTAGGCGTATCGATGTAGATGCGATAATAAAACCAAGACGTTGTTAATGGTGTTGATGATTTCAATCAAGGTTAACAAATTTACCACATTTTAGAGACTTTTTCTTTGAATTTTGGTTGATTTAGATATTGTGATCTTATATCTCTCTGTGGAACCAATCTGTATTATGCCCTGTACTAGTTTTGTTTCATATCAATTTGATGAGTTTGTGGTGGTTTATGTCTAGATATTCGAGGGTTTTCCCCCGGTTTTAGGAAAGATTATAGCTAGCTAGCTAGCTGCTTGTAAGATAAAACATAGTGTTTTTGCTACATTGTTATCGATTTGATTATCTTTGCCTGGAACCGATCTAGTTTGGTATGTCCTTCTCTAGTTTTGTTTTGTATCAAATGATGGGTTTGTTGTGGTTTCTTGCTAGATATTTGATAGACGAGATTTTACCCTCGTTCAATCGAATGCCTTATCGTAGTATATAAGGTGTCAATCCGAATCAGGAGCAATCAATGTACTAAAGCTTGTGAGAAATAAACTTAGTCTAAGCAAATTAAAGAATGATTTGTTTTGTGAATAATAAAAAGACTAACGAGAAAACGAAAAAGCAATTTAACAAGATTAAAGATTAAATTCAAGGCTAAACAACCAGGTTGAGGTACTTAAACGGGTGATTAAACTTTCGGATTTTAAATTGTCTTTTTTCGAAGGTAACTTCAAGGTTTTGAAAACGATTTTAGATCAATCCACTCTCGTGGCAATGATCATTTTCTCAACAATTAAACTAAAACAATATCTTGGATAGTTTAATCGTCGAGAAACTTTAAGAACAAATTAATTTTAACCACTAAGCTTATTAACACAGATCTCTCGGTTAAGCTAGGCTTAGTTCTAAGGTAATTGTTCAGGAACCTTTATAATCTCTCGATTCATAAAGTTTCCTAGGTTCAGTAATCGAATGGCCAACTCGATTAAGGCTTTAAACTTGTTACCTAAGACAAAAGTTTTATAATCTATTGAGTGCTAGACAATTATCAATCCTAATATTGATTCACCCTTTTTCCCCAACCTAATTGCCTAGGGGAAACTACTCACTAAGCATAATGAATATCAAAGCAATTGAGATTAAGGAAAGCATAAACAAATTAAAGAGATAAGGGATAATAAAAGCTCTGATTATCGAAACCGAAGATTCCAAGAATTCTCTGAGATACAAAAGTCTCCAAAAACTTATATTATAAAAGCACACCTCTAAAAGAGGTTAAAAAGATGTTTAAATAGGTTTGGGGCGTTTCCCTTACAAAATAGGAAAATATCTTGGCAAATCTAAAATAAAAGAAAATTAAAATTTTTTTTGCTCGGCAGATTGACTTGCGTCACCAAAACTGACATAACTTGCGATCTAACCGTTGGAATCACCTCAAACTACCTCCAAATCGAAGCTAACATCCGTGTCCTTCCAGTGGTAAAATATCATAAAGATCCATTGGTGGGAACTCTTTCAACGAGTGTCTTTTTGAAGCTTTTCGTCTGAATTCTCCATCTTTTTCCCTCCTTACATTCCTAAACTCCATAAGTCCATCCTAAGTGCCTTGGGACGCCACTATGCCTTTTATCACCTGTAAAATAACTAAAAACACAGAAAAACACTCTATTGTGTGGCTAAATCCTATGTTTAAAACGTTAAAAACGCCACACATCAACTCCCCCAGACTTAGCCTTTTGTTTGTCCTCGAACAAAACAATACACTAAGTGAGAAGAAGAGGTTTTGAAAAACTCTAAATACTTGCATCATCACTTAATCCTATCCTTTCCAAAGTAACCCACAAACCACATAAGACAAACACTAGCTCGGAACCTTAAGACTATACTACCACCACGAAATCACCCTCACAGTACTCTAAATCCACTAATCCTCGAAAATCTACGGTTTCACCTCAGTTGACTTCTTAATCTCTTAAAAACAAATAAAAGTGTGGTCTCACTAAGGAAAAATCGATCACTAGACATAAGTCTTACCTTTCAGGTTTCCTAATCACTAAGAACATCCTCTTATGGTTCCTTTCCTCTCTCTTTTCTCGCTTCTTCAAGGTTGAATGTCTCCCTAACTTTCTCTAGGGTGTCATTTGTATTTTTTTAATTCGACCTTGGTTTTTCCCTTTGTTTTTTTTTCTCAGAAGGGCGGTCGCTTCATGGTTTTAGTTTCCACGAATTTCAAAAGAACACGAGTTTACGTTCTACTTTTGAAATCGCATATTTTCAACCAATATTCACGACTTTTTTCAAATAATGTAACCTTTTTTTTAGAAGGGAAGAGAGAGGGGAACTATACTACACATAGATGTCTTATAGGACCTGAAAGAAAAACCGTATCCAATGCATCTCAAAACCCAAAGTGAGAAAATTAGTCAAGATTAACAATTCTATTATGGTGAAGTCAAAATCAGTTAACCGAAAGATTATGCGAGTAAAAGGGACTTTCCTGTGGAACTGGTGATATGTCATGGGTTTCTGTAATCTCGCGGTCCTTAACTCTGTTGTCAAATGGTCTTTAAAATTAGTTGGTTAGTCAAGAACAAGATCATAATGCATCATACTTAGTTTTGAAAACAAGTTTTGACTCGAAAAACGACTCGACTAGGACTAAAAGAAAAATCTAGAATAAGAGAAAAAATAAAAAAAAATAGAAACAAAGACGAACAAACGAGATTAGAAACGAATGAACTCCCTCCCCCAGACTTACTTCACACCGTCCCGGTGTGTATGTCATGTCTAAAGAAGGAAGGTAAAGCTGGAAAATCAAAATCAAAAGCAAATGGAATAAGTAGGTGATACGCGTACCAATGGGTTGCCTCCCATTAAGCGCTTGTTTAACGTCATTAGCTTGACTTTACCACAAAAGAAAAGAAGAGATTAATAACAAGTAACTAAAACTTAGTCCCAAGTGATTTCAAAGCTCTAATAATTAATCGAGTTCCTGAATCGGCAACGGCGCCAATTTGATAGACGAGATTTTACCCTCGTTCAATCGAATAATCGAATGCCTTATCGTAATATATAAGGTGTCAATCCGAATCAGGAGCAATCAATGTACTAAAACTTGTGAGAAATAAACTTAGTCTAAGAAAATTAAAGAATGATTTGTTTTGTGAATAATAAACAGACTAACGAGAAAACGAAAAAGCAATTTAACAAGATTAAAGATTCAATTCAAGGCTAAACAACCAGGTTGAGGTACTTAAACGGGTGATTAAACTTTCAGATTTTAAATTGTCTTTTTTCGAAGGTAACTTCAAGGTTTTGAAAACGATTTTAGATCAACCCACTCTCGTGGCAATGATCCTTTTCTCGACAATTAAACTAAAACAATATCTTGGATAGTTTAATCGTCGAGAAACTTTAAGAACAAATCAATTTTAACCACTAAGCTTATTAACACAGATCTCTCGGTTAAGCTAGGCTTAGTTCTAAGGTAATTGTTCAGGAACCTTTATAATCTCTCGATTCATAAAGTTTCCTAGGTTCAGTAATCGAATGGCCAACTCGATTAAGGCTTTAAACTTGTTACCTAAGACAAAAGTTTTATAATCTATTAAGTGTTAGACAATTATCAATCCTAATATTGATTCACCCTTTTTCCCCAACCTAATTGCCTAAGGGAAACTACTCACTAAGCATAATGAATATCAAAGCAATTGAGATTAAAGAAAGCATAAACAAATTAAAGAGATAAGGGATAAGAAAAGCTCTGATTATCGAAACCGAAGATTCCAAGAATTCTCTGGGATACAAAAGTCTCCAAAAACTTATATTATAAAAGCACACGTCTAAAAGAGGTTAAAAAGAGGTTTAAATAGGTTTGGGGCGTTTCCCTTACAAAATAGGAAAATATCTTGGCAAATCTAAAATAAAAGAAAATTAAAACTTCTTTTGCTCGGCAGATTGACCTTGCGTCACCAAAACTGACATAACTTGGGATCTAACCGTTGGAATCACCTCAAACTACCTCCAAATCAAAGCTAACATCCGTGTCCTTCCAGTGGTAAAATATCATAAAGATCCATTGGTGGGAACTCTTTCAACGAGTGTCTTTTTGAAGCTTTTCGTCTGAATTCTCCATCTTTTTCCCTCCTTGCATTCCTAAACTCCATAAGTCCATCCTAAGTGCCTTGGGACGCCACTATGCCTTTTATCACCTGTAAAATAACTAAAAACACATAAAAACACTCTATTGTGTGGCTAAATCCTATGTTTAAAACGTTAAAAACGCCACACATCAACTCCCCCAGACTTAGCCTTTTGTTTGTCCTCTAACAAAACAATACACTAAGTGAGAAGAAGAGGTTTTGAAAAACTCTAAATACTTGCATCATCACATAATCCTATCCTTTCCAAAGTAACCCACAAACCACATAAGACAAACACTAGCTCTGAACCTTAAGACTATACTACCACCACGAAATCACCCTCACAGTACTCTAAATCCACTAATCCTCGAAAATCTACGGTTTCACCTCAGTTGACTTCTTAATCTCTTAAAAACAAATAAAAGTGCGGTCTCACTAAGGAAAAATCGATCACTAGACATAAGTCTTACCTTTCAGGTTTCCTAATCACTAAGAACATCCTCTTATGGTTCCTTTCCTCTCTCTTTTCTCGCTTCTTCAAGGTCGAATGTCTCCCTAACTTTCTCTAGGGTGTTATTTGTATTTTTTTAATTCGACCTTGGTTTTTCCCTTTGTTTTTTTTTCTCAGAAGGGCGGTCGCTTCATGGTTTTAGTTTCCACGAATTTCAAAAGAACACGAGTTTACGTTCTACTTTTGAAATCGCATATTTTCAACCAATATTCACGACTAATTTCAAATAATGTAACCTTTTTTTTAAAAGGGAAGAGAGAGGGGAACCATACTACACATAGATGTCTTATAGGACCTGAAAGAAAAACCGTATCCAATGCATCTCAAAACCCAAAGTGAGAAAATTAGTCAAGATTAACAATTCTTTTATGGTGAAGTCAAAATTAGTTAACCGAAAGATTATTCGAGTAAAAGGGACTTTCCTGTGGAACTGGTGATATGTCATGGGTTTCTGAAATCTCGCGGTCCTTAACTCTGTTGTCAAATGGTCTTTAAAATTAGTTGGTTAGTCAAGAACAAGATCATAATGCATCATACTTAGTTTTGAAAACAAGTTTTGACTCGAAAAACGACTCGACTAGGACTAAAAGAAAAATCTAGAATAAGAGAAAAAATAAAAAAAAATAGAAACAAAGACGAACAAACGAGATTAGAAACGAATGAACACCCTCCCCCAGACTTACTTCACACCGTCCCGGTGTGTATGTCATGTCTAAAGAAGGATGGTAAAGCTGGAAAATCAAAATCAAAAGCAAATGGAATAAGTAGGTGATACGCGTACCAATGGGTTGCCTCCCATTAAGCGCTTGTTTAACGTCATTAGCTTGACTTTACCACAAAAGAAAAGAAGAGATTAGTAACAAGTAACTAAAACTTAGTCCCAAGTGATTTCAAAGCTCTAATAATTAATCGAGTTCCTGAATCGGCAACGGCGCCAATTTGATAGACGAGATTTTACCCTCGTTCAATCGAATGCCTTATCGTAGTATATAAGGTGTCAATCCGAATCAGGAGCAATCAATGTACTAAAGCTTGTGAGAAATAAACTTAGTCTAAGCAAATTAAAGAATGATTTGTTTTGTGAATAATAAAAAGACTAACGAGAAAACGAAAAAGCAATTTAACAAGATTAAAGATTCAATTCAAGGCTAAACAACCAGGTTGAGGTACTTAAACGGGTGATTAAACTTTCGGATTTTAAATTGTCTTTTTTCGAAGGTAACTTCAAGGTTTTGAAAACGATTTTAGATCAATCCACTCTCGTGGCAATGATCATTTTCTCAACTATTAAACTAAAACAATATCTTGGATAGTTTAATAATCGTCGAGAAACTTTAAGAACAAATCAATTTTAACCACTAAGCTTATTAACACAGATCTCTCGGTTAAGCTAGGCTTATTTCTAAGGTAATTGTTCAGGAACCTTTATAATCTCTCGATTCATAAAGTTTCCTAGGTTCAGTAATCGAATGGTCAACTCGATTAAGACTTTAAACTTGTTACCTAAGACAAAAGTTTTATAATCTATTAAGTGCTAGACAATTATCAATCCTAATATTGATTCACCATTTTTCCCCAACCTAATTGCCTAAGGGAAACTACTCACTAAGCATAATGAATATCAAAGCAATTGAGATTAAAGAAAGCATAAACAAATTAAAGAGATAAGGGATAAGAAAAGCTTTGATTATCGAAACCGAAGATTCCAAGAATTCTCTGGGATACAAAAGTCTTCAAAAACTTATATTATAAAAGCACACCTCTAAAAGAGGTTAAAAAGAGGTTTAAATAGGTTTGGGGCGTTTCCCTTACAAAATAGGAAAGTATCTTGGCAAATCTAAAATAAAAGGAAATTAAAACTTCTTTTGCTCGGCAGATTTACCTTGCGTCACCAAAACTGACATAACTTGCGATCTAACCGTTGGAATCACCTCAAACTACCGCCAAATCAAAGCTAACATCCGTGTCCTTCCAGTGGTACAATATCATAAAGATCCATTTGTGAGAACTCTTTCAACGAGTGTCTTTTTGAAGATTTTCGTCTGAATTCTCCATCTTTTTCCCTCCTTGCATTCCTAAACTCCATAAGTCCATCTTAAGTGCCTTGGGACGCCACTATGCCTTTTATCACCTGTAAAATAACTAAAAACACATAAAACACTCTATTGTGTGGTTAAATCCTATGTTTAAAACGTTAAAAACGCCACACATCAATATTCGAGTTTTTTTTCCGGTTTTGGGTAGCAATATAGGCTATATTGTGTGTTATGTATTGGTTACTTACTTGAGTTGTTTATATATATATTCGGTTTTCCCGGTTTTAAGAAAGAATATAGCTAGTTGCTTGTAAGATAAAACATAATGTTTTGCTACATTGTTAGTTCTATGATCAGGTTTTTATGGATTTGAATATCTTTTGCCTGGAACCGATCTGCGTTATGTCCTTCTCTAGTTTTGTTTTGTATCAAATGATGAGTTTGTTGTGGTTTCTGGCTAGATATTAGTGTTTTTTCGGTTTTGGGTAGCAATATAGGCTATATTGTGTGTTATGTGTTGGTTACTTACTTGAGTTGTTTATATATATTATATTGTACTTGTGTTTTCTTTTCGCCAGAACGCTTGTCAGCTTGGATGTTCCCGGAGAGAGAGACTCGAAAACTGATGGATATTATAAACTTGGTATGTTTTATGTTCTACAAGAGTGTGTGATTTTGAGTAAAATCAGGGATTCATGATTATTTTGAATAAAATGATGATGATGATGATGTTTTCTTTACTTGTTCAGATGTGGAATGATTTTGGTCGTCCTGAAAATGCCATCCATAGAGTAAATAGCCCCATCTTTGTAATTTCGCAAGTCGTAGAGAGGTTAGGAGCCTGTTTCCTTATAATCAAAAGTGTTTTGCAGCTTCCAAGGAAGTCATGTGTTAGCACTTAGCAATGGTACCATTGTCAATAAAAGTTTAAAACTTGGTACAAGTTCTATCCTTTTGTGAAGTTGGGGCATATTCTTGTTTCATTCGAGGCGAAGGTGGCTATTATTTTGTAATTTGTTATATTCAGTTTTAACTTTCTTTTTTTAGAGTGTGTTTTAGCTAACTTTGTTTCTTATGGCACGAAGAATTAATGGTACATGCGAAGCACTTCCATATTGAAGAGGAGATGCTACATTCTTACTCACATATTGTAGTATGTATTGGAATTTTGAATTATAGATGCTTCTTTTTCTTGTTTTGCTACTTGTGGTGACATGTGTATTTGCGTCTTTAGTTTAATTTTCTTGGTATTTTATATTTCATGTATCTTTGTTTGTCCTCTTTGCTTATATGGTTGCTTAATGGTTTAATAACTGAATATATTCCTTGCTTGACAGGGATTATTTGTTGTTCGGACCGACGACATAAGCAAATCTAATTGCATTATACATCCCCGAGAAGTTAGGTGTGGTTGGATTTCTTTTCTCTCTCCCCTCGCCGGTTTTTTCGAAAAGCTTTTACATTTTAACCATATTTGTTTTAATATGAAAACTACAACTTTGTGTTGAATGGGAAGGATATTAAAAACAGATTTCGCATATCGGTGGTTTGTACCATTCATTTGTTTCTCATATATGTTTTTTGAAGTATTTACTTCTTCACATTGATTTTTGTTTTGATTTAAGTTCAGGATTCGAGCCCGCAATTTCCAATGGATGTTATGGCTATGCTTAATGATGGAACAAATCTTTTGCAAACTATAGGCTATTTTGGAGGTTTCTGTTTTCGATAAAGATCTTATTCCATCACCTTTTATATCCTCTCTTTGTTTTCAATAGTAATGGACATACCCATTTGGTATATAGGTAATTACTTGATCGTTATCGCCTTCATGGATCTCATACAACTAGCCGAAGCCGACACGTTGTTGCTGGAAGATTATGTACATTCTCAAGTCAATGAATCAGATTCAGGTATATTCAAGAATAGTCGTTGGGGGTACAAAATGTCTTCGTATTAAGTCATCGAATCATTTAGTTGTTTCGTCTAGTTTATTCACGAGAACTCTTATCTAAATCGATCATTGTTTGTTCTTTTTCAATTTTGTTTTTTTTTTGCAGATTGTGAAATAATTGAAGGGACGTCAAGGATATCTCTCATATGTCCTATCAGGTATCATGGGATGTTTTTCCCTTTATATGGCAACAAGTTTCTTTGACATAAATATCAAATTTTACGGTTTAATCATCACCATTATAACAGCGGAACGCTTATCAAACTTCCTGTGAAGAGTCATGTCTGCAAACATCTTCAGGTGAATGTAAATTCTGTTCCAACACAAGAAATGATTTTATGATTTTTGTGCGTATAAATACTTCCAACATGTTGTGATTATTTTTACTTTCTACTATATAGTCTTTTGATTTCTGGAACTACGTAAACACGAATATGATAAGACCATCATGGTGCTGCCCGATTTGCTATCATTATGTATGTTATACTGACATCCGTGTGGATCAAAACATGATAAAGGCAAGTAACTTACAATTGTTTTGCTTAGCGTCTAAATCTTTTAACTTTCTAACATGAAAATGAAAATATTTTTTTGATATCTACAGATTCTACAAGGGTCACATGTTGAGTCCCTTGGACATTATGCAATGCAGGTTTTTGTTTTTGCAAGGGTCACATGTTGAGTCCCTTGGACATTATGCAATGCAGGTTTTTGTTTTTGTTTACATAAGTCTTCTGTAGTGAGTGACACTTTATCGACTTATATCTTCCATCTGAAGCCTAATCTTTTAACAAACATGATATGATGATATCATTTACTCGTCTAAACGAGATTCTTATATGTTTGCAGAATCAGAGGACTTCCATCAGGAGCTTGTCCTCGGCACATTACAGTCTGATGCCATCCTTCTTTACACCTCCCCAGAATTTAGCTGTTAACTACGGAGGCACGACAGACCAAAGACACATGCAAAGACAGATTCCATCTTCCACTAAGCATCACCGAAATTTGGCTGTCAAATACGGAGGGATCACTAAGCAAAGACTGAATCCAGATGGTGCAACGACACAGTTCTCGTCTCGAGAACTCGTGAATACAACATCCCCTAACACTGTAAATTGGCGTCCACAAACCCGTATGCGAGGCAGCATATCCCCTGGCTCCGCAGCACATGACCGTTCGATCATTCGACCTACCTGGATGGTTCAGGCACAAGCTGAACAACCTCAACCAACACCTTACAATAACCAAAGAGATCAGACTGGTCGTAGCCAGACTGGTCCTAGCCAGACGCAAGGTGGGATGGGAGAAGATGCGGAACCAAGGTTGTATTATACAATGCCTCCTGATGCTTAAAGATGTGTAGTTGCCACTGTAGATGCGGAACCAAGGTTGTATTATACGCATAATTAACGGATTCAGTAAGTAGTGTGGTGTATATTTTGAAGCCATAGGGTGCCTAAGTGGCGTCAATTTTTTGAAGTTGTTTAGTCTTTTTTTTTTTGGGAAACGTTAGGCTTTTGGCTTCTTAAATGTTAAATGGAAACCAAGTTACTACTAGTTTCTTTTGGCTAAAATATTGCAACAAATATGGTTTTTTTTAATTTGGATTTAATTGCTTTTTTATTTTTTTAATAAATCTTAAAATTTAAATTGTGTACCGATCAAGACATATCCTAATTACTAAGACGACAAGAAAATACTTATGAAACATCTTTAGAGATACCTACGAAAATTTAGGTATCTTATAAGTGTTTTTATATGTTTCATAAGTATTTTACATGTTTAATAAATACTTAAGAAATACTTAAGAAACACTTATGAAATATCTAACAAAATTATATATTTTTGACGAAATATTTATAATTATGTCTTAAGTGCTTATTTAAACATGTAAAATGTT
The DNA here is from genome assembly GCA_963556525.1 of Cochlearia excelsa. NCBI lineage: Eukaryota > Viridiplantae > Streptophyta > Magnoliopsida > Brassicales > Brassicaceae > Cochlearia > Cochlearia excelsa. The sequence goes on along the minus strand of OY748330.1, from coordinate 17,601,309 downwards.
TACGACACATGTAAAAAACTTATAAGCTATCTTAATGTTTCATAGGTATATCCTAATTACTAAGCTATCTTATATGCTATTTCAATGGTTGTAATAATGACACATCATCAATCCAACACACACATTTACAATAAATAAGCTGACATTATCCACTACTTCTACAATTGACAGCTTTTTCAAAACTAAAGGACTCAACAAGATGATTTTCAGGTTACAAAACATCTTGTTGTCAAAGCTCACAATAGAATATGTCCTTGTCTAAGCAAGAAAGTGCACCTTGGAACCAAAGTATCTCAACTTGTAAGAAAACCAACCTAAAGTGCCTTTAAGTGAAATTCACTCTAATAATAACATGTCATGCCATTTTTCAGTGCTAAAACACCAAGTGATGCGGTTGGTTGGCAGAAAAAAGTTAATTTTTTTTATATATATAAATTTTCTTGTACTAAAAGAAAACAAAATCGTTTTCAAAAATAATCATTTTCGTTTGCAGCTTTACCTTCTATTCTGAAATAACAAATCAAACCATTTAAATAACGGTCAATTAGCAAAATAGGCTCCACCCTATATAAACCTTAACGTACTTCTATAAATCTTTGAGTTTGATTCCCCTCTAATGTAACATAGCAAACATTATTTCGTAAGAAGCGATACAGCGGAAATAAGCATGCTTTTGCATCGCTTTAGTTCAAAATAATTTCATAGCAAAGGAAATTTGTAGAAGTACATATTGAAAATGTCTAATATTGTTTCAATCGAAACAAGCAGGGTCTAAAAGTACTTATACGGTTGACACCTCTAAGGTCTAAGATTTAAGAACAAAATTTTAAACATGTTGAGAATGATGATGCTAAGGTTCCTACACAAAAGAAATAAATTTAGGTTGTTCATACTTATTTCTTTTGTGATAAAGTTGGACACCGAAGGATTGACAAAGATATCACAGTTGCGTGAAAATAAGGGTTAGTTCCTTGTTATGGTTTGTTAATAAATTAAGTTTAATGTAGTACCCATAAACACTTAATGGTTAGAATCTGGTACAAAATCCTAACATAAGTGTTTCAATGTAGGATTGCCTAAGCTACTGAAAACCAACGAATGTTGAAAGATACATTTAATATAAATAGTGGTTTTCATATGCATTTGCAGGCAATCATGCATTACAAACTATTGTTTAAATTTGGTCATTTTCTAAATTTGAAAGACAACTTTGGTGGTAACGTCTTTTAGACGTAATTTAGTTTATTTGCTTCTTACTTAGACAAATCTGGTTATTCTTGTCTAACAAAGAACAAAGTTGTTATTTTGTCTTTAAATTCAAAATTGTTTGGGACCGAAAAATGAATTTTGGATGAACATAGTCTTGGTAAATTCGACACTATAATTTATCAGGAATAAAGTTGAAGTGTTGAATTAAGGGGTACTAAACAAAAGTTTGGAAAAATGCAAATTCAATAACTTTGTGGTACAAACGCCTAAGTAACATCTCTAGAAATAGAGTTGAGCGTCTTGTGTCTAATGGTATATATTGAGTTCGGTAACTTCACAAATTTTGATGTTTGTGATGATTGCATTATAAAGAAACAAACCAAGAATAAGAAATTTGATGCATTAAGAGTTGTGGAAGTCATTGAGTTGAAACATACAGATAATTGTGGGTCGTTTTATACTTTATGTTGAAACGGTCAAAAGTATTTTGTATCATTAATTGAGTATAATTCTCGATATGCATAAATATTTCTTATTCATGAGAAACTTAAATCTCTAGTCGTGTTCATAAAGTTTAAGACTGGGGTTGAAAACTTACTCGACCAAAGAATTAAGGCTATCAAATTACTACAGTTATTATGATAGATTAGGAGAATAACGTCTGGGATTATTTGTCAAATATCTAGAGGAATGAGGGATTGTACCACATTAAACCATGCATGGGCCTCCCATCATGAGTGGTATGCCGGAAAGGCGCAATCGCATTCTTAAAGACATGTTAAGAAGTGTGATTATTCATTACACCTTACATGAATCACTCTGGAGAAAGGCACTATAGACTGCATCTTACATTCTTAATATTATACCATAAAAGCAACTGCGTAAAGCTCCTTATGAGCTTTAGATTGACAAAACTCAGTCTAAAGCATTTCACATCCAGGGATGTCCACATAAGGTTAGGCTTTATAAGCTATTTGAAATTAATTGGACTCCATAAGTGTGAGTAGTTACTTTATTGGTTATCCGGAACAATTTCGAACTTTTAATTTCATGATCCCACATTGAAATATTTTGAGACGGAATAATTACTTTCTTTGAGGACATTGAATTTAGTGGGAGAAATAAAGTTAGAGATATCATCTTTGAGAAATAAAGCAAATCTTTCTCCTCAAGTTGATAATAAAGATTTTCCTCTAAGTCAAGATGATAATGTTATCTAACACTAAGTTCAAATTCAAGATCCTCAAGAACTAGTGCAACAAGATTAAGTTGTTTTGTGCAAATTCTTGAAAATAAGGAGAAATACTAGTTTGGGTGATTATACAGTATTTCTGATAGAACATAGAGAAATTAAACTCTACTGGAAGAATGATCCTATCAACTTCCGTAAGGCTATGAGTTGTTCTAATTTAGATAAGTGGACTATAACATCTAAGGAAAAGTATTAGTCAATACTAGACAATAAAGTTTGAGTTCTTATTGAATTACCAGAAGGAAAGAATCATATTGGTTTTAAAACCAAGAAAGATTCGAGTGGTAATGTCCAAGAATTTAAAGTTCGTTTAGTGGCTTAAGGCTATACTTAAATGGAAATGATTGTCTGATAAGATACCTCCTCTTTGGTAATCTTGAAGGAGGTTTTTGGGATAATCATAACCCATGTTGCACATTATCATTTGGAGTTTCATCATATGGATTTAAATACGGTGTTTCTCAATGGTGACATTGATGAAACTAAAATATATGGTGCAAAATTAAACTTTGTATTGATTCAAAGAAAATTGTTTGCAACTTAAGAAAATCCATCTATGAGCTAAAATAAGTTTTCCGTCATTGGTACCACAAATTTCATGAGGATATCATCTCGTTCAGTTTTTGAGATGAATTTGGTTGAGAATTGTGTGTATCAAAACTTCAGTGGGAGTAAGTGTATTTTTCTGATTTTGTATGTGGAGACATACCACTTGCCATTAACAATATTAACATGCTAGTGAAGCATCTTTTGTATTATGGATCGAGATTTATCGAGACATGTTTTCGAGGAATTCTTTGATAACACACAAGAGTTATATTGATAAAGTACTTAAGTGTTTTGGCATACAATCTTAAAAATCAGGTGATAACCCAATTGGTAAAAGAGACAAATTTTGTTTCAATCAGGTATTCTAAATAAATTTTAGAAATTTAGGAGATGCAAAAATTCTTTATGTATCGGCATCAAGGATTTTGATGTATCTCAAAATGTACGTGTAAGGATATTGCGTACATTGTTGGAGTTTAAAACATGTTTGAGTAAGCTAAATATGGACTATTGGAAAGCAACCATAAAGGTCATAAAGTATTAAGAGAGAATAAATGTTATATGCTCACGAATCAGACATCAGAAAATTTGGAGATCATTGAGTCTTCTGATTCTGATTTTATATGGATGTCAAGCTAATAGAAAGTCTACATAAAGTTTTGTAGTAATCTATAAGCGGTCGAATAAGGAATTGACTGAAATATTGTGTCACTTGGTTGCTATTATATAAAGAATAAAACCAATAAAGTTTTCTTGTGACAATAAATCAGCGTTGAGGTACAACAAAATTTTGGTAAAGTCTGTTGACGTTAAATACCAAATTATAAAAGAAAAAGGTACAAAGTGAAAAGTATTTTTCAAAGAACATTTAGAGACAAACTCCATGCTAGCAAATCCTCTTACAAAAGTATACTCTAAAGGTCTATCATGAGCATATTGCTCAAAAGGACATTTCGGTGTTCGAGGATCATTCGGTTTAGTGGGAGTTTGTCATTCGATTTTAGGTTCTATGTTTTGGTTGTGTTTATACACATTTTCTGACCAGAAATAAAGTTTTAAATAAGGTTTTAAGTTTGCACTTTGTACAATAAAGTTAAGGATCTCACTAAAGTAGGATCAGTTGAAAATTGACATGTATCGATCACTTTTCATGTAATTTTCATGCCACGATTTTCATAAATGATCTATGTCATTTGATTGTATTGATTTTCGTGACCATGGAAGGTTTTGGTTATGATGGTTATGACCAACGCCGCTATGATCTAAAGTTGATATGGTTAATGGACGAGATTGATATGCCTTGAAAGTAATGACATATGGAGCTCAATTAGGTCTATCACTTTTTGGATACATATGTGACCCAGTGGGAGATTGTAAGATTTATTATATGGGGTCACACATATATCAATATGTGATAGAGTCATTATTTAATAAGTTAAACTTATGTGGTCACTTTTGTAATAAAGTAAAAGACTGGAGGCATAAGTGTTATGGAAAATTAATTGTGGATGTCTTAAGTAATTTATAATTTGATGAAGGGCCGAATTATAAATTAGTACTCTATATAAATAGAGGGTTATGGTCCCCAAAGCAACCTAACCTGAAAATACAGAAATCTCTCTGCATCCCATCACCAGAGACCTAAAGTCAATTCAGGTATGCTTTGGAAGATCCATAGCCAATTTCAGATCTCTAACCACAGATTCATCATGACTAAATCAGGTACGCTTCCGCTTATGTTTGATCATCAGAACCTGATATGGCTTTATAGTTTATTATGATATAAACTTTAGGATTAATTCCAACATGCATCTCCTCTAGTGTCACTGTAGTTTACTTGTTTTCCTGCAGAAATTTGACGCAGTGAGTCGTTATCGCATTACCAGTGGGAGGCTTAAGGTTTTTTCGGTGATATTACGCTTGTGCTCGTTAATGAAGTTCACCTGCTGAATGATCCTCGTGGAGCTGCACTTGAAGCTATATTCAGTAAAATAAAGATTCTCTATAGTAACCATGAACTAAGATCAAGTCCTTTAGCCTCAGCACGTCTTATGTCTGTCTGTCTGTCTCAGCTACTATCCCGAACATTGAGGAACCTAGGTAAAATATAGTTCACGGTTCTAATGATTTCATTAGATAGATTATGTTCCTGTCAATAATGATTTTATTTTTGAAAGGGCAATTCTTATGAATACCAAGTTTTTTAACACAATTAGCACATATTTTCGAAAGTTTTACAAATACCATTAAAAAGTTTTTTCTCATAAATACCACAAATCTTAAATTTTCAAAATTATACCCAAAACTTAAAAAAAACTATACCCTAAACACTATATAGCGAGCCCAAATGAAAAAATATAAAATCTAAAAGTGTTAAAACCCGTTTTTTGTATTTGTGGTATTTTTGTAAACTACTACTTTTTAATGGTATTTTTGTTATAAAAACATTTTAACAGTATTTTTGTTATAAAAAATTTTTTAATGGTATTTTCAAAATAAAAACTTATGTTGATGGTATTTTAAGAAAATTTCTCTTTTTGAAAAAGGGTAGATAGTTTGCATCTTGATTTATAATAGCTTTTTTCCATCTTGTCTTTTTTTTGTAAGCACATAATCATCTAAATCAATCCGTAAACCTTGAATTGATGTTCGTAAAACAACAATCCAACACTCAATTGCAGAGAATCAAAGATTCTCAAACAAGATTGAGAGAATCTCCATAACAGAGAATTAAGAAGAAACTTAAACAAACTTGATATTTTTATGATTCATAACAAAAGTGTATCTTTCGATACTTATAACAAACAATCTCCACTTATAATCTCCACCGTCCATCTTCACTTGTAATCGCAGTCCTCCACGTGTCCTCATTATTTTCCCTATAACATTTATCTGTCTTATATTTTCTTGTATCCAGCGCCTCGAGAACTATATTTATGGTAAGCTGCATACATTGTCATGATATTCTTCCATTAATATTGCTTTATTGTAACCTACATCACTCTGTTGAGGAAATCTATGAATTTGCAGACATCTTAATGCACGTACGTAAAAGAATTAGCAAAACCGCTGTTTCAAAAGTCCAAGCATAGAATCGGAATGGTTACAGCAAAGGTTTCATGTCTCTCTCTCTCTTTCTCCTGTCTACTCATTATAAGCTTGTTTTACTTTCTTAGATACATACGTGGGAGAATTACAAAACTACACCATTTGAAAACCACACCATTTCAAAAATACTTCACAAAACTACACATAAACACTCAAAATTAAATCCAAATAAACTCTACCCACACAATCCTACCTCATTAATATTATATCCTAAACACTAATTAGCGAATCCAAATGAAAATATTTTAATTTTGGTAATTTTTATAAATGGTAAATCAAGCTTTTAAAATTTCGAAAGGGCGTAAATATGTGAAAAAATTAAATTAGGTGTAGTTTTGTGAATGAAAGATTGAAAAAGTGTAGTTTTGTGAATTCCTCTACATATACTTTAGTATTTTTTTCGTTGTGCCTTCACATTCTTGTTCTAAGCACTTTGTTCGATGGGAGTCAGGTCATGTGAAGCTTTTGTTGAAGCTAATCCTGAGAAGGATTGAGATTTTCACAGGTAGTTTTGTTAAACACCATTATGCTAATATGGTTGGTCTTGTTTAGTTTTACACGGTTTATATATATATATATATATCTAAGTTTATATCAACAAAACACTCCTCATGCATCTCCACTTCTCTGCATTATAATATTGTAGTGATCCGCTCATGACATAAGGAAGAGATTCCAAGAATTCACCCGTGGTTGCCACGTCGTCTAAAACCGAGGACCCTATATATGACCATCTTTTCTCAGAAAGGAGTAAAGCAAGAGATGAGTCCGTACACATCATACGGATTAGTGGTTAGTCTTTGTGCGAAAAAAAAGCCAAGCAAACCTACAGAATTTCTGTCCTTTGATATCTCGATGGCGAAAGAGAGTAGCGATATTCTCCTCCGACATTATCCTCCATGCAAGTCAAACTTTGGTTCTGATCCTTCTCTTAGATTTAAAAGCGTCTTCTCTTTTCTGTGACTTTCTTAGGGAGGTCTAACTAGAGAGAGCGCATTATATTTGATTGATAGTGGTAAACTGGTAAATGGTAAATTGATTAAAAACTACATTATATAACTCATCTAAGTATAATCCAATGTGATTTTTTTGTTGTTGTTATATGCTTTTTGCATGTTAACTTTGGATTCTTTCATATGACATTTTCAACTTCTCTTTGTAACTTTTTGAATTTTAACAAATGTTAGAATCTGTGTTTGCAATGCTTATTGACTTCTTATTTGATGAAAAGTCAAAACACAATTTTGTCATATGAAAATATACGTTTAATCTTTATATATATATATATATATATATATATATATAAATAATATTTATAAAAATTCAGCATGTTTCAATTTTACATCACCACTCGGATCAATGACGTGGTATAACAATATCTTAATTAATTACTTTCATTGCAATGAATTTACATGTAGACTTGTTTCAAACATTCCATTCAAAGTATTAATAAGAGATCATTTAACAAAAAAGTATTTAAGGGGTGTTATTTAATCCATGATTTTAATAGATTTCAAATCCAACTACAATCCATTGTTATTCAATAGTTGATTTTAATCATTCTTTTAAAATTTAGTGTTATTGGTTCTAATATTTCAAATATCTTTATTATATGAGTTTAAAATCTTGTGTTATTGGTTTATGTATTTGTAATATCTATACCAAAAGAGTTTGAAATCAAGTGTTATTCAATTAAATATTTTAAAAGACTAATTAAACTTTTGTGTTATTCATAATCCATAGATTCTCAATGGAAATGACTCATAAAAGAGTTTTAAGTGATTTTGGTATTGATTTCACGTGTAAATCATTGAAGTTGAAATCCAACCTTATATCCTTTGATTTCAAAATTTACAGAATCATTCGCATATTATTCTTTCTTTTTCACGTTTGTTAAGGGTGGGCCTAAGCCCACTCAGGCCTGACCCATTTCCGAAGTCACCAGGAGAATTCGGTGGACCCCGTTCGGAATTCGGCCCAAAGGCCCAACGAAGGTAAGGCCCAACTAAGCCGAAGCCCATTGTCGAAAGGAAGCATGTGCGACACAGTGACATCGGTACGGACCTGCCAGGACTGACACAGGTGACGCCTGTACGGCGCCGCGTCTCAGTCAACAGAGGTGTCAGCACGGACCTGCAAGGTACAGAGGCCAGCCGAACGGGCATTTAATGCAAAGGCACGCTCGACAACCGCATTAAATGCAAAGACATGTTCGACAAAACTGCTTTCCGTATGTCGAGCATGCGCCGAATCGATCCCGCCAAGGAGCAAAACCCCGCCAAAAACCAAAGATCTTCACTATAAATAGAGGGTTCCGGCTCAGAAGTAGGGGATCCGAATTTTAGAGAGGGAATCTACAGAGAGAAACTACTATAAACATATCATTTCACTTCGTCATTGTATCAAACAATCAATCTATAAACAAACGAACTCCGAGTTCTTATTCATTTTTCTGTTCGGCATTTTTATCCTTATTTCCACTTCGGTACAATCTGTTCGTCCCCATTATCACTTAATGAGTTTTCCGACCCTCTTTTATCTTAACCACCTCAGTTCGGTCCCGAGACCGAACCCTGTTTTAACATTTGGCGCCGTCTGAGGGGACATCTCAGGAAAGACTCTCACGCTTACGATAATTCACGAACAGCCCGAAGTCAAGAAGAATATCAACATCCCCAGCTACAATGACAAACCAACCAGAAAACGTTTCACACAGACCAATCCTCCTGCAAGCAGCACTCGCCGAAGCCCAGACATCGGCAATCCCGGTCGGTCAGATCCCGACAGTCGCAGAATCGGAGCTCCACACGCCGATAGCGGTTCGTACAACTGCTGTCGAACCAACACTCGAACCAAGAGTCACCATCGCTGTGCCAAGCAACACCCCAACAACGATTGCCGAAGTCAACCGCCCCAACCAAGACAGTCAATCGGAGATCGCCGAACTCCTCACCATCCTGATGAATAAGGTGGACACCCTGACCAGGTCCACCAACGAGCGATTTGAGGCACTCTCAGGCGAAAGATCCCGAAACCCGAGACCAGCCGCCGACTTCTCGCCGAACATTCAGAGAAACCTGTTCGGGGGACCCTCGACAGACGCGACTCAGTTCGTGACACAGGGGAATCAGAATCCTCAGGCTTTCAGCCCGCTGACAGGACGTCTCTACGGGACTCATGACCCGACGTCAATCTACAACTCCCCGCAGTTCACCCACCAAGCTGCCGGACCAAGCACACATCAGCGAACCCCGCGGTTCGCCAACCCCCAGATCGCCACAAACGATCACCTCTTCCAAGACGTACCGACGTTCGCCCAAACCGGAAGAGATTACGAGCTGGAAAGAATGCACCAAGAGTTGGCTGAAATGAACTCTCGATTTCACGAAGCAACAAGCGCGGCACCTGAGATCCGCCGCGTCCTAAGAGAGGCGCAAAATGTCCCCTTTACATCGGACATCACACGCTTCCGTATTCCACACCACGGGAAAATCACCATCCCGAAGTACGATGGAACAACGGACCCCGTGCAACATGTCACATCGTTCACCATATCGATGGGAAGAGCGCAGTTCGCACCCGAACTGAGAGACGCAGGTTACTGTCAGCTTTTCGTCGAAAACCTGACAGGGGGAGCACAACCATGGTTCAACAGGCTCATGCCGAACTCCATCAGGAACTTCCACGAGCTCCAAACCGTCTTCCTCAAACATTACTCGATGTACATCCACAAGGAGCTGTCAATCACCGACCTGTGGAAGATGACGTAGGCGGAAGGGGAATCACTTCGGCTCTACGTCGAAAGATTCAAGGAGGTCGCCTCCAAAATAAAAGTGTCATACGATGTCGCCATCGAAGCACTCCGCAACGGACTCTGGACCGAATCCCAGTTCTTCCGCGAACTCACAACGAATTTGCCGAAGACCTTGGAAGATGCGCTGCATAAGGCAACAACATACATCAAACTGGAGGAAGACATAGCCAGTTTTAAGAAAAAATGGACGACAAAGACCGTCCCAAAAGAAAAAGAAAAACAAGAACCGAAACCGGAATACAAAAACCGACACCCCAGAGTCCATTCGGTCGAGGAAGCCGAAGAACAGGCGGTTCATAACATTAACCACCCCGAATATAATCGAACGGGAAACGGTTCGGGATACCCGAGCAGAGGGAACTACCAAGAACGGAGTAGTTCGGGAGGATATCGCAACCGACCGCAGGGCGAAAACCCGAACAGAGGATCAGGGAGCTACCAGAACAACGACCAGCAGGGAATACACGATGCAACCAAACATTGTAGCTTCCACGATCAAGACGGCCACTCTAACGAAGAGTGCATGCATCTGAGAAGCCTGCTGATGCGCGAATATATGGCCGAACAGGTCAAACTACCAACGGCGGAAGAAATAAAAGCCGCATACACATACAACCTAATTCAGACAGCGGCAAACGTTCATGCCGAACGTAATCAGACGAGGAACCAAGATTCGTCTTACAAAAGAGAACGGGAAGAACTCCCAGGCCCGCCCAAAGTCGTTCGCAAAAAGATCGGAATGATCATGGGAGGCCTCGTCGATTGCAACGACTCAATCCGGTCAATCAAAAGGGCCCAACGCGGAGCTGTAGCCGCAGTCAAGTGGGCACCCGTAGCCGATGCCCCAGAAAATGCGACCAAGGAGATAACCTTCACCGAATGCGACGTGACCAGCGTCGCTTTCCCTCACAACGACCCCTTGGTATTAGAACTACTCATAGCAGACTGCGAAGTAGCCAAGGTTATGATCGACACCGGCAGTTCGGTCGATCTCATCTTCTACAGCACTCTGCAAAGGATGGAGTTGAAGGACTACACGATCAAGCAGAATCGGAAACCCTTAACCGCGTTCAACGGAGAAACGACCATGTCGCTAGGGACCATCAAACTCCCAGTGCACATCGGAGGAGTGACCGAGCTGGTCAAGTTCGATGTCATCGACACTCCGGCTATCTAAAACGCCATCATGGGAACTCCATGGATACACGAGATGGAGGCCATCCCGTCAACCTACCATCAATGCTTAAAATTCCCGGGCCCAACGGGAACGGTAACGGTTCGAGGGAATCAGCGCATAGCACGAAGTTGCTTTATCGCCGAACTTAAAATCAGAAAGTCCTGCGCGATAACTCAGCCCGAAGACGAAGAGATGGCCGAAGCCTTTCAGTCAAAGGTAAACCTCGCGCCATCCGATCCCTTCACATCCACTTCGGCGACGCAGTATGAAGAAACAACGAACGAAGAGGCCCCGAAGTTGGATAAAATATTGCAAGTCAACATCGACTTAAGCGATATCACGCGATGCGTCGGCATCGGAGCTAATCTAGAGCCAACGTTGCGGGACAAGCTGATCGAGTTCTTGAAAGAGAACTACAAGACGTTCGCGTGGTGCACAGAAGACATGCCTGACATTGACCCGAACATCACCTGCCACGAACTCAACGTGGACCCAACTTTCAAGCCGATCAAACAGAAGAGAACGCCCCCAGGCAGTAAACGACGAAGTAGAACGACTCGTAAATGCTGGGTCAATCGACGAAGTGAGATACCCGGACTGGTTGGCCAACCCTGTGGTCGTGAAAAAGAAGAACGACAAGTGGAGAGTTTGCGTCGACTTCACCGACCTCAACAAAGCTTGTCCGAAGGACAGCTACCCGTTGCCCCACATCGATCGAATCGTCGAGGCAATGGCAGGGAACGAACTCTTATCCTTCATGGATGCTTTCTCCTGCTACAATCAGATCATGATGCATGCCGAAGACAGGGAAAAGGCTTCGTTCATCACCGATCGGGGTACTTACTGCTATAAGGTCATGCCATTCGGCCTAAAGAACGCAGGGGCAACGTACCAACGACTGGTGAACCGCATGTTCGCCGACCAACTGTGCGAAACAATGGAGGTATACATCGACGACATGCTCGTCAAGTCACTAGCCGCCAAAGATCACGTCGATCACCTCGCCACCTGCTTCGCAACACTCAATCAGTACGGGATGAAGTTAAACCCAACAAAGTGCACGTTCGGCGTAACTTCAAGCGAATTTCTTGGGTACATCGTCACTCAACGGGGCATCGAAGCAAACCCGAAGCAGATCGCAACCATCAAGGACCTTCCCTCACGTCGAACGACCAGGGAAGTCCAAAGACTGACAGGACGAATTGCCGCACTCAACCGGTTCATATCGCGGTCTTCGGATAAATGCTTACCCTTCTACCAGCTCCTAAAGGGTAAACGCTTCGAGTGGGACGAAAAATGCGAAGAGGCATTCACACAGCTCAAGGAGTACCTCTCCACATCGCCGATCCTCTCCAAGCTAGTCGACCAAGAGACCCCGTATCTCTACATCGCCATATCGACTTCGGCAGTAAGCAGCGTACTGGTCAAAGAGGATCGAGGTGATTTGCTACCTATCTTCTATACGAGCAAAGCTCTTGACGGTGCGGAAAGCAGGTACCCGACCTTAGAAAAGCTAGCCCTAGCGGTCGTCAGTTCGGTGAGAAAGCTCCGACCATACTTCCAATCCCACTCCATCGTCATCCTCACGAATCAGCCGCTACGAACTATCCTGCATAGTCCAACGCAGTCCGGTCGTATCGCCAAATGGGCAGTCGAACTCAGCGAGTACGACATCGAATACAAGACGAGGACCAGCGCGAAATCGCAAGTCCTGGCCGACTTCCTGATCGAACTACCACCAGAAATGACGACGGCATCGGAAAAGAACACTTGGACACTTCATGCCGACGGGTCGTCCATCCAACATAGATCCGGCATCGGCATCACGCTAAAATCGCCAAAAGACGAAGTCCTCGAACAGTCGTTCAGGCTGGGTTTCAAGTCCTCCAATAACGAGGCAGAGTACGAAGCTATGATAGCCGGCATGCGCCTTGCGATCGAACTCAAAGCAAAGGAGCTCGACGCATTCTGCGACTCACAGCTCGTCACCAGCCAGTTCAGCGGCGAGTTCGACGCCAAAAACGAAAGGATGGAGGTGTACCTCCAAGTCGTCAAAGAACTTGCCAAAAAACTCAAGCATTTCACCATCACCAAAATACCGAGGGCAGAAAACACATCGGCAGACGCGCTCGCAGCTTTAGCTTCGACTTCGGATCCAACCCTGCGGAGGACGGTCGCCATAGAGTGCATCGAGAGTCCAAGCATAGCCCTTCCGAAAGGTGTATGCATAATAAACCGGGACGTCGAGGAAACAGACGAGTTCGGCGAAGATCTTCACACACCGGAGTCACCATTAAGAGAAGATCGTTGCCCTCAAACCCTTGAAGGACCAGACGATTAACGGAAAGAAATCGTTCGATATCTATTACTAGGCGAATTACCCGAAGGAAAGTGGGCAGGCCGTAGACTCAAATGCAGGGCAGCACGCTACACCCTCCTCGACGATTGCCTCTTCCGTTGGAGCGCATCGGGAGCCCTCTTATTTTGCATCGCCGGCGACGAAGTCAACCGAGTAATGCGAGAAGCACACGGAGGGGCAGCCGGCAATCACTCCGGAGGACGTGCATTAGACCTTCAAGTAAAAAACCACGGTTTCTATTGGCCGATGATGCAGAAGGACTGCGCCGACTTCGCCCAAAAATGCGAGAAGTGTCAAAGACATGGAGACTTCATCAATGCTCCAACACAACTCCTCAGTTCGGCAACCGCACCTTGGACATCGTCGGACCATTACCATCGTCGAGGCAGAGGAAGTACATCTTGATCATCACCGACTACTTCACAAAGTAGGTCGAAGCGAAGGCATATGCCGCCACGGACTCCCGTACGAGATCTTCACCGATAACGGAACCCAGTTCACTTCATCCAAATTCGAAGGGTTCTGCGCAAGGTGGAACATCCGGCTCAATAAGTCAACCCCGAGGTACCCACAAGGAAACGGACAAGCCGAAACCACGAACAAAACGATCATAGACGGCATCAAAAAACGACTCGAAGAGAAGAAAGGATTTTGGGCCGACGAGCTGGAAGGCGTCCTCTGGTCACACCGAACAAGTCCACGCAGTTCGACAGGACGAACACCTTTCTCACTCTCCCATGGAATGGAGGCCATGTCCCCTGCCGAAGTCAACGTTCCCGGCATACGCAGAATGATGCTGACCCAATACCCACTGAAGAACGAACAGATGATCGTCGATCAACTGGACCATGTCGAAGAGCAGCGACATCACGCCTTACTCCGTATCCAGAACTACCAACATCAGGCGGCAAGATACTACAACAAAAAGGTGAAGGGAAGGCATTTCGAAGAAGGAGACCTGGTGCTCCGGAAAGTGTTCGAAAATACAGCAGAAAGGCCGATCACGAAACTCGGAGCGAAGTGGGAAGGTCCATACCTCATCTCAAAAGTCGTTCGGCCTAGCGTCTTCGAACTCATGGAAATGTGCGGCAAACCGATCCCAAGATCCTGGAACGCGATGCACCTCAAGAGGTTCTACCACTAGAAGAAACAACGCCGAAGCTAAACAAAACCCGAAGACTATCAACGCCGAAGGCAACAAAATCCGAAGACCATACCGATCATCCAAAACAAAAAAAAAAATACTATCTACTATATTGTAAACTGAACTACGAATGACTTGATCCCTTATTGGGTACGTAGGCAGCCTTTCTAAAGGCGCAGCTATAATAAAAAAAAAAAAATTTCCTTAATACGAGTTCCGAACTCAGGAAACACGAGCTCAGTACTCAGACAAAAACGAACTCCGAGTTCGGTCACACAAGCTCTCCGCTTATACTAAACGGGCTCCGCGCTTTACCTTTAAGTCGGTCTATTCCGCAAACTAATTAGCCACTATCTTAAAGTGCAGTGGACTGATCACCCACTATTTTGCAAGGAAGATATCTACGAACTCATGTTCAACACTTGCAGAGGCCCAATCCGAAACCACAAAAGCCGAGTACCCCGCAACCTCGAAAAACGGTTCGTATCATTTGCGAACTATGAAAGAAGAATATGCAAGAAGTAAAACAAGTTTGGCATACAAAGAAGTATAAAAGGCGAACCAACAAAAGAACTTTAATACCAACAAGTTCAAGAAGAAAGGCCGATCCCAACAACCGACCAGAAAACTGAAACGAGAGAAGAATCGATGTACGAACAAAGAAAGATGGACGACAAGAAAAAGTGGAGAAAAGATTTATTATATTAAGGGAAAAAAACAACAAGGCCGATCCCAACAATCGACCCAAAAGTTAGAAAAAAAAACAAAAGAAGACCGATCACAACGATCGGCCAAAAAGAAAGATAGAATTACAAAGGCAAAACCCCAAGCCTTATTCATCCCGCCTCACCGCCTCACCACCTTACGCTAAGGTGGCATCTTCCGCCACCTCGTCGTCAGCCACCTCATCTTCGTCCAGGTCCTCGTCGTCGGCCTCCTCGCCATTGCCAGCTGCCCCACACTGCGTCTTGTCGGCATCATCGTCCATTTGCTCTCCCAAGAACGCTAGGAGAGATTCGATCTCGAGCTCGGCAGGAAGCTCGAAGTCAGAGGCTTCGTAGGAAAGTTGCGGCCTATCCCCCAACCATCGTTCGAGCCTCGCCTCCTTCTCGCGACATCGACGCTCAAAAATGGGAGGCGTGTCGATCGCGTGCAGAGTCTTCAACCTTTCGATGGTGCCAAAGACCCCCTTCATCTGGTTGAACAGAAGGTATTTCTCCTTCACGAATTCCCGCTCGTCGAGATAAGCCTTCAACTTGCCCAGCCGAGTCTCCGAAGCCATGCGAAGATCGTTAAATCGCTCTTTCGCCATAAGGAGGCGCTCACGAAGGAGCTTTACCTCCACATC
The DNA here is from genome assembly GCA_963556525.1 of Cochlearia excelsa. Taxonomy (NCBI): domain Eukaryota; kingdom Viridiplantae; phylum Streptophyta; class Magnoliopsida; order Brassicales; family Brassicaceae; genus Cochlearia; species Cochlearia excelsa. The sequence goes on along the minus strand of OY748330.1, from coordinate 17,585,349 downwards.
ACCGACTTCATAAAGTTGATCATAGTCCGCCCTCAGCTCGGCAAGCTCCCTGGCGTTCGCCTCTTCGGCCTTACGAGACGGCTGAAGGACACTACAAGAATCTGCGCAAATTACCACGAAAAATTTACAACGATTTCAATCGTCGTAAACTTACGACGATATTCGGACGATTTTACGACGATTTTGGTAATCGTCGTAAATTTACGACGATTTTACAACGAATTTCCGATTAAACACCAAATCGTTGTAAAATCGTGGTAAATTTACAACGATTTTACAACGTTTTGGTTTATAAGAATATTTCGTCGCTATATCGTTGCTAATTTACCACGAATTTACAACTTCTGATTTTGGGACTTTTTAACAACGATTTAAAGACATTTAATCTGGTAGTTGAAAACGTGTATTAAATGTTGCACCTAATTATTTACAACTTTCATTTTAGTCGTTAAATCGTTGTAAAATAGTTGTTAATTCCTTGTAGAATTATGAATCGTTGTAAATTAGTAGTTAATTTCCTTGGTAAAAAGTTGGAAAATTTTTAAAAATCCTATAAATACCTCCTCATCTTTCATCATAAATCACACCATCAATTTTATATCTCTCTATCTCTCTCACTTACAAAAAAAAACTCTTTTTATAAAAAAAATGTCCGGAGGCGATATTTACGAAATCCGAAAATGGATGTACATACATCGAGGCGATGACGGATCGGTGACAAGGGAGTTCCTCGACGGGGTTGAAGTATTCATGCAGCAACCCACAATTCTACCTGTCACTATCGAAAGCGGTAAGATGTTTTGTCCTTGTATCAAATGCGACAATAGACGATTCATTTTGGTTGAAAATGTTTGGAAGCATTTGTTAAATAGAGGATTTACACCACAATATTATATATGGTTTCAAAGCATGGGGAAGGTTATTCGGTAATGTTGCTAGTAGTAGTAATTATCATCGGGATCGGGAATCTGTAGACTATGACCAAAGCATGTAGAAAATGAGTATGATTTTTATAATTTTCATCATGATCATGGAAATGAACCGGATAGGATAAATGACATGGTTAGCGATGCATTTCGTCCTGAAGTTGCATCCGATGGAAATTTAGTTGAAGAACCTAATTTAGATGCTAAAAAATTCTACGACATGTTAAATGCCGCAAATCAACCAATATATGATAATTGTAGAGAAGGGCACTCTAAATTGTCATTAGCTGCTAGAATGATGAATATTAAAACATACCATAACTTATCGGAGGTTTGCATGGATGATTGGGCCTCATTGTTAAAAGAATATCTACCTTCTGATAATTTAGCCGCTGAAACGTTTTATGAGGTTCAAAAATTGGTTATCAGTCTTGGTCTTCCGTATCGTCAATTGATGTCCGTGTAGACAATTGTATGATATTTTGGAAAGACGACGACATTCTTGAGGAATGTCGTTTTTGCAAAAAACCAAGATATAGGCCAGAAGGAGTAGGTCGGAAGAGGGTACCGTACCGAAGATGTGGTATCTTCCTATAACGACAGGCTACAAAGGATGTATCACTCGGAGAGGACAGCTTCTTCGATGAGGTGGCATGCAGAACATACACAGAAGCCTGGAGAGGTGACCCACCCATTCGATGCGAAAGCGTGGAAACACTTTAACTCGGTGTACCCCGATTTTGCTAGACGAAAAGGTAACGTCTACCTTGGTCTATGTACGGATGGATTTAGTCCATTTGGTATGTCAGGTAGGCAGTATTCTTTATGGCCCGTCATCGTCACCCCTTATAACCTCCCACCAGAGATGTGTATGCAAAGGGAATTTTTATTTATGAGCATTTTAGTCCCTGGACCTAAACATCCAAAAAGATCCCTTGATGTTTTTCTACAGCCTTTGGTGGAAGAGTTGAAGGAGTTATGACACACTGGAGTAAAGACTTACGATTGTTCGAGGAAACGGAATTTTACAATGCGTGCAGTGCTTCTATGGACGATTAGCGACTTTCCCGCTTATGGAATGTTGTCGGGGTGGACTACACACGGACGACTATCTTGTCCTTACCGCATGCATCGTACCGACGCCTTCCAATTGAAGCATGGAAGGAAAACTAGCTGGTTCGATTGTCACCGTAAGTTTCTTAGTCCGCGCCACCCTTATCGGAAAAACAAACGATTGTTTAAAAAGAACAAAGTGGTTCGTGATCCTCCACCGCTTTATTACACGGGCGAACAAGTTGAGGCGCATATGGATCATTACTGTGCGAATTACACAGTTCCCCAAGGAGGAAACTGGCATGTCCCGCCTAATCTGCCTGATGGTTATCTTACGGAACACAATTGACATAAGAAAAGCATTTTCTGGGAGCTTCCATACTGGAAAGATCATCTACTCCGACACAATCTTGACGTGATGCACATAGAGAAGAACTTTTTCGATAACATTATGAACACTCTTTTGAATGTGCAGGGAAAGACAAAAGACAATTTTAAATCACGTCTTGACTTGGCTGAGATATGTGCGAGATCCGAATTGCACATTGATAATGACGGAAAAGCCCCAATACCTATATTCAGATTATCGAATGCAGCGAAGACGTCGTTGTTCCAAAGGGTGATCTCTCGAAGTTAAGTTTCCTAATGGTTTTGTTTCTAATCTTTCTCGGTGTGTAGATGGTAGTAAATTCACAGGTATGAAAAGTCACGATTGTCATGTGTTCATGCAACGACTGCTACCATTTGTCTTGGCCGAACTTGTTCCACAAAATGTGCACGAAGCAATTGCTGGTACGTAATGTCTAATTAATTAATAAAATATTTCATAACTGAATATATCGTAATACGTACGTTTTATTTAATTTGTGTAGGTGTTGGGTTGTTCTTTCGTGATCTTTCCACAAGAACGTTGAACGATGAAGTAATAACACAACTCGACGAGAACATTCCTCTCATTTTGTGCAATTTGGAGAAGATATTTCCCCCATCCTTTTTTGATGTTATGGAGCACCTACCAGTACATCTCCCACACGAAGCAGAACTAGGGGGGCCCGTTCACTTCCGATGGATGTACCCTTTCGAACGATTTATGAAACATCTAAAAGGGAAGGCGAAGAATCTAGCTAAAGTCGAGGGTTCAATCGTTGCGGGTAGTATTACGCAGGAGACGTCTCACTTTACATCGTACTACTTTGCGCCAACTGTGAGGACACGTAAAAGAGCGCCGAGGAGATATGATGACGGAGGCATTCAAACAACGTACGCGGTGGAAGGAGTACCTGACATATTTTGTCCCATTGGTCGGCTTAGCGGACGCATAAAAGAGGTTTGGTGGAGCAACGAGGATGAAATTCATTGTGCCCACACGTACATTGTATTGAATTGCGATATTGTTACTCCATGGGAAAGGTAAAAGTAAATGTTTTTAATACTCTTTAATTCATTACAACACTCATGAAATATTGTTTACTTATGATATTTTCATATATATATAGTATCTTCGTCGAACAAGTTCAAAAAGGGATTCCGGGGATATCTGAAGATGAGCTCGATTCCCGTAAAACTCAACACTTTGTGATGTGGTTGCAAACACAGATATATGAAAATATCAAATATGAAATTACATATAAACATAATATATTTAAACAAAATTATTGTTGGTGTCTGCAGATTGAGTACGAGGACGAATCTTATCCGGTGTGGTTCCACGAGATGCTACAACGTCCCCTTGTGAAGATTCGGACATCGCCAATGTATTTTACAAGAGGTTATGCTTTCCACGCGTACGATTACGGGCGACATCGAACAAGTGTTAACTACGGTGTTTGTGTTAGAGGAGACATTGATTTCTACGGAATCATCCATCAAAATCATAGAAATAACGTTTCCCGGGTTGCTCATGTTGAAGTGCGTACTCTTCAAGTGCGAGTGGTTTGATCCTACGATCGGAAGAGGTGTACGAATCAACAAGTTTGGGATCGTTGATGTCAATAAGAATAGAAGATACAACAAGTTCGAGCCTTTCATACTTGCATCGCAAGCTGAGCAAGTAAGCTTCATTCCTTATCCGCGTCTTAAGTCCACAGGAATACATTGGCTATCCGTCATCAAAATTGCCCCGAGAGGGTACATAGTCAGGGAAGAAGAATCACCACTACAGAATGACACGTCCGTCGATATTCCTTCGCCGTAACTAAACACGGACATGGTCTTACTCGTTGATCCACATAATAGGGAAGCCGAAGAGGTGAATGAGGACGAAGAAGAAGTCGAAGAGACCGACGAATTTGATGAATCCGACTCGAGGACGAACATGAGTCCGCGATGACTCCGAGTAATAAATAAGAAAATAATGTATTTTAAGAAAATAATGTATTTTAATTTTTTTTATAAAATAAATTAACAATCGTCGTAAATTCGTGGTAAATTTACAACGATTTTACCACGATATGTGTAAATTTCACAAATCGTGGTAAAATCGTCGTAAATTTACAACGATTTTACCACGATTTTACCACGATATGTGTAAATTTCACATATCGTGGTAAAATCGTTGTAAATTTACGACGATTTTACCACGAATAATCTTATAATTCGTTGTCTTTTAAAGACCTCTAATCCTAAGGAGTTTTGTTTGTACGAGGTTGTCAACGTCAACGATGACCACGAGTTTACAACGCTTTAAAACGAAATCGTTGTAAAATCGTGGTAAATTTACAACGATTTTACAACGTCTTTTTGTATAAACCCCTAAACCCCAAACATTTTTAAAAGTATGTCTTATATTACGTACAAACACTCGTTAAGACCTCTAAAGTTAATGAATAACTATAAAAACAATGTTAAAATTGCTTATCAATAAGTTTTGTTTACATATTCTTAGAATTTATAAAGTTTAAGATAAAGTGTACTATAATATATTGTGGTTAATATGTATATATGTTCTAATTTTATCAAAACTTGTTTTTGTGCAATCATACGACTTAGAATGATTTCATATGCATACAATATCATAATTATATTGAACATGAAGTCAAATGGCAGATGAATTTCAGCGAAATCCATTTAGTGTAATGAATCGTCGTAAATTCGTGGTAAATTTACGACCAAAAATGAAACTCTAAACGACAAATCCTCAGGAGTTTTGTTTGTACGAGGTTGTCAACGTCAACTATTACCACGATTTTACAACGACTTATAAAGTATTCATCGTAAAATCGTGGTAAATTTACCACGATTTAACAACGATTTAATAGGTAATCGTTGTAAAATCGTGGTAAATTTACCACTATTTTACAACGTCTTTTTGTATAAACCCCTAAACCCCAAACATTTTCAAAAGTATGTCTTATATTACGTACAAACACTCTTTAAGACCTTTAAAGTTAATGAATAACTATAAAAACAATGTTAAAATTGCTTATCAATAAGTTTTGTTACATATTCCTAGAATTTATAAAGTTTAAGATAAAGTGTACTATATATATTGTGGTTAATATGTCTATATGTTCTAATTTTACCAAAACTTGTTTTTCTGCAATCATATGACTTAGTATGATTTCATATGCATACAATATCATAATTATATTCAACATGAAGTCAAATGGCAGATGAATTTTAGCAAAATCCATTTAGTGTAGTGAATCGTCGTAAATTCGTGGTAAATTTACCACGAATTTACGACGATTCACACAAAATTGATGGAAATTCGTGGTAATTTAACAACGTATTTACGACCAAAAATGAAACTTTAAACGTCAAATCCTCAGGAGTTTTGTTTATACGAGGTTGTCAACGTCAATTATTACCACGATTTTACAACGATTTATAAAGTATTCGTCGTAAAATCGTGGTAAATTTACCACGATTTAACAACGATTTTATTTTCATCATTCCCAAAATGCGGCAAACCAAACGAACCAAAACGTTTCAATTTTTTTTTACCACGAATTAACGACGATTTTACGACGATTGCTGAGTCTATATATAGTGGACCAAAATTTTTCATTTTCACTCATTCTCTCTAAATCTCTCTCTCTCTAAAACTCTACAACTTTCACTCTTCTTCAACATCCCCAAAGGTAAATATTTTTAATATATGTGTTTTAAAACCGGATTTTAGAATTAGTTTTAGGAATTGGAATTTAGTTATAGGATTTGGAATTAGTTTTAGGCTCGGATTTTAGTTTTAGGATTCAAATTTTAGAATTATATGTTTAGAACATATAATGTCATTAAAATACTTATATAATGTTTAGTTTTTAAAATACTTAATAATTTTTAAATACTTAATGTTTATTATTTAAATATTTAATGTTTTTTTTGGCTGGTACTTATATATGGCTCCTAGAAGAGGGAAGACCTTACCGCCGGACTACATGCAGATTTTGGCGGAGAAGAGGGCTTCCCGGGAAGGCTCGGCTTCCGGTTCAGCGCAGCTTCCAGGAAATCTCCTGTCCACACCGGGACGTCCGTCCATGGTGAGCATCCTCCTCCTCCTTGTGCCCGTGCCCGCCGCCGACGCCGCAGACGACGATATCTCGGGCCCGGTACATCCAGAGTTGGATGTACCGGGACACGCGCCGTACGCCAACCTCCGAGTTGAGGATATCCTCCCTCAACCCGGACATGACGGTCTCCGCTGGTTGGATCCGTACAAGTCTTCGGACATTTACTGGTAATTAACTTAATATTTTTTTTTTATTTTTTAATATATTAATAAATCAATTAATGTTTTTTTCAGGTTCAAGTACGACAACCAGGTCTCGCGTTCTATCGCGGACATAATCAAGGGATACTTCACCGAGTCGCATCCCAATTGGAGCAAAACACCCGATCACATCAAGAGGACGTGGTTCAAATGTTTCGCGGTAATGTTCTAATTTAATTTCAATTAAATTTATTTATTTAACTTTAAATTTTTTATTATATATTATTCGCGTAAAAGTAACTTATAATTTCTCATATTTTGCAGCAAAAGTGGCATTGGGATGTCTCGATCAACGAGACCGTGAGGACGGAGTTCAACAAGACGGCGAAATTCCGTCTCGTCAACCCGGTCTCCGACTGGAAGGACAAGTGGAGAGTCGTCGGCGACGCGGGGAAGCCGGTATATCTCTCGGTCGCGGTCTGGGACGGCTTGAAGAAATATTGGACGAATGACCACAACGCGACCGTAGATGAGAAGTGTTCCACCTCCAGGAACGCGAAGCTACCTGACGGGACGCCGAAGCAGATGGCTCACACGTCCGGACAAATCCCGTTCGCGGGTCGGGCGCACGAAATGGTAAGTCTTTCTTACTAACTTTTCCAAATTATTTTTATTTTCAAATTACTAATATTATACTAATGCACATATTTTTATTATTTGTTTGTAGGCCAAGGAGCTGGGTCACAAACCGGCCGTCAGTGCCGTCTTCGAGAAGACGCACAGGAAAAAGACCGGCGAGTTCGTTGACTCCCATTCCGAGCCGATATTCAACGATCTTGAAGCTCGGAAGACGGAGATCGAGACTCAACGATCTCGAGAGATCCCGGGAGGCACTCAATATCCCCGGCGAGCCGCTTACTACCGCCGAGCTCGATCAAATATATCATGAGGTAAAATTTTACTCTAAAATTTTCTCTAAAATTTATTTTTTTAAACGTTCATTTACTAATTGTTTAATTTTATAGGTTGCTCCTAAGAAGAAAGGACGGGTTCTAGGCATGAGATCCATGCAGGACGTCCCACTTGCTCCTACCAATTACCGATCTCCGGCCGAGTTGCGGCCGAGATTCGAACATGCATGCGACTCGGGTGAAGAACATGCGGTTCTACAACAGCATGTTTACGGTGCTTTCGCATCTAACCCGGAACTACTTCGGGCGATGCGTACACATCCCGACCGTCCGTCGACCGAGCAGGCCGGAACAAGCAAGCAACGTAGATCCCGAGAAACGCAACCCGGGACTATTTCGGGCCTAATTTCAATTTAGACGACTAGTTTTTTTTTTTATTTAGTATTTTGAAATTGTAATAAAAATTTTAAACAAAAATAATATTTTATTTTATAAAATATTATTTTTTTTTATTTATAATAATAAAAATCGTCGTAAAATCGTCCCTAATTAGGGACGATTTTACCACGATTTGTAATATATATATTTCTTCAAATCGTGGTAAAATCGTCCCTAATTAGGGACGATTTTACCACGATTTTAAGAATTTTCGATTTATTATAAATACAAATTTACAACCAAATATTCGTTGTGAAATCGTTGTAAAAATTACAACGATTTCACAACGAATATGTTACCACGAATTTACAACGAATTTGGTTCGTCGTAAAATTTACCACGATTTTACGACGATTTGGCTTTTACTTCGATCGATTAACGACGAAATGGAAATCGTCGTTAAATCGTGGTAAATTGCATTTTACCACGATTTTACAACGATTATGGTCGTGGTAAAAGTCATGATTTCTTGTAGTGGGAGCAGGACGCGAGCCTTCGATGACTCGACCTCGGCCTCGAGCGCCTTCTGAAGATCGCCTTTCTTAGCCTTCATCTCCTGAAGCCGCTTTTTGAGGTCGGCATTCTCAGAATCCGCCTTCTCGAGCCTCTGTTTTAGCTTCTTCGACCTCTTCGCCGAAGCCAGACCGACCTCAAGCTCATTTACCTTAGCAAAGGCCGCATCCTTCTCTTTCTCCACGGCATGAAGACGATCGTCAGCCAGCCCCTTCTCCTTGGCCAGAAGAGTTTCGTAGGTGAAACTAAGATGGGTCCTCTTGAAGGCAACCTGAGAAATCACAAAGTTAAGACCGAGGAAAACATCAAATGCGTCATGAGTAAAGAAAAAATTGAACCTACCCTTTGCTCCAGCCTCGCCAACTGAGCTATCTCTTCAGCAAGCACCAGCTCGGCAGGACCCCCTTCGCCGTGATAAGCCTCGTAAACGACTCGCTGGAAACCCGCACTCGCCCCCTTGTGGTTAAGGAAAGGGACTGCGCCATTGTAGTGCGAAGTAGAAGCCGTGCTCATTGCCGCCGACCAACGGAGGATCAGTTCCCTCTCCGAGAGGACTAGAAGGATCGGCACTCCTTGCAGACGGATCCGCTCCCTCGAACCCAAGCCCAGCAGCTCGGCCCTCGCCTTCCTCTTCTTCGAAAACGGCCCGACTGTCGGACGCGACATTCGCCCGATCCTCGTTCGACTCAGCTTCGGTACGAGGCCTCGTGGCAGGAGGAAGCTCCGCTGAAGCCGTTACGTCCGCTTCACGACCCCTTTTTTCCCCGACCCTTGGCGGCAAAAGAGGCGAAGTCGAAACCGGCAAAGAAAAGTCATCCACCGGCGGGGGTGGAATGAAGGCCGCAGGGGGAGCATCAGTCGGAAGAGGTGGCTCGTTCGCCACAGGAGGCGAACCCTCGGGCATGGGTGGCAGATCGGCTCGTGCCGAAACCGAACCCAACTCGGAGTCGCTCTTTCCCTCCTCTTCCTCTTCGACGCGAAACTCCTCGTTGAGCTCGTCATCAAAAACCCCCGGGAAGTCGTCAAGGGTCAGCATGGCGTCCACGTCTTCTTTCCTCTGCGGTTTAACTTTGTACGAACCTAAGAAACAGATCACGCAAACCAGAAGTGTTAAAAATATATATATATATATATATATGATGCAGGTCAGTATAGCCGAACTAACCGCCTAACGATGCAAAGTAAACTTTTTGTTGCCGAAGAATTTCAGTCCACAACACTTCCGTTCGGCTCCGAAATGCTTCCTTGAACGGTTCGTACTCCGGTGGGAAAGGATAGAACGGCGGGAAGAGAGCTGAAAAGGACGAAGAGAAAATCAATTAGAGAATCAAAGACAAAAGAAAAAATACGAAGAACCTACCAACACAAGGCGACCATTTGGTTTGATACACCCTATCAACGTCTAAGACAGATGCCGAGTTGACACGAACGAAGAAGTATTTGTCCCACCACTTGGCAAACTTGACCGACGTATCCGATGTCAGCCTAAACCCGGGTCTCCAGCAGATTGACCATGTGCCGTTAAGCGAGTGGTTCTTGCTGACTCGCGTAATCTCATTGAAGAGCCGAAGAGTCATCTCGATCCCCAACTCCTTGGATACCACCATTGCAGCCACCAGGTTCCGAACGCAAGGAGCGGTCAGCTGAGAGAAGGCGATCATCCTTTCCTCGACATAATCCACGAGGAGTCGGGGTAGCGGAAACCACAACCCCCCCCCCCCCCCCCGAGGTAAACATCTGTTCGTACAAACAGATGTGCCGGGGACGATCCCAGGGCCTTTGATCCGGCTCCAACACCAGTAGCTCCAACGGTTCGCTAGTCCCAGAAGGAGCTTGAATCCTGCTAAGAGTGCCCGAGAGCTTGCTCTTAGATGGCCCGAAGACTTGAATCACTCTCTTTATCTTCTTCGCCTTCGGCTTAGTAGTGGGCCCAGATGCCAAAGTAGGGATCGCGACACTCTTCGCCGATACTTTGACCCTCTTCGACTTCGAGGAAGACCCAGGCGCCGGAGTAGACGTGCTAGATTTGGAACGAACCACCGGGTCGCTTGCACGGTCGGTAGCCGAACCCACGGTTGGAGATAACCTCGGATTATCCCGAAACGGCCTCGCGTCAGGCCCCGCTGATCGTCCCGCCTTTTTTCGGTTCGGACCAGAAGCCGATCTAGAAAGAGCCGAACTTGATTTGGGAGGAGAAGACATACCGAAGAAAACTAACAAAACCTAAAATTTAGAGAGAGATAGGAGAAAAAGTCTAGAGAGAGAAAGTACCTGAAATTTCCAGAAGAAAATGAAATGAGGATTTGAAGGCAGAAGAGAGTATTTATAGAGAAACTTGGAAAACGAAGAGGCGCCATCGAACGGCGCGAAATGAAAATTCATCATCACGATGATGTGGCGGCACATTATTCGCCAAAATAAAGGCGCAGCTTCGACGACACGACTCCGAAATACGAAGAGTCAAAAACTCATCATTACGATGACGTGGCATCCAGCGATTCGCCAAGAAACGGTGTGCGTCCCCCAATGCGCTGCCGAAAATTTAAATAACATTGCACGGTTCTGATGACGTGGCGTCCAATGATTCGTCGAAAAACGGTGCGCCTTTATAACATGGATTTCCCTAAATCAATCGAACGACGATGGTGACTCCCCAAATGCGCCAAGGCCGATCTCTTTAGTTCGCCTCTCCTAAAAAGCCGAACTGGGGGAGGGACTAATGTTAAGGGTGGGCCTAAGCCCACTCGGGTCGACCCATTTCCGAAGTCACCGGGAGAATTTCGGTGGGCCCCCGTTCGGAAATTCGGCCCAAAAAGGCCCAACCCAACGAAGGAAAAAGGCCCAACTAAGCCCGAAGCCCATTGTCGAAAGGAAGCATGTGCGACACGGTGACATCGGTACGGACCTGCCAGGACTGACACATGTGACCCCTGTACGGCGCCGCGACTCAGTCAACAGAGGTGTCAGTACGGACCTGCAAGGTATAGAAGCCAGCTGAACGGGCATTTAATGCAAAGGCACGCTCGACAACCGCATTAAATGCAAAGGCATGTTCGACAAAACAGCTTTCCGTATGTCGAGCATGCGCCGAAGCGATCCCGCCAAGGAGCAAAACGCCGCCAAAAACCAAAGATCTTCACTATAAATAGAGGGTTCCGGCTCGAAGTAGGGGGATCCGAATTTTAGAGAGGGAATCTACAGAGAGAAACTACTATAAACATATCATTTCACTTCGTCATTGTATCAAACAATCAATCTATAAACAAACGAACTCCGAGTTCTTATTCATTTTTCTGTTCGGCATTTTTATCCTTATTTCCACTTCAGTACAATCTGTTCGTCCCCATTATCACTTAACGAGTTTTTCGACCCTCTTTTATCTTAACCATCTCAGTTCGGTCCCGAGAACGAACCCTGTTTTAACATCGTTCAAATTCTTCTCTTTTAATTTTCATTTTTCTGGTTTATTTTTGATTTCTTTGAAATACAAGGTTTTTAAGTTATTGATGATCTTTAACAAAAAAGGTTCATTAATGGTCTTTTATAGTGACTTTGTCTCTAATAGTTTCTATCTATTTCTTTTGCTTTCATAAATATTCATTTCAAAATTTGTTATTTAAGATTTTCAAACTATACATATATCGTGTGTTGAATTTTACGAATACATTAATTATTAGTGTATTGAATAAAATCATTTGACATAGAATTCAATTCCACTATAAAAGTTATAAGTGATTGCATATTGATTTTGTAAATATATGTTATGTATTTTAAAATATAAGATAATTCTACCCTTTTAGATTTTTAAAATCATTACAAAATCATTCTAAAATGATTTATATTAGAAGAATCCTACAGAAGTTATAATCTAATGGAGTTGATTTAAAACACCAATCCCCTAACCCTAAATAAAAACTTGAGATAAAAGAAATAATACAACCTGGAGTCAAAGTTAAAACATATTTGACGTTGATCTAAACCATAAACCGGAGAGAAATTTTGGTTTGTTTAAACCAGACATTACTGATAATGTACATACCTAGTGAGTCGTAGAGACGGAGATCGTAGTGACGTTAGCTATCTCTAATGCTGACGTAAGCGACTCCATGGCGGGGAGTAAATTAGCCACGACGGTTTTATCCTACGTGGCAATGACTTCGTTTCCGACAAATATTTATCATCGAAGTTGTTTGTATAAAGGGGAGAATGTTGTCGGAAACCCATGCACGTGCATTTGTGAGATTTGAGAGGTGAGTTATGTCTGAGTTTGGTACAGTGACGGTGAGAGATACTTCTCGGCGAGGATTATCGGATTTGTGTCACAGATTTTGAGGTGGTTTATGTTTGTTTTTGTTTTTATGAAGTTAACGACTTGATCTGGTGGTGGGAGGTTGTTTGCGACGGTGCCGTAGGAGAGAGTAAGTATTTGAGTGAGAGTCATGATTAGGAGGGAGTAAAAAGTACTAATAATCATGGTTAGGAGAGAGTAAAAAGTAATAATTATGATTGTGAATTGTGATTAGAGAGAGAGTTAATTATAATTCTTGTGAGTTTTATGGCTAAATAGTTGATAAAATACGGTTTGATTTTGAAGTGTTACCGATTTTGGAGTTGATCTAGAGACATGAGGGAATGGGTGATTTTAGTTATTTTTTAGGGATATTTGGCAAAATACACTTTTTGGAGGAATATTGCATTTTGGACAGTTTTCTCTCTCCCATGTGTAGGGTCCACGCGGTGAGGGCCCTGATCTTTTAGTTTTCCATTTATAGGAATATGTTCTTCTTATATTACGAATTTGTCACTGCTGAAATACCTCAATATTATTTAATTTATTTGTATATTTTCTCCGAAAATACCTTTTCGTTTTCTCTTTCTTCTTCTTCTTTTTCTCTTTCTTCTTCTTTTGTTTTCTCTTCCATTTTCTTTTTTTATTTCTTTCATCTTCTTAATTGTCTCATGCATTATACATATAAATATTATATTATATAAATTAATATCAACAATTATTATCTCTAGTTATTTTATAAGCTTTCAGTCTCGTACAATATCAAATTTTTATATTTTTAATGGATATTGTACATACGCTATACATATAAGTATCCACCGTATAACGCTACGAATTAAGTTGTACATTCATACTGTCCAACATATATTACGGTATTATTTTTCTGTATATATAAAATTATATAAGTAAAATTGTACATTGTACAAACTCGAGTACATTTTTATCGTCCACTGGATACTGGATGACGAAAATGATTGTTATATCATTTAATGAATACAATATGGTGCAAATGAATAACATTCATCTATATATATAGAGTTGTACAAATTTCATTTTCTCTCTCATCTCTCATCTACATGTTATATTTTTAGCGGATGTTGTACACACATTGTAAAGATGATTCAAATCAGAAGTTCCGGATACTGGACAGATGAATTACTTTACTTCGTTTGACTCACACATGTTTCTTTCTCTCTCTTAACTTCGTTTCGGACACTGGACAGATGAATAACACATTTTTCAGCTGAAATGTATATTCGGTTGTCCACTAAATCGTATAAAAGATGTTGTGCAAATATTTGTAATCGAATCAACAATTATGTTCTTCTGGACACTGTACAATCTTCAATGCAAATTTTCTTCTGTATAGACTAGTTGTCTCAGTTAGTCATGGACACTGTACAATTGACTGATTGGATGTACACCGTCCACTAAACTGTGCATCCAACAATTGTACACCGTCCACTAAACTGTGCAAATGGATGTTATTGAATGCAATTAAGAGAAAGAAACATGAATAAGGAGAAAGAAAACTTGAAAAATAAAACATAAGCTTGAATCAAGAGAAAAGAAAAGAAAGAAGATAGAAGATATGAGAGAAGAGAGAAAGAAAGAGGAAGAAAGAGAAAGAAAGATGAAGAAAGAAAAAGAAAGAGGAAGAAAGAGAAAAAAAGAAAAAAGGTGAAGTTTTCCCTACATTTAATGCTCTGCACCCTCAGAAGAAAAAATGTGAAGTTTTCCCTGCACTCTCAGTTTTCCCTGCACTCTCATTAATTGTTATGCACTCTCATTAAATACCCTATACATACAACAATATACTTATACAAAAATACACCGATATATACTTATACAAAAAGGGCAGTTTCGTAACCTTCATCATTTTCTGTATTACACGCGTGGGCCCTACAGTTGGGCCCTACATGACTATTTTACCAATTGTAAATAGTAATGTGCCTAGTATTTTAGTTACTTTCTGAAAAGTGTCCATTCGGAAAATTAACCCTATTTTTTATCGGTTCAATTAATAAGTTTAATGATTTATTATTTAGTATAAAAGGGTGTAAATATGTAAAAATATTGAATTATGTGTAGTTTTGTGAAGACAAGGTTTAAAGGGTGTAGTTTCTCTTATTTGAATTACATTTCACAAAACTACACCATTTCAAAAATATTTCACAAAACTACACATAAACATTCAAAATTAAATTCAGATAAACCCTACATATACAATTCTACCCCTTAATACTATACCCTAAACACTAATTAGCGAACACAAATGAAAAGATTTTAATTTTGGTGATTTTTAAAAGGGTAAATTAAGCTTTTAAAATTTTGAAAGTGTGTAAATATGTGAAAAAATTGAATTAGTTGTAGTTTTGTGAATGATTGGTTAAAATGGTGTAGTTTCTCTTAGTATAATGAATTACAAATAAATACCTATATAGACATTTATCAAAGTTGAAATCTTACAGATTTATGGATATCACAAATTATGATGTAAACACTTCTAATATGTTTGAGTTTTAAATGCCAATATATATTTAAATTTGTTTTGTAAAAATATACTTACAAAGTAGCTAATTAAAACTTGTAAGATAATCACAATATCAAATGATGTCTTACTTTACTAATTAAAATTATATATTTATCTTTAAGATGCTTTTATAGTTTTGAGAATTCTTATTTTCATTAAAAAAATTGCATTCAAGATTTTTATTCATTTTTCTATTTTAGATTTATAATAACTTTAAAATAACAATTGTTTGGGCAAAAGTTAGCGATCCGTTAGAAGAACCACGGAATTCGATAACGGTTAATACTACCAGAATCGGTTTGAATTGGATGTCTTTATTAATCGATCAAAGAATACAAAAGAAGAGGAATATGATTCAAGATCTAGACTTAGAACAATCTAGAAGCTTATAACCGAATATTCTACTTAAAAGCAAGTGCTTATGTCGAAAAGTGTATGAATATGTGAATGAATCCTCTAGGTCTTCTAGCTCCTTCTTTATATAGAAATCTTTAGGTCAATGAGCTTCATTTTCCTTTTATGAATAGGAATTGACATTTTTACTTTTATTTAGATATTTTCCTAGATTCTCTCCTTTATGAATATTTAAGAGAATCTAGTAATATATCTTTTCCATTTTACCTTATGTCGATAATTTAGCCCAAATAAAGCCCAATATCAACTAAAGGAGGCCGGTTCCGATATCGTCGTTGATTCCGGTTTAGCTGGTCCGATCTGCCGTCAATCCGGTCCGATTCTGTCGCCGGTTAAACCTTAACCGGGATGGTTAAATTTATCCCCAACAACAATAATTAGATTTTATCGTGTATTTTCACTTACGTTGTAGTATGTCGTGTTGATTAAACTGATTATTGCAGCTCAAATTTATGTGAGAATTGAGATACAATTTGGTATGATATTATAACATATGGTCGAATGATTTTAATTCGAAGCTTATAAACTTTACTTTTGGCATCAAGACGTCTCACTTCTCACATAAAGTTTACAATATATAATGCATTGTGTTACTATTTTATTATATACCATTTTCATTTTTTGACAAAATTTATTATGTACCATTGAATCAATCATAAACCATTTAATTTGAAATAAATGGTGTTAAAGTCTTTTCCCTTATGATATTTTTGGGTTCAAGATTCTAGTGTGTGACTTAAGCAACAAACATATAGTGTTTGAGATGTACTCTGTTACTTAAGCAACTAAAATATCTAATGAATAAATTCATAAAAATTGTTTGAAAATGCTGACCAAATAAAAAAGAAATGAGATCATATGAGTAATTGCGTATATCTTTTATCTTTCACTGCGGCAAATCATACGCCATATATTGTATCTCTTTGAATAAATAAATAGTTTGATTTACCTCTCCTTCACAAAACTACACCTAATTTAATTTTTTTTACATATTTACACATTTTCAAAATTTTAAAAGCTTGATTTACCTTTTTAAAAATTACAAAAATTTAAAAAATTTCATTTTTGTTCGCTAATTAGTGTTTAGGGTATAGTATTAAGGGGTATGATTGTGTGGGTAGAGTTTATTTATATTTAATTTTGAGTGTTTATATGTAGTTTTGTGAAGTATTTTGGGAATGATGTAGTTTTGTGAAATGTAATTCAAATCCTGTAGTTTTGTAATTCTCCTAAATATATATTCACGTACAAATAAATATTTGAAGATATTTTTGCATCAAAAGAATATCACAGATCATTAATCTTTCTCCATTTTTAAATTAATAACATTTAGAAAAGTGCAGAAAAAGATATGTTACGTTACGACCAATCACTTGACATCAAAAACATCTGCCACAAGCGAGTGGTCATTTAATATAGATACCCTTGAACTATAACACACGCGCTACTTATACGCGTGGTATTTAAACTAAACTAAACTACTTCCCTTTTGACTTTTTTTTGTAAGTTTTTTTTTTATTACATCGGTAAACTAAACTAAACTACTTCCTCTTTGGTTTTGCTGCCTGCAGGTGATGTTCTCTTTTAGCAGCATGGAGACCAAACTCGCTGAAACGGTGGAGGAATCTTCCAAGGATCATGAGGCCTCCGTCTATATGAGAGAAAGGTACGAGGTGGAGAAGAAGAGAGGAGAGGATCAGCTTGCCGCCATTGATGCCAGGGACAAGGAGATAAAAGATCTCAGGGATTCCATAGCCGGATATGAGCAAGCTAAGGAGGATCTCCAGAAAAGAGTTGCTGATCTGGAAAGGGAGGATGAGCTCAAAGACGAGGAGGTGAAGTCGGCGAAGAGGAAGAATGAGTTGCTTCAAGCCAAGCCGAATACGACTTCTTCCTTGGCGGGTCCGCGGTTATAACCGGTGTGAGACGGTGAAGGAGTATCGGCGGGCAGCATTTGTCGTGGGACCTTGAGGGCCTTGATCGCCGTTATGCCCAAGTGGTGAAGGCTCGGGCACGGTTCAAGGGTCCGCTCGCTCCGGAGGTGGTTGAGTCGCTGATGGCGTTTAGCGATGCTCCTCCGTCTTGATCCTCCTTTATCTAAAAAATTTTAATTCTGTTGTGGTCCATCCAAGGGATGGGCCATCTTTAAACTGTTAAGTGGGCCGCTCAAACTTTCGTTGGTCATAGCGGACCCTTATGTTTTTGCCCTTGGTGGGCTTTTTTGGATTTTGCCCCCGAGGCTGAATTTGCTTTTTCGGCTATCTTTTTGTTTTGAGCTTTCGATAAGTTTGAACTATATCTTTTGAGCGTCAAATCTGATTAGATGCACCGAGCAAATGAGTTAAGCCTCGTTAGGTTATTCGTCGCTGACCATCTCAAATCCGGATGGATCCGACAAGGTCGGTCATCTTTTATCTTTAAGTGGTGAATCTACTATCTCTCGTGGAGATTCTATCCGCTGGCTGTTTTTAATGCGTATGGGACCACGGGGGTCGACCGTTTTTGGACGAGATCTCGGAGATTCGATCGTCATTAATAGTGGACCAGTTAAAGTTCTCGGCACTGTATTAACCGTACAGAGCCTGTCGGGTGAGTCGATTAAGTTTTGCCGAGCCTTTGTGTTGTACATTGCCTGGATGGGATCCGGAGATCGGCCATCTCAGTGGGGTTTCGGCGAGGTCTCGTCAGACCTGTACACCCAAGAGGGCGGCTAATGTGCGTTGCTGATTTTATACTTTCGAGGAAGGTCATTAACACACAATTAGCCTTCACCTTGTCGACTGGGCGGTTCGGGCAACCATACCAACAGTCTTATGGAGTGAGGTGCCGTCGCGCCTGTACACTCGGTTGTTAGGTTACATGCTCGCAGACAATAACTCTAACTTTGCATGGTCCTAACGTGGTCCGGAAACCCGTATGGAACCCTTCTAGCGTTCGATTTACACTGACACAGGCTGTCGAGATGTTTTCGGCTAGGATCGAGCCTGTGGTTTGATAAATTTCGAGCAAATTTATCCACCATAGTGGGCTATTGGCCTATGCAGAATAGGGCTTTTGGCCTATACGGAATAGGGCTTTTGGCCTATGCGGAATAGGGCTTTTGGCCTATGCGGAATAGGGCTTTTGGCCTATGCGGAATAGGGCTTTTGGCCTATGCGGAATAGGGCTTTTGGCCTATGCGGAATAGGGCTTTTGGCCTATGCGGAATAGGGCTTTTGGCCTATGCGGAATAGGGCTTTTGGCCTATGCGGAATAGGGCTTTTGGCCTATGCGGAATAGGGCTTTTGGCCTATACGGAATAGGGCTTTTGGTTTTCGAGTTCAAAAGGATAGATATCCCTTGCCCCCGAAAATCTCGGCGAGAAATTTGCCTTTGGATCTCTTCTCATCGGCAAAATTCTCGGTGAGGTTTTTAGCTAAAAGATATGAAAGCACAGAATTAAAAAATAGTTTAAGTATACATGACCTTTTGCGGGCGTGGCCCGTTTGTTAGAAGAAATATCTCTTGAGGTACAAAGCGTTCCAACTGTTGGTGAGTCTTTTTCCGTCTTTGTCTTCGAGTGCGTAGGCTCCAGCTCCGCAGATTTTAACGATTTGGTAAGGGCCTTCCCAGTTTGGTCCTAGCTTTCCGGCTTCTTTCTCCATAGTGTTTTGGAATACTCGCCTTAGGACCCACTGACCCAGTTTGAAGGTTCTCGTCCTCACCTTTTTGTCGTATGATCTGGCTACGTCTTGTTGGTAACACCAGTTTCTTATTTGCGCGGCTTCTCGTTTTTCGTCGAGCAAGTCGAGGTCGAGCGCCATTGCTTCGTTGTTACTTTCCTCATCGGGGTTTTCAGTGCGGCTATATTGCACACTTATCTCGATGGGTATCACCGCGTCCATTCCATAAACGAGTGAGAAAGGTGTCTCGCCAGTGGAGACCTTTGAGGTTGTTCTATAGGCCCATAAGACTCCGGGGAGTTCCTCGGCCCACTTTCCTTTAGCACTCTCTAGTCTTTTCTTAAGGAGCTTGACGATAGTTTTGTTCGAGGCTTCGGCTTGACCATTGGACTGCGGATGTCTGGGTGTCGCGAAGCTTAATTTGATTTTCCAGTCTTCGCAAAAGCTTTTGAAGTTGTTGCTTGTGAACTGTGGTCCATTGTCGTTCACTATCTCGTGGGGAATGCCGAATTTGCAGATTATATTTCTCCATACGAAACTGCGGATCTCCTTGTCTGTTATCTGGATGAGCGCTTCTGCTTCTATCCACTTGGAGAAATAGTCAGTCATCACTAGTAGGAAGACTTACTGGCCTGGTTCCGTGGGGAGTTTGCCGACTATATCCATGCCCCACTTCATGAATGGCCAGGGAGCACTGATAGTTTTTAGGTTCTCTGGCGGAAGTTTGGATACAGTGGCGAACCTTTGGCACTCGTCGCATCTTTTGACGAACATGATTGCGTCATGGTTCATTGATTTCCAATAATACCCGACTCGCATGGTTCGGAGGACTAGACTTCTGGCCCCTGAATGATTTCCGCACTCACTGGAATGCAGCTCTAGCAGGACTTGTTGAGCCTCGGCGATGCTGATACACTTGAGGTATGGACCTGAGTATGACCGGCGGTATAACGCTCCGTTAATGAGGCTGAACCTAGCTGCTTGTCGTTTAATCCTTCGGCACTCTGCTCTTTCCAGTGGCAGCGTCCCATCTCTCAGATATTCCACACGGGGAGTCATCTAGCATCTGGCTCCACTTATTTCGTTGACTGGGATCGCATCGAGATCTTTTTGCGTTGCCGGCCACTGTAATACTAGCAGTGGCACATCCGTCGGTGAGTCGGTTTTGAAAGATGAACCAAGGTTGGCGAGAGCGTCTGCTTGCCCGTTTTCTTCTCGAGGGATTTGGGTGATTTTGCAGCTGTTGAACCGTTTTTCGAGCTGTTTGACTATCGCTAGGTATCTGATCATGCTTGAGTCCTTGGCTTGATAGTCACCCTCGGTTTGGCTAACGACCAACTGCGAGTCGCTATAGATCTCTATCTCTTTGACTCCTAAGTCGCATGCCAGGGATAGACCTGCGATTAGCGCTTCATACTCCGCCTCGTTATTTGTCGCTCGGAAGCTGCATCGGATCGCCCTCGAGATGGTGTTTCCGATAGGGGAGGTCAATGTGAGTCCCAGGCCGGATCCTCGTACGTTGTTGGATCCGTCCACGTAAAGTTTCCATGTCCCCGTTACCGCCTGGTTTTCTAATGCGTTTACCTCCTTCTGACCCTCCGAAAGCATCTTTGGTGTAAACTCGGCCACGAAATCGGCGAGAACTTGTGACTTGATGGCGGAGGTTGGTCGATAGATTACGTCGTATTCGCCAAGCTCTATAGCGTATTTGGCCAATCTTCCCGAGATATCTGGTTTGTGGAGAACACTTTTGATCGGATGCGACGTCACCATGATAATTGGATGCGACTGGAAGTATGGCCGTAACTTCCTCGCTGCCACAACCAAGGCGAGAGCCAATTTCTCGAGATGGGAATATCGGGTCTCGGCTTCTAGCAAGGATTTGCTGACGTAATAGACCGGATGTTGTTTTCCACTTTCTTCTCGCACTAGTACCCCACTTACTGCGTGCTCTGACACGGCGAGATACAGGAGCAGTGCCTCGTTGGTTTTTGGCTTTGATAGTAGCGGTGGAGATGTCAGATGGTCCTTGAGTTGTTTAAGGGCTTCGTCACATCCTTCGTTCCATGCGAATCCCTTCGGCTTCTTGAGAGCCTCGAAGAATGGGTGAGATCTGTCGGATAGTCTAGAGATGAATCGGCTAAGGGCTGCCATTCTTCCCGTAAGTCTCTGGACTTCCTTTATGTTTCGCGGTGGTGGAATTGTCTGGATGGCCCGGATCTGATCTGGGTTCGCCTCAATGCCCCGATGTGTGACAATATATCCAAAAAACTTCCCCGAGCTTACGCCGAATGAGCACTTAGTCGGATTAAGCTTCATGTTGTATTTCCTTAGCGTGTCGAACGCTTGGCGCAGATGCATGATGTGATCGTCGGCAACTAACGGTTTTACGAGCATATCGTCAATGTATACCTCCATGGTGTGGCCAATCTGGTCGGCGAACATCGCATTCACCAACCTTTGATAGGTTGAGTCAGCGTTTTTCAATCCAAAGGGCATTACCTTGTAGCAATATATGCCCCTGGAGGTCATGAAGGTCGTCTTCTCCTGATCCTGGGGGTGCATCAGAATTTGATTATACCCGCTGAAGGCGTCCATGAAACTTAGCAGTTCGTGGCCGGCTGTTGCGTCTACAAGCTTGTCAATATGAGGCAAAGGGAAGGGATCCTTTGGGCACGCCTTATTTAGGTCGGTGAAGTCTATGCAGACTCTCCACTTACCATTTTTCTTTCGAACCACGACCACATTGGCTAGCCAGTCAGGGTATTTCACCTCGCGGATGAATCCGGCTCTG
This sequence comes from Cochlearia excelsa, assembly GCA_963556525.1. Classification (NCBI taxonomy): domain Eukaryota; kingdom Viridiplantae; phylum Streptophyta; class Magnoliopsida; order Brassicales; family Brassicaceae; genus Cochlearia; species Cochlearia excelsa. The sequence goes on along the minus strand of OY748330.1, from coordinate 17,563,166 downwards.
AGTAAGTTGTTCACTTCGTCGTTGACAATGAGATCGCGATCTGGCGCAAACTTCCTTCTTTTCTGCCTGATCGGCTGATGATCGGGATCGACCTGTAGGAGATGGGTGATGATCTCGGGATCGATGCCTGGCATGTCTGCATGCGACCAGGCAAAACAGTCGGCGTTCGATCTCAGAAAGTCGATGAGTTTCTGACGTACGTCTTTTGGTAATTTTGACCCAATGTTTACCTTGCGCTCCGTATTGGCTTCATCCAATGGGATCTCATCTATCTGCTCTACATCGGGCTCCTCTGTAGAGTTCGATACCTCTTTCGTCGTTGACTGACCCTCTATCTGCATGGTCGTCCCCGTTTTTCCTTTGAGTGTAGTTTGGTAGCAGGAGCGCGAGTTCTCCTGGTCACCTTTTATCTTCCTCACACCCCAGGGTGTCATAAACATTATTGTCTGATGGAATGTGGATGGCACGGCTCTCATGTCATGGATCCAAGGTCTCCCCACTATGGCGTTGTAGGCCGACGTGCAATCCAGAACGAGGAATTTGGTTTGCTTGTTGACTCCCTCGGTGTAGACGGGCATGGTTATCTCGCCCACAGTCTGTTTTACCTCTCCCACCGAATCCTACCGAGTGGTTGCCACGGGAGACAATCTTTGATTCGTCGAGGCCCATCTCCTTGTATGCGGCCGAGGAACGAGAATGTTTGCCGAGCTTCCATTGTCGACCAGAATTCTCTTTATCAGGCAGTTTGCCACTAACAAAGTAATGACGAGGGCGTCATGATGAGGAGTCATCATCTCTTCACCCTCCTCGGCGGTGAAGGTAATTGCGTTGACTGATTGGTCGGTGGTTACTTCCATCATGGTCTTTTGGAAGTTTCTCGCAACCGAATGCGATATCCCGCTAACCGCTGAGCCATCGGATATGACGTTAATCACCCGATCTTGTCTCGGTGGGGATTTAGGTTTCTCGTTGGCCCTTTCTTGCTCGGGGTTCTGGGAGTTTGGCCGTCTCCGAGCTCTGTCAGATAGGAATTCTTTGAGGTGCCCTCTCTTGATCAGATCGTTTACCTCCATCCTGAGGGCGACGCAATCTTCGGTGCGATGCACGTGGTCGCTATGGAAATCGCACCACTTCCGCGTGTCTCGTCCTCCGGGGTCCGCCCTCATCTTCTGAGGCCATCTGACCGCGTTTCCCATCCTTCCCAAGGCGCAGACCAGTTCTCAACCTTGGATGGACAAACTGCCCGCGTTGGGCCATGAATTATCTCGATATCCACCGGCCCCTATATGGGCGACTGGTCGATGGGAATTACTTCAGCGAGGGTCCACCCGAGGTCGCAAATATGGTTTGTCGTCTCGAGGAGCTCTCTCAGGTCGGATGATCCTTGAGTCGACTCTAGGGGGAAGGGACTTCCTCTGAGACGGATCCTCTTCCCACTTGATCTGAGCCCATGCTCTGCTCAGAACATCTTCCATCGTCTTCGAACGATACTTGGTGAGTTCCTTATAGAGATCGCCGGTCACCAAGAGTCCTCTCTTAAAAGCAGATATGGCCGTTGATACGTTGCATGCTGGGATATTCACCTTTTCCCTGTTGAATCGTCCTACATATGCCCGAAGGGGCTCCCCGGCTTCTTGGACGATTTCATAGAGGTCGTCGGCGTTTTTCTCTATGCAACGGCTGCTTGCGAATTGCTTTATAAACATGTCAGTCAGGCCGGCAAAGGAATCTATTTCGCCGTTGGCGAGGTTTACGAGCCACTGGAGCGTCGGTCCTGTTAGGCTTGATCTGAAACCTTTGCACATGACGGCTTCCCTTGACTCGGGGGGAATCGTCAAGGTGAGCATCCGTTGCTTGTACAAGGCCACGTGATTGTCGGGGTCGGTAGAGCCATCGTACATCTTCATTGACGGGAAGGTGAACTTTCTGGGCATCTCTACCATGGCTATCTCGTCTACGAAGGGCGAATCGGCGTAGGAGTAGCGGTCGGAACGTCTTATAGGTGGAGCTACTCCTGGCATCCGCTCGATCATCGATTCGAAAGCGTTGAGCTTTTTCTCGATGACGGAATCGATGTAGGCATGATCTCTTTCGAAACCAGATCCGTTGCGATCTAGATCGTCGGAGAAAGCAGGTTTTTCCTCTGTCGTCTGATGTTCCGTCCCTGATCGGAATAATCTCATCGGCCGGATGGGGGTGATGAGATCCTGTCGGGAGGTGGATCTCTGACCATGGGAGGTGAGATTAGCGCTCTGCCCCCGAAGTCGGAGATTATCCTCCTCCAGCCGAGCAAGCCTTTCGTTGCTTCCCCGGAGTTGCTCGTTGACGGCATCCACTCGTTGCTGAGTGTGTTCGTCGAGAACGGTGTGGTAGATTGCTCTGTTATCGCTCATCGTAGCGCTATACTTCTGCCCCTCTCTCTAGCGCCAAACTGTTTGGGCAAAAGTTAGCGATCCGTTAGAAGAACCACGGAATTCGATAACGGTTAATACTACCAGAATCGGTTTGAATTGGATGTCTTTATTAATCGATCAAAGAATACAAAAGAAGAGGAATATGATTCAAGATCTAGACTTAGAACAATCTAGAAGCTTATAACCGAATATTCTCCTTAAAATCAAGTGCTTATGTCGAAAAGTGTATGAATATGTGAATGAATCCTCTAGGTCTTCTAGCTCCTTCTTTATATAGAGATCTTTAGGTCAATGAGCTTCCTTTTCCTTTTATGAATAGGAATTGACCTTTTTCCTTTTATTTAGATATTTTCCTAGATTCTCTCCTTTATGAATATTTAAGAGAATCTAGTAATATATATTTTCCATTTTACCTTATGTCGATAATTAAGCCCAAATAAAGCCCAATATCAACTAAAAGAGGCCGGTTCCGATATCGTCGCTGATTCCGGTTTAGCTGGTCCGATCTGTCGTCAATCCGGTCCGATTCTGTCGTCGGTTAAACCTTAACCGGGATGGTTAAATTCATCCCCAACAACAATAATTAGATTTTATCGTGTATTTTCACTTACGTTGTAGTATGTCGTGTTGATTAAACTGATTATTGCAGCTCAAATTTATGTGAGAATTGAGATACAATTTGGTATGATATTATAACATATGGTCGAATGATTTTAATTCGAAGCTTATAAACTTTACTTTTGGCATCAAGACGTCTCACATCTCACATAAAGTTTACAATATATAATGCATTGTGTTACTATTTTATTATATACTATTTTCATTTTTTGACAAAATTTATTATGTACCATTGAATCAATCATAAACCATTTAATTTGAAATAAATGGTGTTAAAGTCTTTTCCCTTATGATATTTTTTGGTTCAAGATTCTAGTGTGTGACTTAAGCAACAAACACATAGTGTTTGAGATGTACTCTGTTACTTAAGCAACTAAAATATCTAATGGATAAATTCATAAAAATTGTTTGAAAATGTTGACCAAATAAAAAAGAAATGAGATCATATGAGTAATTGCGTATATCTTTTATCTTTCACTGCGGCAAATCATACGCCATATATTGTATCTCTTTGAATAAAAATAAATAGTTTGATTTACCTCTCCTTCACAAAACTACACATAATTTAATTTTTTTACATATTTACACATTTTCAAAATTTTAAAAGCTTGATTTACCTTTTTAAAAATTACAAAAATTAAAAAAATTTCATTTTTGTTCGCTAATTAGTGTTTAGGGTATAGTATTAAGGGGTATGATTGTGTGGGTAGAGTTTATTTATATTTAATTTTGAGTATTTATATGTAGTTTTATGAAGTATTTTGGGAATGATGTAGTTTTGTGAAATGTAATTCAAATCGTGTAGTTTTGTAATTCTCCTAAATATATATTCACGTACAAATAAATATTTGAAGATATTTTTGCATCAAAAGAATATCACAGATCATTAATCTTTCTCCATTTTTAAATTAATAACATTTAGAAAAGTGCAGAAAAAAATATGTTACGTTACGACCAATCATTTGACATCAAAAACATCTGCCACAAACGCGTGGTCATTTAATATAGATACCCTTGAACTATAACACACGCGCTACTTATACACGTGGTATTTAAACTAAACTAAACTAAACTACTTCCCGACTTTTTTTTGTAAGTTTTTTTTTTTTTTTATTACATCAGTAAAAAAAATGTCATAATATGTCATAATATGTCATAATATATGTGAAACGAAAGAAGGGAAATATTTAACAAAAAAAGAGAAATATGGAAGAACGTTAACGGACTCAATGTTAGTTTCATTCGGGGATTCACTTTTTCTATTATCAAATAATTACTCGATTTTTGAAAAGCAAATGAACTTTTTATACAACGTGTGTGCCAGTGGCAGAGCTAGAAATAAATATCTTATATAGTAAGAAATTTGTTTTGAAATATTTATCATAAATTTAAGCAAAACAAAACTTTTAGTTGTATTACTTATTGTCGCTAAAAACTAGTAAACAATTCTATTGTGTGACTTCAAGTAAAATAATTCTATTTATAAAGAATAATATTAGATATTACTAGAATTTATTATTTAGTTACGAATTATTAAGAATTTATTATTTAGTTACGAATTATTAAGAATTTATGTTCTAATTAAAGTATTAAACATACTTTTAAAGCAATTGGGTATCAATTTATTTCATGTATTTGGACATATATTAGTTTATGTAGTTAAATTAGGTTTTCAATGGGGTCAAAAACTATATTAGAGTGGGGGCATTGTGGTTATTATTAAGAACATATAGTGTAATTTTAATATTTTAATGGGGTCAGTTGACCCCCTAATTACTAAGTGTCTCCGCCCTGTGTGCAATGCATACATTCTAGAGGATTAAAAAATTTCATCAAATTAAATTTAAGCAATATTTATTAAATCATACAGATTTTAAAAGATATATTGACACTACAAGAAATCACGACTTTTACCACGACCATAATCGTTGTAAAATCGTGGTAAAATGCAGTTTACCACGATTTAACGACGATTTCCATTTCGTCGTTAACCGATCGAAGTAAAAACCAAATCGTCGTAAAATCGTGGTAAATTTTACGACGAACCAAATTCGTTGTAAATTCGTGGTAAAATATTCGTTGTAAAATCGTTGTAATTGTTACAACGATTTCACAACGAATATTTGATTGTAAATTTGTAATTATAATAAATCGAAAATTCTAAAAATCGTCGTAAAATCGTCCCTAATTAGGGACGATTTTACCACGATTGTAAGAAATATAAATTTTACAAATCGTCGTAAAATCGTCCCTAATTAGGGACGATTTTACCACGATTTGAAGAAATATATATTACCATAATCGTCGTAAAATCGTCGTAATATCGTCGTAAGTTTACGACGATTCAAATCGTTGTAAATTTTTCGTGGTAATTTGCGCAGATTCTTGTAGTGTGAACTTTGGTTAAATTTACATAAGTTAACAATAAAATATAAATATCTTACCATATCATTAATAAAGTAATAATAACTTGATTCAAGTATTCAACTGAATAACCCATATATATAACATTTTTAGTAATCACACTTTAATACTTGTGTTTAAAACCCAATTAACATGTGTTTATATGGTCATATTAATATGTGATATATTATAATATGTCGTGGGTTAATTGACTTTAGTTATTTTTGCTTCAATAATTAATAGAGGAATTCACAAAACTACACCCTTTCAACCATTCTTTCACAAAACTACATCTAATTTAATATTTTCACATATCTACACCCTTTCAAAATTTTAAAAGCTTGATTTACCCTTTAAAAAATTACCAAAATTATTTTTTTTCATTTGGATTCGCTAATTAGTGTTTAGGGTATAGTATTAAAGGGATAAGATTGTGTGGGTATGGTTTATTTGGATTTAATTTTGAATGTTTAGGTATAATTTTGTGAAGTAATTTAAAAATGGTGTAGTTTTGTGAAATGTAATTCAAATGGTGTAGTTTTGTGATTCTCCCTAATTAATATGTAGTTTGATTATATTCAATATTTAGTAATAGGTTTTTTTTATGACAACTTGGTTATATGTTTTATGTAATTTAGAAACTAAATTCTATGTATAAAAATTATTTATATACCTGAAAAATGTATAAAACTCTGCTCTCATGAAAATCAATGTTAAAAAGATTTGGTTATGTAACATATGAGAATAGTTTGTGCCCGAATAAGACTAAGTTAATTATTCTTCGGAAAAACATATGTTATTACTTGTTAGGTCGATTCCTAACATATTTGTACTACACAAGCCCAAATCAAGTTCATATATATATATAAAGATAATGATCCCATAATTTGAAGTAATCTAATCCAAAAAGTGAACGGAATTTGAAATATGTATAGTTTTGTAAAATATTATTTAAAAATATATCATCTTTCAACTTTTCTCAAAACAAAAATTAATTAGTATTTTTGGCTAAAATATTTTGTGATTATATTTTTAAAATAAAAATTCGAATATAATATTTGACAATTTAACCCAAAAAAACAAAGTTCTTACTTTGGATTAAAAAAGTTTTTAACCACAAAGAAAACGTTGAGTCTTAATTAAATTTTAAAATGTAAATGTGATAACTCTCTATTTTCATCACAATCACATATTTTACCTACAATTCTAAAAATATATTTTTTTATAAAAAGATACTCAATAGTCAATAGTCGGATATTACACGTAGCTACAATGACAAACAAGAACGTAGCTAATAAGCCTAAGCTCCACGTGGCAATGTTCGCATGGATAGACTTTGGCTTTGGTCATATGATTCCTCATGTGGAGTTATTTATACTTCCTCAAAAATTATGATTCAAACATTTATAATATGTTTGAGTTTGAAATACTAATATATCCAAATTTATTTTGTAAAAATATAGTTACAAAGTAGCTAAAGGTTGTAAGATTCACTATTATATTTTATATCAAATGATGTTTTACTTTACTAATAAAAATTATTTTATTTCAAATATGATTTATATTTCGTGTGAATAAAATGGTTTGTGATTTTAGTTATTCTTTTATCTATTCTAATAATCTATTGGGACAATTACAAAACTACACCATTTGAATTTTATTTCACAAAACTACACTATTTCATAGTCAATTTTTAAAATTATACCAAAACATTCAAAATTAAATCCAAATAAATCATACCACACAATTTTACCCCTTTAATATTAAACCGTAAACATTAATTAGCGAACCTAAATAAAAATATTTTAATTTTGGTAAATCTTTAATGAGTAAATCAATCATTTAAAATTTTGAAAAAGTGTAAACATGAAATTATGTCTAATTTTTGAAAAAATGGTTGAAAGGGTGTACTTTTGTGAATTCCTCTAATTTATTTTAATATGATTATATAGTTTGACTATATTGTTGCTACGTACCATAGTTAGCGAAAAAGAAAAGCGTTTTTCCATGTAATTTGTTCAAACATTTTTTTCTTAAAAGCTAAATCAATTTACTTGATTTTTGTGACAAAAAGGTTCTAGATTTTTACTGCCCATTGTGCCGTTGGTTTTAATAGTTCAAACATTATAAAATTACTAATATTATAAAATTACTAATATTAAGGACAAATGTCCCACATCGGAATATATATATTCGAGAGGCATTTTAGAAGTGATGGAGTTTGAATGAAAAGGCAATTTGTGTGTTTTATTAAGAAGACAATCAGAACAATGAGAGTGTTTATTGTTTAAATCTGAAACTGGTAAAGAGAAATGTGAAACAAGAGTGTTTAAAATAGGTGCAGATGGATGCCCAAGTCTTGAATGCCAAGAAGAGAGAGAAGTTTTTGGTGATGGTGATGCTTGAAACGATTTGATGGTAGAGGATGGAAGTGGCCACTCGTATAACTCATTCTTAGTTATGCCTTGGAGTAACCGCGTTCCCGTACTGAGATCCTTCACCTGAAAGTGAGCCGGAAAGAATTCAACAGACACTTGGTTAGTATTACATAACCGATACACAGAGACAAGGTTTTTATGAATATTGGGAACATATAAAACATCTCTTAAGGCTAATGAATGAGAGGGAGTGGGAAGTAAGGCGGAACAGGTATGCGAGATTGAAAGAGAAGATCCATCAGCTATGGTGACCTCTTCCCCACCATGATATGGGCGATGAAGCGACAAGTTGTTGAGGTCGGTTGTTAGATGATGTGTGGCACCACTATCGAGTATTCAATTGCTTGCGTTGTACGATGGTGCAGTGACCATATTAGCTCGAGGTTGCCATGGTTGATTACCATTGCGCGGTGATGGTGATGACTGGTTCGGTCCACCGAGAGTAAGAGAGTGAGCAACGTTTAGCACTATGACCATTAACACCACAAAGCCGGCATCGCCTTGATACCCGCGAGGTCGTTGATCCGGTTGCGGTGTGAATTGTTGTTGTTGCCAGTTTGGGTACCACGATAGTTTCCATTGTTGTATCTTCGATTATGTGGACGGTTGTTGGAGGTAGATCCACGGTTGTAGGTTACGGCGTTTGCCGTAATAGGAAGAGTCGGAGTCACAGGGGGAAGAGATTGAAGTTTTAGCCCATAATTGATCAGTTTCTCATGTATTTCTACAAGAGTTGGTGGTGTTTCGCGTCCTTCAATATGATCACAAACGGTCTTGTACTCCTCTGGGAGTCCTTCAAGTATGATCTCAATCTTGTCTTCAAGATCCAAACTTTTCCCAAGTGTTGCGAGTTGATCAAACCGTGTTGTAAGACCTTGGAAGAATTCTTCAAAGGACTTTGTTGCTTTCGTCCAGCTTTTTAATTGTTGGCGGATTTGTCGAATATGGCCACGTGATGGTTTTGCGTACGTGGAAGAGAGGTGACTCCATATCTCTGCAGAAGTTGATGTTTGAGAGAGAATGGGTTGCACCGGATCTGAAGTAGCACCAAGAAGAGCGTTATAGATCAATTGATCTTGACGTTTCCATTTGGTAAAATCGTCATTGACAGTGACGACACCTTCAGCGGTGGTGACATTTGGTGGAGGCGCAACGGTGGATCCGTCGAGGTATCCAGCGAGACCGTGGCCATTGAGAAGAGCTTTAACTTGACGAGACCACATCAAAAAATTTGATCCGGTGAGTTTTGTCACGTTTACCATATTCACATTAAGCAAACCGGTTTCAGGAATTAGAATGCTTGTATTAGCCATGATAGAATGAGAAACAGATGACAAAGAAGAAGAAGTAGAGAGAAGAAGAAGAAGAGAGAGGTCGGCGGGTAAATGTCCCACATCGGAAACTCAAAGGGACTTAAGCTAATATATAATGGATAGGGCCTCTCCACTTATCGCCAATTGGTTTTAAGTTGGAAGCTCATAATCCTAACATGGTATCAGAGCCCGATCCGATCACAGGTCTGACCCGACTGGTCCGCCTCTCTTGCCCAAACTATCCGAGATTAATGGTTAACGAGATCCATTATCTCGAGGGGGCGTATTAAGGACAAATGTCCCACATCGGAAACTAAAAGGGACTTAAGCTAATATATAATGGATAGGGGCCTCTCCACTTATCGCCAATTGGTTTTAAGTTGGAAGCTAAATCCTAACAACTAAATCGTATTATTAATAGTTATACAAGTTTAGTGATTTATTTAGTATAATGAATTACAAATAAATCCCTATATTGACATTTATTAAAGTTACAATCTTAATTTACAGATTTCCGAACATCAAAAATTATGATTTAAACACTTATAATATGTTCGAATTTGAAATACTAATATATCCAAATTTATTTTGTAAAAATATACTTACAAAGTAGCTAAAAAGTTGTAAGATTCACTATTATATTAAATTATATCGAATAATGTTTTACTTTACTAATAAAAATTGATTTTTATCCATAAGATGTTTTAATAGTTTTGAGAATTCTTATTTTCATATAAATTTTTGTATTCTATATTTTTAATCAATTTCCTATTTTATATTTCGCAATTATTTTAAACTAACTAAAACAAAAATTGCAAGACAATTAAATATTATTTTAAATGAGAAATATTTCATATAGTAAAATTTCGTCTTTACGTAGTTTGAATAAAAGTTAATCGATATCAATATTGTCATTTATTTAGTTTTATAAAATAAAACTATTGCCATTTAGTTTTATAGTTTTAATATCTATAAACTTAACTCAACGAGTAGGTCTTTATAGTAGTCGATTATTACCTATATAAATTTTATTTTGTTTTTTTGTTAAAAGACTATAAAAAATTAAGTTTTTAGTTATACGCAAAAGTCAAAAAGGCATCATGTGTTGATTGATTGTATTTTTTCTGTCACAGACAATCAAGTCTACTTTTGGTAAAGGAGTAGATATTTTTCATGTGGAAATTAGGAATTTTATAGCAAATATAAAATTAAATTCATGAAAAAGAAACAGAAGTACCCTCACGTCACTAGTATAAAAAATGACGTAGCCTCATATGCATGGTCAAATTGATTAATTTTTAAATTCATTAATTTTGATACGAAAATGAATTATTCAATTTTTACCAAATTCATTTTCCTGATAATTCTTGTTAATCAATGAATGTATACTATGTAGATATCATAGTTATAAAAGTGTATACTTCGTTGGAGTCAAATACTCAATTATGTAGATAACATAATAATAAGTATACATCATTTATAAAAATAAACATTTATCAAAAAATTATAATTACTTTTCCTTATATTTTAAGAGAATAAAAAAACAGACAAAAACATAGAATTTATTATATATATATATATATATGATTTCTAGATTCAGTATCAAGTGAAAGTGTATATATACTCAAACTCTTTCGCCCTCAATTTCTCAACTCACTATTCAAATTTAATAATAAGACAAATTCGAAAAGGAGAAGAAGATAATTTTATTAAATAGCAATAAAAGTATTATTTTGCCAAAAACTACAATCCAATTTAAAAAAATATCAAAAATAACAATAAAAGGCTCTTTGAAATACCACTAGATTTTTTTTTGACATTTTTTAGAAGGTGCGAGATTTAATTTAAGAGTTTAATATTGAATTTGTAACTTCTTAAGCTATTATAAAGTTTTGTGGTGTTTTTTGAAAAAGATAATTAACCGTATTGTTTGCACAAACTCAAAAAATGTCATTATGGTAACTCCCCAATAGAACAAACACATAAGATAAAGATAGTAACATAATATAATAATCCCAAACAATTATTATAACTAGGATGTTTAAGGTGAAAAAACCGAATTGAACCGAACCGAATAAATCAAAGTAAAACAATAAGTTTTGTTATACCATATTAACCAAGTTAACCAATTAAACCGAAAAAACTTGATTAATGCTTAAATCACATATAATGATAAGTATTATACACTACTATTATAAACAGTTTATCTATTATTACAATTTCAACAAATCATATATATATAATTATATATATAATACAAACATAGTTTAAATATATCTTGTTTAAATATATTTTATAACAAGTTTTAGGATAATAAGGTTATTTATATAAACCATATATCAAATTATCAAGTCAAGTAGTTTGTTGTAAATTTTTTTAACAAAATATTTTGTTGTAAATTAAAGTAGTGATATTAGTATTTTAGCTAATTACATTTTTCAATTAGAAAAATCAAAAACTACAAATTTTGAAATCAAACTAAATATATTTTGATTTTTGGTTGTAAACCGAAAATAACCAAACCGAACCAAGCCAATTTAGATATGGTATTATTACGGTAGCTAATTTTCACTAACCGAAAAACCAAGAAAACCGGACCGAAACAGGATTAAGACTGTAATTCCAAGTTTCTAACCTTAAAAGTTAATAAAAAAATTATACAATTAAATATACAACTGCTCACAAATTATTTAGGCCCACTAATTTGCTTGAACTTAAACATAATCTCTCTATGCAAGGCCGGACCTGAGATGTTTGAGACCTAATACGAAATAAAAATTGAGGCCATATAGAATATAATAAAAAATATATTTTATCAAAAAATAAGTGGACTTTATTATTATTTAGGCCCACCGATTCTTCTTCGTTTTTTAGTTCTCCGCAATATTCAAAAAAATACATTAAACCTATATTAAAAATTATACCAATTTTTATTAAAGTAGACCCTTATAAATATGAGGCCCTATACCTATGTATCATTCGTTTATGCTCAAGACCGGATTTGTCTCTATGTTAGATAATTGTATAAAATATTGTATGAGTTTTATTATAAAGTTTAATTACGCGGATATATCCTACCAAAAAAGTTTAATTAAGTGAATTTTGTAAATTATGATACATTTTTTGGTCTTACTTTTGGGGGTTTTAAAACTATGTAAGCTTTTTTAGGGCAATCCAATTCTTATAAATAGCACTAAAAAAGTTTTTTTAACACAATTACCACACATTTTCGAAAGTTTTAAAAATACCATTAAAAAGTTTTTTTTCATAAATACCACAAATCTTAAATTTTCAAAATCACACCCAAAACATTCAAAACTATACCCTACCCCTTCAAAACTATAGCCTAAACACTATATGTTAGGATTATGGGCTTCCAACTTAAAACCAATTGGCGATAAGTGGAGAGGCCCATATCCATTATATATTAGTTTATAACCCTTTTAATTTCCGATGTGGAACATTTGTCCCTAATACGCCCCCTCGAGATAAGGGGTCTCGTTAACCATTAATCTCGGGTAGTTTGGGCAAGAGAGGCGGACCAGTCGGTCAGGCATAAGATCGGATCGGGATCTGATACCATGTTAGGATTATGGGCTTCCAACTTAAAACCAATTGGCGATAAGTGGAGAGGCACATATCCCTTATATATTAGTTTATAACCCTTTGAATTTCCGATGTGGGACATTTGTCCCTAATACTATATAGCGAACCCAAATGAAAAAATTAAAATTTAAAAGTGTTAAAAGTCGTTTTTGTATTTGTGATATTTTTGTAAACTACTACTTTTTGATGATATTTTTGATATAAAAAATATTTTAATGGTATTTTTGTTATAAAAACTTATAGGGAGAATTACAAAACTACACCGTTTGAATTACATTTCACAAAACTACACAATTTCAAAAATACTTCACAAAACTACACCTTAACACTTAAAATTAAATTCAAATAAACCCTACCCACACAATTTTACCCCCTTAATACTATACCCTAAACACTAATTAGCGAACCCAAATGAAAAGATTTTAATTTTGGTAATTTTTAAAAGGGTAAATCAAGCTTTTAAAATTTTGAAAGGGTATAAATATGTAAAAAATTAAATTAGGTGTAGTTTTGTGAAGGAATGGTTGAAAGGGTGTAGTTTTGTGAATTCCTCAAACTTTTAATGGTATTTTTAAAACAAAAAACTTATTTTGATGATATTCTAAAGAATTTTTCATTTTTAAAAAAGATAACCAATTTTGCATCTTTTAATATCACTTTCGTTAAGCTTTAAAAACATAGCGGCTTAATGCTCTTTTAGAAGCAAATTAAGCATATTTTTTTTCATGTAACAATTCTATAGTTTTACAGTTTTAAACACACAATAAAACTCTGAAAATCATATTAATTAAACCTTTTAATTAAAAACTTGAAATAATATAAAACTGTTTGTAAATCATAACAAAATCATATATAAAAAACCAGTAAATATCCTACCAATACATTCGAAAAAAACCACAATAAGTCAATAACAATATTTCTTAATATAACCATTGAATCTCTTACCTGATCCAACATATTATAGTTGCAATCAAAACACAACTTCTGCAAAGGACTAATATTATCCATCCCAAAGAACATGACGTGTGGTATCCTCGCGTCTTCATTATCGCACGTTTCTTGTACAATACTTTATGTGCGAAAAGGTTCGGCGAACAACAATGGTTTATAAACCTACCTATGTTCCCTTTCTTCGCCGCATTAGTCGTGAAATGAAACATATGTAGGTTTATAAATCGTAGTTGTTCGCCAAACCTTTTTGCGCAGAAGGTGATGTCTCTTCGGACATTAGCTTAGACACACCTTCCGATAAAGTAGGATTAATCCCCGTTATGAGGAAATTTGAAAAAATATTCCTTAAACTTTTTTTATTTAGAACAATACCCCATGTTTGAAAAAGTTTGAAAACTAACCTTTTTACTTAATCAAAACATATAAATTCTTTTTAATTTGACTATAAAATACATCACAAAAAATCTACTTTCATGAGCTTAAAAGGTGACTATATTTTTATTATTATATTTGAGTGGAATTTTTAAGAATCTTTAAACATAGTATATCTTTTAATATAGTTTTCTTTTTAGAATAGATATTTGTTCTTATTATTAAGAATAACAAACATTTTTGTATACCAATTTCTTTTTAAAGAAGCTTTGGTCGGTCTAACATTATTTAATATAATTGATTGTTATCATATTTATAAAATGTATCATGGAATGTTACAAAAAGTTCAGCGAAAACCGCCTTCATTGTAGCTAATTGCTATGTATTATTCTTCATGATAATTTGTGCTATTTAGTAGTTTTATACTATTATACTGGTTCTGTGTTTATGAATAAGTCCACTTACGTGTGTATTATTTTTAGGATCATTAGAGTTTGTTTCTATTAGTTGCACAAATTTAGATCTCGATTTTCTACTATTTTAGGATTATTATTTTGTTTTTAAAGCCAACCAACACGACTAAGTATATCCATATTATTCATATATATATATATATATATGTAGGAATTGTCCCCATACATCACACCATAAAGCAATTGTAAAGGATTTTGTGATCCAAATCCTTGTCCCAAGACAATTAACCGATTTACGAATTCTAAAGACACAAGACTTTAACCCAGTTCACGGTCGCAACCGCTACATCTGGGATGGATCCGAGATCCACAACATCCACTATGAAGAGTCGGAAAACACCTCCGACGTGGTTTACAATAAGATGATCAAACACTCTCTCGATCTCCGGTTATATAACCTCGAGAGAGTACAAAGAGAACCTAGGAAGAAAGACTACTACAAGCTAAGCCTAGATACCGAGAAAAGATTCTTTCTCTATCTAGCTATATCTTGCTTTACGAGCCACCTCTAAGGTGCTCGGAATCCTAAGGACTCGGATTAGTTTATGTCTTAGATTCTATGCTTGTATTTATAACTAATGTCCTATGAAGGTCTTTTCCTATTAAGATTAGGAATCATCGTATTCCTAATTGTAATAGGAACATGTCTAAATACGATATTCTCACAATCTCCACCTTCGATTAAACATCACTTCAAACCTCCATGAATCATGCTTTGTTGTCTTTCTTCCTTATTGCTTCCTTGAGCTCCACCTTGAGCCCAACTTGGTTTCTCCTTACATGTTGCCCTTTAGAACCTTTGATGTCTTGGCACTTTGATCTTCTTTAAACCCGCATAAGTGTATACTTACGCAGAACAAATACCATAGTAGAATAATTATCATAAATCTACTAAACCATCAATGATCTAGACATATGCTTGATAAGCTCCACATGTGGAAATCACAATGCCTTTCCGAGCTACCAACATCTCCACGTCTATCTTGAGTTATAGCTTGAACAAAATTCTTCATGTATAAAGCTCAACTCATCATTGATTATTTGTTTCTTCATAGTTTCCTTTTATGAGTTAACATACTCATAACCAACTTTGAACAAGTTCCAAGACGTGTATCTTTGCAACTTGATTCTCTTACTAGCCTTTTGATTTCACTCATGCGCATTGAGTCTTGAATCAAATACCTTGAATCTTGCGTGTCATCTCCTTTGAATCAATCTTTGATTCAATATTTTCTTTGTTTAAACATGTTATTTGAACTCCTTGTTGTACCGCTGTTAGACTTAACAGAACACGCCATCTAACTATAAACATTGCTAGATAGGCTTTCGACACAACCCCTTCCAAACACCATGTTTTAACATAAACCTGATGATAGACAAATTCTCCTTGAATCAAAGTTGCATAAGAAACTAACTCATGTTTCACTTCCTTGAAACAATCTTGAACTTGATCAAAACTTGTTTGAACATCTTAAATAGAGCATCACTTCGCACCGCTGTTATTACTAACAGAACCCGCCGCCTAACTCCGTCTGGCTAGGAAGACTATCGATACAAATATCTCTGCTCAACGTTTTGTTCAAACTTTTTCTTGCAATAGCAAAGCCATCGAGATCAGACTCGAACTGTTGCCCCCTTAAGTTGGTTTCATATTCACAACCTTGTGACATCTCTGAAACACTAACTTAAGACCCTTGACTTCTTTAATCTAGAATCTTTGAAGTCACTTTATTTCCAATGCAATTTGTACCCTTTGCATTCCGATCCTTATCTTGGATCCCATGTCAGTTGCTAACACTGTTCTCCAAGAACCTGCAACTGATATTCATGTCTATACCATCATCAAGCACATTATCCATAAAGAAAGTTTTCCTCTCTTTCTCTTGTTGCAACAATCTGATTATGCTTGGAACTTTAGACATCTTCGCTTGTTCGAAGAAACTTGTTTTCTTCACACACAATATGAATCCTTCCCAACAATGACTACTTCGGTTTCAACATCTTCATGAACTAATAGAAACCATGCTTAGAAGACTAGGACACTCTTGGCTGTACAGCTCCACCTGAAACCTAAATCCTTTAGCGTTTCTTATGTCTTTGAGATCTATCTTCTTACTTTCTCCTCATTGTTTCTCTTAGGTTCATAATCACCACTTCTTTTGTGTGCTTGACTGTATAACCATGGCTTATTCTCTAAACAATATGTCAAATCTTAGACGCTTGTTTTACACTATCATGTAGCTACCTCCAACAGTCTTTCTTCTGAGAAAACATTCCAAGAACACTTCCCTTCGGTGACTCCCTCAATCGATTTAAACTATCAAATTGATGAACAATGAATGTTTCAATTCATTGCTCTCCTTTGATTTCCTTGTAAGTCTCTCAACCTATGAGTTTCTTACATCTTTGAGACTTCGTCTTTATCCTTGAGATAACAACAACTCAATTCTAACAAATCCTAAAAGCTTTCGAAGTTGTCAACCTGTTTCACCTCAAACAGATTTCGTTGTTCAAGGTTCTACCATCTGCTATAACCTCATACTTGAATCTTAGATCTTAACTTGATGTTTCGGTAACCTTTTGACATAGATTTCATTCCTAAAGCGTCCTCTAGAACCATGAATCTCTGCGTCCTTCTAGGATCTCTTTCCACCAAACTTGAACACTATTATCCTTGTGTTCTATTCAGATCTATATTCTTTAACCTTAGCAACTTGTTTATCCAGAAACTTCAGAACATCACATAATTACTATGTGATCCACAACCACAACGAAACAACATTCCTTCCGGATCTTAGCCTTACGAGTTATTGACTCGATTCTGGTTCTCTAACCTTGAGTCAAATTCATTAACTTTTTCCTTCCAGAACCTTAATCGAGTTTTAACCACAGAGAATCTCCACCTTAAATCAAATCACCGTTGACTTAAATTTCGCATCTCAAGAACGCCATCTTGATAATGTTCCTTTGAAGCTCTCTCGTGTTTCTCCTTGTAGCGAGAGACGTCGTCTGATCAAACTTCTCCCTTCTCTCCCGCTAATTTCTTTCCCGAAAATGACGAGAAACTGAAGAAACCTATGATTCCGGTAGATGAAGCCGAATCATACTCGTTTCATCGTTAGCTCCAACCTATGTAGACATGAACCTGCCATCATCGTTGGTTTCTACTATTCGTAAAACTTTGTTCTCTTTCCTCACGACAAACTAATGTGATTTCGCATCCTCCATCGGTGCTTCCGATGATGCAAATCGCCGTATCTGCCGTATGTGACTACTCGCCACAAGCATCCATAATTTTGCTACTCTTTATCCTGCCAAAACTATAGCTTCATCTTTGTCACTGTGACTTTCCACTGAGCTTAATTTCAAGTTCTACAACCTGAAACGAGTTCTCTAATGGTAACAACTCACATGAGCTTGTTTCTCCAAGCCCGTTTTCAAGCTTTAAACCTTGGGATATCTTCTTCTTTCACGTTAGTGAAATCTCCAAAACGTGAGATTGAGTTCGGTCCATTGTTGACTTGCACAATTTAATAACGATAGCGCAAGCCCACATAAAAGAAAGTAAGTTTATTGGCCCATTAAGGTCCAACCTTTAACTCATCTCTTCTTCCACGGTAGATAGATACACTCTTGTATCCGGCGATCAAGATTTGGTGCAACCCTCACCTCTGCTCGCCAATTCGTTTGCAGGTTTGGGCCCTCTCCGACTTCAGCCACCACGGATTCCTATCAAGAATCCGTCCGATCACTATTTGCAATCCTTATCGCCATCACCAACGCAATGTTACCGGCTTAAGGCATAGTCGACTCCATCAAAGGCTGATGTTCTTCTTATGTCTACAAGACCCGCATAGGACCATCGCGGACTAGCAACTGTCTTGTGCTTGTTTCCGATTTGCGGCTCTACGCAACACCACCGGAGACATGACCACCAACCATCACCGGCCTAGGTTCTTGTTACATGATCAACCATAAACGGCCTATGACATACCAACGCGACCATGCTAGGCCTCTACAGACCCATGCTTACCTCTGTTTGTGAATCCCCACCGACGACGATTAGGAACGGCTCATCGGTGCTATGGTGTTGTCGGCGATTCTTCGGATTCGCCGCCACGAGTTCCGACTCGACTTGTGGATAGATCTTACGATCCTTTCCCTTCCACAACAAAGCTCCTCCCATGACGAGAACAAAGGGTCATCCTAGAAGGAGAGCTTCTATGTCGTCTTCGTACCTTGGTTATATTGATTTTAGATGATCTTGATTAGATTAGGCCCAACTAATCAATTAATCAAACAAATCCAATAAAGAAAAGCTTATTAGCCAAGGCTTTCTAAAGTCCATTATGCTAATTTCTCCTTAGGCCCAAGTCTCCTCTCTTCCTCCTCGTGAGACTCATGCCGCCGCCGCCGTTCAAGCTTTGTTCATCAATCTTATGTGTATGGCGCCGAGGATCCATTCACATCCTTTTGGACCGCTCCGAATTAGTCATCGTCTTCTCCGGCTCGAGCGGTTTCACAAACCCGACAAATCACGGTGACCGCCTCGACATATAACCACAATCTTGACCGGTAAACGCCACCACCGGTAGCTCGTCTCTCGGTAAGATCTACGTCGTCGTCAACTTTTGTTGACTTGTCTGGTCACTAGTCCATCACGAAACCTTATCTCCATCTCGATTTGGTGCTTTTATTTTTCGACGGCTTCTTTTGAGAGAAATATATCGCTACCGCCTTTGCACTTCCTAGTGAGATATCGTCTCCTCTTCACGCTTACTAGATCTAGCAAGGTGCATCGCGGATCACCAGCTATCACATGCTCGCTCCGTTTGAGACTCTCTCGAACCACAAAGGTATCTCTTTTATGCCGCTTGGTTCAGTTCCGCCGTCGTTTGAATCCGACTTTACCACTATTATATCATCGGCTTCACCGACGATCTTCTCGGCCATAAAGTTTTATCTTTAGTGATCCCATGGTGATTGATCTAGAGAAAACCACATCGCCGACCTGTTTCCTTCTTTTAACTTCATGACCAGAAACTCCTCTTTTCTCTTCCTTTGATCTCTTTTCCTTTCACACGACCGCATATGTAGGACCAAACAAATTAAACCCTTGAGAAACTTAATTTCTCCAAGCAGCTTTTCTTAACCCAACGACCATGATTAACTTCAAAGCTCTCTTGCTTGGTTTAATTCCCTACGTACACTTGTGTGGCCAAGCTTATCAAACCACATAAGCTTTTAATCACCCTTAAAGCTTTTTTGTTTGGTTTACAAAATTTTAAACCACAACACAATTCTTCAACCCCGTGAACTTATGACTTCCTCGCTATTCGTAAATCAGAACCATGCGCTCGATACCACTTGTAAAGGATTTTGTGATCCAAATCCTTGTCCCAAGACAATTAACCGATTTACGAATTCTAAAGACACAAGACTTTAACCCGGTTCACGGTCGCAACCGCTACATCCGGGATGGATCCGAGATCCACAACATCCACTATGAAGAGTCGGAAAACACCTCCGACGTGGTTTACAATAAGATGATCAAACACTCTCTCGATCTCCGGTTATATAACCTCGAGAGAGTACAAAGAGAACCTAGGAAGAAAGACTACTACAAGCTAAGCCTAGATACCGAGAAAAGATTCTTTCTCTATCTAGCTATATCTTGCTTTACGAGCCACCTCTAAGGTGCTCGGAATCCTAAGGACTCGGATTAGTTTATGTCTTAGATTCTATGCTTGTATTTATAACTAATGTCCTATGAAGGTCTTTTCCTATTAAGATTAGGAATCATCGTATTCCTAATTGTAATAGGAACATGTCTAAATCTGATATTCTCACAGCAATAAACCTTTAAACACAATCTTCTTCTTTGTTATTTTCTCTATCTCTCGTTTTGTCTTTGTTTCCTATGTTTTTTTTCTTAAAAGTCCCCATGGATCATTTTAACATAGAAAATGATATACAATCTCTTAGAAGATTATACGGTTTTCTTCAATCTAATGCAAATAAGTTACCCCAACCGGTATGTATATAAGTATATATATATATATATATATATATATTTCTTCTCTCTTCTATTACAAGTTAATTGATACTAAGAGAGACTTACTACATAAATTATTTTTTTTTTGTTTTGCAGTTAGATGAGAATAGTAGGATATTGGAATTGTTTCCTATTCTTCTTCTCCGCTTAGATGGTCTGTTGCGGTGTCTTGATGAACTTGCAGTTCGTCGTCGCCAAAATTCAATGTCACGGAGACGTTGGCTACCGCGGTAGACGCGTTTGGTGCTGGTAACAGGGTGTCCAAACTCATAAGAAACCAACCACGTCTCCTATAGCGAACCAATACATTGCGGAAGTTACACAAGAAAACTTGCACATGCTTTTAACAACCCATTTACAAATCTATATATGCGTAATAAACTTTATTAGATATTTTGATAGATAGGAAGTATGTAGGATATTTTGTAGCTTTGAGCCTATAAATAGCTCCTCTCCCTCTCCTATAATCTTATTATATAAAAGAGAGCGCGTAAAATTATAACTCACTAGATCGTGACACGTGTCACATTTAATTTAGATCGTGATCAACATTTGTCACTTTTTAAAAAAAAAAAAAAATGGAAAATTTAAAAAATGAAAAATGGAAAATTTAAATAATTTTAAAAGAAGAAAAAAGAAGGAAAAAACCTTAAAAAATGAAATTTAATAAAATGAAACTCATTATTTTTAGAAATGAGAAAAAAGTAAAAATCAATTATTTACTACTACATGATATTTATTTATTTACATGATATCAATTATTTACTATTACATGATATTTATTACATGATATTTATTTATTTATTTATTTACTATTACATGATATTTATTTACATGAAAAAAGTAAAAATCAATTATTTATTTAAAATCAATTATTTACTATTACATGTTATTTTATTTCTTAAAAGTAAAAATCAATTATTTACTATTACATGATATGTTGTTGTGTGTCTTTTATATTATTTGTTAATAAAATAACGGGTATAATATTAATTTCCGTTTAAATCTAACTATAACTATACAAATTTAATAAAATTAGTAATATATAATTATAAAATGTTTTTATGTAATTTGTCCGGATTTCATCTAGTATGTTATAAAATAAAACTAGCGTTTACAAAATTTAACTGCATTTTTGCTGTTTACTTAGGTGAATAGGATAATAGAGCATCTCAATTGGGAGTTTCTAATTAAGAAACCACCTCCAAAAATAATATAAAATATTCAAATACTATATTTATATAAAGAACACATATGAATTTTCAATGAAAATTTCTTCTCTAAAATACCCTTAAGAAACTCATTAAATGATTAATTTGTTTTAATTAAAATATTATTAATATATTAATATTATATTTTTAAGATACTCAAATGGTTTCTTACCAATGAAGTTGCCCTAAAAACACTTTAATCTTTTTATTTTTAAGTGAAAATGAAATAGAATTGGAAATGATGGGAAATGGAAAACAATAATAGAAGTAAACTTTACCTTCATGATCAATAATTGAAAATTGGCAACAATAAAAAAAATAAGACGTTTTTGACAAAAAAAAATAAAAATAAAATAAGACGTGATAAAAAAGGAAAAAATGCCCACAAACGTCATGCAAACGCCATATAGAACCGCAAAGTAAACAGAAACAAATGTGGGATTTGTTCAAAAAAAAAACTCTTCCACGTTTCATGTTGATAAAAGATTCCATAATTACTTATTAAAAGTCTAGAAAAAATTAATCCTCATGTTTCTCTAACTAATTAAAAACTGAATATTAGTAAATTACCCATTTCAGGTGTAATGCCTTGTATATTTTCATTGTTTAAATTTGAAAATGTAATTTTTTATCCAACAAGCATATTCAAAAAAATTAGTACTATCAAATTGCTAGTGTCTCCCGTTTTCACTCCCAATATTGACTATTGATGGAATATGTAGTGATACACAATTTGCTTGGCAAAGTTGAAACCTTTATTAGGTATCCACTAAATAATGAACACATACTTTGTATGTTTTTTTTTGGTTAATTATATATATATATTTTATTTTTTATTTTTAAAAAGGTAAGAAAGTCTTACTATTGTCTTAGGATCGGTATTTTTTTTTGGTAAAATGTAAATTAATTTAAAGTCAAGTTTCTTGAAAATTAAGTTTCCCTAAAATTAGCTTTTTCGTCCAAAAGCAAATGTAGACCAATTATAGTTGAAATTCACCTAACGACCTGCATATTAATTAGTTAATTAATAGAAGTTGCAACAAAAAAATTCTGCTAATTAATAGATACAAGCTTATGTTTTTATTATATCCAATATTGTAGCAAACACACTTCATATACTGGATGCTATGATAACATAATTTATTTGGACATAAATATAAAAATTCTCAAATTACATTAATCTAATATCATTTTAAGTTTTAGTTCAGTAATTGGGAATAATGCCATTATATTAATTTTGAATCAAGATTATATAATAAATGATGGTAAACCATTTATAGAAGCATAAGTTATAAGCATATAGTAACTAGTTTGTAATAAAAGTTGAACAAGAGAAATAAAAAGATAATTTAAAGAAAGAGTGATCATATTTTAAGTTATATACTCTTCTCAAAGTATTTTAAGTAACTTCTAAGTGTTGTTCGAAAATTATTTTTCATACTTAAAAGAGAGATTTTTTTCTTTCTTTCGAGTCTCTTCGGTATTATCAAAACAATATACCGCCTTTTATTCATAAGCGTTGCGATCTTATATGATGATTGTGTACTCCATTAGCAACTACATCATTGAGACATACATACGTACACATTGGAGGAGCGAGCGAACAATAGCGAACAAAACCATCAAAGACACAACCCCTGCACATAGCGACTAATGCCCAACAAACTGTCAACGCGTAACTCGGGTTTTCCTCGAGTAACTTCACTAAAACATCATGCTTCTCCTCAAAAAAACCCAAATAGCCCCACCTTTAAACAACACACGTTAATTAGTGTACATAACCTCCATAAAACTTAGTATGTCCAAGTTTGTTATCAAGAAGAACAGCATAATCGCTCATGTAGCATACAATATTAGATGCAAGTATATATTATGTGATTGTTATCATATTTGAATGTATCATGGAATGTTCCGTAAGACGGTGATGGAGATTGGAGACCAACATGTTCAGCGAAGCCGCCTTCATTATAGCTGCCCTGTATTCTTCTTCATGATCCTCCACAATCGATTTCTGCTCACACAATTCTATACTCTTCAATCATTAACTAAAGAAATATTCAACAGACACAATTCAAAGTACTCAAGAAGGAGTCTCAAGAAGCAACAACAACACAATTCAAAGTACTCACATAAGTACCTTAAGGGTTTTATGGTATAACCTACCAGGGGGAATATAGACGCATAAACATCTTTAAGCGTCTTCTCCTCTCGAACATGTGAATGTATAAGGCATGTCAAGCTGATGTAAAACAAAGACCATGAGATTCTTATTTCTAAACGTGTAAGGCTAATAATTTGATTTCTTTACCAGACAACAATTGTATTGAAGACATCCTAGTAGTCCAAGGTAAGAGATATCATCCTATTTTATTCAACAGAGCAACGGAAACGTATAAGAAGAGGCATCTAAGCATGTCTTATGACAACATATTTTTATGACATGTGCATAATGTAACTGCTAGATGAAAAGACATACATAAACCTCGGAGGAGCAAGCGAGCAATATCGAAGCATCTTATCCTCTTCCTCTCTCTATGTTCCCTAACTTAAACCCAGCTCTGAAAATCGCAAACAAAACCATCAAAGACACAACCCCTGCACCTAGCGAATACCCAACAAACGCGTAACCTGATAGGTTTGCCCATACTTATTATAGAAGAAAGAAGAGTGTTAACGTGGCAAGAGGTGGACTTGATCAAGGAGGAGAGTAAAGTAAAGACGCTGGATCAAGGAGAGGCTTTGCCGTTAACAAATTATGACTATAAATAAGATGTTGCTTTCATTATTTCTTTTTATGCTTTATGAACTTTCTGGATTTTACATCAATGGTGTTGTAGAGAGATCTTGTGATCTCTAGAGTAGAGAGACGTTATTCAGGTGATAGAATACGTCGATCTATCTCACTATCTTTCGGATTCTTTGTTGATTCCATTTTATTGAATAAAGAAGTATTGTTTACAGAGATCTAGATATCCAAAATCTATCAGAACCCCATGTTTTCCTCGAGTAACTTCACTAAAACATCATGCTCCTCCTCCTCAAAAACCCAAATAGCCCCACTTTTAAACAACCCTAAGTTTGTTATCAAGCAGAACAGCGTAATCGCTCTCTTTAGCCAAAGTTAAGCCCTTCTTATGGCTAACACCACATGGTCTCATTATCCAAGTAGATCATGTAAGGCCTTGAGTCTAGTCATAGTCTATCTTCAGGACAGCCTGATGTGGCCCTGTAGGTCAGATACCATAACCATAAGGAGGTGCTCACATAGGTGTTATGCACATCTTCATAGTCATAGGCATAGACTAGGAACAGTGTAAAAACTCATCTCAAGTAGATAATAAACCATAATTCTTAAATGTGAGAAAATCAATTTGAAAAATCAATTTATAAAATATTAATTTAAAAAAATTATACTATATATACCTGATTTAACAAATCTCGATTACAAATAACATGACCATCGATCACTGCTTCGATAACTTCGCATATCGGATTCAAGGTCACAGAAAAATCAGATCTCTAGCATGTTTTAATGTTACACCCCACATTTTATCAGACATTCCTCCCATAATATGTTTCATTAGTCAAATACAATCAAATTACTGTTCCTAAAATAGTAAAAACGCTAGGTATACTTTTATATATACTAGGAGGGAACCCGCGAGGCGGTTTTTTCATGATTATACATATATATTTGTAAATATTAATAATTTTATTTTTAAAATTATTGGTTTTGGTTTTTCTTGGTGATTCTTTTAATTTCTTGAATTTTCAATATTTATATATGTTCTTGTTTACCTAACTAATGGAACGATATTTGATATTTTTTTCAATTAGTATATTGTTTTGTTTTTGTAATTTTTATTTGGTCATGTAAGATTGCAATATTTTTTTGGTTTATGTTTACTCAATACCTTAAATAGTTGAGAAATTCACAAAACTACACAATTTCAATCATTCCTTCACAAAATTACACTTATTCAATTTTTTCCTAATTTTACACCCTTTTCAAATTTTAAATGTTTCAATTATGCTATAAAAATTACCAAAATTAAAATATTTTTATTTGGGTTCGCTAATTATTGTTTAGGGTATAGTATTAAAGGGGTAGGATTGAGTGGGTAGGCTTAATTTTGATTTAATTTTTAGAATTTAGGTGTAATTTTGTGAAGATATTTTTAAAAGGTATAGTTTTGTGAAATGTAATTCAAATGGTGTAGTTTTGTAATTCTCCCCAAATAGTTTGTATAATTTTGTTTTGTATTTTTCAATATTTTACTTGTCATGTTTTTCACTATTTTTATAAATTTTGTAAACCTTTTATTTTATGTTTTATTTTCTGTAATGTGATATACTATATATATATACATATTGTAATTAAACAAATATTGAGCTTTTTATTTTATGTTTTATTTTTTGTATTGCGATATACTATATATATATTGTAATTAAACAAATATTGAGAATACAAATTTAAAACTTAAAACTAATAGTTAGTCATGTATAGATATTTTAAATCCAATTATTATTGTAATATTATAAAGTTTAACAAATTAAGTTGAAATTTAATACTTTTATGCATTAATAATCAAATTTGTAGATTTTTAGAATTTAATAAATTTAAATGATTTTGAATGATGATGTGTCAATACTAGGAGAGCTCCCCTCATCTTTTATATATAGGATTACAAACCGTATTTTATTCCTAACTTAGAGAACTATAATTTCTATTTTGCGTAAACACTTTTATTAAACAATAAATTACCTGAAAATTTATTGGGCACTTCACTAACATTTTACTTTTACATTGTTTTTCTGTGAATATTGTTACCACGTAATTTAGATCACTAGTTCAAATTCTTAATCAAATTCCTAATATTTTTACAAATCCTTAATAGTAAAAAGAATTTTCTTATCATTCCATGGGTTTGTATTATTTCTTTTATAATTAGAAAATGTGGAATAAAAGACTACAACGGACATTCGTCATTCCAAGGTTAAAATTTTAGTTAAATGGGCCGACTAGGAATGTAATGGCTTAATGGGCCTCGTCATAAAAAACGAATTAATTGCGCCGCATAATTATTATATTTTTGGTAATTATATATTAATTGTGAAACTTGTTTTTTTATAATACTTGTCTTTTGTAATTTTACCTTTTTGTTTAGGGAGAATCACAAAACTACATCAATTGAATTACATTTCACAAAATTACACCATTTCCAAAATACTTCACAAAACTACACCTAAACACTCAAAATTAAATTCAAATAAACTCTACTCAAACAATTCTACCCCCTTAATACTATACCGTAAACACTAATTAGCGAAACCAAATGAAAAAAATTAATTTTGGTAATTTTTTAAAGGTTAAATCAAGCTTTTAAAATTTTGAAAGGGTGTAAATATGTGAAAATATTAAATTAGGAGTAGTTTTGTGAAGAAAGGGTTGAAAGGGTGTAGATTTGTGAATTCCTCTTTTGTTTAAGTTACATATATTCTTATGTAACACGATAAAAAAACTTATCAAAATATAATAACATGACAAGCATTTTAAATACATAAAATGTCGTTTGGTACAATATTAAGATACATAAATGAGAAACAAAAATGCTATGATATTTAAATTCGTTAGAATAAGAGAAAAAATTGAAAACAAATAATTAACATCCAAAACCCTCGATATATTTGCATACGCCCGTCTTTGTTTCCTGAGTTTTTGGATGGACGAAATATTGTGTATCAATGACATTTTGTTCATTGCATAGTTTCTTGCAAGCGTTTTCACATACATCATGTGTTGCATCTTTCACTTTATTCAAACATTGATTTGGTATGCAGCGTTTAACATAAACGTCGCTTACGGTGTTAGAATGTGATGTTTGAGCCGTAAATATTACCCCAAGAAACATTTTGCATGATTTATTTAAATTTTGTGTTGCCATTGATAAAATTTGTTTATTTATTAAAAAACAATAATTTTTGTTTTTATGTACAAAACAGTAATATTAGTTTTTAAGTAAGAATTCTTTTTTTTGTAGATTGATAAGAGGAGAAAATGGGTGGATTAAAGTGATTTATATAGTCATTGGGTTTATCCATTTTTAAGTCTTCTTAAATTGTTAGTTGTATCTTACAAAATTAACTGAACGAAAAATAGTTGTTGGTCATGTTTTTAAGTAGTTGCATACTATGAAATGTGCATTGTAAAACTTGAACACACACAAATTAAAGAGAGATAAAAAAGGCTTTAATTAGTGTGTGATATTGGTAATAATAATCATAGTTATCGACACAAGAGCCACTAAATGGTGTGTCCAAAACATATATTTAGATAACAGTAGTGCCATATAATCAAAAGATAAATATGCTTTACAAAGGATCCATTTATTTTCATCATTATATCTCATTGTTGAATAATCTTGCACATTTTTATATAAGTTCACCAACTAATATATTATTCTAATATTATTTCCATCCAAAATTAAAGTTCATGTTAAAAAAATTGTCAAACCAAAACTAAAATTAAACATTTACTTTAGATATAACTCAGAGAATAAAACTCAATTTATAGAATTTTATTTTAAAAACTACCAAAATAAAAGTTACAAGTTACAACAACTCCCTACCAACCGTTAGGATTATGAGCTTCCAACTTAAAACCAATTGGCGATAAGTGGAGAGGCCCATATCCTTTATATATTAGTTTATAACCCTTTGAGTTTCCGATGTGAGACATTTGTCCCTAATACGCCCTCTCGAGATAATTGGTCTCGCTAACCATTAATCTCGGGTAGTTTGGGCAAGAGAGGCGGACCATTCGGGTCAGCATGTGATCGTATCGGGCTCTGATACCATGTTAGGATTATGGGCTTCCAACTTAAAACCAATTGGCGATAAGTGAAGAGGCCCATATCCCTTATATATTAGTTTATAACTCTTTGAGTTTCCGATGTAGGACATTTGTCCCTAATACCAACTAATAAACTTAGCGTACGCATATTTTTATCATTTTAAAAAAAATTGAAAAAAACATTGTTAGTATTTATTAATTCATTTATAATTTATGGCTGCAAAAATCCAAAAAAAAAAAAAAATTTCTTCAACAATTTCATCAAAGAAATCATCTATTTGCGCCACTATACTCTCTATCCCATTTTTCAAATCCCCAAAATACCCTTTTAGATTCTTTGCTCTCTCTCTCTCAATTTCTCCTCTTCACCATCTCCTCCTCCTCCGCCGCCGCAGAGTCTCCGCTCATGCTCCATTTTAATCTCCTCCAACGCCGCCTCGCTCCGCCTATATTCATGCATCAATACTCATTTCCTTATCCCAATCCTTCCAATCTCAGCCGCTACTCTCTAGTGCAACCGCCACATCACTCTTACTTGACTCTGCGTTTGCGTCTTCCCGGAAAACAGTAAACAAGACCGTTCATCAAAACCATAAGTAGAAACGAGTTCATGCTCCTCGTCGCGTATAGTACGCCGCGAAAAACCGTTCTGAAACTTCGTCGACGACTCATTCGTCGTTGCCGTCACCGTCGCCGTCACCGTCGCCGCCGTATAATAAGACGAAAAAGGAAACCTTTGAAATCGATTCTCCATCAAAGCTCTGTTTTCTTCCTCTATCCCGATCGCATCTCTCCTACAACGTGATATCGCCCTTATAACCTAAACCCGCCATTAAACACACACAAAATACAAGCTTTGATTTTTGATCAAAAAAAAAAACAAAAAGATCCAATTTTTTCCAATAACCCACCTGAGAAGAGAGACGACGGTGGCTGTCGAGTGTGGCGGCGATAGAAATTCCGGAGGAGGAGAAGTTTTCGATAGAAGAGACGGCGGATTTGAGGAGGAGACAAGCTTCCCAAAGCTTAGAGCTTTCGTTCATATAATCATCGAGCCACTTGTCGCCGACGGAAAGAATCCGTTCACTGAGTTTGTAGAAGAAGGATCCATTTTTTTTAGTTAAGAAACAAAAGAAAAAAAAAAGCTTCAAAGTTTTGATTTTTATGGGTTTTCTTCAATTGAAAAATAAAAAGGTTATATAGAAATTGGAAGGTATATGTATGTATACTTATTATTTGTATATATATGTATGAGTGTATAAATGTGTAATGTATAGATAATAGAAGAAGAAGTTTTTGATTCTAATTGTGAAAGGGATTGTTGGGTATAATGATTAATGTTTCCTATTGAGGAGGAAATATGAATGGTTATTTTTTTTGATAATTTTCATCTTCCAATTTTTCTTTATTTGTTTTTGTATAATACAAATAAAATAATAAGTTTGATATTTGTTGACCAAAAAAAAAAGTTTGATATTTGAAAATGAAAGGAAAAATGTGTACAGAGAAGAAATGTTTTTCGAAGAAAACAAAGACATATTGGACAACATTTGTTTCATGAGATATTCATCTTATTTTGTGGGTCTACTAAATACTGAACTTGATAAATAAATTGAAAATTGTTATAAGTTTGTATCCCTTTGTAGAAACTTGAAGCTATTCCATTAGGTTTGTTTTTTGGTCTTGAGATAAATTGATTATTTCATCGAATAAAAGCTTTAACAATCGAATATAAACACAAGATATATAATGAAATAGACAAAAAAAAGTATACCAACAATCATCACCCCTAAATACCTTAGTGTTTGCCTAAGTATATGCATGTATGTATATGATATAATGTATTGTAAATTTTATATATTACAAGTTTGATTTCTTGTCAAGTTTTAAACATTTGAAACAAGAAAAGATAGGGAGCTAACAAGAAGATTCTCTATGTGTCAAAAAGATTCTCTATGTCTTTTGGGTGTTAAAATTCTTGTCTTTTCAAAAGGTATCGTTGACATTGAAATTTCATGGTGAAAATGAAATATTTGACTTATTCCAAAACATTTGGTCCCTTTTCTTTGTTTAATAAAAATAAAAGTAAGGAGTGTTTGATTAATTTTAAAATATCCATTTAGAATATTTTGGGTTCTAAATAAATATTCAGTTTTTAGGTGCTTCTTCCCTTTTTCATCAACATAACTACAATTATTTTTTTGTGTGTTTTTACCTTTTATCAAAGAAAATAAATCATGAAAATTATTAACACATAATAGTACACTAT
The DNA here is from genome assembly GCA_963556525.1 of Cochlearia excelsa. Classification (NCBI taxonomy): domain Eukaryota; kingdom Viridiplantae; phylum Streptophyta; class Magnoliopsida; order Brassicales; family Brassicaceae; genus Cochlearia; species Cochlearia excelsa. The sequence continues at coordinate 17,532,190 of OY748330.1, read as the reverse complement.
CATATTTATTTACTCAATTCATATTTCGTTTATTTCTCAATTTTCTACAATTTGAAGCACTTTACCAAAAATGAATAAGCAAGAATGATGAGATTCTTTGTATGTATCTTTTTAGTTTCATGCACATGCATACTTAAAATTCTTTGTAGCAAATAGGTCTATGTGATGTTTGCAAGTCATCATCAGTCTATAAACACTTATATCAACGATTTCTTGATTTATTTCTTTTCAAAATCTCTTTAACACAAAACTATATATAGATGTATCAATTAATTAAACCTTAGAATATAAATTAGTCAATATCTTAATTTGTTTTGTAGAAATTAATACATATAGATGCCCGCACTAGTTGATCGATGATAGATTCGTTAAAAACTATTGTAAATTTGTAATGATATCCTAATTTATTAATTTAATTTAAATCATAAACTTGAAAGTGGCATTTCGGACCCATTTAAGGGCGAATATATCAAAGGAGTGTTAGGAGTTTTATTTTATTGAATGTTGTTGCAACTCAAAACCTTTTGTTGCTTGGTTAGTGTTTTATTGTATTATAGCGATGAGAGTTTGTGATGGAAGAATTTATACTATTACTCTCACGAGAATTTACATATATACTTATATACTTAAACTAGGTAGATACAAATCTCTACGATCCTTCTAAGTTCTATCTATTGCATCTTCAAGTTTTGATGGTGTTAAAAACGATAAGTGAAAGTCTTTTATAAGGAACCAAAAAAAATGTTTAAAGTAAGATCACAATGAAGATGACTAGATGTAAAATAAAACAAGAGAAATTCACAAAACTACACCATTTCAATCATTCTTTCACATTACAACTAATTAATTTTTTTCCTACTTTTATACCCTTTTTAAATTTTAAATGGTTCAATTATGCTCTAAAAATTTACCAAAATTAAAATATTTTCATTTGGATTCGCTAATTAGGGTTTAGGGTATAATATTAAAGGGGTATGAATGGGTGGATAGGCTTAATTTGGATTTAATTTTTAGAATTTAGGTGTAGTTTTGTGAAATTTTTTTAAAAAGTGTAGTCTTGTGAAATGTAATTCAAATGGTGTAGTTTTGTAATTCTCCCATAAAACAATGCAAAATATTAAATTACAATTACCACTAGCATATGTAAAAAAGAAGGAATTATTCAATAATACAATTTCTTTAGTAACTTAATAACAATAATATCTGAATTAAATTTGGTAGAAGAGTATACCCGTTCATCTAAAATCCGATATTACACGTTCACTTCCGTCTCATCAATCCAACGGTCACAATTAAATCACAAATAAACAAAATGAAAAATCAACAACACAGACCAATTTACACTCATCAGAATCTCGCAAGAGATGAAAGACATGTCCGTACAACGAAAAAATACCTCAAGGTTGATTCCAAGCCTTCCCGGCGAGGTAGTGTGTTTGATTATAACATTCTGATTTTTGTGAGTTCACAAAAGAGACAACCGTCCGACAGTTTTTAGTGGTGGGCTTAAGCCCATCAAAGTCCGGCCCGTTCGGAAAGTCTCATCTGAATCAAAAGAAAAATTCTATAAATAGAGAGATAAACTCACAAAAGAGGGGGAGGATTTTTAGAGAGAGAATTTGGAGAGAGAAACAATCAGCAATATTTTTCTATCTCTGAGTTCGTCAGCTCCCAAGTTCTTCAGCTCAACATGTCCCGATTTCGCCGATATTGAGTTCGTCAGCTCCCCTGTTCGCCAGCTCTTCGTAGCTCCCAGCTCCCAACTTCAGCTCGACATGTCCCCAGTTCGCCGACATTGAGTTCGTCAACTCCCCAGTTCTTCAGCTCAACATGTCCCTAGTTCGCCGACATTGAGTTCGTCAACTCCCCTGTTCGTCAGCTCCCCTGTTCGACAGGTCGTTGTAGCTCCCAGCTCCCAATATTAGTTCGACATGTCCCTAGTTCGCCGATATTGAGTTCGTCATCTCCCTGCTCGCCAGCTCGCCAGTTCCCCAACTCCTTGTTCGCCAGATCGCCAGCTCGTCTGCTCTCAGTTCGACGACATTCAGCTTAGCTGCTCCCAGTTCGTCGTAGCTCCCAACTCCTAACTTTCAGCTCGACATGTCCCCAGTTCGCCGACATTGAGCTCGTCAGCTCCCCGTTTCATAACTCCGAACTCGTCATCTCCTCTGTTCGCAACTCCGAACTCGTCTGCTCCCTGTTCACCAACTTTCAGCTCGACGTGTCTCTAGTTCGCCGACATTGGGCTCGTCAGCTCCCCGGTTCGCAACTCCGAACTCGTCAGATCCTTGTTCGCCAGTTTTTCAGCTCGTCGTAGCTCCTAGCCCCTAATTTTCAGCTCGACATGTCTCCAGTTCGCCGACAATGAGCTCGTCAGCTCCCCGGTTCGCACCTCCGAACTCGTCTGCTTCCAATTCGCTGACATCCAGCTCGTCTGCCCCCAATTCGACGACATTCAGCTCGCCTTCTCCCTAGTTCGCCAGCTCCGAACTTCCAGCTCGCCAGTTCGACAACTCTCAGCTCGTCTTCTCCATGTTCGCCAGCTCGTCTGCTCTCTAGCTCGCTAACTCTCAGCTCGTCTTCTCCATGTTCGCCAGCTCGTCTACTACGCTTATAATCGACGGGCTCATCGCTCAGACCGTCAGGTCTTATATAGCCACTTAGCAAAAAGAACTAACGAACGAAAGTCGTGCTCTGTAAGTTAGTCACTTATCAAAAAGCTTTTGAAGAATCTAAGCCGTTCTAAACCGCAGTGAGCCATTTATCGAAGGTGCAAAACAAGTTAGCCACTCCACAAGAGTGCAATCACTGATCATCCACTTTTGCAAGGTAAGATACGTCCTTGCAGTGGTCCAATCCGAAACCACGAAAGCCGAGTACCACCTCGAAATATTCAAAGAACAATTCGAACTAAAAATCCGAGTACCACCTCGCATTATTCGAAGAACAGCTCGAACTGAAAAGGCGAGTACCACCTCGCATCATTCGAAAAACATTTCATTTTGAAAAGCATGTTCGTAAGCTCGCCGACGAAGGGACCAAGAGACTTCCCAAGCACGGCAAGACCAACACTTGAAATTCGATTTCTCCCTTTCGAGACCTCGTAAATCGAACTGGAAGAGGGACTAATGTTAGTGGTGGGCTTAAGCCCATAAAGGACCGGCCCGCTCGGAAATTCTCATATGAATCAAAAGAAAAACTCTATAAATAGAGAGACAAGCTCAAAAAAGAGAGGGAGGATTTTTAGAGAGAGAATTTAGAGAGAGAAACAATCAGCAATATTTTTCTATCTCTAAGTTCGTCAACTCCCAAGTTCTTCAGCTCAACATGTCCCTAGTTCGCCGACATTAAGTTCGTCAGCTCCCCTGTTCGTCAGCTCGGCGTAGCTCCCAGCTCCCAACTTAAGCTCGACATGTCCACAGTTCGCCGACAATGAGTTCGTCAGCTCAACATGTCCCCAGTTCGCCGACATTGAATTCGTCAGCTCCCCTTAGTTCGACATGTCCCTAATTCGCCGATATTGAGTTTGTCATCTCCCTGTTCGCCAGCTCGCCAGTTCCCCAGCTCCTTGTTCGCCAGATCGCCAGCTCGTCTGCTCTTAGTTCGACGAAATTCAGCTTAGCTGCTCCCCAGTTCGCCAGCTCCCTATTCGCCAGCTCGTCGTAGCTCCCAACTCCTACCTTTCATCTCGACATGTCCCCAATTCGCCGACATTGAGCTCGTCAGCTCCCCGGTTCGTAACTCCGAACTCGTCATCTCCTCGATTTGCAACTCCAAACTCGTCTGTTCCCTGTTCACCAACTTTCAGCTCGATATGTCTCTAGTTCGCCGACATTGAGCTCTTTAGCTCCCCAATTTGCAACTCCGAACTCGTCAGCTCCCTGTTCGCCTGTTTGTCAGCACGTCGTAGCTCCTAGCTCCCAATTTTCAGCTCGACATGTCTCCAGTTCGCCGACATTGAGCTCGTCAGCTCCTCGGTTTGCAACTCTAAACTCGTCTGCTCCCATTTCGCCGACATCCAGCTCGTCTGCTCCCAGTTCGCTGAAATTCAGCTCGTCAACTCCCCAGTTCGCCAGCTCCGAACTCCCAGCTCGCCAACTTTCAGCTCGTCTGCTCCCAGTTCGCTGACATCCAGCTCGTCTGCTCCCAGTTCGATGACGTTCAGCTCGTCTGCTCCCTAGTTCGCCAGCTCTGACCTCCCAGCTCGCCAGTTCGACAACTCCCAGCTCGTCCGCACCTTGTTTGCCAGCTCGTCTGCTACCTAGTTCGCCAGCTCCGAACTTCCAGCTCGCCAACTTTCAGCTCATCTGCTCCCAGTTCGCTGACATCCAACTCGTCTGCCCCCAGTTCGACGACATTCAGCTCGTCTGCTACCTAGTTTGCCAGCTCCGAACTCCCAGCTCGCCAGTTCGACAACTCTCAGCTCCTCTGCTCCATGTTCGCCACGTCGTCTGCTCTCTAGCTCGTCAACTTTCAGCTCGTTTGCTCCCAGTTCGCCGACATCCAGCTCGTCTGCTCCCCAATTCACAACTTCGAACTCGTTTTCTCCCAGTTCGCCGACATCCAGCTCGTGAGCTCAGCTGTTCGCCAGCTCGTTAGCTCCCCGGTTCGCCGAAATCGATGTCTTTTGTCCCCAGCTCGCCGTTGTCCAGCTCGTTTGCTCCCAGTTCGCCGACACTGAGATCTTCTACTCCCTAACGCGTAGACATCGAGCTCGTCTGCTCTCCAACTTGCCGATACTGAGCTAGTCTGCTTCCCAGCTCGTCAATTCGCAGCTCACCAACTCGCAGCTCACAAGCTCCCAGCTCAAACAGAGAGTTGTCAAATAAACGGGATTTTCCGACCCACACTTCACCTCGACTTCGAACTAAACACCTAACCGTTTTACCCCCACAACAGCAGTGAAAATTTTAAGAGAAGAAACACAATTTGTATTATTCTGTGAAATTACTAAGTTAGTTATGAGGAGAAAACAACAACAACAACAAATATTTTCTTCTTCTTCTCTAACAAAATATACTGACTATCTTATTCACAATGGACCTATTGTTGCTGCCTAAATATCCCAATACAAAGTTAACTGGGTTCTTAACGTTTATATGTGGTTTTTGGTTGCTTGGCTATTGGTTTTAATAGCTTTGTAAAACTTTTACCCTCTGTTCTTTTAAGTTTGATGTTTTAGAAAATAATTTTGTTTTTAATTGTTTGATTTTCACAAATATCAATGTAATTTTATCTATTGATGTTTGTGAATTGTAGTTTTCAAGATATATTTATTGAAAATTTTGCAATACTATTGGTCCAAAGGTATTGAAAATTGTTAAACACACATTTATTAGTATTTATTTATGTGTTTTCATAATTTGTGTGAAAAACCTATAAGATCAAACAAAAAAGAACGAATGAAGTATATTATTAAGACCAGTCAAAAGTTCTTAAACACTTCTCAAAATTCTTAAAAAAAATATATATATATATATATATATATATATATTACAGTCAAAAGTTAAGTTTATAACGATGTCAAAAAGTTGGATTTATAAGATTCTCTAGATTATGAGAAAGTTGTATTCAATAATATGGGAATTTCGGACGGTTTACCGTAGAATTGTTCTTTTTACATTTGTGAGATTTTCTCAAAAATGAAAAAATAATAATTTAAAAGCAAATTAAATTTGGAACATAGTGTTATATTTATTCAATTTGGTAGATAATGTTATATTTATTAAATTTGGTGATAAAAAGTTACCATAGCTTCATAAAAATACGTTTCACATGAAAAAAACTCCATAAATACCAAAATTAATAATCCACTTGATTGATGCTTTCTTTAAACCTTTTAGTCCCCCTTTTAATGTTTTAAAAGGTTTTTTATTAATCCCTTTTATATTTTTGTTGTTAAATTTAGTGATACATACTCTTAAGCAATATTATTGAGGATATAATATTATATGTAAGAACGCCTCCAAGCCTTTATGTTTTTTGTCAACAATTATGGAGAACATATGATATTTTTATATACTAAGGAAATAATTACAGAAGAAAGAATTAGTTCAATAACTTAGTGTTTACATAGGCACTAATAAAATGGTATTTCCATACAAATTAAAAACACATATTAAAAACTATTTTTTATAACTAAGAATAAATTAGACTTTTTGGAATTGGTTATCGAGAGTTAGAGCATCTTCAACCCACCTCTATATTTACATCTCCAACCCACCTCTATATTTACTTTTATCTATATTATAGAGCAATATTTGCTCCAACCCATCTCTATTTCTTCCTCTAAAATAGAGATTGCTATTTTTTCCTCTATATATAGAGGAATGTTATGTTTTCCTCTATAAATAGAGACATACTTTTTTATTTGCATATTAGTCCTTTACTTTCTCTTTTATATTAATTATAACTAAAATATATAAAATTGTCATTTTCTTTTATGTTTTAAAATCAAAATTATTTTAATTTTCAAAATAATCATTTAAATATTGTTATTATTATTACAAATAAATTATAAATATTAACTCAAAATTGAAATTATTATTTATAAAAGATAAATCATATAAAGTTTTATAATAAGACATAATCGATCATTTATGGGAAAATACTCTAGCGGTGATAGTTAAATAAGTTATAATATTTTTTGTATTGGGTAATGTACTATTTTTTATAAGGGTGAATTTGTTGAATAATACTTTGGAGCATGAAATTGGTTAAACTGATATTTGTGGGCTTTTATTTGCATTTTTTGAAGGTTCCAATTATTTTTATATTAATTATGACATAAATACCCTTGATGAAGACTTTTATTCATAACTAAAATTTTATGGGAAAATAGAGTTACGTGTCAGAATGATGAGACATGGCAAAAATATATATTTATTAAATGTCGAGAAATAAAAAATATAAAATAATGATCTACTATTTGATGAAAATAGTCGAATCTTTGTTAAAATTACACATTAATTTAAAATTAAAATTAGGTCAATAATACAAAAATAGACAAATACTTTCTTGAAGACCGGTTTCAACTTCTTTGGCCTAGGTTAATTTCCTGATTTGAAAATTATTGCGGACAATTTGTAAGTCATATGAAACATGAGAGAAAAATATATATAAAAAGTTAAATTCTTTTAAACACATAAATATATAACTACTTTAAAGGTAGAATGTTAACATAATTATTAAATACAATTTAAATAACTTACTATTTATACAAAATAAATGAATGCTTGCAAAACTAAAGACACCTTTAGACATTTATATGAAATAGATGAATGCATGCTTGCAAAAATATATGAAAATTTAAATAGTTAACTATTTTAAAAATAGAAGTGCAAGATATGCATATCATCAAAACCGTATACATTAACTTTCATCTCATGAATAGTCGAATATTTTGAGAAATAGTCGAACTTTTTATACCTTATAATTGAATATTTAGATAGTTAACTATTTTGAAAATAGAAATGCAAGATCTACATATTATAAAAATCATATTTATTACTTTGATCTCATGAATAGTTGAATATTTTAAGAAATAGTGGGAATTGTATACCAGATAATTGAACATTTAGAAAGTTAACTATTTTGAAAATAAAGATATTTTTATCTAGGAAACAAAAAAAATTATTTTGACTGAAAATAGATGAATATTTGTTATATTATGACGTATTTATATATTTGGCAACACATTTGACCCAAAACTTACAGTTCATATTATATACTTTTCTAGCATGAAATAAAATGTTATTTAAAAAATAGTGAATAACAGACAAAATATATATTTTACCACAAATCTAGATTGGGAAAAATAGATATGTAAACAACATAAACATAAAAGAATAACATAAAAGATAGAGGAATTCACAAATCTACACCCTTTCAACCCCTTCTTCACAAAACTACTCCTAATTTAATATTTTAACATATTTACACCCTTTCAAAATTTTAAAAGCTTGATTTAACCTTTAAAAAATTACCAAAATTAAATTTTTTTCATTTGGGTTCGCTAATTAGTGTCCACATTTAATTAATTTTCATTCAAAATTTATTTTACTTTTTTCAATAATCAAAAATAAATATCAAATTACTTTATATGTATCTTTTATTTAAAACAAATTATCTTCTTAAGTTTCAATATATTTTTAACTTTAAATGTTATTAAGAATATACAATTATACGCATAATTGAAATAAAATTTAAAATTAATAATCTTTTACTTCTTTCAAAAATGAAAAGTAATTGTCAAATTATCTTATATGTCTCTTTTAATTTTGTGCAAATGATTCACATAATTTTCATATAATATTATTTTTAGATTCTATATTATATATAAAAATTGTAAAATGACATGTGTTCTCTATACAAAAAATTGTGAAATTTGAATACTTTTAGTTACAAAATATTAATTATAAAATTCACAATCATTATATTCTAAAAATACAATATTTTGTAACCCCCATAATAGTAATTAAGTAAATTAAATAAAACAAGCAAAAATATAAAATTTTGGTCAAATGATATTCTTTTTTATAATATTGACCAACATTAACTTCCATCTTCAATTTAAAATATTATTTTTGTAACCTCCACCATATGGAAACCTAAAAAGAGACGATCTTTGATGTTGTGGAAATTGGGTTGGATTCAAAGAGGAAGAGAGACGAGATTGAAAATAATTCGAGACAAGAAAACGGTGAAGTTAAATATTTTTTTAATAATCAGCCAACCAAAACATTATAATAAATTCAACATTAACAAAAAAATATAATACAATTTCAATCATATAAGGAAAAGAAAATTACATAATTACTAATATATACAAAATTGAGATTGTAAGAAAATTTCACAAAAATAATCGAGTTGCAATTGTGACCGCTAAGATACCTAAAGTATACATACCAATTGTCCTTGTCGAAGTGGTAAAAGTGCTAAGCGATTTAGCGAGAGATCTAAGTCACTTCTCTCTCTCTTCAACTCTGCCTTGAGGGAAGATTGCGATTGTTGGATTTCGAACGCCTTAAGATGCCTCGACGAAGCTACGTCTTTAGATCGAAAGGTGTGAGAAGGAACGATGGAAGGACAACAAAACGTGGAAGAAGACGACGAATATTTGGGGGTTTGCTTAGACGCAGTGAAGAACCGTGAATAGGATCAAGGGTTAGTTAAAGGGAATATGGGCCTGAAGGTTTTTCTCGCAAAATTTAATTTATTTTAATCTTGTTGATGCAAACCATTTTCTTTCTAACTCATTTATCACCTTGCATATGTTACATAACTGCATTACACATAATGTGTCTGTAAGGGTTACAGAACTGCATTACACATAATGTGCCTGTAAGGGTTATCCGGGGTCACAAGTTCAAAAGTAGCTATACCAAAAGAGTATACACTTATGATGGATTGTACAAGGTATGCCTTTTTATTATTGGTCTTTGAACTATTTATGTTTATGGTCCTCCTTTCCTAGTTACTAACTTTCAAAAAGACCGATAACGTGATTTTGGTATATATACTATTAAAAGGAAAAAAAAAATTCAAAGAGGACAAAAAAATTTATTTACAATGTTGCCACACAATATAACATATGGTTTATAATATTTTTTAATAATTAACTCTAAAATCAAATAAAGGAAATAAGAATCTATACTATTAAAAGGAAAACATTTTTAAAGAAGACAAAAAAGAGGAATTCACAAAACTACACCCTTTCTTTCATTCCTTTACAAAACTCTACCCAATTCAATTTTTTCACATATTTACACCCTTTCAAAATTTTAAAAGCTTGATTTACCCTTAAAATTATCAAAATTAAAATCTTTTCATTTGAGTTCGCTAATTAGTGTTTAGGGTATATTATTAAAGTGGTAGGATTGTGTGGATATGGTTTATTTGGATTTAATTTTTAGTGTTTATGTGTAGTTCTGTGAAGTTATTTTTAAATGGTGTAGTTTTGTGAAATGTAATGACAAAACTACACCATTTGTTATGAGCTAAAAGAAATAAAGTTTGATTCATATGGATAATCTGTTTATGAAGATTTACATCCCTATTTCTTATCCTACACATTAAAACACAAACACATTTTTGTATGTATGGAGTGAGTTACATTTTTGTGTTGATTGCATATTTTTTAATATGTTTTTGGCTTTCAAACAATTCCTTTTTTGTATTCTATTTTGTGCGTATATATGTGATTTTTCTGTAATCTAGAGCAAGAAGAATATATTAAGATGATTTATACCTAAATAGAATGACATATTTGTATGTTTTTTTGCCGAGCTAGTAACATATGAGAAAAAAGTATTTAAAAGCATAAAAGTAAGTTTATATAAAAATATATGAAACACATTTCTCCAAGTTTTAATAATTAAGTTTTAAAATGAAAATTAAGGAAAAAGATACTTAAAAGGGAAAATTTATCAAAAATTATAATCACCGTATGTTTTTTTTAGCAAATATGATAAGACACATAAACATCAAAATGCGCTGGTTCCAAAATGAAAAATATTAATGTTTCTTACTCCACTAAGAAATGTTAGGATGATATCATTTGATGGAAAAATTGTTAGGATTATGGGCTTCCAACTTAAAACCAATTGGTGATAAGTGGAGAGACCCCATATCCCTTATATATTAGTTTATAACCCTTTGAGTTTCCGATGTGGGACATTTGTCCCTAATACGCCCCCTCGAGATAATGGGTCTCGTTAACCATTAATCTCGGGTAGTTTGGGCAAGAGAGGCGGACCAGTCGGGTCAGGCCTAAGATCGGATCGGGCTCTGATACCATGTTAGGATTATGGGCTTCCAACTTAAAACCAATTGGCGATAAGTGGAGGGCCCCATATCCCTTATATATTAGTCTATAAGACTTTGAGTTTCCGATGTATGATAATAATTCCTAATACGCCCCCTCGAGATAATGGGTCTCGTTAACCATTAATCTCGGGTGGTTTGGGCAAGAGAGGCGGACCAGTCGGGTCAGGCCTAAGATCGAATCGGGCTCTGATACCATGTTAGGATTATGGGCTTCCAACTTAAAACTAATTGGCGATAAGTGGAGGGGCTCATATCCCTTATATATTAGTCTATAAGACTTTGAGTTCATGTTAGGATTATGGGCTTCCAACTTAAAACCAATTGACGATAAGTGGAGGGGCCCATATATCCCTTATATATTAGTCTATAAGACTTTGAGTTTCCGATGTGGGACATTTGTCCCTACTACGCCCCCTCGAGATAATGGATCTCGTTAACCATTAATCTCGGGTAGTTTGGGCAAGAGAGGCGGACCAGTCGGGTCAGACCTAAGATCGGTTCGGGCTCTGATACCATGTTAGGATTATGGACTTCCAACTTAAAACCAAATATACCAAAGAATAAATTATTTGGCATTGTCTTTGTCTCACTACTTGAAATTATGTAAGAAATACGAATTTGATATGATCAATGAAAATTCACGCTTTGAAAACTATACAAAATATTATACCTAATGCTAACTCATTGATTTTTACATGACTACTTGTGAAAATTGACTACTCATTCACATATCTCTAAATATTAGATACGAACCATGTTGTTTATTGGAGGATTATTGTAATTAAAAAATTACACCTTTTAAATATGCAATTTACACTCATTCAAAATCTATTTCTATAGAATATATGATTTATTCGTTAGATTAGTGGAGATATTCATGTCAACATCATCTTTGTATTGTATAGAATATATGATTTATTCGTTATTATTTATGAACGTGATTTATATTGATCAGAGGAGTTTGTGAAGAAAAAATGTTTAAAATCAATAAAAAAATAACAAAATATTTTAATAGAACAATACAATGGGTGACTTTCATTTAATCTTATATATATAATAAGTGATGAGAGTTTTTCTTGTGTTGACACCTCATCAAATTTAATAAATTATAAAACTACAACAACTTTTATCTAGACTAGGAAGGAACCCGCGATACTCGCGGGTTTTTTATATTATTTGTTTTTGTTTTTTTGATGATTCAAATATTTTTTATTTTCACAATATATTTTCTTAACTACCTATATAATGTTACATTAATTTTTATTTTTTGAATTCTCTGTTTTTGATATATTTTCACAAATCTTAAATTGTTTGTATATTCTTCATTTTTTTATTTTTTGTATCACATATTTTTTTCTTAAGTATTATGATACTATTTACTTATATTGATGTATTTTTCATATATTTGCTTATCTAAATTAGTGTTCTAATATATGTTTTATATTATTTGTTTATTTAGTGTTTTAAATTGTGTATTTTTTTATTTTTTCTTTAATTTGCTTTCATGTTTTCTAACTAATTTTATAAATTTTGTATATTTTTTATTTTATATGTTACTTATGTGATGTTGTTTTAGATATAGGGGTTTAAAAATAATTTAATTTATTTTAAAGCCCTATACATTTTTTTTAAAACATATATTTTAAAACTTTTATGTATTAATAACTTTTATGCATTTGATATTGTTATATAATAATATTTTTAAATATTAAGTTGAAATTTAATATGTTTTATGAATTAGTAATTAAATTATGACATAAGTTCTTTAAAATTAATGAATTTGATAAATAAATTAGTAATAAATTTGAAATGATGATGTGTCAATTATTGGAGAGCTTTTTATTTTATGAATTCTCTTTTTTGATATATTTTCACTAATCTTGAATAGTTTGTATATTCTTTAGTTTTTGATTTTTTTGTTTGTTTTTATCACATGTTTTTTTCTTGTGTATTATGATAATATTTACTTATATTGATGTATTTTTCATATATTTGCTTATCTAAATGAGTGTTCTAATATATGTTTTATATTATTTGTTTATTTAGTGTCTTAAATTGTTTATTTTTAATTTTTTCTTTATTTTGCTTTCATGTTTTCTAACTAATTTTATAAATTTTGTATATTTTTATGAGGAATTCACAAAACTACACTCTTTCTTCTATTCATTTACAAAACTCTACCTAATTCAATTTTTCACATACTTACACCCTTTCAAAATTTTAAAAGCTTCATTTACCCTTTAAAAAATTATCAAAATTAAAATTTTTTCATTTGGGTTCGCTAATTAGTGTTTAGGGTATAGTATTAAGGGGTATAATTGTGTGGGTAGGGTTTATTTGGATTTAATTTTTAGTGTTTAGGTGTAGTTTTGTGAAGTTATTTTGAAATGATGTAGTTTTGTGAAAAGTAATTCAAATGGTGTAGTTTTGTAATTCTCCCTATTTTTATTTTATATGTTACTTATGTGATGTTGTTTTAGATATAGGGGCTTAAAATAATTTTATTTATTCAAAGCCCTATAACTTAAAAAAACATATATTTAAAAAAATTTATGTACTTATAATTTTTATGTATTTGATATTGTAATATAATAATATTTTTAAATATTAAGTTGAAATTTAATATGTTTTATGAATTAGTAATTAAATTGTGACATAAGTTTTTAAAAATTAATGAATTTAATAAATAAATTAGTAATAAATTTGAAAAGATGATGTGTCAAGCCATGGAGAACTCCCCTCATCTTTTATATATATTAAGTTGAAATTTAATATGTTTTATGAATTAGTAATTAAATTGTGACATAAGTTTTTAAAAATTAATGAATTTAATAAATAAATTAGTAATAAATTTCAAAAGATGATGTGTCAAGCCATGGAGAACTACCCTCATCTTTTATATATATGATGAACAAAAAAAAGAATACAAAAACAATATACAAACTATTTAAGCGAACAATAATATAGATATAGCAAATACAAGAAATTACTAAAATCATCAAGAATAACCAAACAAAATAAATTATAAAATAAAACTATTAATATCTACAAACATATGTACTTCCAATCTAGATAGTAAATCCACGAAAATCGCGGATTCCTGTAATAGTATGAGAACCTCAAATGTCTGATAAAAATATTAGGTACTCGGAAAACGTCGAGTCAACGCTGAAACTTTTATTAGAAAAACTCTTCACAACTGTGAACTGGAATTACACAATAACCCTCTTGTCCCCGGATGTTTTCTAATCCCAAATAATCCGATAACGATTCTAACCTAATCGTATCGAAGAACACTCACCTCTCCTTTTTAATAAAAACCCTAGGTGAAAACAAAACTCATGATTTCTTGGCAAAGAGTGTTAACAACCCTAACACTTCTTTCCCCTTAAATACACGAAACCAAAAACCCTAACAAATAGAATATTCCCACATCTAATTTGTTATCATGTCTTAAAAGAATATTTTCAAATCTTTTATTTAGGAAATATTCTTCTAACTTATTTTCCTTTTTGCTCCAAAAGAATATATTCTCCATATATCTTTTCTTGAGTTGTACTCCACGAAATCTAGAAGATTTCCTCATATCTTTTCAACGCGCCACATCATCCACGAAATCTTCGCACCATCAGCTCTGCTTCTAGCCTCCTGATGTTGCCTCAGCTTCGAGACACTCAGCAGCTCCCAGGTGTATCTTCATTCTCCCCCTTTTTAAGAGTTGTGGAAGAGTCTTCGTCTTGGTGAAAACCAAAGTCCTTCATATAATGAGCTGATGAAAATTTTGAAAAGTGATAAAGTTGAGGATAGCTTGGAGAAGAAGATATTGAAGATGATTCTCCCGCATGTAGGAATTTATGGCATACATGCAGGATCAAGAATACCTTATTATACTGTTGTGAAAGTCTTCGAGGAAGAGCAATTTGAGAGTTATCCCTCGGGCAAGGAAGCTTTTTCTTGTCTAGTACAATCCATGAGAGAATTTTCCTTTGTGGGAGAGACTTACACGATACATCGGCTCTTTGAAGATAACCATGAAGTGCATGATTCAATAACTCAATTTCGGCGAAAGTGGTTTCAAAGTCAACTAGCCTGAAAGCATTTGCAGCTTTCTTCACAAGTCCAACTTTCTCCTCGGCTTTCTCCTTCACATAGTACTAGCTCGACCAATAACGAGGATAGTGCTCGGCGCAAAGTTAAGGAAGCTTTAAATCTATTCTGAGAAACTTGTAGAAAAATCGTGGAGGACGAAGACGCAAAGCCTAACGAAAGAAACATTACCAAGTCAAGAGTCTATTTCGCGACAACTAAGCTTCTCAAGAGAAAAGGCAAATATCTCAACACGGGAACTCAGATAATGGGACAAGTTCCTGGTGTGGAGGCCGGGGACGAGTTTATCTATAGAATGGAATTAAACGTTCTCGGTGTACATAGACCGAGCCAAGACGGTATCGATTACATGAAAGACGATAAATGGAAGATATTGGCCACGAGTGTTGTAGCTTCTGGATGTTACAAAGACAAAGAGGCCGATAAATCGGATGTTTTGATATATACGGGTCAACGCGGAAACTTTATTAAAGGGAACAAGAAATATAGCGACCCAAAATACAAAGAGTTTGTAAGAGGAAACCTCGCGTTAGCCAACAGTAAACTCGCGAATAACTCCGTCCAGGTTATTAAAGGTAGTAAAAAGACGTCTTACGTATCTTCGGAATCGTCGTACGTTAACGACGGATTGTATGTAGTGGAAGATTATTGGCAAGAGACTGGGTCTCACGGTAAGCTCGTTTTCATGTTCAAGCTACGACGTGTTCCAGGACAGCCCGATGTGTCGTTTAAAGCGTCGAAGAAAAAACAGGACAATACCAACAAAAAGAAGAAGCTACGTGAACTTTGCAAGGATGATATCTTCGATGCTAACGAGAAAATTTCGATTCGCGCGGTGAACGCGATCGACGATGAGAAACCGCCTACTTTTATGTATATGGTTAAAATGACATATCTCGGTTGGTGCAAGCCGATACATTCGAAAGTCTGCGATTGCGCTACGCAATGCTCCGAATCGAAAAACTGTTGTTGCGTTGCGAGATCGGCGGCGAGTCGCCTTACAACGAAGACGGACATATTCTCAAAGCGAAGCCGTTGGTCTACGAATGCGGGCCATTATGCAAATGCCCGTGTCCTTGTTACCTCCGAGTCACGCAATGCGGAATCAAGTTCAATCTCGAGATATTCAAAACCGAATCGAGAGGATGGGGCGTGCGTTCGCGTGACCGGATCCCTAGCGGAAGCTTTATATGCGAATACGGGCGAGATTCTCGAGGAGAAAGAAGCCGTGAGGCTCTCTGGGAAAGATGAGTATCTCTTTAACATAGGCAAAGACAAAGAGACGGGCGGGTTCACCATAAACGCGGCAACGAAAGGCAACGTAGGTAGGTTTATAAACCACATATTCTCGCCGAATCTCTATGCGCAAGACGTGTTGTACGACCACCACGAAAGAAGGCTATTGCACGTGATGTTCTTTGCTCAAGAAGATATAGCTCCACTCGAGGTAACATATGATTATAACTATGTTATCGATCATGTGCACGACACATAAGGTAATATCAAGAAAAAGTGTCATTGTGGCTCATCAGAGTGCACCACTAGGCTATATTGATCATATAGTTATGATTGGTTACAAGGGCGATTTGGTCTTTTGTGTTTTTGTTTATTTGGTTGTTAGTAAATTTAGCTATTCATTGTTTTAAGGGAAGATTACTAAAGTAACCCACAATTTGACTTTTATTGCTAAAACGGACCTAATCTTTTTTTATAACTAGAGTGACCCCTCTGAACTTTTTGCCCGAAATTGCCCTCCTTCCCTTTGACAGGAAAAAAACAGTTTTCGAAACTGCCATTATGACGTCATAAAAAAAAAAGCCAGCGCATTTAAACACGCGAGTTATTTACAAAATTGTCACCGCCAGCGAGGATAAGTTTGCCGCAGATTTATTAAGTCTGCGGCAGATTTATTAAGTCTGCGGCATATTTATTAAGTCTGCGGCAGATTTATTATATCTGCATCACGTTAGAGCTGTCTTGTGCGTTTTGTAGATTTGTTGATACTAATGTAGATTTGTTTTGGATTTTGCATATTTGTTGGCGCTTACTTTACAGTTTGCCTCTATGTGCGTGACTTTAACACTACAAGAAACTGGGCAAATAGCAACGAATTTTAGCAAGGAATTAGCGAGGAATTAATTTAGCAACGGATTTGTGAGGAATTAGCGAGGAATTAGCGACGACACTAAATTTCGTCGCTAATTCGTCGCCAAATAGCAACGAAACTATTCGTCGCTATTTCGTCGCTAAATAGCAACGAAATAGCGACGAATTTGCAAGGAATATTGCTAGGTTGGTGAGCACGTTTTCATTGAGCTCCACCGGTATTTGGCGACGAATTATTCGTTGCAATTTCCTCTCAAAATCGTTGGTAATTCATTGGTAAAAATATTCGTTGGTGGGACAATTATACAAACAAATCAATCGACCGAAGATGTATTTCTTGTTGATCCTGATAATCAAGTAGCTGAAGATATTGTGGATGATGAAAACGAAGGATCCACAGAAGAAAATGAAGAATTCGATGAAGTTAGCGATATCGAATCATTTGATTCCGACAATAATGAATAAATTTGTAACTTGTATTTGCAATTTTAATTTTTTTTTAATTTTTTTTGCAAATTATCAACGAATTTGCAACGAATTTGCAACGAATTTACAAAGTTTGCCACGATTTAGCAACGAATTCATAAGTTTAGTAATTTTAGGGGTTTAAATTGTCGTTGCTAAATCGTTGCTATTTGATATTTAGCAACGATTTAGCAACGATTCGTCGCTAATTCGTTGCTATTTAGCGACGATTTAGCGACGAATCGTTGCTAAATCGTTGCTAATTTTTGCAATATACAAATCTTTAAACCCTTAAACCACCCCAAAATAAAGGTTTTTAAGAATTAGTGTTAACTTAAAAAGTGTAAACAAAGGTGAAAACAATTGTATAAATCAATAAAAAAAAATTGATTACAATATTATACTTAACGTGTATTAACTTACCGTTAACTTATATGTTTTACTAACATAAAGTTTATAATACGAATATTTTCAGTTTTTTAATAATATCATAATTTGAAGTGTTATTCTCAATCTTATAATCTATAATTACATATGAAGTATGTATTATAGCATAGCAAACCGTTTTAGGGGTTGAAACCCTAAAAATAGGGTTTGGGTTTAGCAACGATTTAGCAACGAATCGTTGCTAAATCGTTGCTAAATATTAAATAGCAACGATTTAGCAACGATTACAACGAATCGTTGCTAAATCGTTGCTAATGTTTCTGACATTTAACCTCGTACTTCTGATACATAGAATGTAACATATTAGTCTAATCAGTAATTTAGCAACGATTTAGCAACGATTTATCAACGATTAGTACTTTTAGGGGTTTAAATTTGTTGGACTAATATGTTTTACATATCATTGCTAAATCGTTGCAATTAGCAACGATTTAGCAACGATTCGTCGCTAATTCGTTGCTATTTAGCGACGATTTAGCGACGAATCGTTGCTAAATCGTTGCTAATTACTTGATCGGACACGTACACTGTATCCGTCATAGGTCTTGTACTTGGCGTAATACATGTTAGGGTTTAGCAACGAATTAGCAACGAAATGTTGGAATCGTTGCTAATTCGTGGCTAAACAAAAAATAGCGACGATTTAGCAACGATTCGTTGCTAAATCGTCGCTAAATTTTCGTTTTCCCTCCGGTGGGAAAACGAAAAGATTACAAAAACTATTCGTTGCTAAATCGTTGCTAATTAGCAACGATTTAGCAACGATCACAAAATCTATAAATATGGCCAAATTCTTTCATTTTTTTCACACAACCATCTCTCTACATTTTATCTCTCTACAATCTCTCTATAAAAACATCACAATTTCTTTTCAAAACACTAAACCTTTTTACAAAAATGCCTCCTCGTCCAAACCATTATTTTAATTTCATCCGTAATCGTTCGGTAGCGGATGCGAGGTTGCTCCGACGAGGCTGAAGCCGCAGACTCAAGAACGGGACGGAATGTCGGGATTAATGATTTTGATCCCTAGTTTAGTTTTTTAAAAATGTAATTTGAATTTTAAATTTTAATTATAATAATTTTATTTTATTTTTATTTTAAATTTTTTTAAAAAATTTTTTTAAAATTTTTTTTTAAAAATCGTTGCTAATTCGTTGCTAAATTAGCAACGAATTAGCGACGATTGTTATGTTCTTCGTTGCCAAATCGTTGCTAAATTAGCAACGATTTGGCAACGATTTCATCAAATCGTCGCTAATTCGTTGCTAATTTAGCAACGAATTAGCAACGATTTGTATAAAGAATCATTGCCAATTCGTTGCTAAATTAGCAACGAATTAGCGACGTTTGCAGCAATTTCATAAGTTTTTAAATTCTGAAAATCGAAAAATAATTTTTTTAAATTCGACGCTAAATCGTTGCTATTTCGAAGCTAAAATAACCTTGCAAATTCGTTGCTAATTCGTCGCTAAAATAGCAACGAATTAGCAACGAATATTTGGCAACGAATTAGCAACGATTTCGAGTCGTCGCTAATTTAGCAACGAATTAGCGACGATTTCGAAATAGCGACGAGCGATTAGCGACGAAAATGTAATCGTCGCTAAATCGTTGCTAAACGCGTTTAGCAACGATTTAGCAACGATTTTGGTCGTTGCTAAATGTGCAGATTCTTGTAGTGTAACTTCATCGGTTAAATCGCCGTAGATCCAGTTTTCATAGTTTTCTCATCAACCGCCATTGTAGATCCAGTTTTTCTTAGTTGTTTCATAAATTGTCATCTCTGTTTGTTAAATTCACATCTACGCCCTCGTCGTCGTCGTCTCTGTAGCCGTTATCTTCTCCGGCTACTGTCCGTCGTTATCTTCGTCGGGGTTTTCTTCATCGTCGTTGTCTTCGTCGGCGTGTTTTTTGTCGTCTTCGTTGAGCTTTGTTTAGCTTGGTCGTCGACTTTTGTCCTCATCGTGTAAGTCGTCGTCTTTATCGGCTTGTTTTTGGTTGTCGGCTTCGTCGTCTAGATTCGGTTAAAAATCTGCAGATTTTTAACTCTCGTTGCGATTTATTTTTAAAACTATCAATAGAACAAGTTGTGATTGTTTGTGGTTTATGGAAGCTCAAGAAGAAAGGATGGGTGTTTGAAGTTGACAATAAACGAGGATCTCGTATTCTTGGAGTTAACTCATACATGCGTTATGAGGATTTTATTCGGATGGTGTACGAAGACTATGGTTTATCTACGGAATTGCATCGAGTAAGTTTAACTTATATGTTTGCAGAAAAGATGATGGAAAAATTGCCTTTTGATACTCCTCCAGTCATAGTTTGTAATTCACGACAATTACAACTGTTTATCAATATGGTGAAAGTAGATATGCTTCGGTTATGTGTCGAAGTAGCAGATATTGATCCTCAATCTTCGAAAAATTCGTGCAAGTTAAAGTCTTGGAATGTAACCGAGGAATCCGTTGACTGCAGGAATGATAAGACCATGGAGACCGAAAATGTTGTTGAAGATATTGAAGAAAATGTTGAAGATATTGAAAAAAATGTTGAAGACAATGCTGAAGAAGAAGATATTGAAGAAAAAATCGAAGATAATGTCGAAAATAATGTAGAAGAACAAGTTCGAAAAGATGTCGAAGAAGATTTTGAACTTAATGACGAAGGAGACGAGGATGTTCAAGACGACGTCGATGTTGACGATGACGACGATCTTGATGATTCGAGATTCGATTATTGTGACGACTCGGACGGAACGGATTCCGATGACGAGAATTTTGTTGCTTATGGTGCTATTTATACGGAGGAGGACACTAAGAAAGAAGAAAAAAAAGAAGAAGAAGAAGAAGAAGAAGAAGGGAAAGAACCAAAACCAAATGATTCATTTGTATATTTTAGCGACACGAAAGTTGATTATGATTTGTTGGACATGAGTGCAATTGATTTGAAAGAAGGTGAATCTTTTTGCACGAAAGAGCATTTGGAAACAAGATTGAAGATGCTTAGTGTTATTCAAAAATTTGATTTTGATATATACAAATCAACACCAACGCTGCTCTCTGTAAAGTGTTGGGTTGAAGGATGTGTTTGGAAGGTAAGAGCTACATCGGTGGACGATTTTCCAAAGTTTTATGTGAAGACATATGTATCGGAGCATTCTTGTTCGGTGATTGAGCGGTCGGGAAGATCACGACAAGCAACACCAGAGGTCCTTGGCGTATTGTACAAGGATTTTGTTGGTGGTGTAGGACCAAAAGTGTTGCCAACTCATGTCGCAGAAGCTTTAAATAAGCGATTCAAAATTAAGGTAAATAATGTTTTGGTCGTTGTAGATTTGTTTTGGTCTTTGTAGATTTGTTTTGGTCTTCGTATATTTGTTTTTTTTGTAGATTTGTTTTGGTCTTTGTAGATTTGTTTTGGTCTTTGTAGATTTGTTTTGTGTGTTGTAGATTTGTTTTGTCTGTTGTAGATTTGTTTTGTCTGTTGTAGATATGTTTTGTCTGATGGTTGTTCACTGTTGGTGGCATGTAGATTGCTTATTGGAAAGCCTATCGAACGTTAAGACATGCACGATATCTGGAGAGAGGTACTCCTGAAAGTGGCTATGAGAAATTGCCGGCATATCTATACATGATAAAACAAGCAAATCCCGGAACTTATGCTAGACTCGTGGTGGATCCTAACCACAAATTCAAATATATGTTCCTAGCATTTAGTGCGAGCATCAGTGGGTTTCAATATATGCGGAAAGTAGTCGTCGTAGATGGTACATTTTTACAAGGAAAGTACAGAGGAACACTTTTGACTGCTACAGCGCAAGACGATAATTTTCAGATATTTCCTCTTGCATTCGCTATTGTTGATACTGAGAATGATGAGTCTTGGGAATGGTTTTTCAACCAACTGAGTAGTGTGATTCCGGATGATGATGACCTTGCGGTTATATCGGATATACACCATTCAATCGGGAAAGCTATCGCAAAGGTATATCCCAAGTCCGCACGCGGAATATGCACTTACCATCTGTACAAGAACATATTGGTTCGTTTTAAGGGTAAAGATGCGTTTGGTCTAGTAAAAAAAGCAGCAAATGCTTTTAGGCTAATTGATTTTGAAACCACGTTCGCCCATATTGAGTTTTTAAATCCTGCACTTCATGGTTATCTTCAAAGAGCTGATGTTCGCTTGTGGTCACGCGTCCACTTTCCCGGAGATAGATATAATCTCATTACGAGCAACATTGCGGAGTCGCTGAATAGAGTTATATCACAGGCACGAAGCTTACCTGTCGTGCATTTACTTGAAGTAGTGCGATCTATGATGACAAGATGGTTTGCAAAAAGGAGAAACGATGCGATGAAAATGTCTACAACTCTAACTCGTGGGGTGGAAAAGCTGTTGCAGGTTTATTTTCTTGAATTGCAGATTTTTTTAAAAATCTGACTTTTGCAAGTGTACGTTAACTCTTGTTTTGTATTTTGTAGAATCGGGTGGAACAAGCGAAGACCTACAATGTACAAGTGATTGATGAATCAAAAATGCAAGTCTCAAGCGGGACTAGTTTATATGTTGTGGACTTGATGCATAAAACTTGTTCATGTCGTAGGTTTGATTTGGAGAAGTTGCCTTGTGCTCATGCCATAGCTGCAGCCGAGAGTGTAAATGTCTCTCGCATTTCATGTTGTCATTCATATTTTCACAGGGAAATCTTGTACGCCGCATACTCGAATATCATTATGCCTAGAGATCTATCATTGCCAATTCCAGAGGCTGTTAATTCAAAGGTTTGTCTACCGCCTGATGTGAAAACGCAACCAGGTAGGCCAAAGAAGAGTAGATTCAAATCAGCAATGGAGAAGGCGTTGACCAAGAAGAGGCCGAGGAAACAACACAGATGCAGCAGTTGTGGGGAAGGAGGGCATAATCGAAAGACATGCAATACATAAGTCTTTGTTACTCTATATAATAAATCTGCGAACCGTTTTTAAATCTTCAAAACTGTGTAACTTATCTACAAAACAAAACTATACCGTTTTTCTTTCTTACAGGTTTGTTAAATCTGCAAAACTGTGTAAAATATCTGCAAACCATTTAATAATATCTGCGAAACCGAGAATTAAATCTGTGAAACGTTATAAATAAATCTACGAAGCTTATGAACAAATCTGCGAAACCCCAAAATAACCCGCAAAGCTTATATAACACTAAATTTACTTCATAACAACATAATAAAATCTGCAAAGCTTATAACACTAAATTTACTTCTACTTGAATATGTAAATTGCTAGAAAAACAACAACCGAAGTCATGAGACCTATGAAAAGCTTCTGGGTCATATTCTTCAACTCATCCGTATGATTAGTAGTCTCCTTAATCAAGTTCTTTAGAGAAGCTAATTCTTCGATTTTATCTTGGAGTCCACCGTGTTCTAGGGCGAGCTTTCTTCTAGCTTCCGTTAACTCTTCCATCAACGCCTCGTCCCACCACTTCCATATGTGGCAACCTCGATAATCAGTAGCACTCTGCATTGTGAATAGTCATAATTATGCATATTCACACCTCAAAAATAATCTACATAAGGTTTGCATTGTTATTTGCTTACATCGCGTTTAGCACAAGTGTAGTAAAGCCTCCCTGGGTTTGCTCTCGTCTTCGATGCTTCGACGATAACATCTGAACCACAAAAACACACCTTCGTATGGCCGAGTTCGCTTGGAACGTCACGTATACGAAAATGGCTAATGACCTCATCTTCATCTTCATTTTCGTAACCACCAAAACCGGGGGCTTCGTCCGGATCGCTAAGGCTATAACTAAACGTTCTTCCCATCTTCTTCTTGCCTACTTTGGTTGTAAGAACAATCGAAACCCTAAATTTTGTCGATCCCCTTTTCAATTTTATATCGAAAATTAGAAGCTTAAAACGCACCGTTTTGTTTAATTATTTACAACTGTAAAACAAATATGCAAAACTGTAAAACAAATCTGCAAACCGTTATAAAGATCTGCAAACACTAAAATAAAAATCTGCAGATTTTATAACAAATCTGCAAAGATATCGAAGACAAATCCAAGGTAACCGACAACATTTAGAAAGCGAAGACAAATCCTTACAACATTAGGAACATCGAATTTAACTTCTACTTTAGTACGTAAATGGCAAGAACAACAACAACAAAAGTGATAAAACTTATGAAAATTGTGTGGGTCATGTTCTTCAACTCATCCATTTGAGAAGTGCTCTTCTTAAGCGTCTTGTGTAAAGAAGCCAATTCGCCGATTTGGTCTTCAAGTCCACTGTGTTTGGCGAGCTCTCTCTTAACCTCCGTTAATTCATCCATCAAAGCCTCGTCCCACCACTTCCAGACATGGCATTCTCCATCCTAATAGGCATAAAACCTTAAATACCGGTCTTTCCACGTTAGTTTTAAACCGAAAATAGAAATATTTGCTTACATTGTATGAAGGACAAGTGTAGAAAAGTCTCCCGGGTTTGTTGTCGTCGCCGAAGATTGGACGACGGCATTGTAACCACAATAACACGTACTTATGTGGCCAAATTGAAAGTTTTCCTCTGGGTCACGGAAATGTGTTTGGACTGGATCTTCATTTTCGTAGGTCACCCCACGACGGTAGGATGTCGACGGATAGCTTTGGCTTCGACTTGCCATATTTTTGTTCATCGCTTTGTTCTAAGAACGTAAAAGCCCTAATTTTTGCAGATCCCCTTTTTGATTTAACTTTGAAGCATTAAACGCAGCGTTTTATTTAATAAATTATAACAAATCTGCAACGTTGTATAACAAATCTGCAAAGTTGAAATAACAAATCTGCAAAAAATCTAAGTAAAATAACATATCTACGTTTCGTCTTCTTATCTCTCCTCATTGCGACGTTGCATCTTCCTATCTCTCTATCAATATATAATCCTTCTCATAAAACCTAATCTCAAGAAAACATACATCATGTCTATTGTCCCACCATATACATCCAATTTCGCGAGCATGGTCAATGCCATACACAACATGCAAGATCGGGATAACCTCCCGCTTCTAAACCCTGGTCTGAATGTATGGTGTGACAAAACCACTGTTACGTGGTTTAGGTTTTTACATGATCTTTCCCAGGCGATCCCGGATATT
Source organism: Cochlearia excelsa (assembly GCA_963556525.1). Lineage (NCBI taxonomy): Eukaryota > Viridiplantae > Streptophyta > Magnoliopsida > Brassicales > Brassicaceae > Cochlearia > Cochlearia excelsa. The sequence goes on along the minus strand of OY748330.1, from coordinate 17,507,093 downwards.
CTTCGAGAGGGATGGGTCCATGCGTGGCCGACTTACCGCTTCATTCCCGATGATGTCAAGGGACGATGGTTTCTTAAACTAACTGTAAGCATAACCGATAATGTAATCTTATCAGATTTATCTTTTTGTTTCTCTAACACTAATAAATTTTTTTTCTTCTTTTTATAGCGAAAATACAGATGGGATCCGAGGCATAATTTGACAGTTTGGACACAGTTTAATCTGGTGGCTAGAACGATTTTTCGTGATCATATGCGCACGTTGAAGAGGATATGGTTTCATGGCGGCGAGAAGCCTGAAGGAATGACTACTATAGTTTGGCTTGCTCTGGTCGAACTGTTTGATGAGTTAGGATCTGATAATTTTCAGTATGGACAATGTAACTTTAGATAAATGTTTTCATAAGTAACATCTAGGCAGTTCATAAGTAACATCTGTGTTTCATATGTAATCTATTTTGTATGACACATTTATGGAAATTTCGCGGATGTAAACAAGTCTGCAATTGTACAACCCTACAAAACAAATCAACAAACCCTGTAAAATAAATCTGCAACCCTATAAATTAATCAACCCTACAAAACAAATCTGCAAAAGGATAAACAAATCTACAACCCTATAAATTAAATCATCAATACAAATTTACAGATGTTAACAAGTCTGCAACCATAGTAAACAAACCTACAACCCTACATAACAAATCTACCAACCTTCTAAAACAAATCTGCAACCCTATAAATTAATCAACCCTACAAAACAAATTTGCAAAAGGATAAACAAATCTACAACCCTATAAATGAAATCATCGATACAAATCTACAGATGTTAACAAGTCTGCAACCATAGTAAACAAATCTACAACCCTACATAACAAATCTACCAACCTTCTAAAACAAATCTGCAACCCAATAAATTAATCAACCCTATAAAACAAATCTGCAAACCCTACAAAAAAAATCTGCAAAACGGTAAACAAATCTACAACCCTATAAATGAAATCATCAATACAAATCTACAGATGTAGACAAGTTGAAATGTAGTACATAATCTGTTTAAAGTTGAAATGTAGTTCATCAAACTTAACATAAACATAAATTTTAAAGTTCATCAAACTTAAACCAACATCAATAAACTCAATCTGCCTCATCTAGTAGTTGTGGGACATAAATATCTCCTTCTTCATCACGGAGAGGTGGAGGGTGACACATCGTTCCTTTTGATGCTTCAGGAATTTCGTCAAAGATCTCCGCCGCATATCTCTGTCGGATTTGCAGAATCGTTGCATCGCTGAGACCATCAAAGCTCGTCCCCAAAGCAAGGCACTCAATGTATTTCAATGTGAAGACACCACAATCTCCCGGCCTCATATTCTTTGGAACATTCTCCGTTTTCCTAAACACGTCGAACATCTCAATACGAGGTTGACGATCTTTTTCTTCCAAGAAATTGTTAAGCATTAAGGGTATCAACTTCCGCAGGAACATACATTCTTCAACCAACTTTTCATCTGTCACATGAGTTGGAATGGAGTCGTAGATATACAATTTTTCTTGGGCGATTAATATCCACCGCAACCCAATGGTCCTTCGTAATGTTCAATGGTACGTAGATATTATCAATATCATAAAACCACCTTTTGTTTGTCGGCGATGACGCAGGAACGACACCATTGAACAGCCTGTTTGTACGTATTATCAAGTGGCCATGGCAATTTGGAGCGTAAGGTAGAAAACCCCGCATAATCAATTTTCATCGTGGGAATTGACCAAGGACACATGAAGCAAATACGTGGATTGTAAGGAGAATCAGGACGCATGGCTCTCCTACGGAACAATGTCATGCCCAACTCCATGTGCTGCAAATTTGAAAAAAAAAAATTATCCAGATGTAAACCCTACAAAACAAATCTACAACACTACAAAACAAATCTACCACCCCTATAAAACAAATCTGCAATACGATAAAAAATCTGCAACCCTATAAATGTACAGATGTAATGTAAAAAAGTCTACAATAAGAGAATACAAATCAGCAACCCTACAAACCAAACTTCTAAAACAAATCTACATATGAAAAAGTATCATAGAAAACAAATCTACAAAACAAATCTGCAAAGACGTTAAACAAATCTTCAGATGTAAACAAGTCTGCAATCATAGAAACAAAATCTACAACCCTACAAAACAAATCTACCACCCTTGTAAAACAAAACTGCAAGACGATACATAAATCTGCAACCCTATAAATTAAATTACCAATATTAATCTACAGATGTAAACAAGTTTGCAATCATAGAAACAAAATCTACAACCCTACAAAACAAATCTACCGCCCCCTTAAACAAATCTGCAAGACGACGATAAACAAATCTGCAAGACAACGATAAACAAATCTGCAACCCTATAAATCAAATCAACAATTCATCAGGAGTTTACGAAATGCTTACAGTATCACCAAGCCAACCATATCGTCTACCTTTCCATTCTTCCCTTGGAAGAAATAGCTCCTTGAAGAATCTCACATCAGCGTTTAAGGTTCCAATTGATTCATGCCTAAAACAAAGCATATGTTAATTACCTAGCATATGAAAATCTATAATATATAAGAATTAGTTAATTATTCTTTCGGAATGGTGAAATCAACAACTTTTTGCCATTTCTCTTTGTCCAGGGGCCCAAAAGGATCATAACCATGGGCAGAAGGAATGATCCGTTTCACTGTAGAGTTTCCCTCGTAAGGAAATTTTTGAGAAGCTGCTAGTTGTGGGACTCTCTTCTCTACAGCATGTACAAGATCATTCAACCCCTGCGTATCTATACCCCCTGTAATGGCATCTACAAGATCATCCAACCCCTGCGTATCTATACCTTCGGCCTCATCATCGAAGGAGCAGCCATTTTAAGTTCTAACCTTCTTGTTTCTTCTGTTACGTCTTCAACATCAACGTCTTTCTTTTTCTCTTCTGCAATTTTAGGCAGAGGACATGGTTTACGACGACGACTTTGTTTTGCCTTTGGCACTTTAGAAACACGTGGTTGTTTTTCCTCTTTCACTTTTTTTAAGAGTCGCTCCTTCCTTTTGCATTGCTCCTCTTGTTTTCACACCTTCCTTAATCTCTCCCTTCGCCACCTTCTCAGTTTGTGGTTTAGTTACCTTCTGAGTTTTTGGTTTTGAAACCTTCTTCGGTGACACCTTCTCAACCTTCTTCGGAGACACCTGCTTCTGAGTTTCCAACCACGACTGTAACAATCAGTAAAACAAATTCATGTAATAATCAGTTTCCAATCTGTAAAACAAATCAGCAAGACCATAAAAAAGTCTACAAATAATACAATAAATCTACAACACTATGAAATAAATCTACAACATTTTAAACTAAATCTACAACACAATGTAATAAATCTACAACATTTTAAATTAAATCTACGATACCATGTAATAAATCAACAACATTTTAAATTAAATCTACAACATTTTAAATTAACTCTACATGTTGTTACTAACCAGATCATCATTGGTGTTGTCCACCTCACGTGCTCTGCTAGACTTGGTGTTGTCCACCTCACGTGCTCTGCTAGACTTCAGATCAGAGATAACTCCCTCCATTTTACCCAATCTGAAATCAACACTTTTCTGAAAGAGTGTAAATTTTTTTACCAACTCATCAAAAGCCTCTTTCACTGCATCAATCACAATCTTCCTAACGGTAGACATGGCCACCATCGTATCTGAATGATCCTGTACAGAATCATCTTTTCTTCCACTCTTTTTCTTATTAGAAACATTACCTTCAGCTTCATCAACTCTCTCATTCTTTTTCTTCTTAGAAACATTACCTTTACCTTCATCAGCTACATTGTCACTCTTTCTCTTATTCTCTTTTTTCTTTGCCTCCACAATAGGCCAAATCTTTGGATCAAAACAATCTTCAATGAGGTCATCAAGCAACTTGTCCAGACTTGCATCCTTCTGCACCTCGTTGTCAGGCCAATATGGATACTTGTCCGCTGCAGTAACATGGCACATATGCCTCACTCGAACCTATACAAATGTAAAAGTTAGATTTACAATGTAAGTTAGCACAAAAACAAATCTGCAACAAAACACACAAACAAATCTGCAATCACACTAACAAATCTGTAAAACACAAAACACACTAACAAATCTGCAAAACACACTAAAACAAATCTGCAAAATACACTAACAAATCTGCAAAACACACTAACAAATCTGCAAACCGCATAAACAAATCGGCAAACACCCATAAACAAATCTGCAAAAACCATAAACATATTTGTAAACAACATTGCACAAAGCATAAACTAATCTACCATACCTCGTTATAAACATCTTTCTCCTTTACCAGAAACTCTTCAATGGTGTATCGGTTTCGACCTCCTGCCCACTGCAAGAGTCATGGCCCGTCTACACCTTCCCTCTTCTGCCCTTGTATCTCTTCGATACCAGCAACAGACTCATAAACCCATATAAGGAGTGCGTGAACACATCCATGTATCGTGTAAGTGTCTTGCACAAACGAACCTTCTCTAATGGAAAGTAGTAGTGCAGAAAAACCTTCTCTACCCCAAGGATATTTCTCAAACTGCTCTTCGTCAAATACTCGGACAGCAGCAGAATAAGGAATTCTTGACCCTGCATGTAGTCCATAAATTCCAACGTGCATGAGTATCAACTTTAGTATCAACTTCTTCTTTTCTGCGCTCTCCTTAACTCTACCACTTGTCAACGTTCTCAATAACTCATTATACGAAGGAGTTTGATTTTCACTGATACCAAAATCATTCCACAACTCTGTTTTAAGAGTTGGGACAGGCGGCTTATCCCCTTGATTCACTGGATCACAATTTAACCCAGTAATTTCTTCAAATTCATTCAGTGAAAACCTCAGTGGAAGGCCATCAATAACAGACCAGAACTCATGCTTGTTCTTCACTTGTAATTGATTTGTCAAGAAATAATGGACCGTCTTACCACACCATGTGTACTTGTCCATGTCAGTAAGCCTTAGAAATACTCCAAGACAAGACTCCTTCATATTTTTCCATACTTCATCTCCTACCGACGTCTTAGCAGCTTCTATTCTGTTAAGGAAACAACAGTGTCCCATACTCTTTTTTTGGATTGGAGATAACCCTTCTTTATAGCGTCTAGGTGGATAAAAAGTCATACCTAATTACAAAACACAAACGAAAACAATAGTTAACAATAGATGAAACAAGTCTACAAATACTATGAAACAAGTCTACAAAACATATGAACAACAACACATCGCAAAACAGATCTATGAAACAAATCTACAAAACAAGTCTACAAATCACTTTGTATGTAAGAACGTAAAAACCCTAATTATCTGCAAAAGAGAACCACAAGAGAACCTGTCTACAAAAGAAAACCAGAAGAAACAAATCTACAAAACCTATCAAACAAATCTACAAATCAGAAGAATAAATCTACAAAGATGAAACAAATCTACAAATTATATGCAACATATCTACGCACGACATGTACAACGAAATGAAACCCTAAACAACGAAACGCTAAATGTGATTGAAAAACCTAACAAACAATGAAACCCTAAATTACGAAATATAACATTCTTCCATGGCGCGACAAACGACAACACGGCGGGAAACGAAAACAAGGCGACAAACGAAAACACGGCGACAAACGAAAACCCTGAAGAACGAAGAAGAAGACAATGGCGAGGACGGAGACGACGGAGACGACGAAGAAACCGCTATTCGCAAAATCGCACAGGAGAGAGAGGGGAGAGGGAATTATTTTTTTTTAAAAAAAAATCCAAATTATAAAAGTTATAAATCATAAATAAAGAATTCTAAAAGTCACAAATTATAAGTTTTTTTTTTATTCATAATGGCATTTTCGTAAATGGCATAACCGTAAATAAGTTTTTTTTTCATAACCTCCTAAGTCAAAATCATGTTTTTTTAATAACTAGAGTAACCCTCCAAAATGGGTTACTCTAGTTATTTCGAGTTTATTAGGGTCAGTTGGAGTCATTTTCACTTGTTTTAAACACTTATTTTTTGTGAAAATTACCTAGAATAACCAACAAAAGTATCAAAACTGCTAGATTAACCCGTTTCTGGAGGGTTAGTCTGGGTATTATAAAAACACATGAAATGGACATGGAGGGGTATTTTTCAAAAAAATATTTACAAGATTTCCGTTTACGAAAATACCATCAGTTAAAAAAAACATTTCGGTTTCTTCTCTATTTGCGGTTTCTGAAAAACCAAATTTCATTTTCGCTCTTTTTGCGGTTTCACTTTTTTCGTCATATTCTTCTCTGTCGTCTTCTCGGCAAAGAGGCCGATAAATCATATATTTTGATATATACGGGTAAACGTGGAAACGTTATTAAAGGGAACAAGAAATATAGCGAGCCGGAATACGAAGAGGACGAAACCTCGCTTAGCCAACAGTAAACTCGCGAATAACTCTGTCCAGGTTATTAAAGGTAGTAAAAAGACGTCTTACGTATCTTCGGAATCGTCGTACGTTTACGACGGATTGTATGTAGTGGAAGATTATTGGCAAGAGACCGGGTCTCACGGTAAGCTCGTTTTCAAGTTCAAGTTACGACGTGTTCCAGGACAACCCGATGTGTCGTTTAAAGCGTCGAAGAAAAAACAGGACAAGTCCAAGAAGAAGAAGAAGAAGCTCCGTGACGGCGGTCTTTGCAAGGATGATATCTTCGCGATGGTAAGGAGAAAATTTCGATTCGCGCGGTGAACGCGAAACTGCCTACTTTTATGTATATGATTAAAATGACATATCCCGGTTGGTGCAAGCCAATACCTTTGAAAGTCTGCGATTGCACTACGCGATGCTCCGAATCGAAAAAATGTTGTCGCGTTGCGAGAAACGGCGGCGAGTCGCCTTACAACGAAGACGGGCATATTCTTAAAGTGAATCCGTTGGTCTACGATTGCGGGCCATTCTGCATATTTTAATGCAATATATGTATAAATGTGTAACCTAGTAAAACCAGTTAGGCTTGTTTGTATACTAATCCAAATGCCTCATAAACAAATGAAACGAGACAATTGTATACTTATCATTCACTACACTAAAACACACACAACATCTCATACAACAAAACCAACAAAAAGTGTATTTTTGTAATTCCTCTTATGTCATACCATAAATACCATAGAATTCACAAATTCAGGCACAAATTGACTAATGCGGTAGATTTCACAAACTCCAATTAAAATATTGGTACATTGAACAATAAGCTCTTGTTATTATTACATAAATAATAATAATAATAATAATAATAATAATAATAATAATATTAATATTATTGCATATTAAGGAAAAAGTGGCACATTAATGATATTGAAATAAGAATCTAAATAAACACTCGGTGATCCAAAAATGATGCAATTAAAAGAGCTACCAAGCATGTATAATGTTTGGGCAAAAGTTAGCGATCCGTTAGAAGAACCACGGAATTCGATAACGATTAATACTACTCGAATCGGTTTGAATTGGATGTCTTTATTAATCGATCAAAGAATACAAGAGAAGAGGAATATGATTCAAGATCTAGACTTAGAACAATCTAGAAGCTTATAATCGAATATTCTCCTTAAAAGCAAGTTCTTATGTCAAAAAGTGTATGTGAAAGTCGATATTCGTGAATGCCTCTAGGTCTTCTAGCTCCTTCTTTATATAGAGGTATTTAGGTCAATGAGCTTCATTTTCCTTTTATGAATAGGAATTGACATTTTTCCTTTTATTTAGATATTTTCCTAGATTCTCTCCTTTATGAATATTTAAGAGAATCTAGTAATATATCTTTTCCATTTTACCTTATGTCGATAATTAAGCCCAAATAAAGCCCAATATCGACTAAAGGAGGCCGGTTCCGATATTGTCGTTGATTCCGGTTTAGCTGGTCCGTTCTGCCGTCAGTCCGGTCCGATTCTGCCGTCAGTACGGTCCGATTCTGCCGTCGGTTAAACCTTAATCGGGATGATTAAATTTATCCCCAACAGTTTTCCCCCAGCTTTGCTCTTTTTTGACCTCGGATAGGAAGAGGAAAGTAGCTCGTCGAGGATGAATTTAAGAGCTTCGTACTTGCCTTGACCGGTGATGAATTGGTCTTCCACAAGCTTATACTTCTCGTTCAATCGCAATTCTGAACATGGCCTGTCTATCACGGTGTTTGGGCTCCTTTTTTCGTATTTGGGTCTGTTTTTAGGCCCAAACTATGCGAAATATCCTTTTTCTTGACCTAAGGATAATTTTCGCGTTTCACTTACTTCATTTTTCTCTGCGGCGGTCTCTTCATCTTCTTCCTCAAGATCTTCTTTCATCTTCTCCATACTCAGTCAGACAAAGCTTGGTTTCGTCTTTAACAGTGATCAAATCTGCGATTCCTTCGTCTTGTCATCAGGTGAGCTTCTTCGCTTTCTCCTTCCTTCTTCTTTCTTTGCATGTCATCGTTTGATTGGGACCCAACTACTGCTATTGTGTCCTTCGATCCCGAAGCTATGAATCTTTACAATGATTCCTCTGTCGGGGAGCGTCTGAAATCACGGCGGTGCACCAGATCTGATCGTCGCTGCCTTCGTGACGCGGTAAAAATCGAGGATTCCGGTTCTTCGCAAGATCCGCCGATAGATCCCAAGAAGAACCCTAAATCTTCCACCACTATGAACTCAGTGGCTCAGATCTCCAGGACCTTTGGTCTCCCTCTTTCCTGCTTGAGGATTCCCAACGCGGCGGAGCGTCCGATGGATGCCGGTCCAGAGGAAATCGCGGTGTATGAAGCTCTGTTCAGCTATGGGTTTCGCGGAATTGTTCCTTCGCTAATCGCGACGGTATCCCTCTGTCTCGGTCTATCTCCGGGGCAGCTTTCTCCAATGGTGTGGAGGATGCTGATGGCGCTCGAGGTGATGGGCAATCTGAATTCCATCGAGGTATCGGTGGCCTCTGCTATGTACGCCTTCTATTTCAAGCCCTATGCGGGTGATATCAATCGTTATCACCTCCATCCTCGTCGTAACCTAGCGTTGGTGACTAACCCTGAGATTGGTGATCAAGGCGCATCGGAGAAGACTTGGCGTCGTCGTTTCTTGTTTTTGTCGGTTGGACCTGCTCCAAATTTTCCAACCACGTGGTCTTATTCCGGTGGGTACCTTTATTTCCCAGATCTCGTGAGCTTGCTGACTTTCTCTTATTGTCCTTTGTTGTTTGTTTGCAGACATTGGCCATTTGAACAAGGGTGACAAGGGTGACGACGCCGTCGGGAAAAAGATCATAGAGCGGCTGTTAGAGATCCCATCTGAACGGAGGTCTCTTGAATTCCTTTCCAACCATCTCGCCTTAGAGCACAGTGCTATCTAGGGTAAGTTCTGACTCCTATCTTTAAGTCTTTCTTTTAATGTTGATTTTTGAGGTTGATGTTCTGCCTGCTTAGATTGTAACATGTCTGAAAGTCAACGAGCTTTGCCCCTGATCCCTTTGAGATTTTCCTTGCTGCTTCGGGGAAATTAGCTGAGATGGGAGGATTTGTCACTGCATCTGAAAGTCAGGCAAAGGTCACCGAGGTTCCGAGGAGTGGAACAGTGGCCGCTGGTAAACGCAAGGCTGGACGTAGTCCGTGCGGTCCCATGGAGGGTCGCAGGGTGAAGGTATCTCCTTAATCAGGTGGTGAACTTGGCAGTTCCCAATCTTCCTCTTGGGTGGATGATAACTCGCATATTTTACACATTCCACCTTAGTTTATGCATTAGAATTCATTCATTTAGGTTGCATTTAGTGTCATATAGGTTGCATTTTGGTTTGTTTCGTGTATTTCAGGTTTTGGAGCATAAAGACGACGAAAGTGATGAATTTAAGCCAAAAAGAAGCGGATACACTTGCATCGGCATGTTGTATCGGTTTCTGTTGGCCGATATAGAAGACAGAAAGTTTGCCGAAGCTTGTATCGGCCAACCATATCGGTTTCTGTTGGCCGATATAGTAGACATAAAGTTCACCGAAGCTTGTATCGGCCAACCATATCGGTTTGGAGTGGCCGATACAAGAGAAAAAGACCCGAAGACACATATCGACTTGTTGTATCGGCTTAGCCTGGCCGATACGAAGAAAACTGAGCTGAAGGAAGACTACCGAAGCGCATATCGGCCAGCCTGTATCGGTTTGCTATGACCGATACAGGCTGCGAAATTTTATAAGAAATTTGGTTTTTAATGTGTAAAAAGGAAAACCGATTAAACCAATTTTGGTTTCCTTTATTTTTATTTGGTTTTGATTTTATATTAGGGTTGGGGAGTTTTCTGGACAACCTCCATCTTGTTTTTATCTTTAGTTTTGTTTTGGTGATTCATCGTTGGTTTTTTTGGCTTTTCTTCTTGGACTTGGGAGATTCTTGGTGTTTTGCCTTGGCCTCCTTGTAATCTTCATCATCATCATTGAATAAGAGATTTTCTTTACCCTTTATTCTCCTTGTATTTATTTATGTTTATGATTACCTTAAACTTAATTGCTATGAGTTTCAATATGATTTGTGAGTAGTTTTAAATAGACAATTGGGTTAGGGTAAAAGGGGATTGATTGAATCTAAGATTAATAATTGTCTAGGACTTAATAGATCATAAACTTTAGTCTTTGGTAACAATCTTAAAGCCTTAATCGAGTTGGCCATTCGATTATTGAACCCAGGAAACTTTATGAATCGAGAGATTATAAAGGTTCCTGAACAATTACCTTAGAACCAAGTCTAGCTTAACCGAGAGATCTGTGTTGATAAGCTTGGTGGTTAGAATTGATTTGCTTTTAAAGTTTCTCGACGATTAAACTATCCAAGATATTGTTTTAGTTTAATTGTTGAGAAAATGATCATTGCCACGAGAGTGGATTGATCTAAATCCGTTTTCAAAACCTTAAAGTATTTTTTGTAAAAGACAATTTGAAATCTGAAAATTTAATCATCCTTTTAAAACACCTTAACCTGATTGTTTAGCTTTTTATTAATCCTTCAAAACCTTTAATTCTCGTTTTTCGTTTTGTTTAACATTCGGTTACAAAATCACTCAACAACAACCTTTTTGATCACACTTAAACTGAGTTCGTTTCACACAAATTCAAATAAATTATTTGCTCCTGATTTGGTTTGACATCTTAAGTACTACATTAAGATATTAGATTAAACGGGGGAAAATCTCGTTTATCAAATTGGCGCCGTTGCCGATTCAGGAACTCGAACAATTATTAGAATTTTGAAACTACTTGGGAGTAAGTTTCAGTTTCGTTACTAACTTGTTTTCTTTCCTTGTGATTTTCGTTTTGTTAGGTGTATGCAAAGAAGAAATCACCGACAAAGTGACAGCTTGCTCTTCTTCGCAGACATCAAAGCGCACGAAAGAGCTATCACACGAGAAAGAAGAACCAGCCTTCACTCCGACTCATCCACATCAGACACTTCGGGTTCAGATTCAGAATTCGAGATGGGTGACACAAACAACGCACCTAACGTTGCACGCACCATTAGTACAGCGGATGTGCCATCAAACATCACCAACCGTAGTGGCATCACACCACCAGCCATCGCCAACAATAACTTTGAGATCAAGTCTAGTCTCATTAACATGGTGTCCAGCAACAAGTTCTATGGGCTGCCTAGTGAAGACCCCATTGATGACCTTCACCAATTTGACATGCTATGCGACACGGTGAAGATCAATGGTATCAATGAGGACATGTTTAAGCTGCGTTTGTTCCCCTTCTCACTCGGGGACAAAGCACACATATGGCAGAAAAACCTTGTGAAGGACACTATACAGACTTGGGAGGCATGTAAGACGGCTTTTCTCACAAAGTTCTTCTCGGTGGTGAGGACATCAAAGCTGCGAAACGAAATCTCCGCTTTCGCACAAAAAGACCAAGAAACGTTCAGCGAATCTTGGGAACGATTCAAGGGTTACACGGTGAGATGCCCGCACCACGGTTTCACGGGAGAGAGCCTACTCAACACGTTCTATCGCGGCCTAAAACCGAAGTTCAGGATGCTTCTCGATTCAGCTAGCCAAGGAAATTTCCTTGGGAAGACGGAAGCCGAGGGACAGATTTTGGTGGAGAACTACGCCCTTAGCGATAGCAACTACGGAGAGGATTATGATCGCACCATCCGCAACTCGGGGAACGATGAGCAGTTTAGGAGAGAGATAAAGGCGGTGAATGAGAAGCTGGATAAGCTACTCATGTCCAACCAAGTGGGAATAAACTACGTTGGTAGCGGCGATGAACAAATACACCCAACCGAGGGAAATCAAGAGGAGATCAACTACATGGGTAATCAGAACGGCTGGCGTTTCAACAACTAATCGCAGCACCCAAACCTCTCCTACCGCAACAATAACGTAGTCAATCCCCAGGACCAGGTCTATCCCCAGGCGCAACAAGGAGGTTACCAAGGTAAACCTCAATACAACCAGGGCGGATACGCACCGAGACCACCACCAAATCGTCCTCCGGGCTACAACAACCACCCTGGTACTCAAGGATCGGCTGCATCACCAGCTCCCCAAGGTGATCAAACCGCTCAGCTGTTAAAGCAAATCCTCGACGGCCAAACCCGAAATCACTTGGAGTTTAGCACGTTCAAGAAGGAAATTCAGGCAAAAGTTGACAACTCGTACCACGATCTCAACGCAAAGTTTGAATCAATGAGCTCGCACCTGAAAGCTCTGGATAACCAAGTGGGGCAGATCACGTCATCCTCCAAGCGACCAATGGGTCAACTCCCAGGGAAACCAGAAGCTAACCCGAAAGAGTATGTCAACGCTCTACATCTTCGTAGTGGCCGACAATTACCTTCTGGTGATCGCATCGAGGACAATGCGGAACAGGTGGGGGAGGTGGAACGATCCCACGAGGCAGATACCACGCTCTTGGATGAAGAAAGTGGAGAAGACGGTAAAGTGGAAGATACAGGACATCTGTATCGACCAGGAGTATCGGCCACAGTTGGCCGATATCGGCCACCAGAATCGGCCAAGGACAAGGCCGATACGAGCGATAAGGAGACAGGACACTCGCATCGGCCAAGTGTATCGGTTTCGGAAGACCGATATCGACCACCTGTATCGGCCACAAACAAGGCCGATACAGAGGAGAAAACTGCCAAATCGAAAAAGCCGGCCTACGTTACGTCCCCTTACGTGCCTAAGCTACCTTTTCCGGGTCGAGCTAAGAAACAACTGCTAGAGAAGTACAAAGCGCAGTTTGAAAAGCAAAAGAAAGAAGTTCAAATTGCCATGCCACTCGTCGACGCCTTTAAACTCGTCCCTCACTATAGCAAGTTTCTAAAGGATGCGATCAAGAACAAGTTTCAGGACTTCGACGATACAGTAGTCCTCTCGCACGAGTGCAGCGCAATCATCCAACGAAACTGCCCTAAAAGCCGAGTGATCCGGGAGTTTCACCATACCATGTGCCATCGGTCCCTTGGTTTTCGAAGGATGCTTGTGCGATTTAGGAGCTAGCGCCGATCTTATGCCGCTGTCCATTGCCCGAGAGGCTTGGGTTCTCATCCTTCAAGCCAACCAGGATCTCCCTTGTACTTGCCGATAGGTCGGTAAGGATACCCGCGGGTGTGTTAGAGGACATTCCGGTCAAGCTAGGGAACGCTTTCATCCCCACGATTTCATCGTCTTGGCGATGGATGAGGAACCTAAGGACCCTCTTATCCTCGGTAGGCCATTCCTAGCCACAGCCGGAGCGATCATAGATGTGAAGAAGGGTAAGATTGATCTGCATCTCGGAGAAGACCTAGTCCAAAGGTACGACATCAACGATACGATCAAGAAACCGACCATTGATGGGCAGATTTTCTACATCGACTTGATGGATGAACTCGCGGATGAATTCTTGGAGGAGTTAGCGACGGAAGACGAGCTTCAGCTTGCCATGACCACCTTAGAAGAAGGAGGCCGAACAATGAGAAGAGACGTGATGGCAGTCCAGAAAAGAATCGACTCCCACCCCATCGATGTGGAAGCCGAGTTTCATGTCCTGCCCGAGGCGGTTACATACGATGCCAAGGCGATGACGACGGACAACGATGCTAGCAATGGTAAGTCTAGCGATGACGACGATTGGAGCGAACTCAAAGCGCCAAAGGTAGAGTTAAAACCCCTTCCCAACGGGCTAAGGTACGTTTTCTTGGGGCCTAACTCCACCTACCCGATAATTATCAACGTTGCGCTTAGCGACGACGAGGTTAAAACTTTAACTCATGAGCTAAAAAAATTTAGGAAGGCAATAGGTTATTCTCTAGATGATATCAAAGGGATTTCACCCTCTTTGTGCATGCACCGGATACATCTAGAGAACGAATCTATGTCCTCAATAGAACACCAACGTCGGCTGAACCCAAACCTCAAAGAAGTTGTTAAGAAAGAGATAATCAAGCTATTGGATGCGGGGATAATTTTCCCAATATCCGATAGCAATTGGATCTCTCCCGTTCATGTAGTACCGAAAAAGGGTGGAATTATCGTGGTTAAAAACGATAAAAACGAATTAATCCCAACTAGAACAATCACGGGTCATAGAGTTTGCATCGATTATCGAAAGCTAAACGCTGCAACTCGAAAAGACCATTTCCCCCTGCCCTTCATTGACCAAATGCTTGAACGCTTAGCCAACCATCCATACTACGTTTTCTCGATGGGTATTCCGGATTTTTCCTAATACCCATCCACCCCCGAGACCAAGAGAAAACCACCTTTACATGTCCCTATGGTACGTTTGCTTATCGTAGAATGCCGTTTGGGTTGTGTAATGCACCCGCGACGTTCCAACGATGCATGATGTCCATATTTTCAGATTTAATCGAAAACATTGTTGAGGTTTTTATGGATGATTTTTCTGTCTACGGTTCTTCGTTTGCCTCGTGTTTGTCTAATCTTTGCAGGGTGCTTAAAAGGTGCGAGGAATGCCACTTGGTGCTGAATTGGGAGAAGTGCCACTTCATGGTAAGAGATGGTATCGTTTTGGGTCATCGGATTTCAGAAAAGGGTATTGAGGTTGATAAGGCAAAGATCGATGTTATGGCAAACCCCGGAGCTCCAAATTCAGTGAAAAGCATAAGGAGTTTTCTCAGTCATGCGGGTTTCTACAGGAGGTTCATCAAGGACTTCTCGAAGATAGCTAGACCGCTGACGAGATTGCTATGCAAGGACGTCGACTTTGTGTTCGACGAGGAGTGTCTAAGCGCCTTCCACAAGATCAAGCAAGAATTGATTAGCGCTCCTATTGTGCAGCCACCGGATTGGGATCTACCCTTTGAGATCATGTGCGATGCTAGTGACTACGCCGTTGGTGCGGTGTTGGGACAACGAAAGGAGAAGAAGCTCCACGTCATTTACTACGCTAGTAAGACGATGGACGATGCGCAGTCAAAGTATGCAACCACGGAAAAAGAACTCCTAGCCATCGTGTTTGCTTTCGAGAAGTTTAGGTCATACTTGGTTGGCTCAAAGGTAGTAGTCTACATCGATCACGCAGCATTGAGACATTTGCTTGCGAAGAAAGACGCGAAACCGCGGCTGCTACGATGGATTTTGCTGCTCCAAGAGTTTGACTTGGAAATCAAAGATAAGAAGGGCATCGAGAATGGAGTCGCGGATCACTTGTCGCGGCTGCGCGTAGACGACCTACTGCCCATCGACGACTCATTCCCCGAGGAGCAGCTAATGACAGTCATGCTACAGAAAGTTCGGGGAGAGCAAGAGCACGAGATTGAGGAACTCTTTGCTATAGAGAAGGAGTCGTGGTACGCAGATATCGTGAACTACTTGGTCATGGGAGAGGAACCGCACTACTTAGAGCGTCATCAAAAGAAGAAATTCTTCCACGACTTGAAACGGTTCTATTGGGACGAACCTTACCTCTACACCTTGTGCAAAGATGAATTATATCGGAGGTGTGTAGCGGATGAAGAGGTGAACGGCATTCTTACTCATTGCCACGGTTCAGCCTATGGGGGACATTTCGCGAGCTTTAAGACGGTCTCCAAGGTCTTACAAGCTGGTTTTTGGTGGCCCACGATGTTTAAAGATGCTCACGAGTTTGTTCAACGCTGCGATCCTTGCCAAAGGAAGGGCAATATAGGCCGGCGGAACGAGATGCCACAAAACCCTATCATGGAAGTTGAGGTTTTTGATGTGTGGGGTATAGACTTCATGGGGCCTTTCCCATCATCGTATGGCAAGAAGTACATTCTTGTGGCGGTAGACTATGTCTCCAAGTGGGTAGAAGCTGTAGCTTGCACAACGAGCGACTCAAAAGCCGTTGTTAGTCTTTTTAAGACGATAATCTTCCCTCGATTCGGAGTTCCCCGGGGTTGTCATTAGTGACGGAGGTTCCCACTTCATCAACAAGATCTTCGAGAGCCTTCTCAAGAAACACGGTGTCAAGCACAAGGTTGCAACACCCTACCACCCACAGACCAGCGGCCAAGTAGAGGTATCTAACCGACAAATCAAGGCGATTCTCGAGAAGACGGTCGGTGTAACGAGGAAAGATTGGTCCGTTAAACTAGACGACGCTCTTTGGGCGTACAGGACAGCGTTTAAAACGCCATTGGGGACAACGCCTTTCAACTTGCTGTATGGTAAAGCCTGCCACCTCCCGGTAGAGATCGAGTACAAGGCCAGCTGGGCAATTAAGCTACTCAACTTCGACCTGAAAACGGCGAAAGAGAAGAGGGAGTTTCAGCTCGAGGAATTGGACGAAATACGCCAACACGCCTACGAGAGCTCGAGGATCTACAAAGAGCGGACCAAAGCCTTCCACGACAAGAAGATCATCAAGAAGGAGTTCAAGGTGAACGACTTGGTGCTGCTATTCAACTCGCGGCTTAAACTATTCCGGGAAAGCTGAAATCCCGTTGGTCCGGCCCTTTTTAAGATCAAGGAGGTGAAACCACTCGGAGTTGTGGTTCTTTGGGACAAGCACGGAGGGGAGTTTGCGTAAAACGGTCAAAGACTCAAACCGTACTTCGCAAACGAAGCTGCCACCGGAGGAGACTCATTGTCTCTTTCGGATCCAAACGTTGCTTAAAACAAAGGGGTAAAGTCAAGCTACGTGACTATAAACAAGCTCACTTGGGAGGAAGTCCCATGTCTATCCTTGTACATAATCTTTGTTTTTAATTTAGCATTCTCATATTCATAGTTCTAATCATCTTCTTTGGTTACTTAGTAGTGTTTTTCCAGGTGAAAACGAGGAGAAATAACCAGGAGTTACGTATCGGCCAGCCATATCGGCAAGCTTTGGCCGGTATCGACGAGACGTATCGGTCCGCCGGGGACCGATACGAAGGGAATAGTCTAAGGAGGTTTAGCATCGGGATGTTGTATCGGTCTGCTGGGACCGATACAAGGAAAACATAAATTGGAGACATTCATACGGGATGTTGTATCGGTCTGCCGGGACCGATACAAGGAAAACGAAAGAGGAAACACTAGTATCGGCATGTTGTATCGGTCCGCCGTGACCGATACAACGCGAAATAGGCCCAACCTCGACTACACGCCGATACGAAAAAACCCGATACGGTATCGTATCGGTTAAACTGTATCGGCCAGGTAACCGATACGCGCTAAATTTTTGTTAATATCGGTCGAGTATAAATATAATCCTAGGGTTTTTCTCTTAAATCAACCCAACCGATATCGCCCCCTTTCTTGTTCCTCCATTGTTGCGAAATTTAAAAACTTGATTTCTCTCTTGTTTGTTGACGGAATCAACTGATTTTTGGCTCATTCTCTTTGTCTCCTCCTTCTCTTTCAGGTCATCTCAACCAATCAACCAATCCGAGCCTTCTCCAAAAACGCCCAAATTCACCATAAGAGCCAATGGGTCCTAAGAGAGCATCAAGGGTTGAAAAGGGGAAAGGCAAGACAATAGAGGAAAAACCACCGAGAAGAAGGACGAGGTCGGGTTCGGTGGTGATTAGGGAACCGACCGATGAGGTTCCAAGAGAGGAACCAAGAGAGGAACCAAGAGAGGAACCGAGGGAGGACCCGCGAAAGAGCAAATCGCGAAAGAGCAACGCGAAAAAGAAGCGTGATGAACCCGCAGTCGTGAGAGAAGTTAATGAACCCGCAGTCGTGAGAGAAGGGGAAGACTACGACTACGTATACGATTCCTACGACGAGGAAGAGTTAGCGCCGGCTCCGCGAGGTTTCACGTTCCCACCGAGGGCAAACGGAACGCCTCTCGAACGCGACCCGAAGAAGCAACCGTCGCCCCGAGAACTCTATGATGCGCTAATGGAGATAGCATTCGTACCGTCGCGATTCCCGGATCCGGAGACACTCAAGAAATTGGGTATCTACGACGAGGTAAAAGAGGTTTTGCGCAACATGAGGCTAGAATGGATCTTAGGGAAAGTGAACATCGCATACAAGGAGGAAACGTGTCAGTTCCTAGCCACCCTATCCCTCGAATCCACCAGCCGAGAAATCACATGCACTTTCAAGGGAAACGACGGGAGTACCTACGGGGGACCGCTCGAAGTCTGGGCAAGGATCCTCGACATTCCGGGAGATGGTCAGCCCGAGCTCAGCAACCAACCGGGAGAGAGCGCGCAGCTTTGGAACTTCATCGCCAACGGAGTCTACCAACCCGGGAGATCGAAAAGTGCGATGATCCGCCATCCGGCGATAAGGTACGTGCAGAAACTACTTTCGCACGTATTATTTCCTAGACGCGAGGCAGGGCAGGTGAACAACAACGAGATGATGTATCCGCAGCAGGGGCTTGGCACCGATACTTCGACGATCACGCCGCGATCCCAGCCTGTTCCCTACAACGGAAGAGCACTATCCGAGCGTGCTAAGGCTATTCATCAACGGCCTATTGGACTTAAAGCGTTGGGCTTGGACTCGCACCGACGCCACACCGAAGCTGAGCATAGGCGGATGGATTACGCCCTTTCTAAACCGATGGCGCATACCCTTGTTGGGTAAGGCAGAGCATCCGACCCTCACGGATATGCCTTACTTGGCTAAGCAGTTTATGATCGTCGGAGAATACGAGGGTAAGTATGGGTATTCGTTCAAGAAAAACGACGTCCAACGAATCGTCCTTTTCCCCAACCACGCAGCCACGAGCTTCGACGGAAACGGCGCGATACACTTCGATCTTAGCTGGCACCACTTCCACGACGTCATCGCGGCCCCGTTTTCCTCCGTACGCGCTCCGAGGAGAACCCAAAGGCCAGCTGGACGGAGTAGCTACGAGCCCAGCTATACCGCGATGCCCATCCACGGTCCCGAGCGATATCATCCACCCCCCTCCTCCGCGCCTAGAAATCCGATAATTAACGTTTTTTGCGGGAATCCGATAATTTATGTTTTTTGCGAAAATGGTATTTTACGGTTTTGGCGGAAAACATTATTTTAAGAGTTTAGTTGAAAACGGTATTTTACGGTTTTTAGCGGAAAATCTTATAATTTATGGTTTTCAAGGGAAAACAATCAATTACTATTTTGATGATAAAATAATAGTTTTTCATCAAAACAATGTCCATGGACAGCCCATTGTCCAATGGTTTTTGCCCATTTTGACCATTGACAAATTAGTTGTTAGCCCATTGAGACCATTTTGTTTTGGGCATGACCATAACCAGTCCATAGTCAATTGGACTAGGCTAGCCCATGGACAATGGACCAATTGACATCTCTACCAATGGCTACTATATAAACATCAAACATGTATATTGTATATTACTATTGTTCATGTTTATTGTCATCATGATGACTTTGGTATTGATATTAAATATCTTTATTCTTCTATTTGTTTCCGGATACAATGTTACGTGACAGTGACGGCCCGTAAAAAGCCGTAAAAGATGCTACCTAAAACAAAAATATTGATGTTGTGGAGAATCAAAAAATTTTGATGCCCTATATATATAAAAATTTGGGCCTAAAATTGATGCCTAAACCTTGCTTTATGGGCTTTAGCCCAGGGTCGACCCTGTTACGTGGCAACTCAGTATAGAAAACAACGAGAAAATCTTGACGAAACCAAAGAAATATTTAGAAGCAATAAGGGATCAACCATTTAATGACTAATGAAAAAATTTATAAATAAACAACTCGCGCATGCGCGGGTGCCCTCCTAGTCTTATATAATAAGATATAATGTTTTTTGTGAGAATGAATAAGAAGCTGTCAAATGTCAAGCTCAAAGAATAACATGTGTCCCTCTGTTTTAAATATAATTAAGTTTACATTCTAATATATTACTCCATCCGTTCCAATTTACATGTAGTTTAAGGTTTGTGCACAATGTTTAAGAAATTATTAAATTTTATGTCTTTCAATACAAAAACACCATTTATTATCTACCTAATATATCTTACAACCAATAAAAAAAATTTCTACATAATACTATTGGTCAAAACAAACAAAACAACAATAAATTTTGCATTGAAAATTGAAAACTACAACTATTTTGAAACAAAATTTTTCCTCTAAAACTACATATTTTTGGAACGGAGGGAGTATAGTATAAAATCAAATCCAAATGAAATTTAGATGTTTATTTATTTAATTTTTGGTATATAATATATTGTTCATCATATCTCAACATAATATATCAACTTTGTTTTTATTTTTCTAATCACTTAAAAATAATGTTTTTCCAAACAAAAGTCAGTATTTTATATCATCCTATTATATTTTTTTCTTAAAACAAATATATCATACATATAAACAAGGGATAATTACAAATGATATTAACTTACTCTCTCTCTCGAGTCTCGATGATTGGAATATTTTTTCCTGAACTTTGTTTCATTACATTAAATTTTAAAAATATTAATCATCGTTTTTATTATTGTATAACTGAAATTTGATATTTAATACTTTCAAATTGAATCAGAGAGCAATGACAAGAAAAATCAAACAAAGAGAGTCTATATTTATAACGAAGATAGCGATGACGACATATTATATAAAAGCATATGTTATGATTTAATTTTGTAATAATTGTAAAAATGAAAAAAATAAAATAAATCTTGATATATAACTTATGAAAGCCATAATAACATATTATGCAAATGCATGTAACATACTCCCAAATGTCATAACGTTCAAACCAACCCTCTTCGTTAATTTACCCATTCACAAAACTACATCATTTCAAAATAACTTCACAAAACTACACCTAAACACTAATAACTAAATCCAAATAAACCCTACCCACACAATCCTACCCTTAATATTATACCCTAAACACTAATTAACGAACCCAAATGAAAAAATTTTAATTTTGATAATTTTTCAAAGGGTAAATCAAGCTTTTAAAATTTTAAAAAGGTGTAAATATGTAAAAAATTGAATTAGGTAGAGTTTTGTAAATAAAGGGTGTAGATTTGTGAATTCCTCTACTATTTATTATACTAGGGATTGGTCCCGCGCTACGCACGGAGATTTTTTATAATTTAGTTTTATAATTTTTAAATTCAATTTCTAAGAAATCAATTTTAAAATTTAATTAAATTTTCGTATATGTTTTAATTAAGAATTGATTTTTCATGAGTGATAAAAAATATTTGTGTGGATTTTATTGATAAAATTTGTTATAATTTTGATTAGCTAAGCTTTTTAGACATAAAATATTAAATCCATATACACTTCATTATAATTAGAGGAATTCTCAAAACTACATATCATTCCAACCATTCCTTCACAAAATTACACTTAATTCAATTTTGTCTATATCTACACCATTTTCAAAATTTAAATGGTTCAACTACCCTCTAAAACTTTACCAAAATTAAAATATTTTCATTTGGAATCGCTAATTTGTGTCTAGGGGTTAGTATTAACAGGGTAGAGTTTTGTGGATAGGGTTAATTTTGATTTAATTTTTAATAATTAGGTGTAATTTTGTAAAGTGACTTTGAAGTAATATATATATTTTTCTCTCATTTGATCAGGCACCCGACATTTCAACTTTTTTGTTCGTATAATTATTATTACTAGGAAAGAACCCGCGCGTTGCGCGGAATATTCGCTAATTATTATAGTAATTTTAAATAATTTTACATTGAATTTACGGGTGTTTTGATTTGTTTTATGAAGTTTTTTGTTTTTGTAATAGATATATGGTTTAACTTTAGATATTTTTCGTCTATCTTTTATTTTACTAAACTAATGAAATTGATTTTGTTTACGAACAACTTCTGTTTGGATGTTTTAGTTTATTCTCAAACGTATGTTGTTTACTTTGGTTTTACGTGGAAATCTTAACCCGTCAATTAATTTGGATCATATTTTGTTTTGTATTCTCTATATATAACATTATTAAATTATTTGTATACGTAATTGTTGATTTTGTATGAGGTTTTGTTTTCTCATTAAATATTTTAATTTTATTTCATATATTTGGTACTAACATTTAGTTTTAGAAAGTATGTATATATATGAAGTTTTTTATTCCCAAATTATAGTGGGAGAATCACAAAACTACACCATTTGAATTACATTTCACAAAACTACACCATTTCCAAAATACTTCACAAAACTACACCTAAACACTAAAAATTAAATTCAAATAATCCCTACCCACACAATCTTACCCCTTTATAATTAATACTATACCCTAAACACTAATTAGCGAACCCAAATGAAAATATTTTAATTTTGGTAATTTTTGAAAGGTTAAATCAAGCTTTTAAAATTTTGAAAGGGTGTAAATATGTGAAAATATTGAATTAGGTGTAGTTTTGTGAAGGAATGATTGAAAGGGTGTAGTTTTGTGAATTCCTCAATTATAGTTATTTAAACTTTTATAAATTTATATTTATTTATTTTTAAACTATACTCTCTCTCACCCATTTTGTTAAATGTTTTAGATCTTTTGATTTGTTCCATTTTATTTGATTTTCACAAGTTTTTATGCGTATTTTTTATTTATTAACTATAGTATGACCACTAATATTATGTAGTCTTAATTTTTAATTTTTTTGAATAAATGTTAAACATCATTTATAACTTTTAAATTTTGTGCTTTTAGATAGAAAATTTTAGATAATGGGATATATGTAATATATTCCAAAAAGAATTAGTGTAAGAGAGAATTTTTTATATATTTTCATTTTAGAAAGTTGATATACATGTTTTTTATTAGTGTTAAATATTTTATTGAATGTTTTTTAATTTAGTTTTATTAATATTGAATGAGTTTTATAAATATTAAATGAGTTTTATTAAATGATTTTTAATTGAATTATTTTAATTATTTATGTTGATGATGTGGATGCTTTAGATTGAGAGAGTATTGTGCTATTATATAATAGATTTTAAGTTAAGAAATGGGAAAAACGCCAAAAAATGCCCGAACTTTCAAAAAAATGCCGTTTAAATCCTCAACTTGTGTTTGAACCTTTTTATTCCCCAATTTGTAAGTACAACCCAACTAAATCTCTGTAATCATTGATCAAACTATTTTAAACCCGTAAAAAAAGTAAATCGTTAACTTGATGTTAGTTGTCGTTAAATCAAAACGACTGTGTTTTCTAATTAAAACAAAATTGACAAAATGACGTTGTTTTAACTCTTGAAAAATCGAAATACCCAAATTTCACCAAAACCTAAATTCCTACATGAAGAGAACCTATAATTTAGTTAAATTAAAATAATTAAATCTCTGAATAAATTGTATGTTCTTCTTCTCCCAAAGATAATAAAATAAAATCACTGTGTCATCATCTTCTTCCCACAAATTCTCGCTTCCCATCTTTTTCTTCTTAGATTTAATAACAGTTATCAATGTCATCTCATCCCTTTCATTTGTATTTTTTCTTTTTTGGTTTTACGTTTCTATATTTTTCTTGTTGTGTTCTTATATTTTATATGTTTGCTTTTTGACGGAATTTAAATCTTCTTCAAAATCGTAAACTTGTTTCAATCTCACAGTCTCATCATGAGACTCTCATGTCTCTTGTCACAGATCGTTTCATGTTTCTTTGACTTCTTCAAGATGAAACAATCTCAATGGTCGATATTAATGAGAAAGATTGGCTTTTTTCAAATCTATGGAGATTGATTCCACTTAACACATAATATATGAATCGATTTCATTTATTTTGGAGTCTAAGTCGTACTCTCGAAGCTCCGTTTCTTATCGCATGGTTCATATTTTTTTATCGAGGGAGAATCTCGACCTTGAATGAAGAAAGAAGGGAGAAGATAACTTATTTAGGGATTTATTTGTTTTAATTCAATTAAATTGGGGGTTTTTAAATGATTAAACGACATCATTTTAGCAACTTAACGTCCCGTTAATTATTATTTAACGGTTGACTTTTTACAGGTTTAAAATAGCTTAGTCAATGATTATAGAGATTTAAAAAATTCGGGTTTAAAAATTGGGGAATAAAAAGGTTCAAACATGAGTTGGGGAATTAAACGACATTTTTTCGAAAGCTGGTGAATTTTTTGGCGTTTTTCCCGTTAAGAAATATAAATTGTAGAATAGTTTAATACATTAAACTTGCAGCTTGGTAATAATTGGCCTTCCATAGAGGTTATAAAGTAGGCAATTCTTAAGAATACTACCAAAAAAGTTTTTTTAACACAATTAACTCAGATTTTGAAAAGTTTTATAAATACAATTAAAAAAAAAAAATTCTCCTAAATACCACAAATCTTAAATTTTCAAAATTACACACAAAATCTCCAAAAAACTATACTCTATCCCTTCTAAACTATACCCTAAACACTATATAGCGAACCCAAATGGAAAAAATTAAAATCTAAAAGTGTTAAAACTCGTTTTTTGAGTTTGTGGTATTTTTGTAAACTACTACTTTTTGATGGTATTTTGTTATAAAAAAACTTATTTTTATGTTATTCTTAGGAATTTTTCTATAAAGTGTTTTAATCTCTTCAATTAAGAATTAATGTATTAGAATTTAGTAAGAAAACTCAATAACAAAAGTATGCAAGGTAAAACCAAGTCTCAAAAGCAACATGATTATTTTCTCACTAATCTATTAGTACAAAAATCCAGCCTTTTTTTTATTTTGCAACGTTAAGGTTTAAACATTATAGCAATTAGCAAGAACAACAACGAAAAACAACTAAACTATAATGATGTGATTTAACGGAGTACTACTATACTAAACAGATCAAAAACCAAGAACAATTTCTATACATATGTCTCGCTAGTACCAACATGAATTTGCTCAAATTGTATATCCCACCAGCTTTCAAGTTTGCTTCAAACCGAAAGATGTGCGACAAAACCTTGCATCGCTACACCCTAAAATACACGACAAAGATGTTGTGAGGGGTTTTTGTACAAACAAAACATCATCAATTTAGTTAAGCCAACCAGAGACCATAAAAGTTATTGATCTGAAAAAGAGGACGGTATTTTAAAAATGTCTACTAATAAAAATTCAGTGTCGCTACTAAATTGATTAACATAACAAAGTTGCTTTGAAAATACTGAATTTTGCAATTACCAACTTGAAAGATAAGAAAACGTAAGCATATTACTTAAAGTTCCACAAAATTAACTAATCTGAGAAAACCCAATTTTTTTAAGTGTACGTACCATTGAAGGTTGAAAAGTGCCAATATTTTGAGTAAATACACAGATTCGAGAAATACCACAGAATTTTACAAATACCATAAAAGATTCTAAATTGGCACCAATTTGAGAAATACCACAAATTTGCAATATAGATCGTCGAAGCTAACAACACATTATAAAACTAATATTTGGGAATATATAGAAGTATGCAAGTAGAACACATCTTAGGATGGCTAACCTGAAGATCGATTAACAAAATTTCGAGTCCCATGAGGGCGTTACCGCGACGGAAGTTCTGTGCCTCCCACGAATGAATAAGCCTGGTTCGATGGAAGAGAACACGTTTTGTCTGTTAGAGAGCCATTTTAGTGTATATCTGAAGCGCGGATTTTAGTGAATCGGCGAGGGTCTTTTATAGAGGAGGAGATTGGAGTGTTCAATATTTGTGTTTAAGATCATGAGTCATGACTGTTACGAATAGCTGGAAAACAAAAGGATCGAAACAATAGGGAGGGTGAGGGTCATGTGAGGCACTTTTATGTTGGTGAAACGTCGTAACCGTCTGCCGGGAAATCGCCGAATATGTAGCGTGTAACGTCCGGATTTTTTCATGGTGGGGAGAGATTTCGTTTGGGTGAAGAAGACTGAGTGTAACAATAGTAGGGTTTCTGTGGATTATTGGGCCCGATTAGTTACAGTTCGTGGGCCTTGTATACTCACGATCACGATCATTTAACTATGTTGTGACTAGGTGTCCAAGACCAGCATAAAATCTGACGTGGCATATCAAATGAGCTCTAAAAAGTTTCTTTTAGATAGGGAGATTTATCTCTTGACAAAAAAAAAAAAAGATAGGGAGATTTATCTTGCTACACTAAATTAAAAATCATGTTATGTTCCACTTCATTTTCAAATATGTTTACTATTGAATGTATTGTTCATCATATATCATTCGTTAGAATTCTATATACGTAAAATTAAGTCACTCACACGTCATATAAGGAGATTTTATCATTATATATAAATACAAGTATATATATATATCAATTGCTAGAGATCTCTCTCATACTAAAAACGAAAGAAAGACAAATTCTGACCTTAGTCTACACTATTGTTGAATTTATAAAAGAAAAGTTAACAGAGCATTTTTTTCATTTGCAATGTATTTCAAAAATGACAAGGAAAGAAATCATTGAATTGAAGACTGGCAATAAAAACCAGTATAATTTGTAACTGATTATTTTTCTTTGGTGCTTTTGATTTACATTTTGATTCCATAGTTTAAGTTTAAATTAGTTATTGACTCATAACGTTTTCCACAAATTACTTCTATTATTATGTGTCCATTGTAGATATCTATATTTGATTCCATATGCTTATTTTTTTTTGTTGTTTTCTAATATAAAAATATTGTTCTGTTTTAGTTAAATATGACATGTGTCATGATCTGGTGAGTTATAATTAAACACGCTATCTTTTATATAATAAGATATTTTATGTTCGAGAGAATATAAATTACCAAAAGATGTATCATAATGAAAAAAAGATAAAAGTATATTGATATACTTCTTCAATTTGAGTTTTGTTATTATTGTTTTGGAGAATTACAAAACTACACCATTTGAATTACATTTCACAAAACTACATCTTTTAAAAAAAATTTCACAAAATTACACCTAAATTCTAAAAATTAAATCCAAATGAAGCCTACCCATCCAATCTTACCCCTTTAATATTATACCCTAAACACTAATTAGCGAACCCAAATGAAAATATTTTAATTTTGGTAATTTTTTAGAGCATAATTGAACCATTTAAAATTTGAAAAGTGTGTAAAAGTAGGAAAAAATTGAATTATGTGTAATTTTGTGAAGGAAAGATTGAAATGGTGTAGTTTTGTGAATTTCTCTTATTGTTTTTGTTATGATTTACTTCTTATCATTTGTTTTTTTTTTTACTTTTAGTAAAATCGAATTTATTGGTATTCAAACATTAAGGTGTTGATTGGTTCTCCCGCAACCACTCGCAAACGCAGCTTTTGCGTGCGATTGCGATTTCTCGCGTTTACAACAATCACTCAAATCGCTTTATACCGTTTTACATCTCTTTACACCACTTAAAATCGCCATATTTCAAAAGCTCCTTCCCGCTAGCGTTTGCGGTTGCGGGCGATTGCGATTTGTTTGGATAACTATTTTATCAATAATATTAGAAATAACTTTTTTAAAAAAGATTATTTTATCAATAATATTACAAATAATAATACTAACAACGTATCTACAAATAAAAAAGTTTAAAATAATTATTTAATTTTTTTCTTTAAGTTTCACTACTAGTTATGTTGAATTTATTATATTATATCAAAATATATTGTTTTATTTTTTTAATATTTTCCGAAACAAAATATTATATATTATAGTTATTTTGATGATATATAATATAGTTGTGATGTTTGTAAATTTCAAAATAATTTTGATAAGTTTTAATAGCTACGTTTATCAACCAGTCAAAAACGTCCCGCAAACACATAATTTTTTAACCGCTATACCAGTCATACAAATCGCTTAATAAGAATTAACCGTCATCGCCAGCTTCAGCAATCTCCCGCAACCGCAGCAGCAACAACTGCGTTTAAACCAGTCGAACCCTAAAACTATTGTAGTGTTTTTTTTTTTTTTTGGTATAAACTTTACAAGTTAGGTTTACTTAAAAATAGAGAATTTATGGTGACTAACTATTATACGCACGTAATGAGCAAGTGGGCCAAGAAAGATGATTCAACCGAAAAAACATGTGTTTGCTTTCGAGCTTTTAACTTCAAAATAATTTTGGTAAAATTAAATTTTTATAAAAATGGGTAATATGGGAAAAATGAATATCAGTAATGTCATTATTATTTTAACAAATCAAGAATACTTTATTGGTCAAGAAATAATAATCCATATTCACGTCCACGTCATCGTCATGTGTGTGATACGCTTATTAGCTTATGACTATACATAGACAACTAATTAAGGAGGGAACTAGCAGATAGCTAAAAGGGCGATTAGAGCTAAAAGGGCGATTAGAGCTAAAAGGGCGAAGGCCAAGGCGATTTAGGGTTCCACCATTCCGACTCGCCGCCGCCGGTGTGGCCTCTCGCCCGCCGGTGAGAAGATTCATGCTTTCTCCCCCCTTTTCATTTCTTCTTCCTCTTTTCGTCTCTCCCTCATGGCTCGAAACAAAAAGCGTCATAAACCCCCTCTCCCAAACTCTACAAACCCCAGATCTGTTGTTGTCGATTCGTCTCAGGCACTGCAGGTGGCTTCTCCGCCTTCTCCTAAGGTGGTAGAGGCAGCAGAGGATGCTCGTTCTTTTCCTTTATCTCATCCTCAACAAGCGTCTCCCACAGTCGCGGTTTTCGCCGAAATCTCCTCTCCTCTCTCCAATTCAGGATTTGTTGATGTGTGTATTGAATCTCGGGCTACTCAGCCTGCTCTAAATGACGTTGTGAAACTCTCAGATAACACTTCTCCGCTTGCCGCTGAAGAGGCCTCTGTTCGTGGAATATCTTCAGCTGCAGAGCGTGGCAAGGATCTCTCGCCTTCTGAACTGCCTGGAGCGGTTGAGCAAACGGTCGCTAATGCGCAGGTGCCAATCAAAAAATGGACCTCTCTGTTCCAAGATCCGTCGAAGCTGGACAGAGTTGGAACGCCTTCAACTCATTCCTCAGGAGTTCCCTTTATACTAATTCCAGATGAAAATATTGAAGCGGCCAGACTAGAGTTTAAAGATTATGTCTATGCCCAGTTCCAAGGTCATCCTCCGGAAATGGGTAGAGTTATTGGAGTGATCAATGCCCTTTGGGCTCGCTCAGGACCACGAATCTTTGTTCATAGCATTGGCCCCGGAACTTACCTTTTGAGAGTGACTAACCCAAGAACTCGCTCTATTCTGCTCAGCCGAAATCTCTGGAATATAGCTGGCCACCCAATGTTTGTAGCGCCATGGTCCCCAGAGCTGGCTCCTGAAAAACTTCCTTTAACTAAAGCCCAAGTCACAGTTGAGTTCAGAGGGGTGCCTTATCTACTCTTCAACTGGGAGAGTCTCTGTCGCATTGCAACAAGAGTGGGTACCCCTAAATCTTTGGCACCTGAAACAGCCCGCAGAGAGAATTTTGAGGTGGCTAAAGTAGTTGTTGAAGTTAACCTCTTGGAGGACCTGCCAACGAAGCTAGTTTCTGGCCTTTCAAATGGCACTGAATTTGAAGTTTCGGTCTCATATCCTTGGCTTCCTCCGAGATGCGAGGGTTGTAAGGTGTTCGGTCACATGGACTCTCATTGTTTAAAGAAACCACCTCCTCCTAATCCAGCCAGAGCAATTCGTTCGAGATCAAAGAGTGCAGTGCCAAGGCCCGCCGTAAACACGCAGCAAAGGAAAGGAAGATCTCGTCTCCCTCAATACCGTGTTAAAATACCTCAAAAAGCAGCTGGCCACAATGTGGACACACGGAAAATATCTCCACCCGCAGCCTCAGAGGATGTAGGCCTTGTTTCTACAGAAGGTCCTGAGGATCTGGTTGTTATTTCTAAAAATCAAGAGATTATTGTGGTAGAGGATGGTTTGGAAACTGATTATGGCCAGACACTGGAGAATATTGATCTGCAAAGGTCTGATAAAGCTAGCGTTTCTTCTCCAAAAATTGCATCTCCGGCTGCGGAAAGCGTATCCCGATCTTCTTCGCGTGATAAAGTCTCTGAAACTCAGGAGTTTGCTCTTCGTAATCCTTTTGGTGCTAGAGGATACATTGAGGTGGTGTTGCCAAGCAACTCGGTACAGAGTCAGGGTCTAGACCAGCCAGAAACCCCATTCTTTTTGATAAGTAATAGGAGGAGAGGTCGAAAGGCCTATTCTTCCGCCTAACTCTCTCTCGTTTTTTATGTCGTCATTTTTTGTATGGAATATTCGGGGTTTAAATATGCCTTCTAGGCAGGAGATGACTAAGGCTTGGATTTTGTCTAAGAAGCCTCTTTTTGGTGCGTTTTTAGAGACGCGTATACAACCTACTAATTCAAGAAGAATAAATAATGCGGTTCCGAGTGGTTGGAGATGGCATGGAAACTTTTTGTCAGGCGGCTATGCTAGAGCGGTTGTGGTATGGGATCCGAGAGTGTCAGTGGTTATCTATAAAGAGTCTGCTCAAATGATTACTTGCGGAGTTTTTCTACAAGCTCAGAATATTAGCTTCACGGTCTCTTTTGTTTATGGTTTCAACAGAGTAGATCAAAGATCAGAGTTGTGGAGTGAAATGGTTGAATTAAGCTTAACATCTCCCCTTTCGTCACATCCGTGGGCGGTGGTTGGTGACTTTAATCAGGCTCTAAGGGTTTCTCATCATTCAAATCATCAGACAAACCCTGTTGATGTCTCGGGTATGGAAGAATTCAATGTGGCTTTGCAGGATTCAAATCTTTTTGAAGCGCCTTCTAGGGGGTTGCCTTACTCTTGGATGAATAATCAAGAGGAAAACCCGATCTCTAAAAGGATTGATCATGCGCTGATAAATGAAAATTGGTTTAGGAAGTTCCCAGATGCTTTTTCAGAACTTTTAGAACCTCTACAATCAGATCACTCTCCTATTGTGTTCCAGATCCCGAGCCTCTACAATCCAACAGTTAAGTCGTTCAAATTCTTTAATCATCTGGTTGATCATCCCCAGTTTCGCAGAGACCTTAACTCAAATTGGAGCATGGAATCTGTCACGGGATCGGATCAGTTCAAGTTGTTTAGAGCATTAAAGACGCTGAAACCGGTGCTGAGAAGGCTGAATAAAACTCACTTTAGTGGAATCACCCATCGAGTTAGAGACCAAGCGGAGAAAGTAAAACTTTTGCAAAGAGTCATCCTTTCTTCCCCGTCCCCAGATGCGGTAAGAGACGAGCACCGTGAAAGAGAGAAATGGTGGGTTCTTTTAAAAGCTGAAGAAAATTTTTTTAAGCAGAAATCAAGAGTGAAATGGTTGCACCTTGGCGATAGGAACACATCTTTTTTCCATAGGACGGCGACTCAAAGACTACTGAAAAATCACGTCTTCTTTCTTATTGATCCCAACGGGAGAAGGATTGTCTCTCCTACGGAGTTAAAAGAGCATGCGGCGACTTATTTTCAGAGTATCTTGGGTACCACGGATTTGATTGTCTCTCCATGTTCGACTCAATTTCTACAAGATCTGCTACCTTTCAGATGCACTCAGGCCCAAGCTGATTTCATTCAAAAGCCGGTTTTGGATGAAGAAATTGTCAAAACAGTTTTTCAGCTACCGCTAGACAAATGCCCGGGTCCCGATGGTTATCCAGTTGAGTTCTTCAGAGCCGGCTGGGCAGAAGTAGGTCCTGGAGTATTGGCGGCTGTTAAAGAGTTTTTCAGGAACGGAAAACTTCTGAAAGACATAAATACCACTTATCTCGCGTTGGTTCCAAAGACAGAGGAAGCGTGTATGCTTAAGGACTTTCGCCCAATAAGTTGTTGTAATCTTATCTATAAAGTCATTGCTAAGATCATTGCCAATAGACTGAAGCCGATTCTCTCTACTTGCATATCTCCTAATCAAGCTGCGTTTATGAAAGGTCGGAGTCTTGGTGAAAACGTTCTGCTAGCTCTCGAGCTGATCCGAGATTATGAAAGACCGACGAGTCCGCGGGCAGCAATGCTTAAAGTGGATATTCGCAAGGCTTTTGACTCCGTTTGTTGGGATTTCGTCGAAAAAATCTTAATTGCACAAGATTTTCCTCCTTTGTTTAGAGGTTGGATTCGACAATGTATCTCAACTCCTAGATTCTCTGTAGCCATAAACGGTGAGTTTGCTGGGTTCTTCGAAGGAAAGAAAGGTCTAAGACAGGGGGATCCACTTTCGCCATATTTGTTCATCATGGTAATGGAACCTCTAACAAGGCTTCTTGATGGGGCGGTTGCTCGAGGCGATATTAACCTCCACCCGTCTTGCTTTAACCCTCAGATTTCTAACCTGATGTTCGCCGATGACTTGTTGGTTTTTACGGATGGCTCTGTAAGGTCGATGAGAGGGGTCTCAGATGTGCTTGATGTCTTCTCTGAGTATTCAGGGTTATCCATGAACCCAGAAAAATCTGAGTTATTCCTCTCAGGTTTCTCTCACACGGAAAAGATAGAAATTTGTGAAGAAAACGGAGTTAAGCTGGGAACTTTTCCATGTAGGTACTTGGGGCTGCCTCTCCTAACCAAAAGGTTATCTATGGCTGCTTTGGAGCCTTTTCTAGAAAAAATTAAGCGAAAATTTATCTCTTGGTCTTCAAAGTTCTTATCTTTCGCGGGGAAAATAACACTTATCTCTTCGGTAATCTATGGAATGGTGAACTTCTGGAGCCAAGTATATACATTGCCAAAGCAGTTCTACAATAAGGTAGATTCAATCTGCGCAGCTTATCTATGGAGAAACTCGGTTCATTCGGCGACAGGGGCTAGAGTGAGTTGGGACTCTATTTGCGAGCCAAAAAAGGAAGGAGGTTTGGGAATTAGAAAACTGGAAGACTTTCAAACGGTTTTTGGGTTAAAGCGGGCTTGGAACCTCTTCTCTACCGCGGACTCACTTTGGGTGGCTTGGGTTAATGGAAATGTTTTTAACATAAAGTGTTTTTGGGAAGCCGAGGATTCGGCGAATTACTCGTGGACAATCCGTAACATCCTCAAGCTGAGACCTTTGTTGAGAAACTTTCTAAAATGTGATGTTAAGAATGGAGCCACAACCTCTTTTTGGTATGAGACATGGACAGTCTACGGACCTCTTATTGATTTTTTAGGTGAAGGAGCTCCGGCCTTGTTGCGCATAAGATCGGATGCTGTTGTCGCCGATGCAACACGTGAGGGCCATTGGAACCTTGCTGGAGCGAGAAATGATAGGACTGAACAACTTCTCATTCACCTTACAACGCTACAGCCGCCATCGGCAAACCGGGGCGAAGATGTCTATCTCTGGAAAAATCACGGAGATATGTTTACATCGGCTTTCTCCACAAAAGCAACGTGGGCTGCTCTTAGATTACATGGACCTGAGGTTCAATGGTCGAAAGTTGTGTGGTTTAAGGAAGCTATTCCGAGAGCAAGTTTCACGTTGTGGATGTTAATGCTAAATAGGCTGCCGACGAGAGATAGATTGTTAAGTTGGGGACTTTCGGTTCCCGCGGCTTGTGTTTTGTGTCCAGCTGGAAACGAAACACATGGACACCTTTTCTTTGAATGCAACTTTTCTTCCTCTGTTTGGGAACCTTTTGCAAGACGTATTGGAGGCTTCTGCTCTCCTTCTTCGCAGCTCACCACTGATTATCTCCAGCAAAGGCCTCCACCGGGACATGTACACCAAAAAATTATCTACAAACTTCTCTTCCAAGTTGTGGTGTATACGATTTGGATAGAGCGTAATGCAAGAATTTTCATGTTGAAAAGTGATTCAAACTGAATTGAATGTTTTTTCAGTTACGTATTTGCTGTCTTTTATTTCTACTTAATTGGGGGGTTTCAGTTTTTCTTCTTAATCAAGGACATAATGAGTCCATGGGTTTAATGGGTGCGTTACGTTTCTATTTTCTATAAATCATGTAGTCTCTTTGAGTTTTCAATTATCGAGAAAATAAAGTATTATTCAAAGCAAGAAACTTTCTTTGTTCTCTGTTCTTTCTTACTCGTTTTTACTTACTTTGTTTTCTTCCAACATTGTGGTATCAGAGCAAAGGTCTCAGCCCTTTCATCCAAATCATCAAAAAAAAAAACATGGCAGGCAATGGAGCAAATCAACAAGTTACGGTTCCAATGTTTAAGGGTGAAAAGTATCACCTTTGGAGTCTCAAGATGAAGACGATGTTCAGATCTCAAGAGAGTTGGGATTTGGTGGAGAATGGATTTGAAGATGCAAATCCTGCGGAACCGGATCAGCGATTACGTGATAATCGCAAGAAGGATGCAAAGGCGCTGTTTTTTATTCAGACAGCCCTGGAGGACGATATTCTTGCTCGGATCTCAGCCGTAAGTACATCTCACGAAGCATGGGAGATTTTGAGGTTGGAGTACATGGGAGATAAGAAGGCGATCACTGTCAAGCTACAGACTCTTCGTCATCAATTTGAAACGCTGCTGATGAAGGAGAAAGAAACGATGCAGGAGTACTTGGCGAGAGTCTCCGCTGTTGTCAATCAAATGAAGTCCTACGGTGAAGTCTTGACAAATGAAACTGTTGTGAGTAAAGTTCTCAGAAGCTTGACTCCAAAGTTTGAATATGTGGTACCTGCAATCATGGAGGCAAACGATATGAGTACATATTCGTTTGACACAATGATGAGTTCGTTGTTAGGTCATGAAGATCGTCTTGGTAAGAAGACTGAAAAAACTGAAGAGAAAGCTTTCCAAATGAAGGGAGAGCCCTCTGGCCAGAAAAACAACAACGTTTTTGAAGCTGCAGGTAGAGGACGAGGCAGATTTGGAGGTCGTGGAAATTATGGAAGAGGCAGAGGAAGAGGTTATTATGATAACTCAAGCAGCTCATATCAGTCATACAACAAAGGTACAAACAAGAGCGATATTCAGTGTCATTATTGCAAGAAGTATGGTCATATGCAGGCCAACTGTTGGAAAAAACAGAAAGAAGAAAAGCACGCATGCTTTGCTGAGCAAGAAGATGAGCAACCTCGACTTTTCATGGCATTTGAAAGTGAGGAAACGTCCAAATTTGTGTGGTATTTGGACAGTGGTTGTTCTAATCACATGACAGGCACCAAATCATCGTTCAAAGAGTTAGATGAGTCGCACAAGCTTAAGGTGAAGCTTGGAAATGACAAAGAAGTTCAGGTAGAAGGGAGAGGAGTCGTGGCTGTTCGTAATGGTCATGGTAATCTCAAACTCATCTATGGCGTGTATTACATTCCCGATCTAGCACATAATTTGTTGAGTGTTGGTCAAATGGTGGAGAACAATTGTTCTGTTTTCTTTGATGGGAATGAGTGTGTCATCAAGGAGAAGAAATATGGTGTCACGTTGGCTGTGGTGAAGAAGACATCAAACAATCTTTACCCATTGGAAATGTCTTCTGTTGAAACAAGAGCTTTGGTTGCTAAAGTTTCAGATATTTCGAAGTTGTGGCACCTGCGGTATGGGCACCTACATGAGAATGGGTTAAGGGTGCTCAATCAAAAGGATATGGTCCTTGGCTTACCAAAGATTGGTGCTATGAAGTTGTGTGAAGGTTGTGTATATGGGAAACAATCTCGCAGGTCGTTTCCAGTAGGAAAAGCAAGAAGAGCAACTCAATGTCTTGAGATTGTTCACGCTGATTTGTGTGGTCCGATGCAGACCGCATCCCTTGGAGGTAGCAAGTATTTTCTGATGCTTACAGATGACTACAGCAGGATGAGCTGGGTTTATTTTCTTGAATCAAAAGGAGAAGCACTCGTTATGTTTAAGAAGTTCAAGGCACTTGTGGAGAAACAAAGTGAGCAGCAAGTTAAGGTGCTACGAACTGATAGAGGTGGAGAGTTTACCTCTACTGAGTTCAATCAATTATGTGAGAAAGAAGGGATACATCATGAGCTTACTACAGCTTACACACCGGAGCAAAATGGTGTAGCGGAGAGGAAAAACAGAACCGTAGTGGAGATGGCCAGAAGCATGTTAAAGGAGAAGAATCTACCTAATCAGTTTTGGGCAGAAAGTGTGAGGACGGCGGTGTATCTCCTGAACATCTCTCCTACGAAAGCGGTCTTAAACAGAACGCCATATGAAGCTTGGTGTGGCAGGAAACCTGGGGTGAGTCATTTAAGAGTTTTTGGCAGTATTTGCTATTCTCTTATAGATGCTCATAATAGGAAGAAGCTTGATGAAAAATCTGAGAAATGCATCTTCCTTGGATATTGTTCTCAATCTAAAGGATATAGATTGTACAATCCTGTGAGTGGGAAAATTGTTGAAAGCAGGAACGTTACCTTTGATGAAGAAGCAGTTTGGACTTGGCGTGAAGGTGACAATGGTGAGCTTGTTGAAATCTTTGTTAACGATGAGCAAGAAGAGAATCCGAGTCCAGCGAATTCTGCAACCAATACACCGGCGAGCTCAGCTCCTAGTTCACCTGGTCCTAATAATGGCAATGGGTCAAGTGATGGAGAAGGAAGCTCCAGCACAAGTCCGCCTCAAAAATTCAGATCATTGCGGGAAATTTATGAGGAACAACACGCGTTTTTCAGTGCTGATCCAGTGACAGTTAATGAAGCAGCAACAAAAGAAGAGTGGCAAAAAGCAATGGAAGAAGAGATTGCTTCTATAGAGAAGAATCAAACATGGCAGCTAGTCGAGCTTCCTAAAGAGAAGCACTCCATCGGTGTGAAATGGGTGTTTAAAACTAAGTATCAAGCTGATGGCAACATTCAAAAATATAAGGCAAGGCTTGTGGTTAAGGGATATGCACAAGAATATGGAGTGGATTATGAAGAAACTTTCTCTCCGGTAGCAAGGTTTGACACTGTAAGAATTCTTCTTGCCTTAGGAGCTTATATGCATTGGCCAATATATCAGTTTGATGTTAAGTCAGCTTTCTTGAATGGTGAGCTACTTGAAGAGGTGTATGTTGATCAGCCTGAAGGTTTTATAGTTGAAGGCAGAGAAGGTTACGTCTACAGGTTGTATAAGGCTCTATATGGGCTTAAACAAGCTCCTAGAGCTTGGTACAACAAGATTGATTCGTATTTTGCAGAAACTGGTTTTGAAAGAAGCAAAAGTGAGCCTACTCTCTACATAAAGAAGCAAGGTGCAGGTGATATCCTTGTTGTGTGTTTATATGTAGATGATATGATTTACATGGGTTCGAGTGCTTCACTTGTTTCTGAGTTCAAAGCTAGTATGATGGAGAAGTTTGAAATGACAGATCTTGGGCTGTTGTATTTTTTTCTTGGTCTCGAGGTTAAGCAAGTGGAAGATGGGGTTTTTGTCTCTCAACACAAGTATGCGTGTGACTTGCTTAAAAGGTTCGACATGGCAGGTTGCAATGCTGTGAAAACTCCTATGAACGTCAACGAAAAGCTGCTAGCGGATGATGGAACGGAGAAAGCGGATGCAACAAAATTCAGGAGTTTAGTTGGAGGTCTTATCTATCTAACTCACACAAGACCATACATTTGTTTTGCTGTTAGTGCAATTTCCAGGTTCATGCACAATCCAACTAAGCAACATTTTGGAGCAGCAAAGAGGTTGTTGAGGTATATTGCAGGAACTGCAGAGTATGGTTTATGGTACGGCTCAGTTTCGAAGTTTAAACTGGTAGGGTTCACGGACAGCGATTGGGCAGGCTGTGTGCAAGACAGGAAAAGCACTTCGGGACATGTTTTTAATCTGGGTTCGGGAGCAGTTTGCTGGAGTTCAAAGAAGCAAAACGTGACCGCTTTATCTTCGTCGGAAGCTGAGTATACAGCAGCTACTGCAGCGGCGTGTCAAGCGGTTTGGCTAAGACGAATTCTAGCAGACATTAATCAAGAGCAAGAGAAGGCAACAACAATTTTTTGCGACAATAAGGCAACTATAGCAATGACCAAGAATCCAGCATATCATGGAAGAACTAAACATATTTCCATCAAGGTTCATTTCATCAGAGACTTGGTTAGTGAAGGTTCGATTACTTTGGAGTATTGCAGCACAAACGAGCAGAGTGCAGATGTGCTAACAAAGGCATTATCAAGGAACAAGTTTGACTACTTCAGAAGTAAGCTTGGAGTGTGCAAGTTTGAATCAAGGGAGAGTGTTGAAAAGTGATTCAAACTGAATTGAATGTTTTTTCAGTTACGTATTTGCTGTCTTTTATTTCTACTTAATTGGGGGGTTTCAGTTTTTCTTCTTAATCAAGGACATAATGA
Organism: Cochlearia excelsa; assembly: GCA_963556525.1. Classification (NCBI taxonomy): domain Eukaryota; kingdom Viridiplantae; phylum Streptophyta; class Magnoliopsida; order Brassicales; family Brassicaceae; genus Cochlearia; species Cochlearia excelsa. The sequence continues at coordinate 17,468,568 of OY748330.1, read as the reverse complement.
GTCCATGGGTTTAATGGGTGCAGTTACGTTTCTATTTTCTATAAATCATGTAGTCTCTTTGAGTTTTCAATTATCAGAAAATAAAGTATTATTCAGCAAGAAACTTTCTTTGTTCTCTGTTCTTTCTTACTCTGTTTTTACTTACTTTGTTTTCTTCCAACATTTCAGAAATACCACTTCTTCTGTTCCAGCCATTCACGCTTTGGTTGACCGACAAATGCGAAACAGACTTATCTCCTGCCCGGCCACCTCATCTAACAAGATCTCTTCTTGAATTATATTTTGGTTGTATTGTTTTACCTTTTGATTAGTTTCTATTAGAAGTTCATTTCTCTTACTTGACGAGTAAGCTAGTTCTGTAAGTTGTAATAGTTCAGTATAAGTATTAATATAATTTAACATTAAAAACCAAAAAAAAAATTAAGGAGGTATATGAAAATAACACATTGATATGGATGTAGTACAGTTACTACCTTATAATCACGTGGCCATATTATTAGATCCTACAAGTTTTTACTCAAAATTAGTTAACAATAATTATTAAGTATATAGTAGTCATTGCTTAAATTTAATTATTATTATCTAAACTATAAAAATGGATGTATAACAATAGGGAAATATGAACCATATTTCTTTCCGTAACATGTTGAAATCATAAACTTTTACCTAGAAACTAATCTTCTAAACATTATTTGCAAAGTCAGTTTTCAAAATTTGCTAAAATATTACATGTTATTTGGTTCAATGAACTTTCCAAAATATTATTTTATGTAATATAATAAGATTTGAAGATCGCATAAAAAAAGAAAATTGTAAATGTAATAATCATAAAAGGAAAATTAACACTAAATTGTGATTATGTAAATGGTAGATTTTTATATTTTTGCATTAATTTCGTTTTTATATTTGTTTCAACAAAAATAGTAGATTTTTGAACATATTTTATTCGGGAAAAAAAGAACATATTTTATTTTAAATTTAATAAACATTGTGAAATTCAAAATAGATTAATTTATAGATGTTCTAAATGGTTACTTTAGCTAAAATAAATGTCTGAAAATTCTAATCCATATTTTTATTTTTGAATTATGTTATATTCACTAATTTCTGTATATTTAAAACAAAGTCGAATTTATGATGGAATATCTTGACTCTCATGATACGAAAAAAACTCATTTGATTAGATTTGTAGTATATCAACTAATTAAATAATTTAAGACAATATAAGTAAAAAATAAAAAGAAGTAATATGTAATATTTTAATGTTGCCAATGAAATAAAAATATATATGATATATCAAGAACCAATTATGTGTAAAGAATCAATCATCCGGCCCATTTAAAATTCTTCAAAAGTTTGAGATGCACGTAGAAAAAACCGTTATAGTTTTTGTATTATATAAATATAACTAGAGATAAGGTTATATGACAAAAGTTCAATTGAAAAAACATTTCTAGGTAACTAATATTTGCAATAATGAAAAATCTTATTTGTTTTTCCGTGAACCAAATCTTTAGTTAAACATGGACAAATTTAAAACCGATAGAATATATTATTAACTATTAAAATATAAATATTTGTAATGGACTTTATGGTTACTATTCTCGGTTAACATTATTATGGTTCAATTTGATTTTAACAATATGTTGTTTTTGTTGGGCACTTTAAAATGGACTTTATTCCCCACACTTTTTTTTATTTATTTTTGCAAATAAAAAAATCTAGTTAAAAAACATTGTATAAGCAAACATTGCAAAACATATAAAGTTTGTTTGGTAATCTAGAAAATAAACGAATAATATGCCCTTGGGAATGCGAACAATTAAAAGAAAATTGGCAAAAAAGAAATACATTTTCAGACATAAATTTGCTAATTAGGTGATTTTTATTTTAATTTGCTATAAAGTGATTTCCGCATGTTAAATTACAATTTTACCCTTAACTTCGAAATTGTCAAATCTCGTGAATGATTGTCTGTGAATGGTATTATGTGAATGATTTTGAGTGAATGATCGTTGTGAATGATGAATTGTCCCTGTGAATGATCAGTGGTCTCTGTAATTGATAAATAATACATGTGAATGACGAATATTATTCGTGAATAATCCACGTGAATGGTGAATCGTGAATGATCTCCTGTGAATGATCTATGTGAATGATTTTATGTGAATGATTTTTGTGAATAAGTTCTGTGAATAAAGGTAAATTTGTCATTTTAAATACGAAAATCAAACAATTTAGAGTTATTTATATGATAAAAGACCTTGGAAAGACAAAGTGTCTCGAGGTACTAAACATCTATAAAAATAGATGTTATGTCAAATACTTCTAAAAGAAGTAAAATATATATTTGGTTATAAAGAACCAAAATTATATGCCATTGAGCATTTATCTATTATACATAGCATTTGCTAATAATCTACATGTAGAATATAACTCAACCCTTATGCGTATATATTGGGTTGAGATTAAATGTGATTAACTTGGGATTATTAGAATTCCCAAATTTTGGTATAAGTTGTTTTGCAGATGAAGAATATTTAAGATCATATAAAGTGAAATCACAAAACAACAGTCTAGTGGTGTTTCCAGTACGTGCCTTTGGTCGCCACTTATTAATGTCAAAACCAATGCTTCAGAAGGCATGTAAAGAATGTGCAAAAATGCTTATTTCGGAAGATGAAGCTCCCAGGGGGAGCAATAGAAGGAAACACATTCACTCAAAGACATATTTGAGAAGGTGTTTATTTGTGAAGATAAGGTTTCCAGGTGAAGCCATAATTATGTGCGTGGTTGCACTCTTTTTCCCTCATCATGGTTTTTATCCCAATGGGTTTTTCCATGGTAAGGTTTTTAACGAGGCAACAAGAACACGCCAAAAGGTAGACATTTGTGGAAGAAAAAAATGTGCTCCCAAATAGCTCTTTGCAAAAGATATTTGCTCCGGGAGATGATGATTTCAGGGGAAGAAATGATGAAATGCGTGGTTGTACTCTTTTTCCTATATCGTGGTTTTCATCTCACTGAGTTTTTCCACGAAAAAGTTTTTAACGAGGCAACAACAACAAAACACGCAAAAGAAAAAGTAAGGAAGACAATACCTACAAGACTTATAAAAGAAGATCGTAATCGGCTATACCGTCGAGGTTTTCCATGAATACGATATTTAACGCATTTCACAATATTTTAATTAATGGATAATTAAGGGGGAGTGTTAGATAATACCATTGGTAATTATCCATATAAGTTAATAGGATAATTATGTAGATAATATTGTTTGTGTTTATCTAAACACTTAAACCGTCATTGTCTCTCCTATATAAAGGAGAAGGTTTGGTCATTTGTAAGAAGAGAGAAGTAACCAAAAAAAGTTAATAAAGAAACTCAAACTTACCTTGCTCTCCCCATTCTTTTAACGATATATATATACACATATTATTATATTAGTTTTATAACATGTAACGATTTTTTAACGAGTTGAACCAGATTTATAACTTTAGTTTTTATAACCGAATCAAACCAAGCAAGTCCGATATAATTGTTTACAAACAAACAAGAGGAATTCACAAAACTACACCCTTTTATCCCTTACTTCACAAAACTAAACCTAATTCAATATTTTTACATAATTATACTTTTTCAAAATTTTAAAAGCTTGATTTACCATTTAAAAATGACCAAAATTAAAATATTTTCATTTGGGTTCGCTAATTAGTGTTTAAGGTATAGTATTAAGGGGGTAAGATTATTTTGGATTTAATTTTGAGTGTTTAGGTGTAGTTTTGTGAAGTAATTTTGAAATGGGTAGTTTTGTGAAATGTAATTCAAATGGTGTAGTTTTGTAATTCTCCCTACAAACAAAAAGATAACAAATTTTTTTTAATATGAATATTAATTGTATAGTAAAATATAGATTTCAGATTCAACAAATTTTATCTTTGAGTTGTTTCTGAGAATGGAGAAAAAAATTACGAATAAATATTAAAATAAAAAATAATTTATTTTTATAATTTTATAAACTGATATATATGTTATTTTCAAACTAAGAGAGATACAATGTTTTGATTCTTATCGTTACATTTTCTAAACTCTGGTTTTATATACGTTTGTTATATATAATTTTATACATAAAATTTGATTATAAAATATTGTAATATATATTTTCAAAAAAAAAACTCATGTGTATTGTGTGGTTAGTCTTAAAACTCATTGTATGGTATACAAAGTTGACAAAAAAATTAAACATACCATTGCAAAGACTCGATCACTCTAATAAATCTATAAAGATGTGAGATGTCTATAATCTATAGGATCTTAGATATTCTATAAAGTTTGTGTTGTATCTTCATTTTACTATATCAGATTAGATGTTAAAGGTGTCTTTTGAGACTAATCAACTTTCATTTTACTACATAGTAAATTTGTGTGAGGCAAGTGGGTAGTATGTTGGTTCAAAAGAAACGATTAAAAGCAAATGTTATACAAATGTATAGTAATTTACAAGTAAGTAATCTTTTATTTTGTATATATGTCTCAAGTAAATGTTTTGGATGTAAAAGTTTTGAATATATTTTCTTTTACTCTGTGAAAAATTGGATAGTTTGATTTCTACTCTCTATCATCTAAATTAGTAAAAACATAATAAATAGTGATCCGCGGTGGAGTGCGGACATTAACCTAGTACTAGTAATAAGTTTGTTTTTGTTTTTAAATTAATTTTCTTTTCTCCTTTTTTGGGGTTTTTATGTAGTTCGATAATTTGTTTTCAAGACTTATTTTTATTTCGAACAACACATATTTCTTGTAAGAGTTTTAATTCTTCACCTACTAAATGTAATGAAATAAATGGGTATTATAAAGCATTATCAAAATTTTGTGAAATGGTATATTAAAGAATTTACACACTTGCATGGATTCTTTATAATTTTGTTTACACATTTGTATCCATAGTGAAATGACATATGTATATTTCACTAGAATGATACTATTGTTTACATGTAAATGATATCCGATTATATTACCCGAAATTTATCACCAGAGGCAAATAGTATTTGATAAGTACCAAAGTCCAAATGGCCACGCGACATAGTTATAAGTTGTATAGGTCGTTTTGGTTAAAGCCAAATTTTTAAAAATATTTTCGATTTTTTTTCGCGTTTATAATTTTATACCCCATACAAAATTTTATTTTTTATATCTGAAAACACCAATATTTTTTTTTTTAATTTTACGGATTTGATAAAAATATTTCAAAAATTGAAAAAACAAATTTAAAATGTTTTTGATAAAAGCATTCAAATATGATTATAAAATGGATTTTAAAATAATTTTTTTTTAGGGTTTAGAAATTAAAATTCACCCTTTGGGTTTGCAAATCCAAATCTAAGATCATTTGATTAGTTTAGGTTTAAAATTTGTAAATTTCGATTTTTTTTAAAAAAAATAAAAAATGAAATGATTGTAACCCCTACTTAGTCCAACAACCTTCGATTATGGCTGCAACTTGAGGATTCAGGTTCCGTGGGATCTCAAATCTTTTATTCTTGAAACCAACCGCTACTACAACTTGTGGAGCACCTGTACTTTGATGTTATCAAACATAGTTGCTGAAATGTATTTTTATTATCCAAATGTCTTTTTTGGAGTGGAAAGTACATGAGTCGGATTCAAATTACCGAATAAAGGATTGGAAGGAGGTCACTCAATGAGTGGTCCCTGCATGTTGACTAAAACGCCTGACCAAACGGAAAACGGAAATCTCCGTTAGGTCAATTTAAATATCCGTTACGATCCGTCATGGCTCCGTTAAACAAAAAAAACGCCAATACGGGCTTAATTCTAGGGCTCTTTTTCAATGTTAGGCCCAATAAAGTAACAATACATAAAATCATCACGTGGTCCGCGTAACAGAGGATCAGTAAATTCTTTCGTTCCGATATATAAAAGTCGTCGCCGCTTACCCTTTACTTATTATGTCCTAGAGCTTTCGAGAGACGAATTCGCTTACATCTTCTTGTAGAACCTTCTTCGTCGACGCATATACGCCTTCTAGATCGCTACCACTCGTTTCAATGGAGTTTTGGGGTAAACGATTTTGTAACTTACTTCTTCGTCGACGCATCTACGCCTTCTAGCTCGCTACCACTCGTTTCAATGGAGTTTTGGGGTAAACGATTTCGTAACTTACTTCTTCTTTCTCTACGTTCGTTGGTTAGGGTTTTCGATGAGCTTTTCCTCGTTTTCATAGTATTTCAGTGTATCTTATTTTTAACTCACATTTGTTGTGGAAGATTGTTGATCAAGTCAACAAAATATCTCCTTGATGTTATCATTCAACAAAATTAAATTAGAATTAATTTTGTAACATAATGGTGACAATTATGTGGAAAATAAATTATAATTAATTCACCTTGTAACTCCTATTAGAGTGTGACTACATAACGAAAATCATTGTTTCTTTCATAAAACATGTTTTAGAGAAACACACATTCATATACTTTACGCCATAGTTTTGAAGTCAAATATTTAGTTTAAACTTTAAAGTAAGATATTAAGGTTAGTGATTTACTAGACTTAGATATGTAGATACTCAAAACTGATTTGTTAGTTTTATTACAAAAATTGTGCATGAATATTTATCTTATAATTCAAGTTACTATATATTCACCGTTTTTTAGAAAGTCTTACCACGTGACTTTGCACATGTCAACTAAATTAAAACGACGACGTTTTAGCCTTAGACAAGTTCTCTTACAACTTTAGGAGATGCATGATCAAATCAAATTAAATCAAAAGTAAGCTTAAGAAGAGACAATAACCAAAATTTAAAAGATCTTTAATAAATAATGTTGGATTATAGTTAATACAACAACAATGTGAGAACAACTCAACATCCAAAAGATAAAAAATGGATAAATATTATAGCCAGAGATAAAATCAAGAGTGAACACTAGACAATGAATCATCATAACATGTGTTCATAACAACTTGGAAGAGATGTTAAATCTCTCTTTATCCTTAAATCATATAAGGAACGTTGCTACACAAAAAGAAATTGTCAAAAATATAACAATCACATAAATAAAAACAAAACAAAAAAATATATAACTTCTATAAAATCCGAGAATTGGTCTTCACGTGACAAATGAAATTTTGGGTAAATGATTTTTTAAAAATATTTAATTAGTTTTATGTATTATTATATATAAGGGAGAAATAAAGGGAAAATAAAAAATACATTTATTATTAATAATATTATTATAAATTTTCTAAACTATTTTGCTTACATACACGATGATTCAAGTTTGATAAACAATTTTCTAATATTTATGCAAATATTATAAATGTAACTTCTTTTAAATGTTTGATAAATATTGATTTATTCTTATAAATATGTAAACTTATAATTTTTTATCTACATCATACAATTTTATATTTTTTGAAATCTAAAGCTATTATAATTTTTAACATCTTCATTAATGAGTTTTTATCTAATTCTCATAAAACTATTTTTGTTAAATATGCTTTGTTTTATATTATCCAAATTAATTTGTGGACATATATCTTTAACGTCTTTTTAAGTGTCAAACATATTATTTCGTAGAATAAAAACATATGTAACAAACTTTCATTTTAATTGATGATTTTTATGTAAAATCTCTAACCAACACTAGTAAAAAAAAACAGGATACCCACGAAAATTTTCGTGGGTTTTTTGCCTGTTTTTTCGTGGGTAAGCCACGAAAAGCCACGAAAAATTTTCGTGGGTATAGCGTCGTGGGTAGAAATTTTCGTGGCTTTTTCGTGGGTATGATACCCACGAAAATTTTCGTGGCTTTTTCGTGGGTAGCATACCCACGAAAATTTTAGTGGCTTTTTCGTGGGTAACATACCCACGAAAAACCCACGAATAATAACCTGGGAAATTAGCCACGAAATACCCACGAAAATTTTCGTGGGTAAATTGCCACGAAAATTTTCGTGGGTTTTTCGTGGTTTATGAAAATACCCACGAAAAACCCACTAAAAATTTCGTGGCAATTAACCCACGAAAATTTCGTGGGTATTTCGTGGGTGCTCAACAAACCACGAAAAACCCACGAAAATTTTCGTGGGTAGTCTGAAATTTTTTTTAAAAAAATAATAAATCAATTTTGATTTAAGAAATTATAATTTTAAAATTAAAATTAAAACATATTTAAAAAGACAATAATACTTGAAAATTTAAACCACAAAGCAAATAGTTTTACAAAATTCATAGTTATATAAATTAAATAAAGTTGTTGCAAAATACAAAACACTACATATCATAATCGAAATTCCCAAGCGAGTTCAGATGGGTTGTGTTGAACTCCTCGAGCTGGATCCCGCCTTGAGGTGCTGTAGTCGGGTCTAACGTGCCCTGACTCTGGTCTTCTTGGTCATTCGGGTTTTGACCCGACCCCGTCGAGCTTCCAGCTTCAAGGCGATCTAACCTTCCTTGAGTGCTAGTCTTGAACGCGTCGAACTCACTGCGCGTAACCTCTTGTGTCGAGGACGCATAATGGTTGTACGGTTGATAGAACTGCGTCTTCGCACTACCAACGCCGTAGGCCTCTCCGTATCTCGGGTTGACCTTCTGCACATTTAAACATTACAAAATTAATACAAAAACATATTAAAATTTATAGCAATAGAAAATTAAAAAGATTTACCTCTAAATATAACCGGTTGACTCGTTGAGTATATGTCTCTTCACCCGGTGAATAAGCCGTACTCGACGTACCTTCGTACGGAGAAGCCTCTTCTTCAACCGCCCTAACAACTCCCTCAATGAAGGGATCACTGTAGGTGTCATCTGGGCGTCGATGTGTCTTCTTGACTAAATCAAGAAGAGAGTGATCCCGGGATTGGGGATCCTCTTGTTGCTGTATTTGTTAAAATTTAAATGTACACGTTAATGTTACATTTATTCATATGTATTTATTAATGTATTTATAAAACTTACCAGAGTATAATTGATTTTGGAGAATGAATTGGGCCCGCCGTAGTGAACCCATTGCAATGCTATATTTCTTTAACAAAAACTCAAAACTAAAAAAATATTACAAATTTTTTTTATTACATCTATATTACAAATTTTGTATTTAAATAATATAAGTCTACCATAAAACACAAAACCACATTTTTTATATGTTTGTTCTTTTTCAAATTTTTATTTTTTTTATTGTTAATATATTACATTTGGTTTTATTTATCTCATTGTGATGTTAGTATAATTTAAGAAAAATATTATTTTTCATTAATATTATTGTATAACTGAAATTTTATATTTAATACTTTTCAAATTGAATCAGAGATAGCAACTTCTCTACCGGTGATGACACGTCAACATATTCTGCTTTTTTATTCGCGATATGATTGGTCCACTATGCTTTTGTGTGGGCCCTTCTTCTTCAATGTATTTGAGCTATTAAACAAAACATCTATCTCCTCTTTCCTCCGAATTTGTGTCCGACGGTTGTCTCCGGCGATTGTCTCCGGCGCCTAGATTGTACAGTTTTAGCTTCTCTAAAAATCATTTTTGTCATTAGCTTCCACCGATCCCATCATTCTACACAACCTTGAAGCCTTCTTCTCACCGTCCTAACCCCTCCGATCAAATTTCTCCGGCGACTCATCTGTGGGTACGACGATTTGAATAGGATAAGAACTGGGAATCGGAGACTCAATAGATCAAAGTAACAAAGGAAAATGAAGGCAAAAAATAGTATAAGAGAAGTTTATTCAAAGAAGATGATATGGGTTCTTTCTTGGGAATTAGACATGCCTTTTTCCCTTGCTCTCTTCCTCTATTTATACTATGATTTACAAATAAAGACATTTAAGTCTTGGCTCATTAACACGAATTAAATGCATTTAAAGCAGCCGTTATGTCGTCATCGAACTCCCTAACCGTCGGAGTCCGCTCGCCTCCCCTCGCCCTCTTGTCGAACTGAAAGCGGATATGGGCCCTCCTTCGGCCCATCATATTTTGGGGATTTCTAGAGAAACGGGCCTGTTCTTCTACTGGGCCTCGACCAGCTCCTTTAGCGGGCCCTGGCACCAATTTGAACACCAACAGAAGGCCCCCTAAGTTCGATGTTTTCCCGTCGAACTCATCGGACTTAGATAGTCGAACTCATGCTTCCCGTCGAGCTCATCGGGTTTAGGCAAAACGAACTCTTTGACTGCCGAGAGGAAACGGATCGCCAAATAAATCTTCTCGGATCCCGAGGATTTCGCGGCATTCGGACTTGGAGGAGTTAAACCCTTAATTATTAGGAGAAAATCCCGCCAATTAGGTCTCCTCGGATCCCGAGTATCGCGTTGTACGATACCCTTATAATTAAAAAATATTAAAAGGTAATGATTCGTTTTTTTTCGAAAAGGTGGGGCGGCACGGTTTCCGTAGCGTCAGGTGACGTCACTTTAAAACCGGATGACATCACTTTTAAAATTTGATTTAAATAGGCAAAAAAAGAAACGAGGGTCTCCTTCCTATCCTTTGCAAACAAATACTCGCTCATCCTTCAGAAAGAAAGCAACGAATCTTCATCTTTATATTTTTTTTCTTCATACACCCGAAAAATTCCGACAAAAATGGCCCCCAGAGAACCACGACGGATCGTTACCCAGGCCAGCGATCAATTCGGCCCCTACCAGAGTACGTTGTCGACGGAAAAATCCCTTGAAGTTCTTCGCCGTTCATGCGCAATTCCCGAGGCGGTGGAGCTGGTGCTGCCCCGTGAGGGCGAATCGCCGGAAAGTGTCCGCCCCGGATTCTGTTGCGCTTACGAGGCGTACTTCTCCGGAGCCGGACTGTCTTTCCCAATCCCGGATGCGTTGATACTCTACCTGCATCAGCTAGGTATCGCCTTCCCCCAAGCCTTGCCGAACTTCATCAGATCGGTGTTATGTGCCCTGACGGTGGCGGAGGAGACCGGATTTGCCTTTGGCGTCCCGGAGTTGATGGAGTTGTTCAGCGTCCGCATCTCGAAAACGAGCGGGACGTTCGCCATTTACCCCAACACGAACCGGAATCTGGTATTTGGCTTTCCTGAGAAGGACTCGGGCTGGATGGACCGGTACTTCTTCTTCCGCGTCACGAAGTCCTCCGTCGGGGACATGCACGAATTCATCGGCCGTAAATGGGCCGCGACTTGCGGTAAGTTTTTAATTTTTTTTTTTACGCTTCGACTTGGAAGAAAAAATGTTTCAAAAAGAGCTTTCGCCTCGGCCCCTTTAGAGCTCTTAATAAAATAAAGTAGAATTTATTTCAGAGACCCAGACGCGCCTCGACGACCTCACGCGCTTCGAGGACTTCTACCGGGTCGCTGTCGAGGCCTCGTCAAAGTGGAATTCCTTCTCGCTGGAGAGGATCCATGGGGCTTGTGCCCGCGCGTGAGAGCGGACACTCAGAGAGTCGGCCTCTCCTCGGCTACTTGCGGAGTCATCTCCCCCGACCTATCGGGCGAAGAAGGAGAGAGAAACCCGGCTCACAGCCTTGGCTAAGGCCAAGAAGGAAGAGATCTCGCGCTTTAAGGCGAGCGGGGAGAAACCCAAAGTCAGCCTAGTGGTTGATTGGGTCCTCCAACAGGCCCCGGACGAGCTGCGGGCCGTGGTCGCTCCGCCTTGCGCAGACGACGACGCGGAGGAGGAGGAGGAGAGCCTGGAGAGGCGGAAGAGAAAAAGGGGGGCCGAAGATGCGGACTCGTCTCCCCGCACTGACTCGAGGACGAGGTCCAGAAGCGCGGACCCCGTGAAGGCCCGCGGTGCAACCATGCCTCCCCCCACCGCCCGCTCGGACCGCTCCGCCCCGCCTGGCGGCGTGAGCCAGGTCGCCCAGCAGCGGCCTACTCTTCGCCGCGAGGGATCCAGCAGAGGATCGGTCTCTCGTCTTGAAACTGGTTAGCTTTCGCTTCGAGGCTGACGTGTGCTCGTTCTTGTTTTGCAGATCGCGAGCGCGTCTCGAACCTATTCCGGACCTTTTCGTATCAGGGGCTCGAAATCCCGGCGCTGGAGAACATGCGCGATCCGGTGAGGGACTTATACGCCCGTCACTCCATTGCCTTAGCCGAGGTATGACTCATGCACCTTCTCTTCGTTTTCGTGAACGCTTATATGTATGTTTTTTGGTTCTTACACATGCCTTCTGCTTCAGTCGGCGACGACCTTCAATCGTCTTCTTTGCGGGTACGAGGGGATGCTCACCGAACCCGGATCTCTTCAGCTCGACATGAGCAGGGCCAAGGAAAAATTGGCCCTGGCGGAGCGGTCACTCGAGACCATGCGCATCGCGTCAGAAAAGAACGCGGATAGGCTGAGGCAAGTCGAGGATTATCGTCGCCAACGCGACGAGGCGAGGACGGCGGCTGCCGCAATGGAGACAAAGGTGGCCCTTATGCTGAAAAGGGCTGAGATTGCGGAGGAGAAGAGCTCGCGGTTCGAGCGAGAGCTGATTGCGGCGGAGGAGAGTTCGCGGGCGATGTAGGCGAAATACGAGGCTCTCCTCACACTTCGGGATCGCGATCTCCGACTCTCCTCCCACGAAGCCAGGCGCGATGTCAAAGGTGCCGGGGTTGCGGTGATAAACCAGGTGAAGGACCACCTCCTGCTCCTGAAGAAGCGATCTCGGGTGGAGCGCGAAGTGGCCGAGATCCGAGCCAACCAGGAATTCCTGGTCGGGATCCAGAGGGGCGATTACCCTGATCTCGAGGCGGAGGCGGCGAGCATGGCCGAGGATCTGCCGGTGGTTGAAGCGAAGCTGGACGCTATGCCTCTTCCTTCGCTGGACCTGGTCGAGCTGGCCAAGAGGTTCGAAGACATGCTACCTCCCGAGGATGCAGTTGGCTGTGAGTCAGCTCTGGTTCTTGTGGAGCCACGAGCGGTCAATGAAGCGGCGCCGCTGGAGATAACACCACTGGCTTCGGCATCCTTCGATCAATTCGGATCGATGACCGCTAGCCTGACCGTCGAAGACGCCCTTAACCTCAGGGAGGGCATTCGCCCCGAAGGGTTCGAACCGCCGGTCACAGTTCCCGCCGAGGGGGGTCAAGAGGTCGAACTCGCTGAAGAGGAGTCGTCGCAGCCAGGGGCTGGAGAGAGCGGAGCGGTGGATGAAGAAGGTCAGACATGAATGTGGTCATGTCTTTAAACAGGGGCCTGTCCCAAAAACTTTTTTTGTTTGTTGTCGTTGTTTTGTTTTAAAAATGAATTCGTTGAGCGCAATATTACTTTGGCCTCATGGAATCCATTTCTTGGCTTTTCATATCTTTGTTTCTGCGTACTTAGTCGTTTTTACGGAAAAGCGATATTCGCTGCGATCGGACCTTTAATTGGTTCACCTCATCCGAGTCTTCTAGATTTAAGATTTGTTATAGTCTTTAAGTTCCTTGGCAGAATTGTGCTGACAACTTGTGAACGCTTGGGTTCGCCGTGCGTCGTTTAAGTTCTTTCTATCGAACTGTTATGACGGATTAGTTATGGTTTGCTCGCTTGATCGTTAAATTCTCCGGTGGAACTGTGTTGATCGCTAAGTTCTGTACATCGAACTGTTTAGATGTGCATCGTTAAGTTCTCTCTGTCGAACTGTTTAGATGGCTTTAACACGGTTTGCTTTCTTAATCGTTCAAGCTCTTTGACCGGGCTATATTGATCGTTCGCGAACCCTGGGATTCGATATGCATCGTTGAGTTCTTTCTGTCGAACTGTTTGGATGGCTTTTAAATGTAGTTCGCTTTTTGAATATCTTTTGTAGGAAAAAGATTTTATTTATTTATATAGCTGGACCCGATCAAATGACACGGGCTGCCTACGTACCCGAGTTGGGATCAAGCGTGAAACGTAGTTCGGTTTACAATAGAGCGAATTTAAGCATAAAATTTCTTGAGGTTCATGATGTTCCAAGGTCTTTTGACGTTGTTCCCTTCGGAAGTTTTGAGACGGTAGACTCCCGGGCGGATGATTTCGTGTACGATGTATGGTCCTTCCCACTTGACTCCGAGTTTAACAGCGCGATATTCGGCGGTGTTCTCAAAGACCTTTCTTAGTACTAGGTCTCCGACTGATAGGGTTCGTTGCTTTGTCTTCGAGTTGTAGTATCGGGATGCGGATTGCTGATAGTTTTGAATCCTGATCATTGATTGATCTCTCTTCGAATCCAGGTTGTCGAGGGATTCTCTTAGCATCTCGTCATTGTCCGCTTCGATCAGAGGGTTCTGAGTTCGCCTGATCCCTGGGACTGCTGCTTCGGCAGGGACGATCGCTTCGACTCCGTAGACGAGGGAGAACGGTGTTTCCCCCGTCGCCCTGCGCGGTGTGGTCCGGTAGGCCCAAAGTACCCCTTCGAGCTCGTCGTGCCATCCTCCTTTGCGGGAATCGAGGCGCTTCTTGAGACTGTAGAGTATTGACTTGTTCGCTGCTTTTGCCTGTCCGTTTCCCTGCGGGTAGCGAGGTGTAGAGTATTGTACTTTTATTTTCCAGGTCTGGCAGAATTTTTCGAACTTTTTTGATATGAACTGGGAGCCGTTGTCCGTGACGATCTCGTACGGGAGTCCGTGCCTGCAAATGATGTTTTTCCATAAGAACTTGCAGACCTTTGTGTCGATGATTGCGGAGTAAGCCTCGGCTTCGACCCATTTGGAGAAATAGTCGGTCAAAACGAGAAGGAATTTTCTTCCGTTGGTTGACTCGTGCAGCGGGCCGATGATGTCCATGGACCACCTCATGAAAGGGTAGGGGGCGGAGACGGATGACAATGGTTCAGACGGCTGGTGGATGAAAGGAGCGTGGCGCTGACACTTTTCGCAATGTTGCGCATATTTAATGCAATCGTCGGTCAAAGTGGGCCAATAATATCCTTGTCGACGAACCTTGGTGGCGAGGAGACGACCACCGGAATGGTCCCCGCAGAGTCCTTTGTGGACTTCCCTCATGACGGTGTCGGCGACTTCTCCGTGGACACAAAGGAGATAGGGCCCCTGGAAGCTCCGCTTGTAGAGCCCCCCCTCGATCATGCAAAACCCGGCGCCGATGACCTTAAGTTTTCGAGCCTCCCATTTTTCGCAGGGACTTCGCCTTTCGAGATGTAGTTTCGGATTGGCGTCCGCCGCTCATCGATGATTGTTTCGCCGAATGGGCGGACTCCTCCCGCTTCTTCCCTTTCGGGATCGCAAGGATCGGGCCGGTCGGATCGATGCTAGGTCGGTCGATGCACTCCACGGAGATGTTCCTTCTTATGTCGTGTCGGAAGTTGATGCTAAAGCCGCCGGGCGTCCGCCGAAGTGTTCTCGCCCCGGGGACTTTGACGAGCTCAAACTTGTCGAACTCCTTGCAAAGCTCTTTGGCGATGGCGAGGTAGGCCTCCATTCTTTCGTCTTTGGCGGAATATTCTCCGAGAACTCGGCTTACAACGAGCCGGGAGTCGCGAAGACCGAGATATTTCGACCCCAACGCCGATGGAGAGGCGAAGACCGGCGATCGGTGCCTCGTATTCTGCTTCGTTGTTCGAGGCGGGAAAACGTAGCCGAAAAGATTGCTCGATGACTTCTTGATTGGGCGATCGCAGCTTGACGCCGATCCCCGATCCCAGCTTGGATGAGGCCCCATCAACGTGCAAGATCCAGGGGAGAGTACTTGTGGACTCGGGATCTTGCACGGGGAGTTCTATTATGAAGTCGGCGAGCACCTGGGCTTTCGCGCTAACACGGGGCTTATATTCCACATCATATTCGCTGAGTTCGATTGCCCACTTAGAAATTCTTCCGGACTGGTTCGGGCTGTGTAGAATCGTTCTAAGGGGGTGCGATGTGAGCACTATGATCGAGTGGGACTGAAAATAGGGTCGCAATTTCCTCGCCGCCGTTACAACCGCGAGGGCGAGTTTTTCCATCATCGGGTACCTGGTCTCGGGATCGGTTAGAGTTTTGCTTGTGTAAAAGATCGGTTTCTGTTCGCCCCGATCTTCTCGTTTGAGGACTGAGCTGACGGCCGAAGGGGACACCGCGATGTAAAGAAAAAGGGGCTCTCCTTCCTCTGGTTTAGCGAGGATCGGTGGTTTCGAGAGGTATGACTTTAGCTGATTGAAAGCCTCTTCACACTGCTCGTCCCAAACCCAGCTTTTGTTTCCCCTTAGAAGGTTGTAGAAAGGGAGACATCGATCTGTTGATCGCGAGATGAACCTGTTAAGGGCTGCGATCTGTCCTGTGAGCCTTTGAGTTTCCTTCACGTTTCGAGGTGACGGCATATTTAGGAGAGCGTTGACCAGGCTAGGATTCGCTTCTATCCCTCTCTTGGTGACTAAATACCCGAGGAATTCTCCGGAAGGTACGGCGAAAGTGCACTTTTCCGGGTTAAGCTTCATGCCATACTCTTTGAGGAGATCGAAACACTGTCGGAGGTGTTCGATATGCTCGTCCTGCTTTGATGATTTGACGAGCATGTCATCTATATAGACTTCCATGACCTCGCCCAACTGTTTCTCGAACATTCTGTTGACAAGTCTTTGGTACGTCGCTCATGCGTTTTTTAGGCCGAACGGCATTACTTTGTAACAGTAGGTTCCTCTGTCCGTTATGAAAGAAGTCTTCTCCTGATCGTCAGGATGCATCGAGATTTAGTTATAGCCTGAAAAGGCATCCATGAAAGATAAGAGCTCGTGACCGGCCGTTGCTTCCACAAGTCGATCGATGTGAGGGAGCGGAAAGCTGTCCTTGGGGCACACTTTGTTGAGGTCGGTGAAATCGACGCATACTCTCCACTTCCCGCTTTTCTTCTTCACGACGACCGGATTTGCGAGCCACTCCGGATATTTCACCTCCCTGATCGATCCTAAATTCAGGAGTCTCTGTACTTCGTCGTTTACAGCCTTGGCTCTATCCGGACCCAGCTTCCTTCTTTTTTGCCTAACTGGCTTGTAAGTCGGATCGACGTTCAGCTTATGAGTTATTATCGTTGGGTCGATCCCGGTCATGTCCTCGGGCCCCCAGGCAAACGAGTGTATGTTGCTGGTAAGGAACTGAATCAATTCGACCTTCTGTGGATCTGAGAGCTGCATTCCAATTTTGACGGCTCGGGAGGGATTGTTCTGATCAATTGGCACTTCGATACTAACGCCGTCGCCCCCTCGGAGCTTCTTTTCGGCCCCGCTGGGTCGGGCGACGTTGGCTAACTGCTATTTGACGGTGAGCTTGTGTGCGCTCATGTAGCAAGAGCGTGCGGTCTCCTGGCTTCCTTGTATCTCTTCGACCCCCGTCGGGGTAGGGAACTTGAGGCACTGATGATAGGTCGAGGGTACCGCCTTCATCTGATACAGCCAAGGAGTTCCGAGGATAGCGTTGTACGCAGCAGGGCTGTCGAAGACCGTGAATTCCACGAGCTTCGACGTTCCTTTGGCGAGGACGGGAAGGCGGATCGTTCCGAGAGACATAGTGGTCTCACTGGTGAAGGCGATGAGTGGGGCGGGGGCCCCCTCTACTTCTTCCATACTGATTCCCATCCTTGAGAGGGTGCTGAGGAAGATGAGGTCCACGGAACTGCCCGTGTCGATCAGAATTCTGGACACCTCGAAGTTGGCGATGTCTAGTGAAATGACCAGGGCATCGTCATGGGGCCTGGCGAGGCGGAGAGTTTCCTTTTCCTCGAAGGTGATGACTGGTCCGTCGAGTATCCCGACTTTCCTTTGGTGCTTTTTGATCGAGTTCATCGAAGAGCTAAAAAGCTTGGACCCTCCCATGATCATATCGATCCTTTTCTTGGGGGTTTCTTCGTTCTCGTTATCGGCTTCGACTCCTTTGGGCGGTGCGCCACCGACTCCGACGGAGGAAAGTCTGCTTCTCTCGGCCTGAGCGATGGTTTCGAGGTCGAAATCAGCGAGGTCGCCGGCTGACCACTTCTCCATGAGGATGGTTTTTAAACGGTAGCAGTCCTTGGGGTCGTGGCCTTTTACCCCGTGGAGCTCGCAATAAGCATCCTTGTCTCTGATCCATTTGTTGCTTGGCAGCGAACCGCCTCGCTTTCCCCCGGAGTCTTTGCCCACGGCGAAGGTTTGCGAACTTCCGCTGGCTCGGCGATTGTCAGGTTTCTTGGACGGACTCTGGGGAGTGGTCTTAGGAGGCGGTCGATACTTCTTGCTTATCGCGAGCTTATCTTCCTCGAACTCCATCCAGGTTGTGGCTCGGTGAAGTGCATCGTGGATACTGGTGGGCTTGTTGATCACGATCTCCTCGCGGAAGCGCGACTCGTGCCAGAGGTCGTGTTTGAGGCAGGAGATCGCCGTGGAATCGGTGATCCCGGGTAATCTGGACAGAATTTCCTTGAACTTGGTTATGTACTTTCTCGGGGGCTCGGCCCGCTCCCGAACATGGTTCCACGTGTCGCCGTCGGAGAGTCCCCGGTATATGAAAATAGAGTATTGTTTGATGAAGGCGGTGGTGAAGTCGGTGAAGCTATCGATCGAGCCAGGTTCGAGGTGGGTGAACCAGACTAAGGACGGTCCGGAAAGGTTCTCGGCGAACAGCCTACAAAGGCCGTCGTCTTGCTCGTGCTCCTCGAACCGTACCGCCCGGCGGCGATGCGGAAGGCGGTGAGATGCGTCTTGGGATCTCGACTCCGTCGTAGGACGGAAGTTTGATCTTTCTTGTATCGCGGACGCGCAGCCGATGCGATCCTCCGAGTAAACGGGGTTCGCCCGGTTTCTTCAATAACTCGGTTGATTTCTCGGAGCGCAGCTTATTGCTTCGTGGATCTTTGAGTTTATTCCTCGGATCTCGGTTCGGATCTCCTCGAAATCTTTCCCGCCCGTGTCCGCTCCGCGCAAGGCTTCGGTGCGTGTCGCGTGAAGTCGGTGTTGGCTCCTCGCAGTTTTGTCCGTCATTCGCCGTTGCCGCCCGAGTGGGGGTGCCATCGGTGTTCGTTCGTTGGGGGGTTGGAGACTGGTAAGCACGCCTTCTATCTTGTCGAAGCGCTCGGTTAGGGTAGAGGTCGCCTTCTGTTGCTCGGTGATTACCTTCTGGAGGTCAGTGAGCAACTGGGCGAAGTCGACAGATGAGACATTTTGAGAGTTGGTGATATCCATGAAAAAAGGTTTGATTTTCCTCTGTTAAGAATTAAAGATGATCTATCAATTCTCCCTCCTTCTAGCGCCAAATTGTGGGTACGGCGATTTGAATAGGATAAGAACTGGGAATCGGAGGCTCAATAGATCAAAGTAACAAAGGAAAATGAAGGCAAAGAATAGTATAAGAGAAGTTTATTCAAAGAAGATGATATGGGTTCTTTCTTGGGAATTAGACATACGCTTTTTCCTCGCTTTCTCTTCCTCTATTTATACTATGATTTACAAATAAAGACATTTAAGTTTTCGCTCATTAACACGAATTAAATGCATTTAAAGCAGCTCGTTATGTCGTCATCGAACTCCCTAACCGTCGAGTCCGCTCGCCTCCCCTCGCCCTCTTGTCGAATCGAAAGCGGATATGGGCCCTCCTTCGGCCCATCATATTTTGGGGATTTCTAGAGAAACGGGTATGTTCTTCTACTGGGCCTCGACCAGCTCCTTTAGCGGGGCTGACACCAATTTGAACACCCACATCATCCTCCGTCTTCGTCTCCACAACGAAACCGACATCCACCGTGAGAACCGCGACGTAACCCAACATAAACCTCACGAGCGTCGTCATGCTCTTCGAGCTGCTTAAATCGATGTCGATCTCTAAGTAGTTAGATCCTCTGTGATAATCGCATCTCACATTCTTCGCCACGACGAAGGCTCCGAAACTCCCCGCCGCGGAATTAATCACCCACCGGCCTTCCCACGACTATGCTCACGATTTTGAACCTCTCTTCGCGAAACGAATCGTCGCCGTTGATTAGTTTGTGGAGGAGCGAAGCGGAAGGGATCGGATCCTCCGTCGGGAGATTCACGGCGAGGACGAAGGCGTTGAGAGATTCGCCGCGAGATTGGGCGTTTTTGAGCGCGTGAGATACGCGGTCGTCCTCACGCGCCATGACGTGGTCGAGTTTCGCGGCGGATCTGAGCCAATCGACGGCGATGAGAGGGAGGAGATAGTCGTCGCCGGGAGATTTCTGATTTGTTTTGAAGTAGTTTTTTGATCGGAGAGAGAAGACGTCGCCAGGAGGTGAAGCCCAGCCGTTGGATCCTGTGTTGAGATCCACGTGGCGGAATGTTCCGGGTTAATTGTTTCGGTTATCCAGTCTGGTATAGTGGAGATTAAACCGGTTATCTCCGGTTTAGTTATAAAGGGATAAATAATTGTAAAATTTCATAATTTTAGTTATATTTTAAAGATCAAGAGTTCGAATGCGAACAATTTATTTGTTTAAACACAATAAGCTTTTTTATTAA
This sequence comes from Cochlearia excelsa, assembly GCA_963556525.1. Lineage (NCBI taxonomy): Eukaryota > Viridiplantae > Streptophyta > Magnoliopsida > Brassicales > Brassicaceae > Cochlearia > Cochlearia excelsa. The sequence goes on along the minus strand of OY748330.1, from coordinate 17,448,185 downwards.
ATGTTTGAGGGATAATTCAATTTTGTACCCGAATTCTAGTAATAAATTTGTATTTGTTTTTAAATTAATTTTCTTTTTTTCCTTTTTTGGGGGTTTTATGTAGTTCGATCATTTATTTTCAAGACTTATTTTTCTTTCGAACAACACATATTTCTTGTAAGAGTTTTAATTCTTCACCTACTAAATGTAATGAAATAAATGGGTATTATAAAGCATTATCAAAATTCTGTGAAATGGTATATTAAAGAATTTACACACTTGTATGCATAGTGAAATGACACATGTATATTTCACTAGAATGATACTATTGTTTACATGTAAATAATATCCGATTATATTATCCGAAATTTATCACCAGAGGAAAATATTATTTGATAAGTACCAAAGTCCAAATGGCCACGCGACATAGTTATAAGCTCTATAGGTCGTTTTGGTTAAAGCCAAATTTTTAAAAAACATTTTTTGATTTTTTTTTGCGTTTATAATTTTATATCCCATACAAAAAATTATTTTTAAAATCTGAAAACACCAATATTTTTTTTTAATTTTACGGATTTGAATAAAAATATTTCAAAAATTGAAAAACAAATTTAAATTTTTTTTGATAAAAACATCCAAATATGATTATAAAATGGATTTTAAAATAATTTTTTAGGGTTTAGAAATTAAAATTCTACCCTTTGGGTTTTGCAAATCAAAATCTAAGATCATTCGATTAGTTTAGGTTTTAGATTTTAGATTTGTAAATTTTGAATATTTTTATTAAAAAATAAAAAACTGGGTATATGAGATTTTGTTTCAATCATCATACCTAAATGTTGGTATTCAAATTAATATCTAGGCCCATTAATGACGTAGATCGAGGCCCAGCATGAATTTGAGTCTGCGTCCCTGGAGGACCTAAAAGCGGATGGGCCGAAGGGGGCCCATACTCGACTATTATCAGTTCGACAAGAGGATGAGGGGAGGTGAGCAGACTTCGGCGGTTAAAGAGTTCGATGACGACATAACGGTCGTCTTAAATGTATTAAATGCGTACTTATGAGCTAGGGTGTAAAAGCCATTTATTTGTAAATCATAGTATAAATAGTAGATGGAAACAAGGGAAAAAGGCATGTCTAATCCCATAAAAAGAACCCATATTATCTACTCTGAATAAACTTCTCATACACTATTTTTGTCTTTAGTTTCTCTTGTTACTGTGATCTATTGAGCCTCCGATTCCCAGTTCTCATTCCATTCAAATCATCGTACCCACAATTTGGCGCTAGAAGGAGGGGGCAATTGATAGATCACCTTTGACTCGTAACAGAAGAAAATCAAATTTTTTTTCATGGATATCACCAACTCTCAGAACGTCTCATCTGTCGACTTCGCCCAGTTGCTCACTGACCTCCAGAAGGTAATCACCGAACAACAGAAGGCGACATCTACCCTAACCGAACGCTTCGACAAGATAGAAGGCGTGCTTACCAGTCTCCAGCCCCCTAACGAGCAGAACACCGATGGCACCCCCACTCGGCTGGCAACGGCGAATGACGGACAAAACTCCGAGGAGCCAACACCGACTTCTGCGACCCGCATCGAAGCCTTGCGCGGAGCGGACCTCGCCGGGAAAGATTTCGAGGAGATCCGAACCGAGATCCGAGGAATAAACTCAAAGATCCACGAAGCAATAAGCTCCGCTCCAGAGATCAACCGAGTTATTGAAGAAACCAGGCGAACCCCGTTTACTCGGAGGATCGCATCGCTGCGTGTCCGCGATACGAGAAAGATCAAACTCCCGTCCTACGACGGAGTCGGAGATCCCAAGACACATCTCACCGCGTTCCGCATCGCCGCTGGGCGGGTACAGTTCGAGGAGCATGAGCAAGACGACGGCCTTTGTAGGTTGTTCGCCGAGAACCTTTCCGGACCGTCCTTAGTCTGGTTCACCCACCTCGAACCCGGTTCGATCGATAGCTTCACCGACTTCACCACCGCTTTCATCAAACAATATTCTATTTTCATAGACCAAGGACTCTCCGACGGTGACCTGTGGAACCACGTTCAGGAGCAGGCCGAGCCCCTGAGAAAATACATAACCAAGTTCAAGGAAATCCTGTCCAGGTTACCCGGAATCACCGATTCCACGGCGATCTCCTGCCTCAAACATGGCCTCTGGCACGAGTCGCGCTTCCGCGAGGAGATCGTGATCAACAAGCCCACCAGTATCGCGATAAGCAAGAAGTACCGACCGCCTCCTAAGACCACTCCCCAGAGTCCGTCCAAGAAACCTGACAACCGCCGAGCCATCGGGAGCTCGCAAACCTTCGCTGTGGGCAAAGACTCCGGGGGAAAGCGAGGCAGTTCGCTGCCAAGCAACAAATGGGTCAGAGACAAAGATGCTTATTGCGAGCTCAACGGGGTAAAAGGCCACGACACCAAAGACTGCTACCGTTTAAAAACCATCCTCATGGAGAAGTGGTCAGCTGGTTACCTCGCTGATTTCGACCTCGAAACCATCGCTCAGGCCGAAAGAAGCAGACTTTCCTCCGTCGGAGCCAGTGGCGCACCGCCCAAAGGAGTCGAGGCCGATAACGAGGACGAAGAAACCCCCAAGAAAAGGATCGACATGATCATGGGAGGATCCAAGCTTTTTAGCTCTTCGGTGAACTTGATCAAAAAGCACCAGAGGAAAGTCGGGAAACCGAGCCCCGAATACGGGATGCTCGACGGACCGGTCATCACCTTTGAGGAAAAGGAAACAATCCGCCTCGCCAGGTCCCACGACGACGCCCTGGTCATTTCACTGGACATCGCCAACTTCGAGGTGTCCAGAATTCTGATCGACACGGGCAGTTCCGTGGACCTCATCTTCCTCAGCACCCTCTCAAGGATGGGAATCAGCATGGAGGAGGTAGATGGGGCCCCCGCCCCACTCATCGCCTTCCCCAGTGAGACCACGATGTCTCTCGGAACGATCCGTCTTCCCGTCCTCGCCAAAGGAATTTCGAAGCTCGTGGAATTCACGGTCTTCGACCGCCCTGTTGCGTACAACGCTATCCTCGGAACTCCTTGGCTGTACCAGATGAAGGCGGTACCCTCGACCTATCATCAGTGCCTCAAGTTCCCTACCCCGTCAGGGGTCGAAGAGATACAAGGAAGTCAGGAGACCGCACGCTCTTGCTACATGAGCGGACACAAACTCACCGTCAAATAGCAGTTAGCCAACGTCGCTCGACCCAGCGGGGCCGAAAAGAAGCTCCGAGGGGGCGACGGCGTTAGTATCGAAGTGTCAATTGATCAGAGCAATCCATCCCGAACCGTCAAAATTGGAGTGCAGCTCTCAGATCCGCAGAAGGTCGAACTGATTCAGTTCCTTACCAGCAACATACACTCGTTTGCCTGGGGGCCCGAGGACATGACCGGGATCGACCCAACGATAATAACTCATAAGCTGAACGTCGACCCGACTTACAAACCAGTCAGGCAGAAAAGAAGGAAGCTGGGGCCGGACAGAGCCAAGGCTGTAAACGACGAAGTGCAAAGACTCCTGAATCTAGGATCGATCAGAGAAGTAAAATATCCGGAATGGCTCGCAAATCCAGTCGTCGTGAAGAAGAAAAGCGGGAAGTGGAGAGTATGCGTCGATTTCACCGACCTCAACAAAGCATGCCCTAAGGACAGCTTTCCACTCCCTCACATCGATCGACTTGTGGAAGTAACGGCCGGTCATGAGCTCTTGTCTTTCATGGATGCCTTTTCAGGCTATAACCAAATCTTGATGCATCCGGACGATCAGGAGAAGACTTCCTTCATAACAGACAGAGGAACCTACTGTTATAAAGTAATGCCGTTCGGCCTCAAAAACGCAGGAGCGACGTACCAAAGACTTGTCAACAGAATGTTCGAGAAACGATTGGGCGAAGTCATGGAAGTCTATATAGATGACATGCTCGTCAAATCGTCAAAGCAGGGCGAACATATTGAACACCTCCGACAGTGTTTCGATCTCCTCAAAGAATATGGCATGAAGCTTAACCCGGAAAAGTGCACTTTCGCCGTACCCTCCGGAGAATTCCTCGGGTATTTAGTCACCAAGAGAGGGATATAAGCGAATCCTAGCCAGGTCGATGCTCTCCTAAATATGCCGTCACCTCGAAACATAAAGGAAACTCAAAGGCTCACAGGACGGATCGCAGCTCTTAACAGGTTCATCTCGCGATCAACAGATCGATGTCTTCCTTTCTACAACCTTCTAAGGGGAAACAAAACCTGGGTTTGGGACGAGCAGTGTGAAGAAGCTTTCAATCAGCTAAAGTCATACCTCTCGAAACCACCAATCCTCGCTAAACCAGAGGAAGGAGAGCCCCTTTTTCTTTACATCGCGGTATCCCCTTCGGCCGTCAGCTCAGTCCTCATACGAGAAGATCGGGGTGAACAGAAACCGATCTTTTACACAAACAAAACTCAAACCGATTCTGAGACCAGGTACCCGATGATGGAAAAACTCGCCCTCGCGGTTGTAACGGCGACAAGGAAATTGCGACCCTATTTCCAGTCCCACTCGATCATAGTGCTCACATCGCACCCCCTTAGAATGATTCTACACAGTCCAAACCAGTCCGGAAGAATTTCTAAGTGGGCAATCGAACTCAGCGAGTATGACGTAGAATACAAACCCCGTGTTAGCGCGAAAGCCCAGGTGCTCGCCGACTTCATAATAGAACTCCCCGTACAAGATCCCGAGTCCACAAATACTCTCCCCTGGATCTTGCACGTTGATGGGGCCTCATCCAAGCAGGGATCGGGGATCGGCGTCAAGCTGCGATCGCCCAATCAAGAAGTCATCGAGCAATCTTTTCGGCTGCGTTTTCCCGCCTCGAACAACGAAGCAGAATACGAGGCACTGATCGCCGGTCTTCGCCACTCCATCAACATTGGGGTCAGAAATATCTCAGTCTTCTGCGACTCCCAGCTCGTTGTAAGCCAGTTCTCCGGAGAATATTCCGCCAAAGACGAAAGAATGGAGGCCTACCTCGCCATCGCCAAGGAACTCTGCAAGGAGTTCGACAAGTTTGAGCTCGTCAAAGTCCCTAGGGGCGAGAACACTTCGGCAGACGCCCTGGCGGCTTTAGCATCAACTTTCGACCCCGACATAAGAAGAAACATCCCCGTAGAATGCATCGACCGACCTAGCATTGATTCAACTGGCCCGATCCTTGCGATCCTGAAAGGCAAGAAACAGGAGGAGTCCGCCCCTGCAGGAGAAATAGTCATCGATGACTGGCGGACGCCAATCCGAAACTACATCTCGAAAGGCGAAGTCCCTACTGAAAAATGGGAGGCTCGAAAACTTAAGGTCATCAGCGCCAGGTTTTGCATGATCGAGGGGGGGCTCTACAAGCGGAGCTTCCAGGGGCCCTATCTCCTTTGTGTCCACGGAGAAGTCGCCGACACCGTTATGAGGGAAGTCCACGAAGGACTCTGCGGGGACCATTCCGGTGGTCGTCTCCTCGCCACCAAGGTTCGCCGACAAGGATATTATTGGCCCACTTTGACCGACGATTGCATTAAATATGCACAACATTGCGAAAAGTGCCAGCGCCACGCACCGTTCATCCACCAGCCGTCTGAACCACTGTCATCCGTCTCCGCCCCCTACCCTTTCATGAGATGGTCCATGGACATCATCGGCCCGCTGCACGAGTCAACCCAACGGAAGAAAATTCCTCCTCGTTTTGACCGACTATTTCTCCAAATGGGTCGAAGCCGAGGCCTACTCCGCGATCATCGACACAAAGGTCTGCAAATTCTTATGGAAAAACATCATTTGCAGGCATGGACTCCCGTACGAGATCGTCACGGACAACGGCTCCCAGTTCATATCAAAAAAGTTCGAAAAATTCTGCCAGACCTGGAAAATAAAAGTACAATACTCTACACCTTGCTACCCGCAGGGAAACGGACAGGCAGAAGCAGCGAACAAGTCAATACTCTACAGTCTCAAAAAGCGCCTCGATTCTCGCAAAGGAGAATGGCACGATGAGCTCGAACGGGTACTTTGGGCCTACCGGACCACACCGCGCAGGGCGACGGGAGAAACACCGTTCTCCCTCGTCTACGGAGTCGAAGCGATCGTCCCTGCCGAAGCAGCAGTCCCAGGGATCAGGCGAACTCAGAACCCTCTGATCGAAGCGGACAATGACGAGATGCTAAGAGAATCCCTCGATAACTTGGATTCGAAGAGAGATCAAGCAATGATAAGGATTCAAAACTATCAGCAATCCGCATCCCGATACTACAACTCGAAGACAAAGCAACGAACCCTATCAGTCGGAGACCTAGTACTAAGAAAGGTCTTTGAGAACACCGCCGAATATCGCGCTGGCAAACTCGGAGTCAAGTGGGAAGGACCATACATCGTACACGAAATCATCCGCCCGGGAGTCTACCGCCTCAAAACTTCCGAAGGGAACAACGTCAAAAGACCTAGGAACATCATGAACCTCAAGAAATTTTATGCTTAAATTCGCTCTATTGTAAATCGAACTACGTTTCAGGCTTGATCCCAACTCGGGTACGTAGGCAGCCCGTATCATTTGACCGGGTCCAGCTATATAAATAAATAAAATCTTTTTCCCTCTACAAAAAATGTTCAAAGGCAAACTATATTTGAGCCATCAGAACAGTTCGACAGAAAGAACTTAACAATGCACGTCAACCCTCAAGGTTCGCGAACGATCAATACAACTCGACCAAAGAGCTTAAGCGATTAAAAAAGTGAACCGTATTTAAGCCATCTAAACAGTTCGACAGAAAGAACTTAACGATGCATATCGAACCTCAGGGTTCGCGAACGATCAATACAACTCGATCAAAGAGCTTGAACGATTAAAAAAGCGAACCGTATTTAAGCCATCTAAACAGCTCGACAGAAAGAACTTAACGATGCACATCTAAACAGTTCGACATAAAGAACTTAGCGATCAACACAGTTCTACCAGAGAACTTAACGATCGAGCGAGCAAACCATATCTAAGCCGTCATAACAGTTCGATAGAAAGAGCTTAACGACGCACAACGAACCCCAGTGTTCGCAAATGGTCAGCACAATTCTGCCAAAGAACTTAACGACCAAGAAAGCAAAACATATCCAAGCTATCTAAACAGTTCGACCGAAGGAACTTAACGATGCGCATCGACCTCTACGGTCCGCAAATAATCGACACAACTCTATACAAAAATTCGAAACAGTCGATACACTAAAGGCCTAGGTTATCAAAATGACTCGACAGAAATGAGCTCAACGATACAAGCCGACCCCCTAGGTTCTCAACGATCGGTACAGTTCAAACAAGGAACTTAAAGACTATAACAAATTTTAAATCAAGCCACCAACGGATCGACCTAGAAGACTTGGACGAGGTGAACCAATTAAAGGTCCGATCGCAATGAATAGCGATTTTCTGTAAAAACAACTAAGTACGCAGAAACAAGGATATGTAAAGCCGAGAAATGGATTCCATGAAGCCAAAGTGATATTGTACTCAACGAATTCCTTTAAAAAAAAAAGCAACAAAACAAACAAAAAAAAATTTGGGACAGGCCCCTGTTTAAAGACATGACTACATTCATGTCTGATCTTCTTCCCCCGTCGAGCTGCTTGTTCCCGCCCTTGTCTGCGTCGACGCCTCTTCAGCAAGCGCGACCTCGCGACCCTCCTCTATGGGACCCGCGACCTGCGGCTCGGACCCTTCGGGACTGACGCCCTCCCTGAGATTTTGGGCGTCTTCAACGGACAAGCTGGCGGTCATCGATCCGAACTGATCGAAAGGTGCCGTCGCCAGTGGCGTTACCTCCAACGGCGCAGCATCGCCAGCCACATGCGTGTCCGCGAGGACCAGAGCCGATTCGCAGTCGACCGCGTCTTCGGGAGGCGGTGAATCGTCGAACCTCTTGGCTAGCTCATCCAGATCTAGTGAGGGAAGCGGCATGGCGGCCAACTTCTCTTCGGCCACCGGGAGGTCCTCGGCCATACTCGCCGCCTCCGCCTCGAGGTCGGGGTAATCACCCCTCTGGATCCCAACCAGAAAATCCTGGTTGGCGCGGATCTCTGCGACCTCGCGCTCTACCCGAGAGCGCCTCTTCAAAAGCAGGAGGTGGTCCCTCACCTGGTTGAACATCATAACCTCGACGCCCTTGACGTCGCGTCTGGCTTCGTGAGAAGAGACTCGGAGATCACGGTCTCGAAGTTTGAGGAGAGTCTCGTACTTCATTGACACCGCCCGCGAACTCTCCTCCGCCGCGCTCATCTCCCTCTCGAACCGAGAGCTCTTCTCCTCCGCGATCTCGACCCTTTTCAGCATGAGGGCCACCTTGGTCTCCAGCGCAGCAGCCGCCGCCTTCGCCTCGTCGCGCTGACGTCGGTAATCCTCGACCTGCCTCAGCCGGTCGGCGTTCTTCTCAAATGCGATCCTCATGGTTTCGAGGGATCGCTCCGTCAGGGCCAGCTTTTCCTTGGCCCTCGTCAGGTCAGACTGAAGGGACCCCGGGTCGGTGAGCATTTGTTCATAACCACACAGCAGGCGGTTAAAAGACGTCGCCGACTGCCACATTACAAACACAATAAATCAGCAAAAATTTCGAGATGAATACAAAAGAACCTTGCAGCAAGCAAAATTTACGTACCTCGGCTAAAGCGATCGAGTGGCGGGCGTACAAGTCCCTCACGGGATCGCGCATGTTCTCCAGCGCGGGAATCTCCAGGCCCTGGTAGGAGAACGTGCGGAATAAGTTCGAGACGCGCTCGCGATCTGAAAAGAAACCAAGTCACTTACGAATGTACCTTTCTATCTAAGCAGTTTAAAAATCAGTTAGAAATCTACCAAGTCAGTTAGAAATCTACCTCTCCGGTTCTCCGCGTTGACAATCAGGAGCCGCTCCTCCGATCCCCGGGCACGGTTGGCCTCCGGCGCAGTAGAGCCTCGACCAGCCCCATCGCGGCGAGAAGTCTTTCGCTGCAGAGTTGTACGGTCCGCGGTACTAGGAGAGACGGAGCGGTTTGAAAAGGCTGGCGGGGGGCGCATGATCGGCTCCTTGGCCTTTACCGGGTCCGCGCTCCTAGACCTCGCCCTCTCACCAGCACGAGGAGATGCATCCGCATCATCGTCACCTCTCTTCCTCTTCCTCCTTTCGAGGCCTTCTTCCTCTTCTTCCTCCTCCGCGCCATCCTCGAGGCGGGGCAAAGGAGCGATGGGGCCCAGCTCATCCAGAGTCCGCTGGAGGACCCAATCAGCCACTAAACTGACTTTGGGCTTTTCCCCGCTCGCCTTAAAGACCGAGATCTCCTCTTTTTTTATCTTGGCCAAGGCCGCAAGGCGGGCCTCCCTCTCCTTCTTCGCCCGATAGGTTGGGGGAGACGACTCCGCAGGCGGAGAAGCGGGCCCTCTGAGTGTCCACTCTCTCAGGCGAGCACAGGCACCGTGGATCCTATCCATCGGAAAGGAATTTCACTTGGAGGAGGCTTCGACGGCGACCCGGTAGATATCCTCGAAGCGCGTGAGGTCGTCGAGCCGCGTCTGAGTTTCTGAAACATAGGAAGATGTGTCAATTTTTAAGAACCCTAAAAGGGGGCCAAGGCGGCGATCTCTTCTACACAACGAGAAGTTCTCGGTTAAGACATAAATACTTACCGCAGGTCGCGGCCCATTTGTGACCGATAAACTCATGCATATCCCCGACGGATGACTTCGTGATACGGAAGAAGAAATACCGGTCCATCCAGCCCGAATCCTTCTCGGGGAAACCGTACACCAAGTTCCTGTTGGTGTTGGGGTAGATAGCGAACGTTCCACTCGTTTTCGAGATGCGAACGTTGAATAATTCCATCAGCTCCGGAACGCCAAAGGCGAATCCGGTCTCCTCCGCCACCGTCAGTGTACACAGCACTGACCTGATAAAATTAGGCAGAGCCTGAGGGAAGGCGATCCCGAGCTGATACAGGTAGAGTATCAGCGCCTCCGGGATCGGAAAGGACAAACCTGCCCCGGAGAAGTACGCCTCGTAGGCGCAGCAGAATCCTGGGCGAACGCTCTCCGGCGATTCGCCCTCACGGGGTAGCGCCAGTTCCACCGCTTCGGGAATCGCGCATGTACGGCGTAGCAACTCCAGGGATTTCGCCGTCGAGAGGGTACTTTGGTAGGGGGCGAACTGGTCTCCGGCTTGAGTAAAAATGCGTCTTGGTTCTCTGGGGGCCATTGTTTTCGTCTAATCGGAATCTCGTGAGTTTTGGAAAAAGTTGGAGTTTTTTCTCTCTTTTCTCTCTAGAGGCTGCGAAAAGTTTATGTTTGCAAGGATGAAGAAGAGCCTCTCCGTTTTTACTCTATTTATTTAAATCAAATTTAAGGGTGACGTCATCTGACGCTACGAAAACCGTGCCGCCCCACCTTTTGGAAAATCGAATCATTACCCTTTTAATATAATTAAATTACTAGGGTATCGTTTGGCGAGATACTCGGGATCTGAGAAGATCTAGTTGGCGGATTTTCTTCTTGGCAATCAAGGGGTTCGCCTCTCCGCGTCTCGGTTTGGCGAAACCTTCGGGATTCGCGAAGATCTAATCGGCGACCTTCTTCCCCCCCCCAACGATCAAGGAGTCCGCTTATCTAAGTCCGATGAGTTCGACGAGAAAACATCGAACTTAGGGGGCCTTCTGTTGGTGTTCAAATTAATATCTAGGCCCATTAATGACGTAGATCGAGGCCCAACATGAATTTGAGTTTGTGTCCCTGGAGGACCTAAAAGCGGATGGGCCGAAGGGGGCCCATACTCGACTATTATCAGTTCGACAAGAGGATGAGGGGAGGTGAGCAGACTTCGGCGGTTAAAGAGTTCGATGACGACATAACGGTCGTCTTAAATGTATTAAATGCATACTTATGAGCTAGGGTGTAAAAGCCATTTATTTGTAAATCATAGTATAAATAGTAGATGGAAACAAGGGAAAAAGACATGTCTAATCCCATAAAAAGAACCCATATTATCTACTCTGAATAAACTTCTCATACACTATTTTTGTCTTTAGTTTCTCTTGTTACTTGTTACTGTGATCTATTGAGCCTCCGATTCTCAGTTTTTATTCCATTCAAATCATCGTACCCACACTAAATAATGCGAAGCTATTCCCTTGGGGCTCTAACACTATATGAATATCTTAGCCTCCAGGATTTGAATGTTCTTTTTCTTGACAAAAAAAAAAAAATATGTTAAGAGAAATTCACAAAACTACACTCTTTCAACTTCTCCTTCATAAAACTACACCTAATTTAAATTTTTCACATATTTACACCATTTTAAAATTTTAAAAGCTTGATTTACCCTATAAAAAATTACCAAAATTAAAATATTTTTATTTGGATTCACTAATTAGTGTTTAGGGTACAATATTAAGGAGGTAGGATTGTGTGGGTAAAGTTTATTTGGATTTAATTTTGAGTGTTTAGGTGTAGTTTTGTGAAGTATTTTTGAAATGGTGTAGTTTTGTGAAATGTAATTCAAATGATATAGTTTTGTAATTCTCCCAATATGTTATTGGTCAACATTATATATGTTCGGTGAACAAACCAATCTAATTCCTTTATGATTATCTCGAAATGGTAACTTGATAACTTAACTTATTTTAGATTAAAAGCACCATATTGTTCTAAGTGAAATAAATATCATGTCTAATTTTGTAGAATAATTTAAGAGAAAATTTGGAAAAATGACTCGTATATGTTTTGTATTTTGAAAAGTAGACCTTTTTTTTTTTTTTTTGAAAACAAACTCTTTTTAGATGACATTTGACTTTTTTGCCCACATTTAAATTAATAATTAATTATTATTGAATAAAATTTAAATCAGAAAAATATAATTAAATTTTATATCTTTAAAATCCAAACTCAAAATGATATATTTAATAATAATATCTTTATTTTTTATCTTAGATAAATTTGTAGTATTTGTTTTATATTTAAAATGTGATTATAAATAAATCTATTAATATTTTATGTTTTCCTACCAATGTTCGATATCCTATATATAATGTTTAATACGTCGGGTTACGAAGATGGTATAATACGTCGATGCGTCGTTGGTTTCGTTAATCAATACATCACAGGAGATGAAAGCGGTAAGTCGGTTAAATACAAAGAAAAGAGATAAGATGAAGAAAAAGCGGAAAACAATCGATGAAGAAGGAAAATTAATTGAAATCATGATTCAAATTAAAACCTAGAAATCCCAATTCACATTAAATCTCTCAAAAGTTATCGTATGAATTGATCCGATGTTTTTAGGATTTTTTATATTCAGGAAATATAGAATATCTATATTTTAAAATAAATAATTATAAAATATTTATAATTTAAAACGAAATTTTATATATTTAATAAATATTTATATTTTTTCAAAGATATAGTTCTTAACTAAAAATTGGACAAAAAAGTAAAACTACATATAAAAGAGTTAGTTTCCAAAAAATAAAAAGAAGGTATATTTTTCAAATTTGTAACTCAAAAGAGTTACTTTTCAAAATTCCCCATAATTTAATGGCTCCCACTTAAATTGAACACGTCAAACCGAAATGTTTCTTTTTGTTATTTATGAAAAACATAATTCTATATGCTAGCATATTAATTCAAATATGTATACTTATATTCATTGCTTAAATCCTTTTAGTTTACTTTTTTGGCTTGGAAATATGCTCTCCTTATTTTTAATATATAGATTTCATTACTTATTTATAAATATTATAAAAAATCTTTTCATTATTTATTACTTTAGTTTATTTTTATTTACCATTTGCTTAATAGATTTGTACCTTGAAAACTACACTAATCTTTGTCTAACATTTGTCGGAAATGTAATTTAATTTGAGAAGAGACTTTTTTCGAAAAGTTTACGTTGAAGTTAATCATTTTGTTCAAAACTCCAACATAAGCTTTGACATTGACATTGCAGTATTCATCCCTCCAACAAGCTTTGAAAACCGGACCGGAAATCAACTTTAAAATATTACTAGATAGATGGTCGAATTAGTTCAAAGCGTTGAATCGAGTTTTTAGAATATCTCTAATGTTTAATTTATATATATTGGTATATATGTGAAAATAAAGAATGAAGAACATTACAAAACTACATACACTTCAAATCCTAAGTTTTGTACACAATGACAAATACCAAAATTACAAAATTCAATTTTAAAGAAATAAACGGACATATGAGAACAAAGGAATCTAAAGAGCTAACCTATGAAATATCAAAAATTTAAGGGAAAAAAATTTAGATGACCTTGGTTGGCATCATAATATCTCAAGTAACCCACAAAGAAAATAAATAACTAGATTGAAAATAGTGTTTTTTAATACCGAAACAGCCCTTCCCCGCGTGTTTGTAAAATAAAATAATTACAACTTTGCCATTATGTAAACTTTTCAGCGGGAAATTTAAAAATCAGCAATAAAAGAGCGATAAATTTTAATAACGAGATTGCCATCGTCTATTTTTTGACACGAACATCTCAGCCAGTGATCCTTTGGTTGCTGACTTTACATTTGGCGAAGATGTTTTTGTTTTGGATGATTTGATTTGGCGGAGTAATTTTTCCCGCTGAGATGATTGTCCTTCCTCTGCGTATTTGTTTTTATTAGCTGAGATGTTTAAAAAACGAAGTGGTATTTCTGCAAATTTAGCGGATTTGTTGACTTCGATTGCTGAGTGATATTTTTTAGCCGATTTATTTAACTTTTTGGCGGATTTGTTTTGATTGATTGTTGAGTTTTAATATTATATTGAGTTGTTTAAAAATAAACCGCTGATTTATTTTTAAGTAATTGTTGAATTGTTTTCCAGCGTAGTTGTTTCACACGTCTGCTGATTTGTGACTAAAATTGAAATTGCGAGAATGACCCCTTTGGCAGCTGTTTTTAATGACGACACTGCGGAGTTGTGGTTCTTGTTGACTAGTTTTACGCGATCGCCGATATGTTTTGTCTTTGACAGCTGAGTTAATCTTTGCTAATCTGACCCTCTCGTTACTGCTGTTTTGTATTTCGCTGATTTTTTTAATTGTTTGGCCACTGATTTATTAAGTTATGCTGATATTTCAATTATTTGAACCGCTGATTTGTTCTCTTTACTTTATAAAACTCTTGCGGACCACTAAACATGTTAATATTGTTGTTTACAAAATGTGTATGTTGGTTTGTGGTGTTGATCAATATGAATTGTAATGAACTTATAATCTATAATCCCTAAACTAGCTTATGTTCGAAAAGAGAACTATAACGCGACTTGGAAACATAACCCGTAAACATAACCCTAAACATAACACTTATATGAACTATACCGCGACTTGGAAACATAACCTTAAACATAACCCTTATACCTCTAGAGGAAACATAACTCAAAAACATAACCCCTAAACAATGCCTTTGTGGTTTCATTTATTGGTTACGCGCTTGTAAGTTAATGTTGTTGTTTGTTTTGTAAGTAAATCTTTCATGTTTAGGTAAGTGTTAGTTAAATTTGTAACCTCTTAACAATCGAAAACATACATAAACCCCTAAACATCAAATAGGATTTAGTCTAAGAAGGAAATCATTCATTACAACAATCATAGAAACATGAAAAGATAGCGACAATGTCTGATTAAAACCATAAATTAACAAGCATAACAACTCCCAAATAGAAGAGAGCAAGAGAAAGCTTCTTGAAGGTCTTCTTCAAATCATCCATCTTTGTAGTAGTTTTGTGTAGCATTTCATGAACCATTGCTAAAGTATCGATGTTATCTCCACGGTTAATGGGTATGGTTTATTATTGTTTATATTCTCTCTTTAAAAGAGACATTATCGCCGACTGAAACATTTTTTGACAAAAAGATGTTTGATAAATTAGTGAACACTTGGTCAACAAAATGAACCCGTAAACTGGAAATAGAACAAAGTTTTTGAAAGTGTCATTATTCATTACAATGCTCATACAAACATGAAAAGGAAGTGACAATTATAGGTGTTACTTGAAAAGTTAACAACAACTGTAAGAATAACCAAAGAGAAGACAACAAGAGAAAGCTTATTGAGCTGTTTAGAGCTTGTTTATTATCTTATACATTGATGATGATTTCTTCTTCCCCAGCTTCACCTGTCAAGAGTCAAGTAACAAAAAAAAGACTCATTAATATCTGGTTGTGTTTGTGAAGAACCTCGAGCTCTCTAATGGCAGCTTCTGCTTTGGCCTTCTGTAGATTCTCCCAAGTTGCTATCTTGGCTTCCTCTCTTTGCACTATGCAAATGTTATGTTCAAACATTAAAGAGTTGTGCAAGAAGAAACAAATCAATGTGTTGAAGAAGCAGAAGCTTCTTCAGAGTTGTCTTCAACCTTAGGTTGCTCTCTCCTAATAACTCTGCAAGTAGAAGACAACATGACTCTTCTCTTTGGGCGCTTGACCATTTTTGCTCCTCCTTTATCCATTTTCACTTCTCTCACTTCCCCTCTACAAGGAATCTCTCTAAGAGGTGGCTCAATCACAAATAAACAGTTAAGATTCTTAGGACTAATCTCTTCGGGGCTCATCCGAGTAGCAATATCTCTTCTTGACACCACCACTGGAGATTGCGCCGCCGTCGTCATCATCTCTTCTTCCTTTGTGCCCTCTTCTTTATCCTCTGCACAACATTTCCATGTTTTTTTGTTTAAAGGGTATTCATATTAAAGCAAGAAATAAAATATTACATCCCAAATGGGTTAGTAGTTTAGGCAAAGGCCCATTAAATAAAACCCAAAAAGAGAACTGAAAAGCCTAATATCAAAGAACCACACAACATTAAATATTTTATCTAGAATTCGAATTGTCGTTGAACTTCAATGGCAGAGTTAATACCTGCAGAGAGAGTTAGAAGAAAAGGTAAGAGAATCTTTCAGCGCATCCAAATTTGTATCATCGCCGATGCAAGATCAGAGTTTGAATCCCTTATGCTAGAGATCTTGTTTCTAATTATGTTGTTTACCGAGCGAATGATGACATCAAACAGTTTGAATATTTGAGCATGTCTCCTTGCATTCCTCTCCCTCCAAACACAGTAGATCACACACTGCCATGCTATTAACACCAAGACTCTCTCTGGTTTAGACCCGACGAAGTTCTGTAGTAATTGAAGATTTGAATCCCATTCTCTTGTCGGAGTAAAGGCACACCGAGAAGAAACATGTTGCCAAATTGCCCAGCTATAATGACAGAGAAAGAAGAGGTGGTTTCGAGTTTCATTTCCTTGATTGCACAAGCTACATATTGGCTCCGTTGTTAGACCCCATCCGATGATCCTGTCCGCCGTCGGGCTCCGGTTCAACACAAACAACCAAGTCAGAAAATTATGCTTCGGAATACCTCTAGAGCATCAGACGATCTTACTCCATGAGCATAAAGGTAAATGAGGCTTTAGAAGCTTATAGATCTGCCCTGTTGAGTATTTAATTTGTGGTTTATCCTCAGGGATCCACTGATAGTAATCCTCATTTTGTGTGAGTGACAAAGATGAGATGAATGCCCACAAGACCACTTGAGAGTCTGATCTGGCCGGAGGAAGTGTCCATTGATCACGATGCCATAGTTCTATGAGGTTGATGTCTTGCCTTAACCTGAGCCTTGTTGTGTTAGATCCCAACAAATAGTCTTCTACCTTACCATAAGGGCTCCAGTTATCAGTCCAAAATCTTGTTGCCCCACCATTCTCTACTCTCCTTTTTAATCCACGGGTAAGCCACTTCTCTAACCTTAATTAGTTTGTTTGTCAGCCACGAGTTGCTTTGCTTGCTCTTGACTAACTAGAAGTTGTTTACAGTTCCTCGAAGCACACGTGATGTGAACCAAGCCACCCATATAGACCCGGATCTGAAAAAGAGGAGCCAAATAAGCTTAAGCAAAGAAGCCTGATTCCAGTAACAGAGATTCCTTATACCTAAATTTCCTTCTTCCTTACTACAAGTAACTGTTTCCCAACTTACTCTTGCCGAATAGCTGCCATCATAACTTCCTTTCCATAGATATGCATTGCACAAGGAATGAATTTTTTTGATAATTGCTTTAGGCAACACAAACGTTGCACACCAAAAATTTGAAATGCCAGCGATGACCGTGTTTATTAACAACAACCTGCCTGCAAAAGAGAGAGTCTTTGTCGTCCATGAGTTAATCTTGCCCTGAACATGAAGGATAAGGGGTGAACAATTTGTTGCATTTAGTTTTTTAGTAGTAAGAGGAACACCCAAATATCTGATTGGAAGACGACCGTGGTCAAGACCTGTAGAAGCTTTTATGATAACCACCTCCTGATCCGATAAGCCATACGTAAAGAAGGTTGTTTTTGGGAGACTGGCCGCCAATCCAGATTTGTCCTGAAACTCCTTAAGAACCTGAAGCACATTGATTACAGAACTAGCCGAACCATCGACGAAGATAAGCAGGTCATCCGCGAAGCAAAGATGTGTTAGTTTTGAATCTTTACATCCATGGTGATAACCAAATCTTGCTTCAGCCGCCGCCTTGTCTAGCATAAGTGACAAACAATTCATGGCTATTACAAAAAGGTAAGGAGACAGAGGATCTCCCTGTCGTAAACCCCTCTTTCCTCTGAAATACCCTTGAATTGTTCCATTGTATCCCACCGAATAAGAAGGTGTACAAATGCAAGCCCTGAGCCAATTAATAAAAATATCAGGAATGTTCAGGGAAGTAAGACAAGTGAAAAGGAATTCCCAGCTAAGTGATTCAAAGGCTTTAGCTATATCCACTTTGATTGCAATCCTTTTAGGCCCCTTATTTCTATGATAGCCATTGACCACTTCAGTAGCCAGAATGGTATTATCCACAAGCAACCTATGTTGAACAAAGGCCGTTTGATTTGGCAAGATAAGATGAGGATGAATTAACTTTAATCTGGCCACTAGCAGTTTTGAGATGACTTTATAGATAGTGTTGCAGCAAGCGATAGGCCTGAAGTCACCAATAGCGGAAGCTCCCGGTCTCTTTGGAACAATACAAAGAATGGTAGCATTAGTGGATGAAGGGAGGAAGCTTGAGGAGAAAAAGTTGGCAATTGATTCTAAAACTTCTTGGCCCAACAAAGGCCATACAGCTTTGAAAAAACCTGAAGTCAAACCATCCGGTCCCGAGGTTTTGTTGGAATTATTCTTCATCAGGGTTTTGGTAATCTCTTGATGGTCAGGAGAATATACCATCTTCTGTTGGACTATAGAAGAACACCTGAATGTATTGTAAAGATGAAACCATGAAACCGAGGAAGGTTGTTCATTCTGAACAGAAGGGGCCAAGATTGACTGAAAATGTGCCACTGCATGGGATCCCATAGATATCGGATCATCAATGAGTAGACCTGAAGGAAGAGTGAAGGATCTAATTGCGTTGACTGAATTTCTGACTTTGCAAGCTCTGTGAAAGAAAGTCGTGTTCTGATCCCCCTCTTTAAGCCAATTTATCCGAGATTTCTGCTTGAAATATGCTTCCACTATTGATGATAAAAATGCACATTTGGCAGTAAGGTCTCGCTCTTCCTGAAAAATAGCCGGCGACGGTTGTTGAAGAGCTTGTACCTGCACCACTTTCAACAAACTGTTAGTATCTCTCACTCTCTCTTGAATTTGGGAGAAGTTATCTCTATTAAGTGTTTTTAAATTTCTCTTTATTTTCTTTAGTTTCACACAAAGAAGAGTGAGAGACGTTGCATAGCTGCCAGCCTGATTCCAAGCTTCCTCAACCGTTGGCAAGAATCTATGGTGTTTGGTGAGGTAATTGAAGAAACGAAAAGGTTTGGTACCAGCTTTTGGAAGGGTTACAACCAGATCAAGAATATAAGGGAAATGGTCAGATCTCTCTGGAGGAAGGAAGGAAGCAAGGCTATTTGGAAAGGCATCAACCCAAGGAAAGTTGACAAGCAATCTATCCAACTTTTCTGCGATTGGAGCAATGGGGTTTTTGTTTGTCCAAGTGCAAAGAGTTCCTCTGTATTGCAGGTCAAAAACACCTATCTGAGAAAGAGCATTTCTGAATTCACCCATAGGAAAGGTAATAGCGTTTACAGCTGCAGAAGAGTGCTCATTATGATGAAGGATCTGGTTAAAATCTCCTCCAATAGCCCACGGAGAATTTTGTAGATTTAAAACAGAGTGGATATTGATCAGCTCCACCCAGAGATCCACCCGCTCCTCTCTTAAGTTCGAGGCATAAACAGCAGTATAGATAAAAGGTTGAACTCCCGTGATCAAGATTTCACATGTAATAGTCTGGCGAGATTGGCTCAGCATCGTCACTTTGACATTATTTTTTTCCAGATCACAATAACACGACCATCGGGATCCGATGAGTGATTGGATAGATAGCTCCAACCCATGCAAGTTTTAGACAAAACATGTTGAAGCTGAGGTTCTTTGATATGAGACTCTAGAATAGTACCAAAAATGGGGTTATTAATATTTAGCCAATTACAAAAAGGTATATGCTTATCCGAGTCATTTAGGCCTCGGATATTCCAAAAAAATAATTTTGCACACATCAGGAAAGGTTTGGTAGGTCTCCTTGAGGAGAGAACCTTCAAATGAAGCAATGGACCAAAAAGGGTTAAAATTAAGAGGAGATAAGGTTAACAAAGCTTAGATCTTTGGACATAAGAGGAGGAGATAACACTTCCATGTTTCATATTCAACAAAGCTTAGATCTTTGGACATAGTTTCATAAGATCTAAAGTGAGAGTCTTTTTTGCATGAGAGAGAGAGAGAGAGAGAGAGAGAGAGAGAGAGAGAGAGAGAGAGAGAGAGAGAGAGAGAGAGAGAGAGAGAGAGAGAGAGAGAGAGAGAGAGAGAGAGAGAGAGAGAGAGAGAGAGAGAGAGAGAGAGAGAGAGAGAGAGAGAGAGAGAGAGAGAGAGAGAGAGAGAGAGAGAGAGAGAGAGAGAGAGAGAGAGAGAGAGAGAGAGAGAGAGAGAGAGAGAGAGAGAGAGAGAGAGAGAGAGAGAGAGAGAGAGAGAGAGAGAGAGAGAGAGAGAGAGAGAGAGAGAGAGAGAGAGAGAGAGAGAGAGAGAGAGAGAGAGAGAGAGAGAGAGAGAGAGAGAGAGAGAGAGAGAGAGAGAGAGAGAGAGAGAGAGAGAGAGAGAGAGAGAGAGAGAGAGAGAGAGAGAGAGAGAGAGAGAGAGAGAGAGGGAGAGGGAGAGGGAGAGGGAGAGGGAGAGAGAGAGAGAGAGAGAGAGAGAGAGAGAGAGAGAGAGAGAGAGAGAGAGAGAGAGAGAGAGAGAGAGAGAGAGAGAGAGAGAGAGAGAGAGAGAGAGAGAGAGAGAGAGAGAGAGAGAGACTCTGCTATTACCTGTATCAGTTTTGGAACCAAGTGATGAAGTTTATTCACTCATCAAATCAACACAGCTTCGGCTATGTCCATGATGACCATTGCCTCTGAAAACCCTCTCCGCCACCAAAACACCCGTCGAGAACGGCGAGCCAGCCACCGCTAAACCCTTAACATTACTCGGAGGAGCTTCCACCGCTAAACCCTTAACATTCCTCGGAGAGATGACGGAGACGAAGGAGGAAAGGACGGAGAGGGAGAGAAATTTATAACTATCACCTTGCCGACGAAGAGGAAAGGACGGAGAGATGACCAAGGAGATGAAACGGAGACGATGGAGGATTTGAAGAGGAGATAACGAGGAGGAGTCACAAACGGAGGATATATAGGAGAAAGAGAGCTTTTACCGGCGGCGAATTGGAACCACCTCATGTTCGAATGGAACCACCTCCTGTTATTCCACCGCCGGCGACAAGGAGAAGAAGAGAATGAGAGTTTTAGATAAATTAGGTTATTAATGGGGGAAAACGTCAATTAAATCACGAACTTTCAAAATTCACCGAAAAAAGCATGAACTTTCGCGTGAACCTTTTAAATCATATATTTTTCGTTAACTGACGTTTTAAATCCTGAATTTTTTTTTACTGAGACAAAAAGAGCACAAAGTTGAATCCGTTAACGGAAAATTTGACAGTATATTCAATTCCAGCCAATTGAAGTGCTCGGTTCTTCAAATAAACCTCAAACAGTGTCAAACTATTGCGTTAATAGACTTAACATTGGACTCTTTTGTTTACGTCGTGCTCTTTTTGTTCCGGTAAAAAAAATTCAGAATTTAAAACGTCAGTCTACGAAAAATACATGATTTAAATGGTTCACGTGAAAATTCATGTTTTTTTCGGTGAATTTTGAAAATTCATGATTTAATTGACATTTTTCCCGTTATTAATGTGTTATTTAGTTAATTTTTAGTTTATTTCAATATAATTTTTAGTTCACGTTTTTAAAAAAGTGACATTTTATTAAATTTTTCAAAAAATTAAATTTCCCCCAAATTTTATCTATTTCTAATTTTGTTTAAAAAAAATTAAAAAAAGTAAAAAAATAAAATAATTAACCAATGGCAAAATCGATATTATATTACACAAATCTGGTTATTTAGACTTAATTGCACATTTGTTGGTTATTCTAGCAACCCTCCCTTTTTCAAGGTAAGGTTAGTTGAGAGGATGCCAACCGAAGTCATTTTAGTCCATTTTCACAAAATTTAATGCTAATATGTGTCTATTGAATCAGTTGTCTCTACCAAAACTAATATATAAACTCATAAAAGATAATACCAGCACCACAAAAAAATTATAAAACACACACAATATGTAAATGATATTATTAAAAGAAAGTTAAAAAAATAAATTATGCTTTAAAAACGTGTCAATATAATTAGTAAGAATGATTCAAAAAGTCTTGGTGCCGCAATATAATAAAAAGATGTGTAAAGATAAATAGATGGATTTTATGATCTATAAATTTCAATTTGATTGGAAAATACTCCTTCTGTCCCATTTTAATTGAAGTTTTGGAGCTTTGCACGCTATTTAATATATTTATTTTTATCATCAAAACTTCATTAAATAAAACAAAATCAACCAATAGAAAAAAATATGAAATAACTCAATTGGTCAAAAAAGTTAAATGCATTTAATTTCTGCATAGAAATTTGAACAACATCAAATAAATTGAAACATAAAAAATCCTTCAAAACTTCAATCAAAATGGGAATGAGGGAGTACAACAAGTAATAAATATGAAAAAATAAATTTCTGGAAAATAGATGATTAACTTAATTTTCTCTTTAACTTATCTGCCGAGTTATATTGATTTAGTTATTGTTACAAAAAATATATATATGCAGTATATTTTTTACCAAAAATATCGTGAACATTGTAATGAACAATATATAATGTATTTCTTTTTTGGACATATTACCATATATAATAAATAGGAAGTAATTTGACTTATGTGTTGCCCAAAGAAAAAATTAAGGAAAATTTGTGCAATATATATTTTCAACAAAATGTCTCAATTGAATCTCATTTGTAACTTATGTTACAAAAGATTACGGTGGAGAAGAAAAAATGTTTTAATAGTGGAGAAGAAGAAAACAAAAGAAAAAACAACAATTATATATAAATTTTTCTAAAAAGATAAATAAATTAAAAAAAAAACGTTTATCCATTACATCATAGTTTTATTTAATAAAACAAAGATTAACGACCTAATACTACGATAAATTATTTTTGGATTCACCTAAATAACATGGACAAAAACTTCATTTAAGAGACTAATTGCGTCTTAAATTTTGGATTGAAATATTGGATTAGATATAGTCATTGGGTTTGGTCAAAAAGTAGGAGTAAAGTAGTTGAATAGGTTGTCACGTAGTGTCAGCTGTAAGAAAACATATATATTGTTAAGCTTTTTCAGGATTTTATTGGCTAAGCCATGTGGTCTGCTTACGTATTATCATTAATTAGAATTAGCAAATACATGAAGGTAAAGTAACTTTAGAGAATCTAGTTTTTTTCTACAAGAAAGAGCACAAATTTGATAATACAGAGAATATATGTTCATGAGTTGTTATTATTCCACACATGTGCTGAACTCAAGCCTCTTCTATCGGACTACTCATCATCATCATCATCTTTGGACTCTTTCGCTTGTTTGACTGTTGACATTAAAACAAAATCAATTTCTGAATTGATAGCTAACATAATACATGTTCATGAATTAATTTCTCTCTCCAAACACATAATTAAAAGACAACTTTTCCATTTCCACATTTTTAATACACCCATATTACGGAAGTGACCTTGGTCTAGAGGCAGTTATAAGTCCACATAAGGCAGGTAACACCACCCCACCCGGGATCGATTCCCCGCGCCTACGTTTGTGTAGGATTGGTTAATCAGTCAGTCATTTGTGGCCCAAACGTTACCAAAAATACACCCATACTATTTCGTGGTGTTTTTTTGTAAAAAAAGAATTTGTTCAATCGCTTTTATCTAAATCTTTCTTTTTTTTACATCTTTTATCTAAATCTTATTTCGTAATATTTTCATATAGAAACTTATAAGGAATTTTTCTTATATAAAAATTTCATGGAATAACATAAAGCACATATAGTCCTCTTCTTATTGGCAACGAAAAAAAAACTTAAATCATAAATGTTTCATATAAACTCGGTTTTGACTTTTATATGTAGAAACATTCGCCTCTTAGTCTTGGTAAATATTGTAAACGTAAAAACAACTAATTAACATAGGGGTAAAGTGAGTATATTACCACGATAAAACCTTTGCATAGAAAACCCGACCGGAAAAACTATGAAACTGAAAAACAATATATGATACCACTTAGTTAATTACTCCATCTATTTTGAATAACAAAAATGTCATTAAGAATGCATAATATTGTGAGAAAAAAGAATACATATTGTTATGAGAAAATTACATCATGACACACTTTTTAAAACACAAATTACACTTTAAAGCACTTTTTGACATATATGCATTTTATTGTTATAAAAGACTAAATTACCCATCAATTCATTTATTCTACATAAATTTCACAATCATTTTCTTTCTCATTTTTCTATTTTGCATTCTAATTTTAATTTTCTAGGTAACATAAAATAATTTATTTTCGTATATTGATTTATAAAATTTTAATATATATATACTTTGATATCCACTTTTATATATTTTATTTATGAATGGATAAACATTTGTGGACAACTAGTCAATATCTAATTTTTTATATATGTCCACATAGAATTGTACAAATGTTCAAAATATAATGGACGAGTTTAAATTTTATTCCAATGAGTTTATATATCATAGACAATTCATATGATAATTTGTGTTCAAGTTTAAATAAATTATAATTGTAGTTAAAATTATATGATGGTTCATGTTCAAAAATGAATAAATAGGTTTTAATAATGAATTTAAAACATTTATATGTTTTGATGTACATGTAATTTTTATGTTTTCACTTATTAATATCAACATGTTTCATTCACATTTATTAAGAATATTACAAAAACATATGGGAGTGTAAATATTAAATATAAATTACTTATGTAAATAGATATATGATAAACAAAAAAAATATTGAAATAATATATTTTACAATAAATTAAAATACATTTACGAAATTGTACAAAAGTATGTCCACATAACATAAAACATATCCACAACTTTATGTACACAACGTTGTGTATCCACAACTTTATGTACACAACGTTCTGTATCCACAACTTTATGTACACAACGTTGTGTATCCACAACTTTATGTACACAACGTTCTGTATCCACAACTTTATGTACACAACGTTGTGTATCCACACTTTCTGTACACAATGTTGTGAATCCACAACTTTATGTACACAACTTTTGTGTACACGAAGGGTAAAATTGTATTTAAAAAAATAAAAAATGTAAATAGTGTCTCATATCACAAAAGTGCCTTATTTTGATATGCAAGTGTTAAAAAGTGTTCCATTGTGTAAATCACTCTATTGTTATTACATACTTATTTATTTTAGAAAATCATTGGAATTTCAAACCTTATAACTATCTAAGATTTTATATTTGATGAATCTTTCCTCACACTATGTATTGTAAAATGACTTCATAACATAGTTTTTGTATAATTTTTAGTTAACACTCTATTACAAACTCAAGCATATGGAGATTTTCCTCTTCATTTTGTATATCCTCCTTATTTCCTTTTAGATAAATCAAATCCATAGTGTTGTCGCTTATGTAATAAGAGATTAAAAATAATTATTTCTATGTTTATCTTTTGTTTAAGAAATTTATGTGATTTGAAAACTTTCAAAAATACACATTGTTGTGCCATATTTTTGTATTAAAATAATTGAAATATCAACCTTTATAACCTTTTAAGATAGAGAAATATCACAAAACTACACCTCTTCCCTTCACAAAACTACACCTAATTCAATATTTTCACAAGTTTACACCCTTTCAAAATTTTAAAAGCTTGATTTACCCTTTTTACCAAAATTAAAATCTTTTTATTTGGGTTCGCTAATTAGTGTTTAGGGTATAGTATTAAGGGGTAGGATTGTTTGGGTAGGGTTTATTTGGATTTAATTTTGAGTGTTTAGAATGGTGTAGTTTTGTAAAATGTAATTCAAATGGTGTAGTTTTATAATTCTCCATTTAAGATATATTATATATTTTTTTGTTTTACCAAAAAAAATAAAAAAATAAAAAAAGATATATTATTTTTTCAAAGTGGATATTATAAAACAACTTCCAAAACACAAATTATGGTGCTATATTTTTTGGTTAAAAATCCTAAACGATCTCTTGCATGTGACGATGTATGTCTACTACTTATATAACCTATTAATCCTATACAAGGAAAAGTTCCAACATGACTCGTAACTATAAATTATAATAAACATACACAAAAACAAAGGAAAGAAATATCTTGAGAGAATCGTTAGGAAGTTATAAAGGTAGAAGAAACACATATTCACATGCAAAAGTTCATGTATATTCTTTATAAAAAACTATATCACAACATTGTTTGTTGTAAAAGTCATTTTATAGGCAATAATATGAATTTTGATGAATCTAAATTGAAATTTAAAGAGTTTATGTAAGTACACATATTTACATGCAACACTTTGTATAGCATAGCGAGGTGTGCTTTGAAAGGATTTGGGATTTGTCGTTCCCCGTACTTACAAACTTTTGTCAATGCAATACTATCCAAAAAGGCCTCACTCAACAAATTAATGGGGCTAGAAGGAATGGTCTATGGGTTAAGGTGTGTCAACTCATCACCCAACTAATTTAATGGGTCAAGTGGGTAAATAGATTACCCAATATTGACCTATATAGTTATATATTATTAATTTAATATATTTGATTCTAACATTTTGCCGTAAGAAGTGAATTTACGTTTTTGTTTGAAATATTGATTTTACGATTTTGACGATAATGCGATTTCAAGATTTCAATGTTAACACAATTTCACAGTTATGACGTTAACGCGATTTTACAATTTTGACGTTAACGCGATTTTATAATTTCACGATTTCGGCGTTAACACGATTCACAATTTCGACGTTAAGGCGATTTCACAAATTCGACGTTAAGGCGATTTCACAAATTCAACGTTAACACGATTTCACGATTTCGCATTAACCCGATTTCATGATTTCGACGTTAATGCGATTTTCCGATTTTGACGTTAACGCGATTTCACGATTTCGACGCTAATGCGATTTCACGATTTCGACGCTAACGCGATTTCACGATTTCTATGATTAACGCGATTTTACAATTTCTAGGTTAACACGATTTCACGATTTTGACGTTAACGCGATTTCACGATGTCGACGTTAACGCGATTTCACTACTTCGACGGTAACGCGATTTCACGATTTCGACGTAAACGCGATTTCACGATTTCGACGTTAACGTGATTTTGATGTTTACGCGATTTTGCAAGTTTGACGTTAACGCGATTTCGACGTTAATGCTATTTTACAATTTCTTAGTTAACACATTTTTGCGATTTCGACGTTAAAGAGACTTTGCGACTTCGACGCTAACCGATTTCACGATTTCGACATTAATTCGATATCGATGTTAAGGCGATATCGGCGTTAACGCGATTTAGACGTTAACGTTATTTCGACATTAACGTGATTTCGACGTTAACGCGATTTTACAATTTCGACATTAACGCGATTCTACGATTTCGAAGATAACGCGGTTTCATGATTTCGACGTTAACGCGATTTCGACATTAATGCGATTTCACTATTTGGATGATAACGCGATTTCGCTATTTGGACGATAACACAATTTTAAGATTTTTGTTTTATGCTTAGTTATATTTAAATTGATTAATTAATTTTGATATGTCAATTGGGTTAACCAAATGATTCATGAACACATCTAAATATACTCATCAACCCATTTGATCCATCAACCCATTTGACCAATGATTTCATTTGATTTAAATAAATTGATCCATTTGAGTTGATGGGTTGGATCGGATCGGATAGGGTCGACTCATTAATTTTGACTCATTTTAACACCTCTAATGACGTATAAATATAAATATATATATATATATATACTAGATAAAGATCCGCGTATATGCGGGATTGTAATACAATATTTTTAAACCCAGGAAAATAAAAATTAAAAAACCATTTGAAAGAATATTTTATTAATATTAATAATATTTATACAAAATTTTCATGGTATGCACTTTATCTCAAAGGTTATAAATAAAAGTTTTATATCAAAAATAACATTTGAATCATATTAAATTACCATTTTATTTAATGTAAGAAATAATAATAAAAACTTAATTCATTATCATATAATTTTTTTTTTATTAATTAACATATAATAAAACGTTATTAATTATCATATAATAAAAAAACTTTATTAATTATCATATAATTTTTCATTAATAAAAAACTTAATTAATTATCAGTGGAAACTATTATATTTTTCAGATGTCGATAAAAATAATATTATTATTAAACCCGTGGTATTTATCTTCTATTTTCTTTGATTTTTTCGTTTAGATAGTTGCAACTATTTCAATTTTACTATTTAAAATACACAAATAGATAGTAAACAAAAAACAAAAAATAGATTCAAACTAATATTTAGAAAATGTAAATTTATAACAATAAAATTAAAGTAACCCTTCTAAGCATGAATGTAGTTTCACTATACGAACATTAAACCTTTTTTTTTGTTAAATTAATATAAAGTTTTAATATAATTTGAAAGACACAAATAAATCACTTTAACAAAAAAAAAGACACAAATAAATCATCAATCAATTACAAATGAATTTATTATAATCACCCTCCGCAATGGGCGGGTTCATTGCTAGTATGTTATTAAATCTGAATTGGGTTCTTCTTGCTACAGTACAATATTGACTCTACAATATCAACATTAAACTTATTCATATTTTTGATATATCTAATTACTTATGTATGATAAGCAGTGTTATATAGTTTATAATAAAACATTTCGTATAATATATATATTTTAAATGAAGAATTCATGAATTTATAAAAATAATTTGTCGTATTTCCTAATTTAATAAAATCACTATGATTATGTACTCAAAAAATTTCAAGCGGTATTTGACAAAAATTTTGTTCCATGAAGGTAATTATTTTTCTTTCTATTAATTTTATCTTAAACTTATGACTGAAAATTATAGTTGTAATCGGCAATTATTCTGACTTGTGAGCAATCTCAATTGTTTATATATTATTAATTATGTAATTTTCTTTTCCTACTAGGACTGAAATTATATTATATTTTTTGATAATTTTAAAAGTTGATATAATATTTTATTTTGTATGATAAATATTGAATAATGTAAGTATATAACTAACTTAATATCTAACTATTTTCACAAAATTTTATTTTTGTGAACATTAGACTAAAGATTAAATTATATTATGTAATTATCTTTTACTTTTAGGATCGTAATTGTATTGTAATCTTATTATAACTTACAATTTATTGTAATATTTTTTAAAGATAATATTGAATAATATAATTGGTTTAATGTTAATGTTTTCCTATTTTTCTGATTTTCGTTTTTATTTATAAAATAAATTTTTAATTATAATAATTTTTTCATATTTATCTTATTGTATTTGTTTGAACATGATTTGAGTGAAATTTAAAAATATATATTTTTTAAAACATGATTGGTTGAAAATATTTTATACGTGTAAAAATCTTAAAGGTAAATTTAACACATGTCGCGATCTTGTGAGTTACTAAGTTTTGAAAACAAACTTTATATAATAAGATATATATTTTTTTCTTGGCGGAATTATAAAATTACACATTTTGAATTGTATTTCACAAAATTACACCCGTCCAAAATTACTTCACAAGACTAGATCTAAACCCTATATTATAAAATCCAATAAACCATACCCACACAACAATACTAAACCATAAACGGTAATTAGCGAATCCAAATTACTTTTTTAGTTTTGGTAAGTTTTTAAAGAGTAAATTAAGCATTTAAATTTTAGAAATGATGTAAATATATAAAAAAAAATGAATTATGTTTAGTTTTGTGAGAAAAGAGATGAAAGGGTATAGGTTTGTGAATTCATGTTTTTCTGAACTAAAATCAAATGAAGAAGTAAAAAACGTGTTAGGAATGAAGCCACGCTTTATGCGGTCGAGGACACAGACAGCCACCAGGGATGTGTAAATATGTTTATAAACATATGTTTGGTTTTTATAATTAATTAAGGGAGAACTACAAAACTACACCATTTGAATTACATTTCACAAAACTACACCATTTTTTTTTTTTTGTGCAACTACACCTAGACACTCAAAATTAAATCTAAATAAATCATATCCACACAATCATACCCCCTTAATATTATACCCTAAACACTAATTAGCGAACCCAAATGAAATTTTTTTTAATTTTGGTAATTTTTAAAGGGTAAATCAAGCTTTTAATTTTTTTGAAAAGGTGTAAACATGTGAAAAAATTGAATTAGATAGAGTTTTGTAAAGGAAGGGATGAATGTGTGTAGTTTTGTGAATTCCTCATTAATTAATAGGTTATTCTGAGTATAATGAAAATTAGGACAAGTTGACAAATTTATTATATTAAATGGAATAAAAAACGCATATGTATCGCAACAAGAAAGTTTTTAGGAAATTTTATTGTTTTTGCATTTATGCTCTTATAATAGTGCCTCAATTTTTTGTCGATTTTTTTATTCTTTTAATATATTTTTGAGTAATGTTTTATGGCCAATGTTTGTTTTATTTTTGAGAAATAATTTAGAATCTATTGCACATGAACAAATAAGATTTTATTAAAAAGAGGAAAAGATGAATATATGATGGCATTTTGGTAAATAACAGAATACATATACCATGAATGGTCAGCTCATAAAATCCAAAAAGTGTATTATGTGTACCCTACAGACTAGTTTGCTAATTATGAATAATGAGTGGTCTGATTTTTAATTACTTTACAATAATTTATCCATTCACCTAAATACAGAGAAGACACATAAATATGTTGTCTCATAAGAGCCTCTAAAAGGAAGAATTACATTTTGTCTTATAAAATTTTTTCTTTTCTTCACATTTTTATTTACTTTAATGTAATACAACTAAAAATAATTGCAAAAAAAATGAGAAGAAAGTATTACTAGAGAAAAATCGGACAAATTAAAGCACCCTAATCTATTTTTAAAACATCATGTCTTACAAAATATTAGGTTTTTTGGAGATCTAAAACATAAACTTTTCTGGAAA
This sequence comes from Cochlearia excelsa, assembly GCA_963556525.1. Lineage (NCBI taxonomy): Eukaryota > Viridiplantae > Streptophyta > Magnoliopsida > Brassicales > Brassicaceae > Cochlearia > Cochlearia excelsa. The sequence goes on along the minus strand of OY748330.1, from coordinate 17,417,416 downwards.
AACATCTTTCGGGCGATAAAACCTTCTCATTTTAAATTTAAATGAACCTTTCCAAGTCACTTTAAATTAGAAAATTCTATCGCCTAGAAGATGTTTATTTAGAGAAGAACTATTACTACTTATATAAATTATATTTAGTGATTGCATTTTATTTTGTAGAGAATGAGAAGAAGATGGACTCCTTTTATAGCTTTAAAATGTAAAACGTATATAAGCAATAAAGAGGAGAAGGAGGATTGATTATCACCATCATAACCATTATTTAGCACTTTGACTTGAGTAATGGGTTTAGGCTACAAAGTTAATTACAATTGACTTTTCATTAATTACCATAAATTGGAAAATATTATTTTTGATTTAGTCAACAATATAATTCAAAACAGATTGTGACCAAGAAACTTATGTGTTAGGTCATTGGCCCAAATTCAAGTTGTTTATATATTTTCTCTAATACACCAAAGTGTATGTCTTGTGTTTTTAATTGAACATGATAAAAGAGTTAATTAATTTAATCTAAACAACAATGGTTAAACATTTTTTTCAACATAAAATATAATAAATTAATATTCTATAAACTAATATTTTTATAATTCAATAATTTGTTTTAAATACAATTTGATGTTATTTGTGTCCCTCTCTAGAGTAGTATTCACTAAAAATTAGCACTTTTAGTTTTTAATAGAATAGCTAGTACTAGCATTATTAATTTGTAGATGTTTTAAGAGAAATTCACAAAACTACACAATTTCAATCTTTCATTCACAAAATTACACTTAATTCAATTTTTTCCTACTTTTACACCTTTTTCAAATTTTAAATGGTTCAATTATGCTCTAAAAATTACCAAAATTAAAATAGTTTCATTTGGGTTCGCTAATTAGTATTTAGGGTATATTATTAAAGAGGTAGCATTGGGTGGATAGGCTTAATTTGAATTTAATTTTTAGAATTTATGTGTAGTTTTGTGAAGAAATTTTTAAAAGGTGTAGTTTTGTGAAATGTAATTCAAATGGTGTAGTTTTGTAGTTTTCCCATGTTTTAATATATCTTGGTTGTATATATTGCAATTTCCAATAGAAAATTAGTATATTTCCTAGCTAAATGATTTTTTCCATTATTAAGGAACATTGGAAAAATACTGATAAAAATATTTTGGTGTCAAAATATCAGTGCAAGTTTGTGAATGATTTATTGGTGTCATAATTCCAAGATATTTTGGTGTCATAATTTCAAAAATATCACACTAAAACCGAATGATTTAAACATAAATTTGTGAGTTTTAATATTTTAGAGTTTAAGTCTTTTGGATTTTTAGATTATTTGATATAGTTTAATTCCAAAGTTTACATTCTAAATTTGTATTTTAGAGAGAGCTAATTTAGGAATTTTTTTAAAAAAAATCTTTAATTTTATTTTTTACATGTCACATATAATAAAATAATAGTATACAAGCATGCTCCATTCTGCATACGACTCCAAATTTGATGAGATTATTATCAGTATTATAATATTTATTTAATAGTAATTAAACAGTTTATAATTATGGTTTATTTGAGTTGGTCTAAATACATACTCCCTTTGTCCCATATTATATGAAGTTTTAGAGAGATTTTTTTGTTCCAATTTAGTTGATGTTTTACAAGTTTCCATGTAGAAATTAAATGTGTGTAATTTTTTTAACAAATAGTATTTTAAAGGGTTTTTTCTATTGGTCTATTTTGTTATAATTAATTATGTTTTTATGAAAAAAAGAGTTTTATTAATATGTGTGCAAAATCCTTAAACATCAAATAAAATGGGACGGAGGGAGTATGTGATAAACGATCGCGGTCTCTGAATGTCCACGATGTCTCCATAAAGCGAGTGTGTCGTGCTTAGCTTTTATTAAGCTCTGGTAAAACAACAAAATGTGGCTTTTATTCAAAACAATGATAAAAATAGTTTTCCAAGTGCAAAATTACTAGTGTGAAAAATATCAAAAAAAAAATCTTAGACCAAAGATACGATAAACGCAAATAATTTTTTAACACTTTATAATATAAAATTTTCATTTGGATTCACTATCTAATGTTTAAATTATAGATTTGAAGAGGTAAGTTTTAGTTTGCCTTGGTAAGTTTTAGTTTTAGTTTAGCGTGTAAGCTTCGTGATTTTAGGCCTATCAGCTGCTGCAACCTTGTCTACAAAATTATCTCAAAGATCATTGCAAACCGCTACTCCTCTTATGTGTCTCGGAAAATCAATCGGCTTTTCAAAAAGGTCGTGCTCTAGGTGAGAACGTACTTCTTTCATTGGAATTAATAAGGAAATTTAAACCGGAAGGTATCCAAGCTTCCATGCTTAAGGTAGACATCAGCAAGGCGTTTGATTCAGTTTGTTGGGATTTCGTAGAAAAAGTCTTAGTATCGCAAGATTTTCCGCCTAAGTTCAGGTCTTGGATAGCGGAATGTATATCATCTGCAAGGTACTCGGTTGCTATCAACGGCGAGCTGGCGGGGTTCTTCTCAGGTAAGAAAGGGTTACTCTGTTATGAGCATCAATGTTTAGGAATATTTACTTAATTATTTAGGAACAATTACATTACTATTATTTAGGCAATTCCTTATGCAAGTGTTTTCCTTTTCTTTGTATCTAGGCTTAACTATAAATAAGCCTAGAAGTCTTTCATTAATAATTAACTTCAAAAACCTAATAAACCTAGTCTCTCTAAAAGAAGAGATTTATGGTTTAGGGTGAGAAGAAAAGTTTTAGTTCTTAATTATATTACCGTTTATATTCTTATCTCGAGTTATCGATCATGGGTCATAACATACGCCAAGGCGACCCGCTCTCCCCTTACATCTTCTTGTTAGTCATGGAGCCATTATCCAAGTTACTAGACATAGCTGCGATCTCGGGTGCTTTCCAAGTCCATCCTCAGTGTCGTTCTCCAAGAGTAACGCATCTACTATTCGCGGACGACTTGCTTGTGTTCTCTAACGGATCTCGAGCATCGATGCTTGGTATCATGGATGTCCTTAGCCATTTTAAAGAAATCTCTGGGTTGGACATGAATGCTGCAAAATCGGATATTTTCTTTAGCGGTTATCCGAGTCACGTGGCAAATGATCTAAGCATTGAGTTGGGTATCCACCAAGGGGTTTTTCCAACAAGGTATTTGGGTCTTCCTCTTAATACAAAGCGATTATCCATCTCTGCGCTGCAACCGTTTCTGCAAAGGATAACTGCTAAGATTCACGGGTGGACTGCTAAGTCCCTCTCATTTGCAGGAAAGATAAGGCTTGTTGCATCCGTCATCTATGGCATGGTGCATTTCTGGACGCAAGTGTTTAAATTACCAAAAGCTTTTTATGCAAAGGTTGATTCATTGTGCTCGGATTTTTTGTGGAGAAACTCTTCCACCTCAGCTAAAGGCGCAAAGGTTGCTTGGAAAGAAGTATGTAAGCCTAAGAGGGAAGGTGGTTTGGGATTGAGGCCCTTGGTGGACTTTGAAGAGGTGTTTCGCCTTAAGCAAGTTTGGAATCTTTTTGCTAGAGGTGGGTCTTTGTGGGTTGCTTGGCTGAAAAAGCATGTGTTTAAGAAGCTGGGTTTCTGGGGCATTAAATAGCCCATAACTCAGTCTTGGACGGTGAGAAACATGCTTAGAACTAGAGACTTGGCAAAAACATTTATCAAATGCGAGGTAAAAAATGGTGAAGAGGCTTCTTTTTGGTTTGACCGTTGGACCATATTTGGGCCTTTGATTGATTACATAGGCAGTGGTGGTCCATCATCACTTCGGATTGCTCTTAACACGAAAGTAATTGATGCGACAAGGTCTGGTTTCTGGTCTCTCCCTGCAGCCCGTTCTACTGAATCTCAAAACCTCCTCGCAGCCCTTTGTGAGGTTACTCCTCCTTCGCCCTTTCAAGGGTCAGACATCTTCACTTGGCGTCTCTCTAATGGTAACTACGGCAAGTTCTCCTCCAAAGATACTTGGGAAAGCATAAGGCATCGATCTCCATCTCTCTCTTGGCCAAGGTGCGTTTGGTTTAAGGAATGCATTCCTCGTTGCTCTTTAATTCTTTGGTTGGCTTCGCTAAATAGACTAGCAACTAGAGACCGTTTGTTATCATGGGGAATGGTTGTGCCACATGTTTGTGTCCTATGTAATGGATGCAACGAATCAGCTGCACACTTGTTCATGGCATGCGACTTCTCTAAAAGTATTTGGTGTCACTTTGCTTTAAGAGTATTGGATACTATCCCTATGGATTTGCACCAGGTTATGGACGTCTTAACAAGCCATCACCGGGCCCTTTGTGCGAGGAAAGCTATGCTCTTGAAGCTTATGTTGCAAGTAATTGTTTCCTCTGTTTGGAAAGAAAGAAATGTCCGTATTTTTATGGGAAAATCTTCACCTATATCTTCTATTATCGCCACGGCGGATAGGACGTTGAGAAATCGGTTATTATCTTACCCGGCCACGATCAAAAATCCTAATTCTCTCCTTGAATTGTATTTCGGATGTATGTCTACGCATATTGGCTCTCCGCCAAGCTTGATTTAAGTTTCTTTTTGTAAAGTTGTAACAAACCTTAAGTTTTAATATTAACAAGAAAACCAAAAAAAAATAAGTTTTAGTTTAGAGGATTTAAGGTTTAGTTTTGAAAGTTTTCAGCTAATTTGAGTTATAAGTTATTTTGATCTAAAAAATATTTTGTTTTTCTAGGGAAATTGTGATGTTATTTTAGTTCAAATTTCATTATGGTGCCTTGGACCTATTTGCATGAAAACGAAAACGTTTCGAAAACAAGAAACGTGTTTTATATATACATATATGTATACTATATTATGTTTGATAAATTACCAAACATTTAAATCATACTAATATTTTTTTTAAACTCTTCAAATTATTAAATATACCAACTAAAAAAGTAAAATATAATGTTCAAAGAAAAGATATATATATATATATATATATATATATAAATTATATAGAATACCTTTTAATTATCATTAATGTGAATTACACAAAATGTAGATAAAACACATTAACAATAAATTATGAAAATCCGAAAATAATATTCCTAACTTTATAAGATATCTTATTTTTTATTTTTATATACGACATCTTACTATATTAATTGGGGAGAATTACAAAACTACAACTTTAAAAATGCATTTCATAAAACTACAATTTTTTTAAATCACTTCACAAAACTGCAACTAATTACTAAAAATTAAATCGAAATTAGTCTTACCCACAAAACCCTACACATTCAATATTATAACCTAAACACTAATTAGCGAACCCAAATGAAAATATTTTATTTTGGTAATTTTGTAGAGCATAACTGAACCATTTAAAATTTGAAAAGGGTGTAAAAGTAGGAAAAAATTGAATTAGTTGTAATTTTGTGAAGGAATGATTGAAATGGTGTAGTTTTGTGAATTTCTCTATTAATTGTTTAAATACTATATTCTGAAAAGAAAATTGGCAAAAGAGGTACATTTTGAGACGTAAATTTGTTAATTGGGTGATTTTGATTTAATTTGCTAAAAGGTGATTTTTGCGTGTTAAATTACAATTTTACCCTTAACTTCGAAATTGTCAAATCTCGTGAATGATTGTTTGTGAAAGGTATTATGTGAATGATTATGAGTGAATGATCGTTGTGAATGATGAATTATCTATGTGAATGATCAATTGCCTCTGTGAATGATCAATGGTACATGTGAATAGTATTCGTGAATAATCTATGTGAATGGTGAAATGTGAATGATCTCCCGTGAATGATCTATGTGAATGATTTTATGTGAATGATTTTTGTGAATAAGTTCTATGAATAAGGGTAAATTTATCATTTTAAATACGAAAATCAAACAAAATTACCTAAAATTTAATTACTACATCAAAATCACTCAATTGACAAATTATCTATTAAAATGTATCCAAAACACTAATTAACTCTATTTTGAATATGTTTAAATACTTACATATTGGATTATTTTTTCAATTTTCATTTTATATCTTGTACAAGAAACTGTAGATGCTTAGCTTTTACCAAGAAACAATTTTTAACATTCTTTATTATCATCCAATAGGTTAGAAAGATTAACAAGGAAGAACATGAAGTAACTATAACAAAAAAGTATTAAATATGTCAAATTGTTTCATTTACAAAAAAATTATACATTTCAAATTGGTAAGATAACAAAGGATAGTCATATGTCGAATATCAATAGTGTGAATTTCATGGGAGAATTGGGGTTTTTCTATTTTGTGGAAAGGCAAATCTTATGAATAACAATAAACAACAAATTTCTTAATAAAATTATCACACATTCAAAAATATCAAAAATTTAAATTATTTAAAACTAATAAAACTAAACCCGTAAAATTTGTTTAAGCTCTATTTAAACTATTTCTTGTATTTTTGTTGCTTTATCAACTCATTTAATACAATCTTCTTGTGCCTTGGACTTGAGGCCCTAATGGTTGAGGTTTAAAACTTGATCTTATCAGTTATTTTAAAGGTTCGGTTGAAACGTTTACAAGCCTTAGTCGAAGAGCTAAGACGAAAGACAAAATTCGAGAAACGGTTAGTTTTCTTATTCTCTGAAAACTATATACATGTCATAAGATAAAGATATTTTGTTTTGATTTTCATGAACGATAAGGGTCAAAGTGGAAAAGAAAAGAGTGAGAGAAGGTTAAAAGAGACTATTGAGCTTTAGAGTTAAGGGTCAAAGTGGAAAAGAGAAAATTGAGAAACGGTTAAAAAAGGTTATTGAGCTTCTAAAGCTCATAACAAGCAAATGATTGTGTTTGTTTTGCTATTAAGCTTCTATAGCTCGTAACAAGCAAATGATTGTGTTTGGTTTTGATTTCAAACTTTGATGTGTTTAGTTTTGTTTAAAAAGTGCTACACTAGTGAAAAACTCAACTCTCTTCCTTTTTGTTTTGTAGGCTTGTGATAAAGGGAAGTAGTGTGATGAAACACACCAAGGGTTGGAAAGGGAAGAAGCATGGGAAGGGATTGAGAATGGTTGAATCAAGTGGAGTATTAAGTTGGGGAAAGTCGCGGAAGAGAAACGTTGTGTGCAAAGAAGTAGAGATTGGGATGAGCCAACGGTTTAGGAAGGACCGGAGCTAGGATCAAAACTATCACAAAAAGTTTAACATTTTAAATCTCCATATTGTTGTTAAAATCTCAATATTTAGTGGTGTTTTAAGAAATTTATATAAAAATATTTAATGTGTAGAGTTTGAAAATTTAGGATATTTTAAAAATAATCTAGGGTCTCAAATTCTTTTAAAGGAAAAAATAAAAATCAAGTGGTCCATTGTTTATGCATTGTCAACAAACCTCAAAAAATATAACAAACCTAAAAAAATATGTACTTTCAAAATCTTTTGTTTGGATAAACGATAGAGATCTTGAATTGATTCTTATAAATAATGACATGTATTTTTAGTATTTATGTTTCATCCACAATAATGATGGTTAGAATTTGCACCTATACAATTTTAGAAGCTAGACTATGAACTAATTTGTTTAAACATGTATTTTTCTATACGGATTTGATTATAATTTGCACCTATTCATTGCCACATCACCTTCATGAAACATAGCATCTCATTATTAAGTCCATACAAAAACACAGAACCACATCAAACTAAAAAAACAGAACATAACAAAACACAATAGTACAAAACACAATAGTACACTAACAAACAAGACATAATCAAATCAAAGCCACTCTTGGTAAGTAACACCGGTGGGCTTTAGCCACATCCCTCCTTGAATAAGCTTGGCCACAGTAAATTGCCCGGCTTATTTCAAGTCTTTAATAACTTTAAACCCTTTCCATGTAACTCTCTTACTCGTACCCGAACCGGACCGTTATTAGCATACTCTGCATAGTACAATGTCGACAACGAAAACTCGCCGTCCCACGGAAACCACCTACCATGTCAATAGCCAAAGCCTTTCTTAAAAATTAATCATAGTTGGAATTACAACTTAAGCCTAGATGACCTATTTATAATAAATCCGTAAAAATTTAGAATATTCTAAAATAAGAATCGAAAACTATCCATATAATAATGTAAATAATAAAGATATTTGGATAATCATAAACCAAACTTGTCGGGTCAATATAGTTATCAATAAAAGATTGCATAATCACTGTCCTTGAGTACAACTTCCACGGTCGTCCAAGAAACGTCTTTATTGATCCTTTGATTGGGGCGAGATCCGAGATAGCGGTTATTTTACATTTTGGAACGAAATAGCCGTGTTCTAATTCGGATCTTCCCTTTCTTGAGCCGTTACCGTGTTCTTTTGTCCCGCATCGGGTTTCCTTGCAACGATATCGCAGTTTTGGAACACGACCGCAAAGTTTCCGAATATGAAATCTATCGTGCCCGTTATATAGCTGTCGCGGTAGAATTTTCGGAGCGTGTGAGTGTAGAGCGTGTCTTGTTACGCGTCAATGCGGCAATGGTTTATGATGGTTTGGTCAGCGCTCACGAGGAGAGCCACGACTTGATGTTTTGATGGCCCGACTGTGTTTTGGAACCATATGTCTTGTGCCATAAACTCGTCTCCATTCGCAGCTATACATGTTTCAAAGTACCACATAGTTTACATGAGTTTTCTTGAAATACCATTAACTATTAGTATTAGTTTTTTTTTAAACTATTAGTATCGCATAATTCACATAATTTACAAATTTACATGAGCAATTCTGAAACTATTAAATAACTTTTGATAAAAAAAATTGAAATACCACTAACAAGTTAGTGTTTTTGTCAAAAATATGTGTACACATTTTAGGTCAAAGATACAAGAACTAGGTTTTTGGCAGAAAATATGGTTACTAGTAAATGCATCGAAAATATTAATTTTTGTCTTTTAAGTTTTTGGGTCCATTAGATATGCAATTTACGAAAATATGGGCCAACGTCCGATCAATAACAACAGCAACCACAACAACTTTGCCAAGCATCCACAGTGGTTTAACCGGTTAACCGGAGTAGTTGCGACTTGTTCTCCGGCGAGTGGGCAAAAGAATGCAGCGGAGAAAATGATCGATCCGGGATTTGATTGTCTGATTATTTAAAGTTCCGGTGGTAATCTTTTTAACTGCGACGTGCCTAAGTTACTATTTACTAAACTCGCCCACTAGCTTAATTACTTCATTATATATATGTTAAATCATTGATATATCAATGGAAGTTAATTATAGTTTGGACTAGAATATTTAAATTTATGTTTTGTGATTTAAATTAGGGAAATGCTTATCTAGTTACTACTTTTGAATAAAAGAAATAAAGCTGGTTATAACATAATTTTTGTTTTAAGGTGGAATATAGTATTTGGATAACGTGATCATGCAAGTGGTCCTAGAAACTATGAGATGATGTATATATGTATACAATTTCGTATATTTTTTTGGTTGTGGTCATTCTTTCTATATATGTTTATGTAGCAACTCATAATCATTCCGTTTTTTAATTTATGATTTTCTAGAAAAAATTATAAATTAACAAGTTTTTTAAAATGACTTTTATAACATCGTCATTTATTATTGCTATTATGATTGATAAAATATAAACGTGATAAATAATAAAGGTATAAGTAAGGACATAATAGGAAAATATGTGTCAATTATTCTAGAAAATCTTACATTCCAAAACAATTTTTTTTTCTAGAAAATCCTACATTAAAAAAACACAAGGTGTTTTTTATGTTTATATAATAATTTTGTTCGATATCAAATATTTAATGCTTTTCTGATTTATATATGCTGGCAAACAGATTTGATGGGGTCATGACGTTTCTAAAGAAAATGAGGAACAAAACAATAATGTTTGTGGGTAATTCATCGGGTAGAAACCAATGGGAGTAGTTGATGTGGACGTATGATCTCTTCATCAGCGCCGTTAATTAATACACATATCATCCATGAAGATCCTCTCTTAACTAAAATTCTCGAAAGCTACATCAAAAATTATTCTATTATAGGAGAATTACAAAACTACACCTATTAAATTATGTTTCACAAAACTACATCTTTTAAAAATTTCATCAAAAAACAACACCTAAACACATAAAATTAAATCTGAATTAACCCTACCCACACAACCCTACCCTCTTAATCACTATACCTTAAACACTAATCAGCGAACCCAAATATAATTTTTTAATGTTGGTAAAGTTTTAAAGGGTAAATCAACTTTTTAAATTTTTGAAAGGGTGTAATTTTGAGAAAAAATAAATTAGGTAGAGTTTTGTAAAGGAAGGGATGAAAGGGTGTAGTTTTGTGAATTCCTCTTCTAAAATACGTTATACGCTAGACGTACGGTCGACCACAGTTTAGCGCGTGGGTGTATATACGGACGACTATACGGGTATATACGGTGAATACTTTTAGGGAAATATATTAATAATATATAAATTATATGTGCAACAAAAATAAAAAGTGACAAAATAAAGTCCACATTAACAAATATCATAAAATAATTAGTTTATATTTGATAAATAATATATATTATGAATATACAGTTGAACAAAAGTTTGTTTATTTATATTTAATTGTATTTGAAAAAGTGTTAATCTTTTAATAATATTCAATAAAATAAAAATTTTATATCAAATCCAAAGTTGTAGTATAATTTTTAAACTCGAGTAATGATTTCACCGTATATACAGTTGTATAGCCGGTTTATGTTGTATATAAGACCGTATTAACCGTATATATGGTCGTATTATTCAAAATCGCATTTTTCACCGTATAACTTAAAAAACGACATGGTTCTCCTATACAGCGTATATACGGTCGTATTAACCGTATTTTATAACAAATATATTATTAAAATATTTAGATACTTATAATAATCAAAGCTATCCGAACTATTAAATAACTTTGATAAAAAAATTTGAAGTACCACTAACAAGTTTGTGTTTTTGTCAAAAATATGTGTACTAGGTTACTATATCCTAAACTCACCCACTAGCTTAATTACTTCATTATATATGTTAAATCATTGATATATCAATCGAAGTTATAGTTTGGCCTAGAATATTTAAATTTATGTTTTGTGATTTAAATTAGGGAAATGCTTTATTTAGTTTTTGTTTTAATGTCGCAAATAGTATTTGGATAACATGACCATGCAAGTGGTCCTAGAAATTATGAGATGATGCATGTATACGATTTCGTTGTTGTGGTCATTCTTTCTATATATTTTTATGTAGCAACCCATTTAATTGGATGCGTATAAATTAGACTAAACGTAGGGTCGGTGTAGTGTTTTTTTATGTTTATATAATAATTTTGTTTGATATAAAATATTTAATGTTTCTGTTTTATATATATATAAAAATTTAAATTATATATATATATTTAAATTTATATATATATTTAATGTTTTCTACAAGTATGATCTCCTCGTCAACACCGTTAATTAATACACATATCAGGTATGAAGATCCTCTCTTGACTAAAATTCTTGAAAGCTACATCAAAAATTATTCTATTATTATAAAATATTATTAATATATTTAGATACTTATAATAATAATCAAAGCTATCGGAAGTAGAATAAGTTTCACAAGCTAGACAAAATTCTCTTAATTAATCACAATTTTGACCATATATATTTAAATTTAAATTTTATATCGTAATACTATTAATTTGTCACAATTTTGACAAATTAATAGTATTACGATATAAAATTTAAATTTAAATATATATGGTTACAATGTGAAAATGTCATTTTATATATAGAGCACCTTATCTTTTAGACATAGACAAAATCAACAGCAAAACAACTCTTAAAACTCGATGAAATCTCAACTCTTAAAGAAAAGGACTAAGAACATGGTGTAGTTGGGTCTTGGTTATATTTATTTTCCTCTCACTAGAGTTAAAAAAAATAAAATAAAAAATACATTCTCTAAATTAAAAAAATAAATGGAGAATCCCAAAACTACACCATTTGAATTACATTTCACAAAACTACACCATTTCAAAAATACTTCACAAAACTACATCTAAACACTAAAATTAAATCCAAATAAACATTAGCCACACAATCCTACCCCTTAATATTATACCCTAAACACTAATTAGCGAACCCAAATGAAAATATTTTAATTTTTGTAATTTTTAAAAGGGTAAATCAAGCTTTTAAAATTTTGAAATGGTGTAGTTTTGTGAAAAAATTAAATTAGGTGTAGTTTTGTGAAGAAGAGGTTGAAAGGGTGTAGTTTTGTGAATTCCTCAAAAATAAAATAAAAACACATATTTTCTTTTTCTCTCTCTATCCCACATCTACTCTCTTCTAATTACTCTATCATCTATTTTACATTTTCTAAACAGTAACATTTTTTCACAACAAAATTATCAAGCAAGTTTTTTAAACCAATCATAGTTTCATATTCTTTTCCATTTCTTAACATAAGTCTAAACACTACACTTATAAAAAAAAAATTAGTTTTCAGAAAAATCATTTTGCATATGTGTTTTTTTATGCATTATGTAAATTCTGATATTTTAATTTTTTTCTGTGATCCGTTATCAAAAATGTTAAAATTTGAATAGTTTAAATACTTTAATGTAATAAAATTTTGAATAGTCAAAAAAATTACAATCAAATTTAGCCCTTGGAAAGCAAGCAAAGCAAGGGCCTTAACACTCGTATAGTATATTTAATATAAAATACAAAAATATGTATATTAGAGTTTGTTTGACAAAAAAAAAAGTATATTAGAGTTTAGCGCATGAATTTTATATTAAGGGTTTTTGATAGATGTTTCCAAACTATATTAAATAAATATTGGCTTGCTAGGTTCTACCAAACTACTACATATATAGTAAATATGACCATAATTGTGGCCTTATTTTGGTTGGTTTCTTATTTACAATACAAATAAGATGTTTGTTTTTGGTTTAAGGTATGGTGAAATTAGAATATTATAAATAGATATATTTTTCATTATTTGTATTTTTGTTAGAAAATAACCGTTGATCGTTTATATGAATGTTTAAACATTTAGACAACCATAAATTTTTTGATTTAACATAAAATATGTGACTAAAAAGAGGAGAGACTAATCCGTAAAAAACATTATTAATAAATTAATCCCTAAAATCTACCGTTATCAAATTTATTATTTAAATATTATTATTTACATTTTTAAAGCTGAAATTTTAAAAATGATATAATTGTGTGTTTTGGTTCCGATTTTAGCGGTAAGATATATACGTTAGATGTCTCGGTGACGTCATAGGTATCGGAACAGTAAAGCTCTTGTTGGTGTTAATGATGTCGGAGAAGGAAAAACAGTTTTAAATAGAAAGTTTGGTTTTGTGATGATTATCTAAGAAAACAAAAATAAAATTTAGGTGATTTAAGTACTACAATTAAGACATTCGAAAGACGAGACGAAAATCTCGTATATCAACACTACGACGATATTTAGAGAGTGGCTTCTCGAGTCTCTTCTCCGACGATAACCCTTTCCGTCGTAAACCAAAACCAGAACAAATCAAAGAACAACCAAATTCGAATATCCTCGAAGATGATGAAGAAGAAGCAATTTCGCTTGTATAGACGAAGAAATCTAAAAAGAGACGATATATGATGTTGTGGAAATTGGGTTGGATTCAAAGAGGAAGAGAGACGAGATTGAAAATAATTCGAGACAAGAAAACGGTGAAGTTAAATATTTTTTTAATAATCGGCCAACTAAAACATTATAATAATTTCAACATTAACAAAAAAATATAATACAATTTCAATCATATAAGGAAAAGAAAATTACATAATTACTAATATATAAAAAATTGAGATTGTACGAAAATTTCACAAAAGTAATCGAGTTGCGATTGTGACCGCTAAGATACCTAAAGTATACATACCAATTGTCCTTGTTGAAGTGGTAAAAGTGCTAAGCGATTTAGCGAGAGATCTAAGACACTTCTCTCTCTTCAACTCTGTCTTGCGAGAAGATTGTGATTGTTGAATTTCGAACGCCTTAAGATGTTAAAGGGAATATGGGCCTGAAGGTTTTTCTCGCAAAATTTAATTTATTTTAATCTTGTTGATGCAAACCATTTTCTTTCTAACTCATTTATCACCTTGCATATGTTACAGAACTGCATTACACATAATGTGCCTATAAGGGTTACCCGGGGTCACAAATTCAAAAGTAGTTATACCAAAAGAGTATACACTTATGATGGACTGTACAAGGTATGCCTTTTTATTATTGGTCTTTGACTAGTAACATCTATGATTTCTTAATAGCTAGATTCAAAATATATAAAAGGTTTTACAGGTTTTCCTTACTCAGTGGTGTTACTCTTCTTACAGGTTACTGAGTACTGGGCAGAAAAAGGCTTGTCAGGGTTTACAGTGTTTAAGTATCGACTGAAACGAGTTGAGGGGCAACCAGAACTAACTACTAATCAGGTAATTCTGTTTTTCTTGTCTTAATACTTATTGTTAATTGCTTATTTTAGTATATCATTATGTGTTCTAACTAGTAACTACCTAGTGTCGATATCTGATAGGACATTCTTTAGATAAGTTACAATGTTCATGTATGTCATGAACATATCACATAGCTCGCTGCCTTATGAACTAAATTTTTCTGATACGAGCATTAGATTTGGTTAAACTTCTTAAGCTTAAGTGAATTCTGGAAGATGATCTTTATTGAATGTTAAAGACCTCTATATGTAGGCCATGATACAACTTCTCATAACCCTAAAAGGAATTAACTCTATTCTTTAACTTAAAAAGGAATTCTTATAATACTATTATGGAAACTTATGTTGTATCATTGACAAGTTTGTGTTTTTGTCAAAAATATGTGTACTATATTTGTACTAGGTTACTATATACTAAACTCACCCACTAGCTTAATTACTTCATTATATATGTTAAATAATTGATATGAAGTTATAGTTTGGCATAGAATATTTAAATTTATGTTTTGTGATTTAAATTAGGGAAATGCTTATTTAGTTACTACTTTATGTGAATAAAAGAAACAAAACATGTTATAACATAATTTTTGTTTTAATGTCGCAAATAGTATTTGGATAACGTGACCATGCAAGTGGTCCTAGAAATTATGAGATGATGCATGTATACAATTTCGTTGTTGTGGTCATTCTTTCTATATATTTTTATGTAGCAACCCATTTAATTGAATGCGTATAAATTAGACTAAACGTAGGGTCGGTGCAGTGTTTTTTTATGTTTATATAATAATTTTGTTTGATAAAAAATATTTAATGTTTTCTGTTTTATATATATACATATATAAAAATTTAAATTATATATATATATTTAAATTTATATATATATTTAATGTTTTCTACAAGTATGATCTCTTTATCAGCACCGTTAATTAATACACATATCAGGTATCAAGATCCTCTCTTGACTAAAATTCTCGAAAGCTACATCAAAAATTATTCTATTATTATGAAATATTATTAATATATTTAGATACTTATAATAATAATCAAAGCTATCGGAAGTAGAATAAGTTTCACAAGCTAGACAAAATTCTCTTAATTAATCACAATTTTGACCATATATATTTAAATTTAAATTTTATATCGTAATACTATTAATTTGTCACAATTTTGACAAATTAATAGTATTACGATATAAAATTTAAATTTAAATATATATGGTTACAATGTGAAAGTGTCAATTTATATATAGAGCAACTTATCTTTTAGAGATAGACAAAATCAACGGCAAAACAACTCTTAAAACTCGACGAAATCTCAACTCTTAAAGAAAAGGACTAAGAACATGGTGTAGTTGGGTCCTTGGTTATATTTATTTTCCTCTCACTAGAGTTAAAAAAATAAAATAAAAAATACATTCTCTAAATAAAAAAAATAAAGAGAGAATTATAAAACTACACCAATTGAATTATATTTCACAAAATTATACTATTTCAAAAATACTTCACAAAACTACACCTAAACACTAAAAATTAAATCCAAATAAACATTACCCACACAATCCTACCCCTTAATACTATACCCTAAACACTAATTAGCGAACCCAAATGAAAAGATTTTAATTTTGGTAATTTTTAAAAGGGTAAATCAAGCTTTTAAAATTTTGAAATGGTGTAAATATGTGAAAAAATTAAATTATGTGTAGTTTTGTGACGAAGGAGTTGAAAGGGTGTAGTTTTGTGAATTTCTCAAAAATAAAACAAAAACAAAGATTTTCTTTTTCTCTCTCTATCCCACATCTACTCTCTTATAATTACTCTATCATCTATTTTACATTTTCTAAACAGCAACATTTTTTCACAACAAAATTATCAAGCAAGTTTTTTAAACCAATCATAGTTTCATATTCTTTTCAATTTCTTAACGTAAGTCTAAACACTACACTTATAAAAAAAATTTGGTTTTCAAAAAAATCATTTTGCATATGTGTTCTTTATGCATTATGTAAATTCTGATAATTTAATTTTTTTTTCTGTGATCCATTATCAAAAATGTTAAAATTTGAATAGTTTAAATACTTTAAAATAATAAAATTTTGAATAGTCAAAAAAAATTACAATCAAATTTAGCCATTGCAAAGCAGGGTCCTTAACACTAGTATAGTATATTTAATAATAAAAAGGGTAAATTTGTCGAATGGTCAGTTTTTGAAAAGTAATTCAAAAAGTAGACAATTCACTATTTATAATTGGTGAAATAGACTGTAGGGTCACCATAGAGAGGAAAGAGGTGCGAGATAAATTTTGAGTGGATTTAGGAAATTACTAAAAAGGGTATTACCCATTTTTCTCTCTTTTCTCTCACTTCCTCTTCATTTTCTCTTCTCTTTCTCTTCTCTTTCTATTTCTTTGTTTTTCTGTTTATTCATATCAAAAAACTTACGAGTTAACTCGGTAAATTTCAGTAACTGTACGGCGGTTCCAGCGGATGTATACTAGAGAACCATCCACGATACAAAAACATCCACTAACAACAATTCGAGAACATCCACTAGTAGTGGAATATTATTATTAGAGAAATATTCACTACTGAGAAAAAATGAGTGAGAGAGAAAGAGAGGTAGAGAGGGGAGAGAGAAAGAGAACGTGGAGAGAGAATGAGAGATGAGAGAGAAAATGAAATTTGTACAACTCTATATATGTAGATGAATGTTATTCATTTGCACCATCCACTATCCATTGGATAATATAACATTCATCTTCGCCATCCAGTATCCAGTTGACGATAAAAATGTACTCAGTTTTGTACAGTGTACAATTTTACGGTAGACACTAATATGTATAGCGTCTGTACAGTATCCATTAAAAATATAAAAATATGATAGTGTATGAGACTGAAAGCTTATAAAAACAACTATAGATAATAATGGTTGATATTAGTTTCTATAATATAATATTTATATGTATGATCCATGGTACAATTAAGAAAATGAAAGAAAAAAAAAATGGAAGAGAAGACAAAAGAAGAAGAAACAGAAAAAAAAGAAAGAGAAAAAAAAGAAAGAGAAAAAAGAATAAAAAAGAGTAAATAATTAATGAAAAAATAATAAAGAAAAAATATATTTCAAAATGGCATTACCGTAATATATGGTAATGCTATATCTAATAAGGTAATATAACTTTGAGTGAATAGTGTATTTATGTGAGACCCATTCGATGGAGAGAGAAAAGTGTCTATTTTGCAATGTTTTTAAAAAAAGTGCCTATATTGACAATTATCCCTAATAAAAAAGACAAAAATATGTATAGTAGAGTTTGGCACATGAGTTTTATATTTAGGGTTTTTGATAGATGTTTCCAAACTATATTAAATAAATATTGGCTTGCTAGGTTCTACCAAACTACTACATATCTAGTAAATATGACCATAATCGTGGCTTTATTTTGGCTGGTTTCTTAGTTACAATATAAACAAGATGTTGGTTTTTGGTTTAAGGTATGGTGAAATTAGAATTTTATAAATAGATATATTTTTAATTATTTGTATTTTTGTTAGAAAATAACCGTTGATCATTTAAATGAATGTTTAAACATTTAGACAACCATAAATTTTTTGATTTAACATAAAATATGTGACTAGAAAGAGGAGATACTAATCCGTAAGAAACATTATTAATAAATTAATCCCTAAAATTTACCTTTATCAAATACTAGATGAAATCCCGCGTAATACGCGGATAAATTACATAAAAACATTTTATAATTATATATTAATATTGTTAGTAAATTTGTTATAAAAATAACACATTTTTTTGTTTTATTACATTGTTTTTGTTATTTACATGAAAAAACATTTGTTTTAAATTAATAATTAGATAGTGAATCCACAAAGATAACAAATAAGTTATCATAGAGATTTTCTTTGTTTTTTCAAGTAATTTTACGTTTTTATTTTTTCTTATTTCTATTTTTTATTGATTATTTCTTAAAATATTCTTTAATTTTTCTTTTTCTATGTTATTTTCCTTATTTCTGATTTTTTTATTTTTCTATATTCCGGATTAATTTATTTTATTTCTAATTATTTGATAATTAATGTTAATTTTTTTATTTTTGATTATTTTCCTTATTTCTGTTTTTTCTCAATATTGTTAAGTTTCCATTTTAAAAAATGTTTACGTATCAATTTTAATACACATGTCACGATCTAATACGCGGACAAATTACATAAAAACATTTTATAATTATATATTAATAATTTTATTAAATTTTTATACTTATAGTTAGATTTAAACGGAAACTAATATTATATCCGTTATTTTATTAACAAATAATATAGAAGACACACAACAACATATCAGGTAATAGTAAATAATTGATTTTTACTTTATTAACAGTTAAGAAATAAAATAACACATTTTTTGTTTTATTACATTGCTTTTGTTATTACATGAAATTTTTTTATTTTAAATTAATAATTAGATAATTGATCCATGAAGATAACAAATAAGTTAGGGAGAATCACAAAACTACACCATTTGAATTACATTTCACAAAACTACACCATTTCAAAATTACTTCACAAAACTACAACTAAATACTCAAAATTAAATTCAAATAAACCTACCCACACAATCCTACCCCCTTAATACTATACTCTAAACACTAATTAGCGAACCAAAATGAAAATATTTTAATTTTGGTAATTTTTTAAAAGGTAAATCAAGCTTTTAAAATTTTGAAAGGGTGTAGTTTTGTGAAAATATTGAATTAGGTGTAGTTTTGTGAAATGAGGGTTGAAAGGGTGTAGTTTTGTGAATTTCTCGATAAGTTATCATAGAGATTTTCTTTATTTTTTGAAGTAATTTTACGTTTTTATTTTTTCTTATTTCTAATTATTTTGTTTTTATTGATTATTTTATAAAATATTGTTAAATTTTTCTTTTTCTATGTTATTTTCTTTATTTGTGATTATTTTATTTTTAATTATTTGATAATTAATGTTAAGTTTTTTATTTTTGATTATTTTCCTTATTTCTGTTTTTTCTCAATATTGTTAAGTTTTCATTTTATAAAATGTATAATTATCAAATTTAATACACATGTCACGATCTCAACTAACCATTACAAATATTAGGATCTGATAACTAACCATTACGCGTATTTCGTTCTTCCTTAAGTCCACAATATAACCAATTGCATCTGCATAAAATTTTAACATATTAAGTGAGTATCTTATATAATAAGATATAAATTATTTATATATATGTACATTATTTATCTTATCATATAAGTCATCGGTCATATCCAACCTTTTGATCACGTTTTAATATGTTAAAAATCTAAATTTCTGTAATGGAATTTTGTAGATTTCTTGACCAACACTTGTAATTTTTGTTGTAAATGATAAAAGATTGATGGTCTTGAGACTTTGTATTTCTTTGTATTAGCATATTGTACGTTGAAATCACATATTTCAATGATGTTTCCTTCCATTAGTTGATCTCCACACTTTTGAATCATTGAGTGATGCACGAATCCTTGAATTGTATTTTCCTTTAAAAAATAATGATTATTGTTAAATTACATAAACAATAGATATTGTATTGAGAGTATTTTTCTAATATATACATTTTCACCAATTAGTAGTATTTCGACTCCCATAAGAACATTATTTGCTTTAGGATTTCTAGCTTCTCACTTTCGAATAACCTGAACTATCGTACGACGGTAAGGACGATTTCGATCTAATTGATTTAGTGTGAAGTAAGATTTTAGGTGTTTGGAAACTATGGAAATCATCTTTTTCTCTATTTGAGTTAAAAAAAAAGAAATTTAATAATAGTAAATAGAACAAAGAGGAGAGCACAATGAAATTTAGTGATTTTAGATATGTATATATAGATGTAGTGAAAACTTTTCGTTTGATTATTTTTTTCTTTTTTTTGGTTTTTCCTTCCTTTTTTCTTATTTTTGTTTTGCCTTTTTTTCTTAAACGTTACTTTTTTCTTCTTTTAAAATTATTAACATTTTTTATAAAAATTATTAACATTATTAACATTTTTCATAAACATTATTAACATTATATTTATATTAAAAATTGAACTTAACACGTGTTTTGCCTGACAACTTATTCCTTCCCAATTATTAACATTATTATATTTATTCTACATTATTAACATTATATCTTAACACCTGTTTATTTATATTTGTTCCCAATTATTAACATTTATTATATCTATTCTACATTATTAACATTATTAATTAACACGTGTTTCTATTTATATTTCTTCCCAATTATTAACATTATATATATTTTATATTGACACGTGTCACGATCTGGTGAGTTATATTGTGACACGTGTCACGATCTGATGAGTTATAATTTTAGGCGCTCTCTTTTATATAATAAGATATTATTTAAATATTATTATTTACATTTTTAAAGCTGAAATTTAAAATGATATAATTGTGTGTTTTGTTTTTCCTCTTGGTTTTTCAAACAAAACTTGAATTTTTTTTAGAGATTATTGCCAAATTAGACAGTTTATTTTAAAATCCCTAAATTAAGAAAAAAATACACACAAAGCAAAACCGTCTCTGTTTCTTTTCACAATCCAAAAACACGAAATGGGAAAATTACAGAGATTTCCACTCGCCGCCGTGGGAAGAGAGACACACACGAAACAAAGTTTTCTAAAAGCAATACATCGCCGCCGTGGAAAGGTTTCTTCTTCTTCTACGCGATTCATGATCACGCGCCGCCGTGTCGGAGATTCACAGGTTTCTGATGAAATTTCGTGCTTCCTCCGCTCAATTCCTCACATGGGTTTCACTCTTTACACACTCTTATCAACGGCGAGACCATTATCATCATCGTCTTCTTAATAAACCCTAGCCGCCGCTTTCATTTCCTCCGAGCAATGTCTTCTATCAACAAACACAAAACTGATCGCAATCTCTGTATAGAGCAAATCGGAGCTCAGAAAAGACATGTTTTTTAGCCACAAAGACGGTTGCTTTTTACGGTTCGATAACAGAGATTCTTTAGAAGAATCCGTGGATTCAAGATTCGATCGTGGCCAGTGTCAGGACTCGGTGAATGTGACTTTAAAATCTGTTAAAAACGGTGGCTTTGGGCGCTGCTACGGTGGCTAGAGACAACGCCTGTGGTTTTATGATCTTGTAGAGACTGTCTTGTGAATGCTAAGTCTAGCTTGTGATGGACATGAAGCTCTAGAGCTTTCTTTACAGGTTGTTTCTTCTACTCACAGGGTTTTTTCGATGAACGTAAGGCTTATGATGATATGTTATAATGTAAACAACATATTGTGTGTGAAAAACTTCTCTTTTAACTTTGACTAAAAAAGAGTCAATATGTTTATTTAGCTTAGCGGGAAAAAACAAAATATTTTCCCACCATAAAACAAAATATTTTCACATAAGTTTATATTTAATAGGATCTTATTTTATTTTTACCTTTTACGCTTCTCTCTCTTTTCTTTTTTTTTTTATTTGATTTTCTTTTCTTTTGGTGCTCTAATTAAAATGGGGAAAACAAAACACATTCCTTCAAGGGCAAGAGTCAAGAATCCAAAAGGTTTGGTTTTTTATATAATCATTTTATCTTAAGATTACTTTATTTTAATTATTAGGGGTTTTTTTGTTTGTTTTAAAAAAATTTCACATATGAAAAATTGTACAGATGCTAATGTTTCAAACACAACCCATATTAATGGTCATTATAAGTTTCTGTTAGATTTTATTAACACTTTTATACTAAATTTTCCCCCTAAATTTCATTGTTTGTGTGATTTTGCAGCACCAATTTCACCGGCAGCTAGTGGTAGAAAAGTAAGTAAATATTTCTCCCTTTTTTGCTTATGAACTTTGCATTTTTAATTTTATACTACTAATTTTGTTTCTTAAAATATTTATGGTATGTGAAGAACGGGGCTACTAATCCACAAAGTAAGTAAAAAAATATTCGTTTTATGTTATTTTATTATTCCCTTGATTTTGAGAAAGAAGAGTAAAATATATATATATATATATATATATATATATTAGGCTTTTTTACACTTTTTGTTTGTTGGGTTTTTTAACCCTAAAATTTCAATTTTGATTTTCTAAATTTCATTATTTGTCTGTGGTTTTGCAGCAGCCGCAGCTACTGGTAGAAATGTAAGTAAAAGGTTTCAATTTTATACTTATTTGCTTATGAACTTTGCATTTTTAATTATATACTTATACTAATTTTTTCTCTTCAAATATTTGGTTATGAACTTTGCATTTTAATTCTATACTAATTTTGTCTCTTCGTATTTTTATAATATGCAAAGAAAGGGGTTACTAAAAACTCTGTTCCAGAAAGTAAGTAAAAAAAAACTCCTTTTATGATATTTTATTATTCCATGATTTTAAGAAAACAGAGTAAAAAAAAATGTCTAATTTTGCAAATTTTCTTCAAATTTTTGGTAGTTCCAAAGAAGAAACCTCACAGATTCAAGCTGGGTACTGTCGCTCTTAGAGAGATTCGACACTACCAGAAGACCACTAGCCTGTTAATCCCTTTTGCTAGCTTTGTTAGACAAGTAAGTAGTAACAAACTTTCCTCTTTTCCTAAAATTTATATGTATCTTGACTATTATTACCTTGTAGATTCATAACCCAATTTCTTTAGCTTGTAGAATTTGTGCTAATTTTGGTATAAAAAAAACTTAAATTAGTTGGGAATTGCCCATTTTTTTATGAAATCCTACTTAGGTGAGAAGAATAAGTCATGCACTTGCCTATCCAGAAGTTACGCGTTGGACACCGGGCGCTCTTTTGGCTATCCAAGAGGTACTACCAAATATATATATATACGAAATGTATAAATAAACTATGAGCTCTAAAAACCGAAATCATGAGTCTCATGTATTGTCTTGTGTATGAATAGGCGTCAGAAGATTTCTTGGTTGGTTTGTTTTCGGATGCAATGCTATGTTCTATTCATGCTAAACGTGTTACTCTAAGTAAGTTTACTATATATATATGTGTGTGTTCTTTCTCTATTTTTTTATGTTATAATCTCTTTGGTAACATAATTATAATTTATATGATGTGTTTCTCTACTCATGTACTAGTGCGACAAGATTTGGAGCTAGCACGCCGGATTGGAGGAAGAGAAAGACCACGCTGATTCCATTTTGTTGTCTACTTACTTCATAATCTGGCCTAAACTTATCCCTATTATCTACGTTTTTAACATGTTTTTTTGGTAAGCCGTTGTTAACATGTGTTGTCTACTTGATTTCCTAGACCAAAAAAAATGTTTGTTTCTGGTATTAATATATAACTCTTTAGACTTATATATTAGTTTTAGAAAGGTATGTGTAGGGCTAGGCAAACGGTGAAAACCGATTTTTTTCGGTTTGGTTTTCACCGATTGGTATTTTTTAAATTATTTTCGGTTTTAGGTTCGGCATCTCGGTTTGTTCGGTTTATAAGGTTTTCTATAGTTTTCTATTTTAATTGTTATTTTAAAAATATTATGTATTGAATTAAAAAAAATTGAAAAATAATAATTTGTTTTGCCTAAATAAATCGAAACCGAAAGAACCAAAAAACCGGAAATCCGAAAAAACTGAATAAACCCGAGAAAAACCCGAAAATACATATATATTTGTTTTTCCGAAATTCGAACCTAATAAACCGTTTGATTTCCTAAAAACCGACTACCGAACAAACCGAGATTTTGTTTGGTTCAATACGGTGGAATTATTTTTTCCCGCCGAACCAAATCGAACCGAAAAAAAAGAAAATTAAAGAGAATAGTTATAAAAATATTTGGCTTCATAGAAATTACTCTATGGTAGCTTGGCTAATTTTATTCGAATAGAAAACATATGTGATTTTATTAGTATCGACATAAATAAAACATTTAAGACCATTTCCATTAGCTGATGTGTGTTTGACTATATAAACTATAATAATATTGAATATTAATTTAAAATCTAAAGATCAACAATGTTCTTGCAAAACTAACCACACATATGAAAGACAAAAGACATGAGTTTTGGTTAGTCTCGAAGCAAAACACTAACATCTAATTACATTCAAAATGCTAGTGTGTATTGAATCAACACAATTTTTAGATTCAGCAAAAGGTAAAGTAAACTCAAAAATTATGTAGCTCACTAGTCTATATGCATAATCGAAACTCTATATTGACAAATTGCAGAAAAAAATCTAAATTTTAAAGAAATTTAGACTATGTATTGAGATCATACAAACTAAAGGGAGTCTCCGAAAATCACTCTTTTAAAATTTTAATTTTAGTTTTCAGTTTAAATTCAGTGTTATTACAACTAAGTTAACTAACCAAAAAAATAGAAAAAATGAAATTACTATCACAACCAATATTTTAGTCTTTGAATTCAAAGGTAAGTCGCATATTAAGTGAATTATTTGGTCGATATGCTAATAAATTAACCAAATTAACAAAATATATCATATGTGTAGAATGTCTATCCTTGATTATCCTATCAATCTAACTCTCTCTCTCTCTCTCTCAACGATAGCGACTCGTGTAAAAAGAAAAGAAGGAGGAAGAAACAGAACCAAACAAATAGACACACGCGGATTATAGAGTTCCCCTAATGCTGGGTACGTCTCTCTTCAGGTTATACCTGGTAATTCACTAGATTAAGCTTTTACAGAGTTTTCTTGTGTTTCAGGTTTAAGCAAATAACAACAAGAACAAGTTAACCTAATTGCTTTGTCAACAAGCAATATATATAGGTCTAGGGCTTCTGGTTTCTGTAAATGGGCTGCCTCTAAACTTCAGGCCCATTTACCTTTCTCTGTGTGGGCCGAGATTAAGTCACAAGGCCCACAAACTCCACCTTGACTTACATCTCGCCAAACCCTAGTTTCTTCTTCTCCCGAGCTCTAGTGAATCGCCGCCTGGAATCGCCGCTTCAGACAAAGTCCGATGAAGCTGCTCCGCCTTTCTTCAGAGGCCCTGTCGCTTCGATCAAGATCCGATGAAGCTCCTCCATCTCTTTACAGAGACCCGCTCTCACGACCTAGAGAGCCACACTCCTCCGTCACCCCTTTCTTGTTTTCCGGTGACGGAGAGACGCTCAGCTTAGGCGTCCGACATCTTCAGCGTCCTTAAGCAACCGCTGAATTTGTCCTTAGGAATCGCCTTAGTCAACATGTCTGCCGGATTCACCGAGGTATGTATCTTTACCAATTTCACATCGTCTTGAGCAATTATATCTCTGATGAAATGGTACTTAGTGGCCACATGTTTAGTCCTTTCTTTGCACATATGATTCCTTGCTAGATCCATTGCACTCTGAGAATCACAATGAATGTCTATTGCTTCTTGCTTAAAACCCATTTCTTCACATATGCCCTTTAACCATAATGCTTCTCTTACAGATTCGGATAGGGACATGTATTATGCTTATGTTGTTGATAGGGCCACGACAGATTGAAGAGTTGATTTCCAGCTAATGGTGTTTCCCCCAACCGTGAAGACGTAGCCGGAGATTGACCTGCGTCTATCCAAGTCTGAGCCATAGTCAGAGTCACAGTACCCAACCACCTTGAAGTCAGCTTCTTTTGTAAAGGTTAGGTTTACTTTAAGTGCTCCTTTTAAGTACCTCATTATCCATTTCACAGCTGACCAGTGATCTTTGCCAGGTTTAGTCATGTACCTGCAGACCAGACCAACAACATAGGCAAGATCAGGCCTGGACCCAACCATTGCGTACATCAAGCTTCCTACAGCACTGGAATAAGGTACATCTTCCATCTCTCTTGCCACTTCTGCTTTTCTGTCTTGGTCAATGGCCTGTAGTCTAAACTGTGATCCCATAGGAGTACTTACTGTCTTGCAATCCCACATCTCAAATGTCTTGAGAACCTTAGTCAAATAATCGCTTTGGGATAAGACTATTTGGCCCTTAACTTTGTCTCTGATTATGTCCATACCTAGTATCCTCCTTGCACTTCCCAAGTCTTTCATCTCAAACTCTAAACTCAGTTGTGCCTTTAGCCCTTGAATGACCTTTTTGTTCTTAGCTGCTATAAGCATATCATCTACATAGAGTAGGAGATAGATCATATCCTTAGGTTTTGTGCCCTTGAGATATACACATGGGTCATTCTTGCATCTTCTATACTTCTGTTTTAGCATAAACTGATCAAATATGTGGTTCCACTCCCTTGGTGATTGCTTCAGTCCATAGAGAGACTTCTTCAATAGGCAGACTTTATTCTCTTGGCCCTTTTCTACATACCATTCTGGTTGTTCCATGTAGATTCTTTCCTTTAGGACTCCATGCAAAAATGTTGTTTTTACATCCATCTGTTCTAGTTCCATGTCTTGGTTAACCACAATTGAGAGTAGCAGCCTGATAGAGGAGTGTTTGACCACTGGTGCAAACACTTCATTGTAGTCAATACCTTCAATTTGAGCAAACCCCTTTGCAACAACCCTTGCTTTGTGCCTTGGTTGTTCCATATCTTCTATTCCTGGTTTGAGTTTGAAGATCCACTTACATCCTATTACTTTCTGATTCTTTGGTCTGTCTACTAGCTCAAATGTCTGATTCTTATGTAAAGAGTCCATTTCCTCATCTGCTGATGCAACCCATAAGTCACTAAACTTGCTTCTTTTAGCTTCCTTGAATGTCCTTGGTTCATCAAGCTCAATAACATCTGCACTAGCTAGAGCATAGGCAATGAGATATGCATCTTCATACCTTGATGGGGGTCTGATGGTTCTTCTTACCCTATCCCTTACCAATAGATAATCCCCTAAGTCACTAGTCTGGTTTTCAGTCTCTGTCACTGAGTCTTCTGAATTTTCCTGTTCTGAGTTCTGAGTAAGGGACTGATGTGGGCATGGTGGTGAGTTAGGCTCTAGGCTGTTGTCTTGATCATTGTCAGTTTCTGAGGGTTCTCCACCTGGAGCAGAGGCCGTGTCTTCAGTTTTTGTTTCTCCAAGGATTTCTTCTAACTGACTTCTGAATGATACTCTTTTACTTGTTTTCTCCTTTTCAGAATTGGTGGTAGTTGTGGTTACAACTCCTATATCCTTGAAGAAAACTTCTTCATTGAATACCACATCCTTACTGATCACCACCTTCTGTTCCTCTAATAGCCACACTCTGTAGCCTTTTGTCCCTTGGCCATATCCAAGAAAAATACCCTTTGTTGCCCTTGGACTGATCTTATCTCTAATTGTGTGAACATAGGCCACACATCCAAAACTCCTTAGGTGATTGTACTCAGGTTTCCCTTTGATCCATAGGGCTTCTGGTATTTGCATATCAATGGCTGAAGAGGGAGTCCTGTTTATGGTGTATACAGCTGTAGAGGCTGCTTCTGCCCAAAACTCACCTTGTAGCCCTGTTTCAGACAACATGCTTCTTACCTTGTCCATTATAGTCCTATTCATGCGTTCTGAGACTCCATTCTGTTGAGGAGTGTAAGGGCAAGTAGTGTGTCTTTTTATTCTAGAGTCTCTGCACAACTTATCAAACTTGTTGTTGCAGAATTCTAAGCCATTGTCTGTCCTTAGACACTTGATTTTCTTTCCAGCTTGATTCTCCACTAAAGCTTTCCAGCTTTCAAAATTCTGAAAGGCTTCATCTTTGGTCTTGAGGAAGTAAATCCATACTTTCCTTGTGAAGTCATCAATGAAGGTTAGAAAGTATTTTGCACCAGAGAGGCTGGGAGTAACACTAGGAGAGCCCCAAAGATCAGAGTGAATGTAGTCTAGAGGTTCCTTTGTAGTGTGCTTAGCTTTAGGAAAGCTTTTCTTGTGTGATTTACCCAGAGTACATGGTTCACAGAATCCCAAACCTTTTATCTGATCAATCTTCAAATAACCTTCCTTAGACAGGTGTTCCATTCCCTTTTGACCCATATGAGCCAACCTTGAGTGCCACACCTTTATGCTTTCTGATTTTCCTGATGCTGCACAGGCATCACCCTTCTGTTCTGGTTTCCTTATTGTACCCTGTAGGTGGTATAGTCCATGTTGGTACTTGCCTGTCAAGACGTTTGTTTCTCCTTTGTAGAACTTCACAATGAATTTCTCTCCTTCATATCTGCAACCTGACATCTCAAGTTGTCCATAGGAGATCAAACTCCTTCCCATTTCTGGCATGTACCTTACCTTGTTTAGGGTCACAACTGATCCATCTAGATTATCAATTGTGATCTTCCCTATACCCTTTACCATGCAATAGGTGTTGTTTCCCATAAGAACTTTGTTGCCTTCACATTCTTGAAAATCAGATAGGAGATCAAGTCTTGGAGTCATGTGAAAGGTGCAGCCCGAGTCTAGGATCCAACTGTCATCTGCGGCTACTAAGCATGCTGTCAAAGCTGCCACATCTTGTGTTGAAATCTCTGTTAAGTGGGCAGTTAGTGCAACTGCTTCAGGAAGTGTGACAGCAATGTTGGCAGAATTAGACTGCTTGTTCTGTTGTCCTCCTTTCTTCCTTGTAGGACAATCACGTTTCCAGTGACCCTCATCCCCACATAACCAACATGCCTTAGACTTTGTGTCTCTTGACTTGGATCTAAACATGCTTCTGCTCCTCCCACCTTTTCCTCTTCCATGATAAGGTCTAGTATTTGTCCTTCCCCTTTCTTCCACAAAGAGGCCTTCTGTTGTTGTCTTGGATTTGTTTAACAGGCCCCTTTGTTGTAACTCAACTTCTTTAGCATAGGCAGAAGTGATAACATCACTTAGTGTCAAGACATCCTTTCCCATTCCATATTTCAAAGTGTGTACTAGCTGCTCATATTGAGGTGGCAGTCCATATAAGACTTGTATTGCTTGGTCTTCATCTGAAATTTCAATCTTGAGGCTTGCTAGGTCTGCTATGAGCTTTAGGAATGAGTCCATGTTTTCCTCAATGGACTTGCTCTCTGTCATCTTGTAGCTTGCAAAGCTTTTCTTTAGGTAGATTCTGTTGGGCAGAGACTTGGTTTGATAGTCTCTTTCCAATGCTCTTCACATACCCAAAGCTGTTGACTCATTCATTATTTTCCTTAGAATGACATCACTTAGGCAAGCTCCAAGGAGACTCCTAATTCTGAGATCTTTCTCAGCTCTTTTTGGATCCAATGGGGCCACAGTGATACCCTCTGTTGTTTCAGCAGCTGATGAAGAAGTATGTTGATCTTCTTCCTTTAACACTGAAAACAAACCTTGTATCTCAAGCTGACCCATCATCTTGTACTTCCATAACCCAAAGTCACCCTTCCCATCAAACTTGTCCATCTCAAATTTCCCTTTTGTTGGCTCCATACTTGCTTGTTAACTTAATTCTCTGTTGCTACCTGCAGATAACAAGAGGAGAATCTCCCAAGATTAACAAGATCTTTAAGAGTACAACAACCTAGGAGTTTTCAAGATAAGTCGATGGAGATGTGTTGATCAGTCCCTACTTCACTTAAGTCCGTGATGCGTTCCCTGCGATCTTCACACCTTCGTCTTCTTCTCTGTAAGTATCCAAATCTCTAGTATCTTTAACCAGCGGCTCTGATACCAATTGTAGAATGTCTATCCTTGATTATCCTATCAATCTAACTCTCTCTCTCTCTCTCTCAACGATAGCGATTCGTGTAAAAAGAAAAGAAGGAGGAAGAAACAGAACCAAACAAATAGACACACGCGGATTATAGAGTTCCCCTAATGTCGGGTACGTCTCTCTTCAGGTTATACCTGGTAATTCACTAGATTAAGCTTTTACAGAGTTTTCTTGTGTTTCAGGTTTAAGCAAATAACAACAAGAACAAGTTAACCTAATTGCTTTGTCAACAAGCAATATATATAGGTCTAGGGCTTCTGGTTTCTGTAAATGGGCTGCCTCTAAACTTCAGGCCCATTTACCTTTCTTTGTGTGGGCCGAGATTAAGTCACAAGGCCCACAATATGAAAGAATGGTTTTACTTTCATTTTCTCGGATTAGAATTAATTTGGAACTCATTTAAAACAAGATAACTCCAACGATGAAAGTGTGAAACCAAACCAAGAAAGTATTTACGCTCATAGATTTGTTATCATAGTAAAACTAAGATATATATATATGTGTGTATTTGTCTTGCTAATGTTTCATTGGTTGGTCCAATTAATAAAATTGTTAAATGTTTATTGTGTTTGCTATCTTCAGTCCAATTAAAACCAAGAAAAGTCGAATTAAAATATATAACCGGAATTATTCTCGTAACCGAATAAACTAAACAACCCGTATACCGAATTTCGGACTATTTTTTTTTAAAAATGAACTACCCAAAAACCGAATCGAACCGAACCATATTCCATTTCATTTCAATTCGGCATAATTCTCACAATTCGAAATAACCGATATACCGAACCGAATTACCCGTTTAATCCGAAGTCGCAGACCTATGCATGAGGATGGAAATAAATAATTGGAAATGGAACAAGAAAACTTAAGGAATATAAGTGAATTTTTTTCTATTTTCTTGGTCGCCGTTCAAAAACTTAGTTGATACACTAAACACATTCTCGAAACAAAAAATTAAACCACCAAAAATATAAGTCAGCCAAATTATAAAAAACAGAATAACGCGTCCTCGTTTTAATTACTATATATTAGGTCCCGCACGGGGGTAATTTCTATTTTTGTAAATTTATTAGTTAGATGTATGATATAGTCTAACCCGTTGCAAAATTTTATATTATATATATATATATATATATATATTTGAATTTGATTGAACCCAAAATTATTATCATATAATTTGTAACTTTTATGTTTGAAGTTACTTTTTTGGTTATTTGGTCAAGATGTGAGAGATTTTTAAGAAAAAAAGTATTTGGGCCAAATTCAATAATGATAAATCAAATTTCGTTTTTCTTTGTTGGCAACAAATTGTTGCATTGTTATATTTTTAATTGTAAGTGCTACATATTAGGAAATATATAATGACTAGGTGGTTTTTGCGCCGCTAGAAAATAACTTAAAATAATATGTTATTAACAAAATAATTTAAATAATAAAAAATGTTTAGATTCTAAAGATATAATGTTTAGATAATCAAACCAAGAACCTACAAAATATTCAAAGTACCAAAAGGTACACCATTTAAGAACAAAATATATATATATAAAAATCGAATATTAAATGTGATATAATTTTGTAATAGAATTTTCCAATGTCATGTCATATTTTCAAGCTATGTTACATTAAAATCGTGTTATGTTAATTTTTTTAACTTTAAATGAGCAAGAAACACATAAGATTTTTTAAAATTCGAATGAACATTCAACTCAAGATCCAACATATTCGAATGAAAAACCAAATAGTAATCATAATACATAAAACTTTTTGTTATTAGAAGAATATTATTATTTTTATGTTATATGTTATATCATTCAAGAATTTCCATAAATATTTTGGTCAAATGAAAAACTATCACATCTATGAGCATAACTTTGTGATAAAAGAACTCATAATATAATGAACATAGTTTCTTAATATATGAAACTATATATATGTTCATATGATAAACAATTTATATATAACGATTCGTTCATTGTTAAGTTTGAAGGATAATAGGAAAAGAACAATCTCTACTAATTAAATCATTTGAAAAGAAGCATGTAAAATCATTTATATATACAAAAGACACTTGAAGTAGAGATCATTTGAAAAGAAGCACATGCAGTTGTATTTGGAAGACTCGCGAGAAAAAGAGGGTGAAGATGTCGACAAGGGTGCAACCCGGAATGTGGATGCGTTCGAAAAGATAAAGAGATAAAAAAAAGGAAGCTCAAGATATAAATCAAATCATCAAAAGTAAGAGAGTATGTGTTTAAAAATTAAGTCTATCACTCACTTATGTTGAAGACTTATCAAATAGATGTCACACCAATGTGAGATATAGGATTAAGTACAAAATTTTGTAGATTGTAATTTGGTCACTCTCTATCTAACTTCATGCTATCTTAGTTTAAAAGTATTTTAATAAGTAAACAAGTATAAAAATATATTTTTTTTACAATTGACAAACTGTACTATCTCAAATCTACATTTTACATTTGTTAATTTTTAGTCTTACAAGAGTTTGATTGTTTCATGAGATATACATATTACAGACACATCTAGATAAATGTTATCACGTAAAGTTATTTCGGTGTCGATATATGAAAATATTTGATTCCAAACAATATTTTTTTAAAGCAAATTGCCAAATTCTAACCCAACCCGTGCGGGAACTTTCTCTAGTAAGTATAACGACGACAAGTTGTTAAAATTAGAAGCAACTAAGTAAGTGGAAATTGATTAGTGAGACTATACATTAAAGAAGATGCAAGGAAATTTGTTTAAATATATGAGGAAATTACAAAACTATATTCATTCAATGTGTATTTCACAAAACTATACCAAAATACTAAAATTACAAAACTATATTATTCCCTTATATGAGGAAATCATAATATGAGGAAATTACAAAACTATATTATTCCATTAATCCACTTTAAAATTTGTTGATAAACAGATGTCATAGATTTTTTTTTGTTTGTGAGTATTTTTCGTTTGTTCTCTTGTTTTTATGATTTTCTTGAGTAGTGATTAATTTCACAAATGACGACTACTCATAAGTTAATAGTATTAGGGTTTTAACCGCGCTTCCCGCGGGGTTTTTCTCTATAAAATTAAATTTTTTTATCGTATTCGTTGTGCTTTGTATAATTCTCGTTTTAAAAGTATGGTGCTAATTAGAGTTAACAATGGCAGTCATAAACTGTTTTGCAACATATAAACATCACTTATGTTGTTGCAAATTATTATTAAAGGATTTAAAGTATTAACATTGTTAATATTTTAATGTTGTGCATTATAATTTTTTTAGTATTTTTTACTATGGGGACACAAATATATCGTTAGACACATATTTAGCCTCTTACACTTTTGCAACATCCAAATTAAATTATCATCATAGATGCATTTTTACCAAATAACTATTTGAAAATAATTAATTAAAATATTAAATTTATTTGATGATGTGGATGTCTTAGATTCATAGAGTATTGTTCTATTATACAATAGATTTCGTAAAGTTGCACAACAAAAACTTATATTTTAAAATTTTAAAGATTAAATTAAAATTTAAAAGATTATATAAAGATTATTTCGTAACTTTGTGTTCAAAATTTAAAGATTATATAAATTATAAAGTTACACAATGCAATATATAGAAGTGATAGATGATAATTAAGGTCGATTGAGTTGAAAACAATTATATATAAATAAAAAATAACTAGTTGAAAAATATAAATCAAGTATTCATGAAGATGAAAACATGATATTTGTTTATATAGATTATATAATGTAGCTTAAACAAAATCATTACCGTTTTTTAAAACTAATTTTAAATTTATGATTCTTAACATTTTATTTCTTAGGTAAAATAAACTTATAATAGTTAATTAATTTTGTTATATAAAAGATTGGATTAATGGTTCGATTCGGTTTGACACCCAATCCGAACCAACCATTTGGATTGAAGAAAATGTCAACCAAATGGTTTTGTATTGAATATGGTTTGGTTTGCGTCGGTTTGGGTTTGGTTGGGACGGTGGTTCGGTTTAGATTTTTTGTCCACCTCCTTGACATTTATCTCTTTAGTAATTATTCATACACATTTGGATTTGTAAACATTACAAAAATTATATAAAGGAGAAGTTGGTTCATTTGTAAACATTACAACCAAGTTAATAAATGAGAAGTTACTCTCCTCTCTCAACAAACAACACCACATATATCTACATATAGGTTTATAACACTATTGAGATTTTAAAATAGCCAATTTAGCAAAAAGAAAGATTGTTTTGTGATTTTTATTTATTTTGGAATTAGGGTTTTTTTCTTTGGTGATTTTGGGGATTTTGTTTGGTTTTCGAGACACAAGTTTTGTAAATATAAGTTAAGTTAACGCAAACAGTAAACGCAGTCGTTTTAGTCACTAACACCGTTTAACATCAGTTTAACGGTTGACTTTATCGGAGTTTAATATGGCTTGGTCAATATTAGTTGGGGATTTAAAATTTTGCGCTTAAATTGTGGGGAATTAAATGGCGATTTTTCCCGTATTTATATGAAATTCAAATAATCAAGATTAATATACAATAAATAATCAATCAATACTAAAAAAAAAAGTTGCTTGATAGTTGATACTCTCCATGGAGAGTGCCACGTCAGCATATCGTTTTGCTATTTCTGTGATTGGCTGAAATATTTTCGGGCAGCCCAGCTTCCTTAATCACCAAAAAAACGTACCTCCTCCGCTTCGAAGCGATTCAAATCTGAGTTTTTTTTTCTGTTGTATTTCTCTTCTCCTCTTGATTTTGAATCTGAATTTTTGAGTTTTTCAAAAAAAAAACCTAGGCGGCGGCGACGAGAGAGAGAGAGAGAGAGAGAGAGAGAGAGAGAGATGGTGAGACAGGGAAAGTGGTGGTGGAGAAGATAAGAGGAAGAATCAACGGCTACAAGTTGTTTCTCAGAGTATCCTCTCAAGTTCATCATTCCAAGCAAGGTCCCTCTAATTTTCTTTCAATGGATAATCAGTTTTACAGTACAGACTCTTAAATTTTCCGACAGTGATTTTTCAGGTAGCTTCTGTCGGAACTGATGTTGTCTGTGGATTTACAGTCTCACCTATGGTGGCGTGGCGGCATTGTCTCTGTATGTCTCTTAAGCACTTTCTCTCCGACACTAAATTTTGACTTTTAACAAGTTCCTTGTTTTAAAAACTATGTATATATATAGGGGAGATTCAATTTCATGTGAATTTTCTCAACACAATCTTCTACTAAGGTTTAATCATAAACACTTTTTGTCTTTATTCTCATGATCTCTCTACTTAGTTGGCTTTCTTGTGCTTGAAAATCGTGTACCTCTCTAAAAACAGGTGTACAAGGCAATAGGATCAAAAAATGTTCTGCAAAACAATTACATGTAATGTTTGAATCACTTGGAAAAAAAACTGTGTTAGATTGCAATGAAAGAGGACCCCTTTCTCTTTGATCTTTCGGTTTGGCATGTTGTGTATGCAGTAGGCGAGAATCGGGAGTGATGCTCCTTTTGGTACTGATTCCAGATCCCAATAACTTGCTTCTCCACTGCGCGGTACTATCAAAAACATATATTTAGACTGGTTTCGGACTCTAACCTTGTCCTTGTGGATTGGATCACAAGCCGGCGTCAATGCTAATGGCGAAAAATGGGATTTCTACTTTTATTCCTTGACACAGTAACTAATAATCTCGCACTCACTCTCATATATAGAGAAATGTTTCGCCTTAATCGACAAGTTTTAGTACATAGTATCGACAAAAACATTCGTGACCGAGAGATTAGACTTTGTTCATTGTAGGTGCTGCTAGAGAAGAGGAGCATTCAAAGCATAGCCAAAACGTATGCAAGACTACCGTGCCATAGCAATGGTCATACTCTTCGGGTATATTTCTTCGTACAATTAGACTATACTCTCTACGATAACCGGTGTCTTTGTTAAACATGTTTTTGACAATGTATCTAAAGGCCAAAGCTGAGTGAAATCATAAAAGCAAGTCCAAGAAAACGTCAAGAACATGATGTCAGAACAATTACAGGTGATTTCTTATGGTTCTCGGAGACACGACACAACACAATTAATGGCTTCGTGAAACCGGAGTCATAGCTTCATGTAGCACTTTTGGTCCTTAGGTTATGAGACACCCTTTCTTCTTACATCATTGTACATTAAAGGCTTAATAGTGATGGTGCAAGATTTTTGCAGAGGAAAGGAGTAGTGATTCGAATAGCTTCGGATTCGACAGAGTCTGTCTACAACTTCTTGATGCAACAATTGTCAGGATGGTGTCTTCATG
The DNA here is from genome assembly GCA_963556525.1 of Cochlearia excelsa. Taxonomy (NCBI): domain Eukaryota; kingdom Viridiplantae; phylum Streptophyta; class Magnoliopsida; order Brassicales; family Brassicaceae; genus Cochlearia; species Cochlearia excelsa. The sequence goes on along the minus strand of OY748330.1, from coordinate 17,381,011 downwards.
TATTTCCAAGGTATTAAAACCATTTGATAAATACTATCTCTATGTTTTGTTGTTGAAAGTGTGAGTGTATGATTGATTTAAGAGAAATTCCTTAGAATACAATCAAAATAAGTTTTTGTTTTAAAAATACCATCACAAAGTTTTTTATAACAAAAATACCATCAAAATGTTTTTTACGACAAAAATACCATCAAAAAGTAGTAGTTTACAAAAATACCACAAATACAAAAAAACGAGTTTTAACACTTTTAGATTTTAAATTATTTTTATTTGGGTTCGCTATATAGTTTTTAAGGTATAGTTTTGAAGGGGGAGGGTATAGTTTTTTGAAGGTTTTGGGCGTAATTTTGAAAATTTAAGATTTGTGGTATTTATGAGAAAAAAACTTTTTAATGGTATTTGTAAAATTTTCGAAAATCTGTGCTAATTGTGTTAGAAAAACTTTTTTAGTGGTATTCATAAGAATTGCCCTTGATTTAATTTGTGGTGTATTTTTGTTGTTGTAGATAATGCTGGTGTTATATTGTTAATCCAAAAGGTGAAATGAAATGTAATGATTCTACACACATGATTACTTATGTGTTATATTCTCTTTATTTATAGTAGTATTTTTGAATGTTTTGTTTCTTGTTGTTGTGTGTAATGTGTTGATCTATGGCCAAGAATCGCCAGTGTCGCAAACGCCATCGTTTAATCAAACTTGATGTTTTGTGTCAAGACTGTTTTTGAATTATCTCTTGTGATGTTGTTTTACGTAAAAATTGCAAAAAAAAATCCAAGGTTTTGACATTTCGACAGAAAAAACCTGACAAATTTTCGGGTTTAAAAAAAACCTTGATTTTTTTATTTCACATTTTTTTTTTTTTTTTTTTTTTGTCAACATTTGGGCCACAACTGGCCGACCCATTAGCCAATCCTACACTGCCGTAGGCGCTGGGAATTGATCCCGGGTGGGAGAGTGTTAACCTGCCTCTTGTGGACTTATGAATGCCACTAGGCCAAGGCCACTTCCCCACATTTTAAAACTTAAGGATTGTTTTTTTTTTAGTAAAACGAACCTATCCGAAAAATCGGTTAAATTTTAGCAGAGATAAACGACATATTTCACATAAAATTAAAACGGGTTTGATTTATCATCGTATATCAAAGAGAATATGAAAAAAAAACGAGAAAAACAAAAAAAACACAAACAAAGATGATATTATTTGTCATAAAATCCATAACTTCAGTCTTTGATAAAGTGTTCAAAATCACAAAAAAATTTTTCGTTTATCTCGTTTTTTTCTTATATCCATTTTGTATAGGATGGTGAAACAATCACATTTTCATTTAAGTGAAACGAATAATTTTTTCTCCGCTAAAATTTAACTGATTTTTGGCTAGGGTTTCTTTTGCTAAAAAAACAAACCTTAGATTTTAAAATGTGAAATAAAAAAGTTAAGGTTTTTTTTTACACCTGAATATTTGTCAGGTTTTTTCGGTCGAAAAGTTGAAACTTTGGGTTTTTTTTTGCTATTTTTCCGTTGTTTTACTTTTTCTTTAGTCTTCTAAGACTTCTTTTGGTTATGGCTTTTTTGTTTGATTCTTCTTACTAATACAATCCTTCTGCTTGGATTATCTATTTATTATTCTCAAGATAACATCACTTTTTTTTTGCTACAAAATTAAAAGCCTATCAGAACAAATTAATTAGTCAGAATGAAAAATTTATAAATTTCTTTGCCAAAAATGGAATGTGTCAATGTATATTAGTTTTCGTGGCAGATATTTATTGTTTAGAATGAAAAATGAATGCATTCAATTCTTAAGAGAGAGTTACAAAACTACACTATTTGAATTACTTTTCACAAAACTACACTATTTCAAAATTACTTCACAAAACTACACCTAAACACTCAAAATTAAATCCAAATAAATCCTATCCACACAATACTACATTTTTAATACTATACTCCAAATACTAATTAGCGAACCCAAATGAAAATATTTTAATTTTGACAATTTTTGAAAGGGTAAATCAAGCTTTTAATTTTGATAATTTTCGTAAAGGACACGATGAAAGGGTGTAGTTTTGTGAATTTTTCTCCTAGTAATAATAATATCTAAATTTTTCTCGATAAATTTTGTTTGACGAGATTGAAAATTATGAGTCACTAATGATTATATATACTAGATGCGGACCCGCACATACGTGCGGTTTATAATTTGTTGTAATTTTTATATAATAAGGTATGTTTTACTTATATATTTAATTTTTTTTTTGGTAAAAGGTATATTCAGAAAATTTCTAAATCAACTTTGACATAATTATACATGAATATATTGTAAGATTTATTATTTTCTTATAGTGATGAAAATATACATTATCTTTATTTATATAGATTTTATTTTACCAATATGATTTGGTTATATCTCATAAACTATATTTGATATATTCCGACCCGTCGAAAAAATTACACGTATATATTATACATAAAATCTCATAACAATTATCATTAGTGATTTTTAATAACTAGTTACAAAAATTAAAATATGTGGAGATCATTTTTATTCAAACTGGATGTTAAAAACTTAAAATCTACGATTATACATATATTTAAATCTGAAAGTAATCCGTAAAAAAACTTTATTAATAGATTAATCCCTAAAATCTACCATTATCAAATATATTATTTAAATATTATTGTTTACGTTTTTTAAAGGTGAAATTTAAATTGATATAATTGTGTGTTTTGATTCCGATTTTAGCGGCAAGATATATACGTTAGACTTTTCGAAAAAAAGTAATTGATTTGTATAATTTCTATTCAATTGGGCCTAATTTGGTGGACTTTGTGAACTCTTTAATTTGATCTATTGTAATCATAAAACCACTTCCAAAACATAGGTTTAGGTTATGATATAATTATTTAGTGGCTAGATGTGTCAAGATGGGTAAACCAACTCAAACCAAACTCATATGGATTTAATAGTAAACGGGTAATGGGTAAACCATAATTATTAAGTAAATGGTTTCGGTCAACTCATAACTCATTAATTCAAACTAATGGGTTAAAGAGGTCAAATAAGTTGACCCATTAAATCAAAATCAAACATAAATTCAAATAATTTTCTTTATTTCATATTTGCGTTAACACGTTAAAAACTAAAAAGCCACTCTAAAATAAACCTTTTTGTGAATAAACGAGTATCTTCGAGAATGTATTTACATAAACATACCAAAAATTCACTTATGGTCATGTTTACTTTATTGTTGTAGATTTTTTTAAGATGACGTTTTAAAAATGAAACACAACTTATGGTCCTTTATACATACAACAAAAGAGAGAAGAGATTCAGTTTGGTTTAGAGGGAATAGTCAACAATGTGTATGCTAATAATTTTGTGGTTTGGTTTGGATAGACCATAAACTCAATTGATCTAAATCCAATTCAATCCATTATATTCATTAATTATTTAAACTGTTAATTCATTAAGATTCAAATTAATGGTTTAATTGGTTAATGGTTTGGTTTGGCTTGAATCAAACCAAATATTTTGACTCATTTTGACATGTTTAGTAATGGCATTGTATGGTAATTAGAATTTTTTAAAGGTTCTTTGCAAAAATGATTTTTGATTAATAGATAGGATAGATAACAAATGAACATATATTATCAGTCTACCTGATTTGTTGTAAAAATAAAATTAAACAAAATAAAATATAGCATTATGAAAAAGGAACGATATCTATCTCTCTCAATTAATTAAAATAACAATATTGTTTCTCGCATAAATGTAACAGGCTTCACTCGATTCTCATATTCTTCATTAACATGTCAAAAATAATAGAGTAATTAGAAAATTCAATTTTGAATATTTTATAGAGAAATTACTCAAAATAGCATGAAAAATTGTTTTTTGGATAAATACTATTTACACAAAAATCTAATTTTAACAATTTAAAACTTAATTTTTTTCATTTGGGTTCGCTATATAATGTTTAGGCAGTATTGAAGGGGGTAGGGTTTAGTTTTGAGGGTTTCGGTTAATTTTGTAGGTTTTAAGTTAATTTTAAGTTTATGGTATTTTTCCAAAAAAACATTTTAATGGTATTTAGGAAAACAAAACTTATAATGTTATTTTGTCCAAAAAAACTTTTTTCATAGTATTTTTGGAAATTGCCTTATTTTATACCGTATATTTGATCATATAATAATAATATAATACTAGCAAGATACATTTACATCTTATCATATGTATATAAATTTCAAAAATATGAAAGACAATGTGCATGTGATGATATACAATAAGGATTAGATTTCATGTGACCTCTTTCCCTTTTATTGAGAATGCCGGAAATAGAAGGGATGGTGCGTGTGTTTGCATGATTTTTCATTATCATAACTATTATTTTATTTTTATTATTATATAATCCAATATTCATCACTAATATACTAATATACAAATACAACCCAAAATACATAAATCATATTAATTATACCAATTTCAATACTTATCAAAACTTGAATCTATTTTTACTAAACAAATTTTATATTTAACTATTTAAAAAAATTACTAACCTATTGTCGATTTTAAAAGATTTGGTCTAAGCCACAATAAAATACACCAAAAATTCTTAAAGATTTGGTACATAACAACAAAATGAATTTACCTCAAATCAAAAGCATTGATATTGCCTATTGATTTACTCTCAACAAGATCATCAACATCCTTGTATTTAGGCAAAGTAACCACGTCTTGTTCAATGTTCATAAGATCTTCAACGAGAACATCGTAGTGACGTTTCACTTCCTCTACCGATTTACTTCCCACGGCTTTAGCCACATTTTGCGTGTCTTTATCATAGACGGCTAAAGCCCTCTCGAACATCTTGTTTTGCTTATAAGTCCAAGAAGAGCTTAAGCTCCTAAAGCTAGAGGCCATTATTGTTGTATAATTAACCAACTTATATTATGAAAAGGTATGTGATATATATAATTGATTAAAGAAACAATAAAAAGAGAAAGAAAAGGGATTGGTGCTAAGTTATACGAATAGAAACGAATGGCTCCTTATATGGAGGAAAAAGAGAGTTTGAGATATTCCAAAAGTTGTATTGTAGTATTATCCTAACAAAAAATGATCATTGTTAAATATCAAAAATAATAAAAGAAGTATATAATGTTTCTTATGGGTCTACGTTTCTTTAGGGTCCATATGGGTTATCTTTGGGAGATTAGTATCGATTAGACATTAGTATATGATAATGTTCATAAAAATATTGAAGTTAATCTCTTAATTTTCCTAAAGTATAATATATGTTGTGATTATAATTATAAGATAACATTATGGTAGATATACTCAAAAGGTATTCAAAAAATCTTATTTTTCTATAATATTCAGCACATTTTCATTTTAAGAAAAAAGGTAATTTAATTGTATGCCAAATACGGATAAGCTATACAAATAAAACTTCATTTTATCTACTAAATTAATCTATTTAAGAAGTAGGATTATCCTAGAAAATGTTACTTGATTCTTAATATTCATTAATCATCCGATTGAATTGGTGTAGTTATAATCCACCGTTACGTTACGGAATTATGAACATTTCCAAAAACCAATATAATTATATAACTTTATGGATATTTCTGACATGATAACTTTATATATCATCGATTATATATATTAGGAGGGAACCCGTGATACTCGTGGAATGTTTCTATATTGAAAATGTATATATTTGTAAATATTAATAATTTGATTTTATAAATTATTTTGTTATAGTTTTTCTTTTTTCTTGATGATTATAGTATTTTCTTGCATTTTCAATATTTATGTTCTCATTCACCTAAACAATGCTACAATATTTGATATCTTTTCAATTGTATATTTTTTGCAAATTTGTCAATTATCTTAAGTAGTTTGTATATTTTTGTATTTTTGTTTTTTTGCTCATTTAGATGAAGTTTGCAGTATTTTCTTAAGTATTTGTCTACTCTAACCCTTAAATAGTTTGTATAATTTTTGTTTGTATTCTTTTCTTTAGATTACATGTCATGTTTTCACTATTTAATAAATTTTGTATGTCTTTTATTTTATGTGTTATTTTTGTAATGTGACATTATACATACTAGAAAAGAACCCGCGCGTTGCGCGGAATATTTACAAATTTTTATAGTAATTTCAAATAATTTTACATTGACTTTGTGAAAGTTTTGATTTGTTTTATGAAGTTTTTTCTTTTTGTAATAGGTATATGGTTTAACTTTAAATATTTTTCATCTATTTTATATTTTACCAAGCTAATGAAAATGATTTTGTTTACAAACAACTTTTGTTTGACTGTTTTAGTTTATTATCAAACCGATGGCATATCAATATGTAAAGAAAATTGTTGTTGTGTACCCCATTTAGCTTCTCTAATTTTAATTGTACGCATGTTGTTTATTTTGGTTTTACGCGGACATCTTAACCCGTCAATTAATTTGGATCATATTTTGTTTTGTTTTCTCAGTAACGTTATTGAATTATTTGTATATGTAATTATTTATTTTGTATGAGGTTTTCTTTTTTGGTGGATATTTTAAGTTTATTTCATATATTTGGCACTAACATTTGGATTTAGAAAGTATGTATATATATGAAGTATTTCCATCCAAATTATAGTTATTTAAAATTTTATAAATTTATATTTATTTATTTTTAAAACTATTTTCTCTCTAACCAATTTTGTTAGATGTTTTAGGTCTTTTGATTTGTTTTATTTTATTTGATTTTCAGAAGTTTCTATTCATATTTTTTATTTATTAACTATAGTATGACCAATCATATTATGTAGTTTTAATTTTTATTTATTTTGAATAAATGTTAAAATAATACATCATTTATAACTTTTAAATTTTTTGCTTTTAGATCGAAATTTTACATAATGGGACATATGTAATAGTATAAGAGAGAAACAAATTTGATATATTTTCATTTTAGAAAGTTGATATATATGTTTTTTATTAGTGTTAAAGATTATATAGAATGTTTTTTTTATTTGAGTTTTATTAAATGATTTTTTAATTGAATTGTCTTAATTATTTTTTGATGATGTGGATACCTTAGATTGAGAGAGTATTGTGCTATTATATAATAGATATTGTAATTAAACTATTTTCAATTGTTTAAAGTACAAAAAATATTGAGAATACACATTTAAAACTTATACCTAATTGATATTCATGTGTTGATTTTTAAATGTATTTACTATATAATATGTAATAAATTAAGTTGAATAAATTTGATGATTTAAATGATGAATGATGAGGTGTCAACACAAGAAAAACTCCTTTCAATCATTATATATAGGATATATATATACACAATTGACTTTCCCAGAGATTCACTATTTCTTTTGGTCGAATGATTCACTATTTTTATGGTTCAAATTCACTGTTTAATTCATTTTCTCTAATTAGTTTCTTAGGTCTAAATTGGGTCTTTTTTTGTCGCTTAGTACATCATTCTTATGGGTTTGTCGTAAAGCTTATATTTCTTATCGCTTAAAGTTGAATAAGGAATACCCATTAATAAACATTTACGAGATTATGAAACTAATTTTTCTCAAAACATTTTTTTGCTTCAGATTTTCAATTAATAATTTCCACAATTTCCACAATACCCATTAATAAACATTTTTTTGCTTCAGATTTTTTTTCTTCAGATTTTCATTTAAAAAGAAGTTTGGCCAACAATTAATAAAAACAAATACTCCCTCTGTTTTTATTATTTGATTTTTTAGACCTTTCAACCAATAGTAATTCAATAACTCCAATTAATATATCTTAAAATGTATAATTTACTATTCTCAATGAACTAAAATAAATTTAAAAACAAGAATTTAAAAAACAAAAAAAAATTCTAAAAAATCAATCTTTTAAGAACGGAGGGAGTATCTTTTAGTATATAAATGAGAAGTCATTCATCAATTCTACGCCATCCACTATTTTGTTAACAAATATTAATTAACGATTTTAGATATATTAATAAAATTATATATTAATTGCTAAAAAAACGTAAGAGAAGATTGATCAAGAAGGTCTAGAAATTGATTTTTGGGGTCAAATTATGTGCTATTATTCATAGCCCCTATGATGCACAACCGGAAGGTCATGTTCCGGTTTGAGGGAACTCTGAAAAACTGGAAGACGACCTTATGAGTGTGCATCGTAGGGGCTATAAATAATAACACATGATTTGACACCACAAAGTACGGACAACTCGTGGACCTTTTTGATCAATCCTCTCTTACGTTTTTTGTAGGTTGCTTTTCTTTCTGCATCGTTTAGGATGAAAGCAAACTTCAATTTTTCTTTCCGTTGATGGATTTTTGTTTTGTTAGTTTGTGTGTTACTGTTATTGTGTTTGTTTTGTGTTGAATGTGTAGTTTGTGGTGTGGTTATATAGTCATTGAAAGGTTTACTTGAAGATATGTTAAGTCTTCTTTTGATTAGAAAATTTTGTTTTATTATTTTTTAGTCAAATAAATAAATAAAAATATCCATGTGAGTCTAAAAGCTTTTATTTATAAACTTGTTATTATTGATTTTCTTACAAAAATATTGCGAACATTCGAAATTTTTAATGATAATTTTTTTAAAATTAATAGTTGATCAAACTTTTTTCGCTCTAATTGTTTTTCTAACGAACAACTTTAATTAGCCTAATGTATACCTATTTAATGTTGCTCAATTAAAGCAAAAAATTTTGACCAACTATTAATTTAAAACAATTATCATTAAATATTTCAAATGCTCAAAAGTCATTGTGTAGTATTAGATTTTTCATAACTATTTAACTTTTGGAATCTAAGGTCAAAGTTAATCGGAGATATGGGGAAATCTTGAATTAACAACATAACATTGGATTTTCAATAACAAATAGCTAGATTTGATTGATGATAAAGATGCATATATTAGGTTTATAAGAAAAATACAAAGTAATTAAAACTATTATAACTATATATCTTTTTGGGAAGTATTAAAATTTGTTTTCATTATTTTTTCTATGACATCTATCTTCATTTTGAATATTTTTTAGGAAACGGTGTAACCATGGATAATATTGGATTTCAAATACAGATTTTGAATTGTAATCTAATAATTGATACCTTATATCTCTTTGGGCAATACTATTTGTTTTTATCAGTTAACAATGTTAGAAAAACATATTTGAAATTTTTTTGGCAGTGTGGAAAATAATGATTGAAAATCTAAAGCAATAATAATTAATCGGTATTCACTATTCAAATTAAATCCATAAGAAATGGGAATTTTACAACAAGCCCAATATAGACCAAGTTTTAACCCAAATAACTAATTAGAGCAAATGAATTAAAAATGCATATTTGTTAACTGATAAATCAATTTAACGGTAAATTTGAATCATAGAAATAGTGAATCATTCGAACAAAAAAAGAAAAAGTGAATCCCTCGAGAAAGTTATATACATATATAAAATTGAAAATAAAAGATGTTTTTTTTTAAATTTGTCCATATATACTTTTGTTAAAATTTGGTGATATATGATTTATATGAATGATAATCCTATCATACCTCCAAAGATATGTTTTTAAATAAACATTTAAGCTTGCAATATCTTATATGTATTTTTTAATGTTTTTTAGTTCAATTATTCATATCCGTTGAAAACCGTGTCGGAAAATATCACGTCATAAATCCGTCAAAATAACAGATCCTGAATAATTTGTGGTCATAAAATATTCAAGAAGATATATGTCATAATTATTTGTCGAAAATTCATAAGGGGCTCCCTTCAAAAGTTTTATCCACCAAAAAGTACTCGGTTTATATTTCTACGGATTTTCAACTATTTTTTTTACGGAATCCAACGGATTTATGACATGAGAATCCCTCAAACAATCGTTGGAATTTCCCGATAGATTCTCGACCAATTTCATTTTTTTACCACTTAGATTCGACGACCAATTTAGATTATTTCGTCTCTCACATATATTGAGTTCTTACAATAACATTATATAATTTATCGGTAAAAATTTATTACGAGAATTTTTGGAAAAAACCCTAACTTCAGTTTGAAATTTGAAACTATACTTTTCTCTATACTAAATTACTAATGCACCCTTAATATTATTTTAGTAACTTTTGTATTTAAATAAAAAGTTACAAGGAGTCGGAAAAAATAATAATCATAAGGGTGCTTATAAGTTTAGCGACTTAGATTTTTGAATACAATTTTAAAATTGATGTTTTCATAAGGGTAAAGTATTTCTCTGTATTCTACTAATATATCAATTATATATCCCTAAAAAGTTTGCTAGGAGTTTTTCATAGGCATATGATTATGTGTTCATAATCAATCAAACATCATGGTAAAGAATGTTAGATGAATAAACCTAATCACATATATTCCACTCGCACTTCTCTTTAATATTGGTTAAAAACCCTGTCATCGTGTCTCTTCTTCTGAATTGTGATCACCAAGGTTTCAAAAACAGAAACTCATTTAATTTCTACATTGAAAGTCGAAAACGACACTCTTTATGAAACAAAAAAAAACTTTATACAATAACACATTTTATGAAACAGAGAGAGTATTATTTTACATATTTGAATTTCTGAAGTAGTTCTAAATTTAATTATTCATCTTTTAAATTTAATAATTCCTCTTTTTAATAATTGAAATTTCAGGTAAGATAAAATCGTCATCTTACTAAATTATAGAAACAAATAGTATACTTTTCAAAATCTCCCATTTATTAATGGCATGTTGATTGTTGAGAAACAACATATTTTAAATTAATTATAATACTAATCTATATAGAATATAACATAATATTTGTTTTAGAGTTTCATAGTTGTTACGGTTTTTTGATTTTTAATACTTCATTATTTATGAAATTATAGAATTGGTCTTCTAAATTTTGTGAATACATGGAAAATATAGAACATTTATTTTATCTTTCGTAGAACGTACGTAAGGGAAAAGATAGAATACACAATCTATAATTTTTGGTTCATAGACTAAAATATAGATTACATATTCTATATTTTTAGAATATGAAAAAGTTTGTATTCTAAAATCCGTAGAACATATATGACTACTAAATTTTATAGAACTATTACAATGTATAGAATACGTAATCTACAATGATACCTACATTTATATATTTGTGTGTATAATTGATTTTGAGAATCAAGAAGGAACAAGTTGTTATACGTTAATTAAGATCGTACCTCTTTTAAATGATCAGATAACTCATTACTTATCCTCTATTAAGTTTATAAACTAAACGTCTCATTAGATGTGTGTGGATCAAACACAATACGTGTGGAGTTTTACCCTTAATGCTCACAATTCACTACTTTAACAACACATAAGTTGTAATAAATTGTACCCAATTTTTACGGCTTAAAAACATTTTTTTGTTTATATTTGTTTTACATTAAACTAAATCTTGTAACAAGATTTCTTGAAAACCATACATATTTGTACTCTTTTGTGAATAAAAAACCCAAAAAGAATTAAATTTTTAAATTGTGATTTCTTAATTTTCTGAGTTCTGTTTATATTTTTTTACATGATTTTTAATTCTGAAGTTGCAATGTTACAAAACAAGTACCAAACCTCAATTTCAGAGTCTTTTAAGTTTAAATAAAAAAAGAAAAATTAATATTAGAAACATAAATCTTAGTACATTTTTTTTACTAGGTCTAAGAGTAAATCTACCAGTAAGTACAAACCAAACCAAACCCACCACTAAAAATAAACATACACAACATTGTCTAAAAGACATATGAAAGCTAAGAATATCAAAGATCACTTATTGAAAAAAGAAAGCCAAACTTGTGACAAGGAGATACAAAAGGATGAAATCAACCATAAACTCATAGTCAAATGCAAATAAAAAAAAAATATAAAGTTTCTAAACTTATCAAAACCCATTTAACAAAATCAGTCTTCGAGATCTAAATTTTAGGACATTAAGCTAATAAAGTCTTGAACTTTAAACAAACCCACCACATAGAGAGAGAAAGTAGAGAGAGACGAAGAAATTGAGAGAGATAAACTCTTATGTTTTCTCTCCTGCTCTCGACGCCATTGTTATAAGCACCAAACCACACACAATACAAGACACATTCTACAAGAAGACTGAAGAAGAAGAAGAAGAAGAAGAAGTAGTACACTAGAAGTAATGGGTGATTTATGAGAGAAATATAAAACAAAGGGTAAAAAAAAAACAAAATATATATATATAAAACAGAAGGACTAAATATATAGTAATTTCTTTAACAAAAAAAATAATTATATATATAGTAATTTTTTATTATATAATATTTTAATTAAATGAGACTTTTTTATAGTTGTGTGAACCGGTTTGGTTTGGTATGTTTATATTATCGTCAATTGCATAGTTTCGAGACATATATACAATATAGAGAAATTCATAAATCTACACCCTTTCAACCCCTTTTTCACAAAACTACTCTTAATTTAATATTTTCACATATTTACACCCTTTCAAAATTTTAGAAGCTTGATTTAACCTTTAAAAAATTACCAAAATTAAATTTTTTTCATTTGGGTTCGCTAATTAGTGTTTAGGGTATAGTATTAAGGGGGTAGGATTTTTGGGTAGAATTTATTTGGATTTAATTTTGAGTATTTAGGTGTAGTTTTGTGAAGTATTTTGGAAATGGTGTAGTTTTGTGAAATGTAATTCAAATGGTGTAGTTTTGTGATTCTCCCTACAATATATGAATTTTTCATTTCTTTTTTGGGAGAATTAGAAAACTACACAATTTGAATTACATTTCACAAAACTACACCATTTCAAAATTACTTCACAAAAGTACACATAAACACTCAAAATTAAATCCAAATAAATCATACCCATACAATCCTACCCCCTTAATATTATACCCTAAACACTAATTAGCGAACCCAAATGAAAAGATTTTAATTTTGGTAATTTTTTAAAGGGTAAATCAAGCTTTTAAAATTTTGAAAGGGTGTAAATATTTGAAAATATTAAATTAGGTGTAGTTTTGTGACGGAATGGTTGAAAGAGTGTAGTTTTGTGAATTCCTCTTCTTTTTCCTCTAGTTTTGTGATACTAATTTATTTTTATGTTGTAGTTTTAAATATAATTTTTTGAAAAGAATGAATATAAATTTATGTTCTAATTTTGTATATGCCTTTTATATTCATGAGGAATATATTGATTTGTGTATAGTTAGAATATAATATATGACGATTATCAATAGAAAATTTTATAGTAGACTTGTATAAGTAATTTAAATTAATTTATTTATAATTTAAATAATTCTTGCTTTCGGTTTTCGGATATTAATTAGTTTATGTTTTTCTCTTTTAAGCTGCTATACTTATAAATTTTATGATTATATTGATATTTATATTAAATTATATTTAAAACGTAAAATATCATTAAATTTTTTTTATTTTAATTTGCTTTATATAAATTTATTTGAACTAAATAAATGAGCTTTTATCAGAAAACTAAATAAATGAGCTAAACGTTATAACTATAAATATATATTTTTTTGTTTTGTTTTTATTTAGTTTCTTATAATTGAATTTTTTTTTTAATCAAAATATTTTTTTGGTGAAATGTGACATTCATGCTATAAAAAGTAAATGAACTCGATTTAAAACTTAAAACCAATATAACGTCATTGGATGATACGTGTCATTACCAGGAGAAGAGATAACTTCTTTAACTTTTATAGTATATATTCTTAATAGAGAACTTATCAAAGTTTCCTATGATATATGCATTTATATTTTTATCAAAAAAGATATAGACATTTATATAGATAATACATTAATAACATATTATACCATATTTACTCAACGTGGGTCCAACACAATTACAAGATAATACATTAATATAATAATATTGAATCTATAAGTCCAACACAATTACAAGAAAGCGACCTAAAAGCATTTTGAGATTTCTAGATGCTTTATTGAATATCACCACACAACTTGTTGCGTTATTCATTAATTGCATGAAAGTTTGAGACTTTTCTTAAATCAATTTTCTGCAAGAAAACATTTAATTAATGTAGAAATGTCATTTGCATGTATCCACTTTTAATCATTTGTTACATATTAAAAAATTTCGGTTCACTCTATGTTAGTAAAAGCAACTCAATTTTCCGGCTTAAAACATTGTTTTGTTTATGTGTGTTTTACGTTAAGCCAAAATACATACTAAATCTTGTACCAAGTTTCCTTGAAAACCGTACATATTTGTACTCTTTTGTGAATAAAACCGCAAAGAAATTTAAAGTCTAAATTTTGATTTTTTAATTTTCTGAATTTTTTATTATTTTGTATATCATTTTTTATCCCTTAAATATGAAACTAAAATAGGTTGTGACAAAATAAGAAAAAAACCATTGGAAAAAGAAGATTTTCTTAGCAATTTCTTTTAAGAAATCAATTGAAATTTTATTCACAACAAAAATTACAGAAAAGACATCTACTTTTTAACATAATATATCAATAATATAAGAAAAAAATAAAATAAAATAAAGACTAACCGAGAATGTGCGTATCAACCCATGTTCTAAAACGCGGGCGCCTAGTCGCTCTTCGGATCCAAGCCGAGGCGATTTTGACCAAATCGGTCTAATTAATCGTGAACTGATTATACGGCCGCCTAGACGTCTAAAAACCGATTTTTATACGATTTTTTGACAAAAATAAATAAATAATTGGACTATATTAAGGTCGGCCCATTAATCAATATAGAATAATGAAGTTCAGCCCAAATATTTTAATAGGAGAGTAGAGCTCTTTATATAAAAGAAAGTTTTGAGTAATGATTGTAATAGATTTCGATGTGGGACTTTAACTTTACATCACAAAACAACATGTTTGACTAATTGATGAGTATATGTTGGGCTACATTTTTTGGAGCCCATTAACACAAAATTAACATTAACTTATCAATAATATAGAAATTTATTTATGGTTTTTTGCCGTCAAAGTTTTTGAAAAATAATAATATAAATTTAAGTATTATATTTATTGGAAATTTAATTATTAAACTATTTTATTATGTTATGTTTTATAATATATATGTAATTTAAAAATTATATTAAATAAAATATTACAAAAAACTAGTCCCCGATGAATCTCCGATTAGTCCCCGATTTTTCGTCTAGGCGCTGGTCCCAGCTCGAACGCCCGACTAGCGCCTAGCGATTTTTAGAACATGGGTATCAACACACGCGTGGACATATAAATATGTTTGACTTTTCTTTTTGCCTATAAACTAATGTTATTAATGTTGTACGACATGAAGTTAATTATAATAAGACTATGCTTTTAAACATGTCCCTTTTATGGAATAAACGAGTTTACAATTGTGGCAAAAGCTACATATTTTAATAATTTTATCGCAACATTAAATCATGTATATAAAAAATCATTCACAAAAAATAATACATCAATTTATAACATAATTTACTAAGTTGGAATGTTTAATCAATATTCTGGATATATTTTTAGTTATTTTTTATATAATACTATTTTAAAATTATTATTATGTATTATTTATCTTTAATCAAACTTAATTATTATATATTACTAAACAATGTGTTTTCAAGACAAGAAAATTTCCACCAAAATAAATATATAAATAAGATTATAATTTTCATTAGTTTTTGTTTGGTTAAGAACACAATATATCAAACAAATTAACTACGTATATATTTCACTAATTGTGGCATTTAATCATGCTATTTGTTTGGTGGTCTGGGACCACCTCTAGTGGTAGTTTTTTTTGTTTTTTGGAGGGTTTCTTAATCAAAAAGAAAAAGAAAAAACAAAAGATAATTAGAAACAAATTTAGAAAATGAGGAAAGATATTGATAAAATCCCTTAGATAATAATCCTTTAAACCTAAATCAAGAAACTCACGTATATAATAACTAGGGGAAAACCCGCGCGATGCGCGGGTGCGGATATCTTATTGATTTTATTGTAGTTTGAAACCATATGATAGCTACGTGCGGGTGTTGAACTTTAAAACAATTATGCGTTTAAAATTTATTTTAAAAACTGTATAAATGTTTTTTTGCTATTTGTATTGGTATAAAGTGTATAATATAATTATTTTCAAAACAAATTGTGATAACTATTAATTTTCAAAATTAACTTTAAGAATTTTTTTATTTTTTCTAATGAAACGTAGATGAGAGTGTAAGTATGTAATTTATCATTTATGAATGTTTTTTTTTTTTTTTGTTTTTTCAATTTTTTATTTTCAATTTAAAATTTTTAATCTATTTGTGTGATTCTTATTCTAAGTCACATTATAATGTTATTTTTATTATTGTTTCCTGACATATTTTTCATCAAATATTCTTTAATTTATATGTCAATTATTTCATCATTATTTGTCATTTTGTATCATTTATTATTTCTGTAATCTTTTTTTGTGTTTTAAAATCATTTTGTTTCACATTTTTTGTGTTTTATAATTCTTTTGTTCTATAATTTTACTCCAAATCATGTTATTTTTAATAAAAAAAAGAAACTAATTGAGGTTTTCACAAATGTTCAGTTCACTTCGTATTTATTTTTTATGTCTTTAATTGTCTATTAGGCATTTTTACTATTTTATTAATTTTCGTTTCTATTTAAAAAAACTTAATATTTTTTTGCAAAAAAAACAATGTTTATGTTCCACGTATTATATGAACAATATTTCAAACTTCAACGTATCCATCGATACCTGTTTTCACAAAGAGATACTTGTAAAACATTATAACCAACAACTTTTGAATCGTTAATATTTGAAACAATATAGCGTTGGAACTTTGGCATTTTGCACATGGTCTCTTCCTAAAAGTTGATATATATATTTGGATAATGTATCAAGTTGCAACTACATTTTACTCATAGTCAAATGACTCATGTATATTCATGAAGATGATGTTGCACCAACTCAAAGGTAAACCAAAAAAGCTAATTATGCACCTCTGAATATTTTAATTATACACTATGTTCTCGTGGAATAGTTTGAGATAATCATCTAAATTTTAATGAATTTCATAAAATTGTTCATGCTGATTTTTGAATGAATATTTTAGATGATAATTTGAGACCACTGCATTGATCTCACTTGATTTGGCTGTTGTTATAGATGTCTCTAATGAGTCTTTGCTTAGATATAACTGACACCTAGTCGTGTTGTCCACAGAAACTGTCGGCGGTGAGCCCTCGATCAACCGTAGATGAAGTTGATACGTGTAGAAATAGAAATAGTTTTATAAAGATAATAGAAACTGATTGTAATCGTAACCTGAGGATTTTGATCAGCTCCTCCCACTGCCCTAACAATTGATCAAGCTAAACTCTTGATAAACATCTCCTTCACTCTCTCACTTTATTATATAGCTAAAAAGATAAAAATAGGCTTAGTCTATTGGGCCTCGAAGCCCATTAACTCTATCAATACTCCCGCCTTTCAAATCAACCTTGTCCTCAAGGTTGGAGTTTGAAAATTGGTTCGCAAGCACATCTTTGAACTCATTAGAACATCCTTGTCTAGCTGACTTTTTCTTTTCCACCAACAAATCTTCATACCATTGTTGTTGCTTGTTGTGTTGCATTGTCTGAATCCGCTCCATCTCAAATCTCGTTGTGTTTAGAAGCTTGTCATCAAGGTGAGAGTTTGAAGTAGACATGTCTAAGGCACAACTCCACAAGTGCTTCCCTTGACATTCTTTCCTGCCTTTGTTTTTACGCCTCTCCGAGATAAGAACCCTTTCCTTCTTGATATGTTTCTTTATAAAGAGCCAAAACAAATGACCAAATCTATTCTTCTTGTCCTTCTTCCTATTCAGCTTCTTGATTACTTGAACAAAAAACTTTGCGTAAGCCCAACCATACTCATTAGCATCATCTACCATCAATGCAACCCTATGATCACTTTCATCTCCCTTACAAAGAGAAGGAAACCTTATCACCTTCATGTGATCTTTCATAAACTTAGCTCTCTTCACGTTTTTCAAGCGTTGCTTCTTTTCAACTTCCTTACACTCCCATATTAGAATAACTAAGATCAATGCTTGAATACAATTTTTATGCTTAGAAAATTTTCTCTCCAACAACAGCCTTGTTCTCTTCTTCAATCTGAAAACATTCCAAACAAAAGTTTTCCCTTTGTGAAAAGTTATGAATTTTATTACCTGCTTCTTGTGTAACCACATCAACCATATCATCTCACACATACAGTTTTTGTTGACCACCACTACTTCTATATTCTTCTTTCTCATGTGCTTGATCTTCTTATGATGAGATCGCACTCCCCACAACCATATTTGATCAAAGAATCTACTGCTCCAAGATTGCAATAGATATTTTCCTTTGTATTTCAACATATAGGTCTTAGCTCTCTTGCTTAGTAGACACGTGATATTGAATAAGTAGTGGATGTACATCTTCAGCTTGACACATGTCTTCTTGTTGTACAATCTACCACTTAAAAATAGTTTATCACACCTCAGGAAGATACGTCCAGCCCTCCTAATGTTTGCCCTCTTCTTTCTTATTCTCATTGCCCTATTTTCAGCCAAAATCATTTTGTCGAACATCTGGCAGGCGTAAAACAACACTCTTTTACCAGATTTTAGTCGCACCATGTGCTTTTCAAATCTGTTCTTCCTTCGGGTTTGAAGCATTTCCCCGCGTATCTTCAAGCGTTTGTACTTGAATCTCTTCCATTTCTTTTTCTTTCGCTTAACAATCTTTTTCGACATTTGATCGAACACCTGGTGGGCATGATCTTCTTCGTCGCAAATAGCCAGATTTGGCTCAACGTGTACCTCAAACACAGATCCAACAACATGTGTATCGGCTACTCTGGACACAAGCAACTCTGCTTCAGCCGGATTCGTCTCCTTGTTATCATCAAGCTGCTTTTGCTCATCATGTGAGATCGTCTGTTTCGAAGCAATGATTTCCGCAGCCATCATACTCAATTTCAACTCGTCAAATGCTTGCCTAATCTCGGCCCAGTTCCTGAGACGCTCAGCCTCCTTTCCGGTCCCAAACCTCATCACTAATCCCGTTTTGATCTCTGACCACCTAGTGAACTCGTCATGTTGCTCAAACCACAACAGAGCCTCACCTTCCATGAATCCATATGTAAAAGCCATCTTATTCTCTTCTGTAAATCCCTCGGCACTGAAATAAGCTTCAACCCAAGTGATCCAATTCTCTGGATCTTCATCCCCATAGAAGATCGGAACCTCCACATATCCATCACCGTCATCCATCGAATCGTTTTGCTCTGATACCAATTTGATACGTGTAGAAATAGAAATAGTTTTATAAAGATAATAGAAACTGATTGTAATCGTAACCTGAGGATTTTGATCAGCTCCTCCCACTGCCCTAACAATTGATCAAGCTAAACTCTTGATAAATATCTCCTTCACTCTCTCACTTTATTATATAGCTAAAAAGATAAAAATAGGCTTAGTCTATTGGGCCACGAAGCCCATTAACTCTATCAGAAGTCAAGACAAAGCAATCGCATTAGCGTAGCGTCTGCCGACTTTGAGGGACATCATCAGATTGAGAAGTAAAAAGGAGAACAAACCTGACATTGCACTTCTTACGTTGGTGCAATTCACAATCTCAAATGCAGCAACAACATCCTATACAAACATGTCATTGCATTTTAGAATCACATAATTGTATTATGTAGGACAGTAAGAGGGAAGAATATTATTCCACTCACACTAAAGACAACACCCACTTTGGTGCATTTGTCAATGGTGATGTTATTCACTTTTCCTACAGATTATGAAACAACAGTAAGGGCCATAAAGATTTATGAGCAGATATAAAACATTTACGGTGAAAATGGAACGGTTCAAAGTTACCTTGTATCTGCAAGACATAATCTTTACAACCAAATACATACACAGATTGTGTGGAATCGCACTCGCTGATAACCAAGTCCTTCTTCCCAATTTGGTTCTCAACAGCCCACCTAATAATGCGGTAGAAGTCATCAATCATATTACACCTATTTTACAATAGTTTGTTTACAATTGCACACAATATAGTTCTTGTTAGTAAAACCCACTTGCGACCATTTGAAGTTCCATTTTCGTTGGTCCTGTTTTCGAAAAGGCTGGTTTAACGGTATGGGTTTCCTTTTCATGGCACTAACCGCTCGGATCTATCAGTTCGGTTCTTTGTCTTCATGTCATCAGTCACTTTTCTAAGACCTGGAAAGCAAAGAACGAATAGTAACCTACTTGTGATTTAATTTCCAGACATGCATAACCCCAGGAATGTGAAAACATAACCAAATTCAAACTTACCCGAGGTCACGAACCCCGTGCCGAGAGGCTGGAAAACAACAGACATCCCCTGTTTCTGGTTCGACAATGATGATGGCTTCGAAGATTCGGAGCTGAAGAGGGACGCGGAGGGTGCTGGAGGAGGAGCAGGAGCACCAGGTGGACCCTTTGCAGGAGCACCAGCAGGTTTACCTGACGCATTCCACACATGTCCCAAGGGATAATGGATTTTAACTTAATCTCTTTAGCCCATTGCACATGATCCGCGTCTTTGTTACGGTACTCCACAAGAACCTACAGAAGAACAATGAATATCAATTTCAAAACAAGAGCACATAGCAAAGACATAGATTGACTATTAGCACCTTATTGTTGTAAAACTTAGCCACCCGCCAACTTTTTTCCACATGAGCTATTGGCATCCTTATTATACCTTGCAAAGAACAAATACAAGAAACGTGGCAAAGAGAGAAACTACAATCACAATCTTATCCAGTGAAAATGGCGCCAATGATATATCGAAATCAAACATGATGGCTTAGTGCTTACCACAATCTTTGCCAGTGAAAGCAATCCATGCCAATGCAGACAAACTATCAGATTTCATCGTAACGTCACTCAAAGGCTTGAGAAATCCAGCCAATCTAGCCATATTAGGCTTCTGCTTCAAAATCATAACAACAAAGAATTAAAATCAAGTCCACTAAGTACGGATATACAATTCGATTACACATAGTATCAGGATCTTATGTGTCCATAAAAAAAAACGTAACATGAGTCTACTTTACGCGGACGAGGAGATCCTTCTGCGCAGCGAAAGCTTCGGATACAACTTTGGTCACATCTAGAACAGATCCACCGATCTTCTCAGACGCCGTCAAAGCGTTACCTACGCATTGAGAAATCGGATCTTCGTAAGCTAGAATCGATGTATCGACGACGCCACATCGATTCCGGCGCCGGAAGAAAAATCTCCTCGGCGGGGAAAGAGTAACTCCTCCTCCGTTGCTTGAGCCACCAAATCGATTCGAGCGAAAACTAAAACAACAACGTATCTATACAGATCAAAAAGCCATGGAATCGAAACAAGCATAAACTAAACCATAACCAAACCGATACAGATCAAAGCCATCAAATCAAGCAGAATCTAAATCGAATCAAACCGATAAAGATCAAAAAGCCATAGAATCGAATCGAGAAGAAGCAAAATCGATACAGATCCAAGGAGATGAAGAAACGTACCATCACCATCCTTGTCGAATAAGCTAAAAGCTTTCTTGAACTATGAGATCGATCCTTTAGCCACAAACGCCGCAGCTGCTAAACCGGTTCTGATTAGACCCGATAGCGAAATCCGGTTTAGATTCTGAGGTATAGGTTCGATCACGGTGGTGAGAAGAGGAAGTGGAGATCGAGGAGATGAACGGATCTGATAAAGAAAGCATCGCCGGAGACAAGATAGTGTGGAAGCGGAAAGAGAAGAGAGGATGGTTTAATGGCTTTTTTTACATTCAAGGATAAGGGGGCACAGAAGCAAAGTGGACCAATCACAACATGAATAAAAATGCAAACGAAAAGTGACGTGTCAGCACCCGGAAAGAAATCGCTTGTCTTTTATAGTATAGATTACATTTACGTAACTTATTATTATTTTATTCTATTTAATTTGCATATGATTCGGTGAACAAATTTTTTCTTATTGATATTTCTTTGGGGGTTTTCCCCTTCATTTTCCATATTAGTGGGGGTTGTGTTACCTTCTCACATTATTTTATACCTTTATTTTCAATTTATTTAATTTAAAATAGTTTTTTTGGTAAGACTCAGTGCCGGCCCTGATGGGAAGCTGGCAAAGCAAGGGCTTCCGGCGCTATTTTATTAAAAGATAAAAGGCATCAAAACATAAAAGTTTGTAGTAGCATAGTGGTTTTTGTGTACTTAATTTGTTCTAAAGCACCCCGGTTCGAAACTCAGAGAGCACCAAATTTTATTTTAGCTTTAAGCATCAATTACTATTGGGCCGGGCCTGGTAAGACTTGAGCTGATTTTATATAATATGATGGGATGATGAAATTGTTCAGGATGGTAGCAACTGTTGAAGTGATGTAATCACACTATACAATAAGTATGGGGCGTATGATCGATCAGAACTTATATATTCTCGTCCTAGAGAGAATGGTCGCTATGAACAAGAGATATAAAGGAAGTAGTTCGTATATAGAGAAAATATTTTAGAACATTAATCTTTTCTCAAATCATTGTTTAATCTTAAATCATTAAAGCAAATTTTGGCATATATGTGCATGTTTCCACGTTTTATAAGAGAATGTGCATGAATAGGCCTAGGCAAAATACCCGGAACCAAAAAACCGGAACCGAAGAACCGAAAAAATGGTTATGGTTCCGGTTTCGGTTTCGGTTCCACCCTAAATACCCGATTGTTTCTAAACTTAAGAATCGTGGGTGTCGGGTAGGAACCGGAATCGAACCAAGAACCGAAGAACCGGAATATTTTTATATACTTTGAGTATATTTTATATTATTGGATATTTTTTATATTTTTGGCTATTTTTCAATTTTCAGGTTTTTTCATAATTTTGAGTATTTTATGAACTTTTTGGGTATATTTTTCTGTTTTCGGGTATTTTTTCTATTTCTGGTTTGAAATACCCGGAACCGAACTAGAACCAAAAATTTCTGATATTTTCCGGTTCCTCAAACAAAAAACCGAACCGACCCGGAACCGATAGGAACCGAATTGGAACTGAACCGAAATATTGAAAAGTAGTGATTGGGTATTAGAATTCAGGAACCGAACCGATCCGGAACTAAAATTTTGGACCCGAAATCGAACCGAATACCTGAATTCCCAGGCCTATGCATGAATGAGAAGAAAAGGTAAAGCATTGTATTCTACATTCAACGTCAGAGCATGTCCACATTCAACGTCAGAGCATGTCCAACAGAGAAACCCACAAAATTTCTTAACTATTTAGTAGGGTCCATGAACAGTTGATTTAAAAAAAACGCACCAACAATGGGCTACGTATCTAGTGGGACCCATGAATAGTTAAGATCCAGATCACAAATAAGAAATATAAGATCCAGATCTTTAGGTGAGCTCCACCTGCTAAGATTCAACTAAAAAACACCAATGTATTTGCTTTTAATGATCTCCCTTTATGTGTATATTTTTATATATTTGAATTATGTTTTTTTCATGATGAATTAACAAAAAAACTACACCATTTCAACATTTCTTTTACATTTAATTCAATTTTTGTTTGACCTTTACACATATTTTAAATTTTAATGGGCAATTCTTATGAATACCACTAAAAAAAGTTTTTTAACACAATTAGCACAGATTTTTGAAAGTTTTACAAATATCATTAAAAAGTTTTTCTCAAAAATACCAGAAATCTTAAAATTTCAAAATTACACCCAAAACCTCCAAAAAACTATACTTTACCCTTCAAAACTATACCCTAAACACTATATAGCGAACCCAAATGAAAAAATTTAAAATCTAAAAGTGTTAAAACTCGTTTTTGTATTTGTGGTATTTTTGTAAACTACAACTTTTTTATGGTATTTTTGTTATGAAAAACATTTTAATGGTATTTTTGTTATAAAAAACTTTTGAATGGTATTTTCAAAACAAAAACTTATTTTGATAGTATTCTAAGAAATTTCTCAATTTTAAATGGTTCAATTACCTAATAAAAAAATTATCAAAATTAAAAAAATTTCATTTACATTAGTTAATATTTTTTTTTGACAACAAATTTACATTAGTTAATTAGTGTTTACATTATAGTACTAAGGGAGTAAAATTTTGGGGATAGGGTTAGTTTTGATTTAATTTTTAATAGTTAGGCGTTTTTTTAATAAAATGGTGGAGTTTTGTGAGAAAAAGATGTAGTTTTTTTTCATCTTCATTCGGTAAAAGTATTTATTTATTTCTACGAGGAGTAACTTTATTAGCATTACACTTACTCTCTTAAATGAATACTCGTTGTCATAAAAAATGAGTATTCATATGTTTTCCTCAAATTCTTGATACCACGTGAACAATCATATACGACAAAAAATACTAATTAAATATAGCCTGCTAATAAACTTTAATCTTTTAATACAAAAGTTTAAATGGAGAATTATAAAACTACACCATTTGAATTACATTTCACAAAACTACACCATTTCCAAAATACTTCACAAAACTACACCTAAACACTCAAAATTAAATCCAAATAAACCCTTCCCAAACAATCCTACCCCCTTAACGCTATACCATAAACACTAATTAGCGAACCCAAATGAAAAGATTTTAATTTTGGTAATTTTTAAAAGGGTAAATCAAGCTTTTAAATTTTTAAAAGGGTGTAAACTTGTGAAAATATTGAATTAGGTGTGTTTTGTGAAGGGAGGGTTAAAAAGGTGTAGTTTTGTGAATTTCTCAAATTTAAATATCGCCTTGTAACAAACTTTAGGGTAACGCGTTTTCTAGGAGTCTACTAGTGCTACTATTGTTTTTTTGTTAAAGTATACTAATTGATGACCCCGCGTCATACGCAAACGAGGTTATTAAAAATAATCATATATATTAAAAAATTTTATTTATGTTTTAAAATAATCAGATAAACGAAATAAATATTGTATAACAAAAATAATTTATTTATATATATATATATATATATATATCTTGCTAAAAGTGTAACTCTTTGTTTACGACAAATTATCCAAACTTTATACATATCACTATATTCATACATATATGTACATGTAACATAATGAAATGATTAAAAATAATATTAAAGATTGTGATATTAATTGATATTTTCTGAAAATAATTCGAAGAACTTGAATGTTATAACATGTTTTATATTATAAAATATTTTTTATCGTCGTAAAAAAACTTAATATATTTTATAGTTACATAGTAACAATATTATTAGATTCAAATAAACTATTGTTATGTATATTCCCGATATTTTGTAATTTCGATGCAAAAAGGTTATGTTATAACTTTTTAAAAAAGTGGGTTAGTTTTCAAATAACATAAAATAATAATTAGTATTATTAAAGTAGAAAAATGTATCTAAAAAATAAAAGTTGAATTGTAACTTGAATAATTGTTATTATTTGTAAACTATATTAATCTATTAAAATAATAAAATAATAAAAAAACGTCAAAAAGAATAATAATTCCAGAATATTTGTAATTGAGCCATAGTTTTTTTATTTTTGGTCTTTTAAAATGTGAAATCGTAAAATAAATCGGCCATTAAAAAAAAGTCAAAAATATATTTAATCAGAATATATCAAAAATAAAAAAAATGGAAAACATCAGAAATCGGAATATAATAAAAAATCAAGAGTAAATTGAGGCAAGATTTTAATTGAAACAAAAATATAAAAGTACAAACGCAAAAAGTAAAATTTTAATTAAGGTTAAAATATAAGGGTATAAATGCAAAAAATAGAAAAAATTTCATCAAATCTCTCTTGTCGCGACAAGTAGGCGTTTTGACTATTATTATTATTTTAGTTGGTTTTCTCTATGACTATTATTGTTATAGAATATATATATATATATAGAGAGAGAGAAATTCACAAAACTACACCCTTTCAACCATCCCTTCACAAAACTACACCTAATTCAATATTTTCACAAGTTTACACCCTTTCAAATTTTTAAAAGCTTGATTTGGGTTACCAAAATTAAATTTTTTTCATTTGGGTTCGCTAATTAGTGTTTAGGGTATAGTATTAAGGGGGTAGGATTGTTTGGGTAGGGTTTATTTGGATTTAATTTTGAGTGTTTAGGTGTAGTTTTGTGAAGTATTTTGGAAATGGTGTAGTTTTGTGAAATGTAATTCAAATGGTGTAGTTTTATAATTCTCCCTATTTTTGAAAAAAAAAATCTATATTATTATTTTTGAAGTAGTAATTTGAACATGTCCAAAAAATCACACTTATTTACAATCCATGCCATTATCCATAAGAAGAAATAAATATAAATATTTAATTACAAAAACACAAATAAGGAGATATTCCAAGTTTTCTTAAAATAGGACTCAAATTTTAAGGAAAATATGTCATTCATACAAATACATATTACATAGTTTTTTTTTATAAAAATACCTTTAAAATTTACTTATGTCAAAATACCATTAGAATTTTTTTTTAACAAAAACCATTAAGTTTTTTAACAAAAATAACAAAAAATTAAAAAAGAGTTTAATTAATATGATCAAATTTTTTAAAATGAGTTGAAACAATTTTTTATAAATTTAAAACAACTAAAACATAACATTTGTTAACGGGTTTGGTTTCCGGTTCGATTCTAAAAAAACACAAAAAATTGAAAATAATATTGAAATTAAATATAATATTACATATTTTAAATATATTCACAAGAAATATATATAATATATTTAAATTAAATTTGGGAAATTCCCATAATTCGATTTGTTTATTTCAGTTATGTTTTGAATCCGAGTCTCTTTATTTGATAAAAGGGTTTCATATTAAAAATATAAACTAAGATAATAAATTATATTAGCTAGGTTTCGGTTGTATTTTGAATCCGAGTCTCTTTTCACACCTAAATATAAAAAATAATAAACTTTATAATTTATAATAGTTTGGTGTGATCAACTTACAAATTATATTAAAATTTTGTTATACGAAATATAGAATACAATATTTTTTTGTCAACATTTGGGCCACAAATGGCAGACCCATTAGCCAAACTAACACTATCGTAGGTGTGGGGAATCGATCCCGGGTGGGGTGGTGCTACCTGCCTCATGTGGACTTATGACTGCCACTAGACCAATGCCAATTCCCAGAATACAAATTTTAAATAGTAAAAAATCTCACTTCAACAATATTTAATATTAAATGATCCTATTTATTTATGTAAACCATGATGAAAAATAACATTTATACGTTCTAAATTAAATATATAAATTTATAACATCATTTAAAAAATATAAACCCGTGGTTCCACGGGTTAATTCCTAGTTAATATATATATGAGACGTTTTTTAAGAACCTGCCCAGCGCCATGCGCGAGTCATCACCTAGTATAGTATATTGGTGATTCATTATTTTATCAATTGATTTTATTTTGAAAGCGCATGAAAGTTAAAGTTACTTTTCTATTAGCAAATTAGTTATCTATATTATTATTTTTGGAGTACTAATTTGAACATGTCCAAAAAATTACTCAATATTATACATTATGTCATTGAGTATAAAAGGAAATAATTTTGAAAATTTAATTACGAAAAACCAAATAAAGAAATATTACAATCCTATCCAAAAATAAACTCAAATATATTAAGGAAATTATGTAAAAGTCATTTGGAAAAAAAAAGAAATATGCAATTCACATAATACACTATTACATAGTTTTTTTTATAAAAATACCATTAAAATTTTACTTAAATCAAAACACCATTAGGAAGAGTATTTTTAAAAACCATTATATTATTTTTAACAAAAATAACACACAAATTAAAAATGAGTTTAATTATATTATTAAGAATTTTAAAACGAGTTGAAACATTTTTTTTGTTAAAAATATCAAACAATAAAAAACAAAATAGTTTGTAAACGGGTTCGGTTTCCGGTTCGATTCTAAAAAAAACATAAGAAATTGCAATTATATTAAAATTTAAATCTTATATTACATATTTAAAATATGTTTACAAGAATTATTTATATATATAATCAAAATAATTATAATTTTAAATAAATTTGGGTAAATCACATAGTTCGATTTGTGTATTTCGATTAGGTTTCGGTTTGTATTTTGAATCCGGGTTTTTTCCAAATAAATAATAAATTATAATAATTTGGTTTAATCAACTTAAAAATTATATTAAAATTTTGCTATACAAAATATATATTAAAAATATTAAATAGTAATTAAAAAAATCTCATTTCAGCAATATTAATTGATCATATTTTGTTTAAACAATGAAGATAAAATAATATTCAAAATTTATAAATTAAATATATAAAATCATATAGAAAACATAAACCCGTGGTGAATCACGGGTTAATTCCTAGTCTTAAACAGTGTTAATTCCTAGTCTTAAACATTTTTACATATAAATCTTTTAAAACTAATGTATACGAAGAGTGTTGTTACTATAACATTGGATCATTTTGTAACATAAAAAATAAATTTAACACATCCTTACGTATATATGTATATTAAAGAAATTCCCATAAAAAAGTCGGTAAAGTATGATTCATATTTGATACTAGGATGGAACCCGCGCGTTGCGCGGAATATCCTTCAATTTTTTTATAGTAATTTCAAAAAACATTTATATTTTCTTTATGATGGTTGATTTTGTAAAATATTTTATTATTGTAATATGTATTTGGTTTGACATTAGATATAACTAACTCATTTTATTTTATCAAATTAATGAAAATAAAATTGTTCATTTGTAACTTTTGAAAGGATATTTTAGTTTATTATTAACGATTAAAATATCAATATGTGATGAAATTTAATTTTTTTAAAAAAATAATAATTTAAAGAGAAGTAAAGATTGTAGTGTATTCTTTTAATTTCTTTATTACTAATAATTTATTTTTGTCCACAATACCTTTATTTCAGTTTTATGTGGAGATTTTAATCCGTTTATTAAATTGCATCATAATTTTTTTTTCTTTAATGTTATTAGAATCTTTAAATGTATTTTTGTTTATTTTATATGACGTTATGTTTTCGGTGAATATTTGTATTGATTAATAACATTTAGTCTAAGAAGATTATTGAGAACTATATATATATTTTTTATTTTATTATAAAATTGCATCATAGTTTTTTTTTTAGTGTTATTAGAAACTTTATATGTGTTTTTGTTTATTTTATATGATGTCTATGTTTTTGGTGAATATTTTTAGCGATTATTAATATTTAGTTTAAGAAGATTATCGAAAATTAATGTATTATTTATATGTATGACTATGTAGTATTTGAATCTCAAATTTATAATGTTCAAACTTTATTTATCTATATATATTTAAGTTTAAATATTTTTTTATATTTGTTATTGTATATAATGTATTGTTTTATTTTATTATTAAATGAGTTTATGTCTTTAATGATTTTTTATTTGATTTTCATTAGTATTAAATGAATTTTATCCAATTTTTAATTTTAATTTTATATTTATCTTTTTATTGCCATGTGTCTTTCATATGGAGAGAGTTTTTCTTCTTTTATTGTATAAATAGTCTGGAATTATATTAGTCTTTTAAAATTATACTAATCTCAATATTAATATTTAAAGAGTCATTTTTTGTCAATATTTGGGCCACAAAAAGTGCATGTTTTGTATACAATATTTTCAACAAAAAAAGCTCAAATAAGTAATTACTAAAATGCTATTACAAGGGTTTTATAGTATTTCTAGCTTATATGGTATTAAAGAGTCATTTAAAAATGAATTTTAATAAATAAGTAATTACTAAAATGCTATTACAAGGATTTTATTGTAAAACTTATCAACTATGATTAAATTCAATTTTAAAATCTTTAACTAAATTGTTAACGAATAAATTCCTCCACTATTTTAAAATTGAATTTAGTTAAAAAAGCTTATTCTGAAAAAAAATTAGAAAATGCAACCAATTACGGGAAGTTAAATTTTAAAAATTTATTCACACAAATTGCCTTTTTGGCAAATAGGAGATCTTAACATTTATAAAAGATTTAAATTGTTTCTATAACCTTAAACAAAATAGGACATAATAGGATTATGGAATATTTCTATATTAAGTTTTACGATTTTTTTTAAATACCAAATATTAACTTTGAGATGGAGTTAACTTTGATAGAGTATATTAATGATTCTCTTAAGGAAAGATTTAATGAAAATGACGTACGTTTTCTATCTTTGAATTCATAAAGTTAATGAAAATTTCCGTTTATATTAATGAAAATTAAAAAATTAATGAAAATCAATGATGTCTGTGTATATTAATGAAAAAGATTTAATTTAGAGAAATTCACAAAACTACACCCTTTCAACCCATCCTTCACAAAACTACACCTAATTTAATTTTTTCACAAAACTACACCCTTTCAAAATTTTAAAAGCTTATGATTTACCCTTTAAAAAATTACCAAAATTAAATTTTTTTCATTTGGGTTCGCTAATTAGTGTTTAGGATATAGTATTAAGGGGGTAGAATTATGTGGATAAGGTTTATTTGGATTTAATTTTGAGTGTTTAGGTGTAGTTTTGTGAAGTATTTTTGAAATGGTGTAGTTTTGTGAAATGTAATTCAAATGGTGCAGTTTTGTGATTCTCCCAAAGATTGAATTCAAAAAGTTTCCGTTTTGGAATCCATTTCATTGATAAGAATTAATAAAATTGACTGCTTGAAATCGTAAAAAATTATGTAATGTCCCGTTATGGAAAGTTATACATGGTGTTATTATATAGCTTGAAGATTTCATAGCTTGAATTCAATTCAGTTTCATCATTGTAAATTTCATAGTTTGAATTAACAAACAATTTTAAATTTCATAGCTTGAATTCAATTCAATTTCATCAGTAAACAAAATTTATATATTAAGTTTTACGATTTTTGTATGATATGTAACCTTAACCAAAATAGAACATAATAGGATTATAAGCCAAAAACTTGTATTGTGCAACCACAAGAATTGAATTGCAGGCATCAAGTTCTGTCCAGGATTGTAACAGTCTATAGTTTTGTCCCAAATCACAAACAAACAAACAAAGGTACATCAATTATATGCAACCATAAGAATTTAATTCTAATAGTATTTTCTCACAAATGGGATCAATAACAAATGATAACAAAGAGATAACCAAAACATAACAACCCTGTAACCCTCTAAAGAATTTTGAATCAGTTCATGTAAAAGTTTATTCAGACAATAGAAGTCACAATCACCACTATACATTATATGTTGTTGAAATAATATAATCTATGAACAATGAGACATTTTATATTAGGTATTACCTGCAATTGAAGTGTATGGAGTAATCTTTTCCTTTGTTCCTTGTAAGTGCTTTCTTAACAGCTTCATATATTTTATCGAGTTCAACCTACAACACAAAAGGGTCTCCAAGGAACAAACACAAAGGGTCTCTAATTGAATCTTATCGCTGTATAATCGAGTTCAGCTTACAACAGAAAAGGGTCTCCAAGTTGCACAAAAAACCTCACTAAAGCAAGCACATTTAATTAGAATCAATGTACACAATGAGAAGAAGAATCTTACTCTTTCCAGCCAATGTAGATAGTGTGGTTCACAAAGTTCAAGTCCTTAGGTAAATGTGACAATATATGAAGAAGCTCTGCACAATCAAAAGCTAAGCATAAGCAAGAAGAAACTCACAACACAAATCAAGATCAAACAAAAAATCTTATGAAGAAATATCAAAAGCATCTTGAGTAACGACAGGATAATCTTCTACACTGAGATTAACAAACCAATCCCAAGCTCCAGAAAACCTAAGCAGAGTCGAAGCGCCGTGAAGCGTCGAAGCCATCGGAGACGATCCTCTCCGATAAGAGAAATCAGGTTTTCCGACGACGTTTCTCGCCGCTCGAAAAATCGGCTCGTTCGGATTGAGTCGCTAAGCTATCGAGATGGAGGAGATATCGGTTTCTAGGATGGTAAGTAGCGTAGAAAAGACGGAGGATCCGTCGCGAGTCGCCGGAAGATCCGGAGATAATGTCGGCGGAGATGTGTCGGCGGCGAATTTGGAGGAGGAAGGGAAGAGTCTCGGATCGGGTCGTGGATCATTGGATCCGGATTTGGAAGATGGAGAATGGGAAGAGGAGAGAGAGAGGAGGAAGCAGAGAGAGAGAGAGAAAAGCGGTGGTTAGGATTATGTAGAGAGTGATTCTGGGTTGCTGATCCTTTGTGCCCGGCGGTCCGTTCTGCAATTTTTTTTATCGCGGCGAGGAGGAGGAAGAGCAAGCAAGGAGGAGGAGGAGAGGGAGGAGGAGCGAGAAGGAGAAGGAGAAGGAGAAGGAGAAGAGGCGTTACAGGTTAAAATAAGTTTGATTCGAAGACACATGTCAGAAACTCATGCAAAGTTAAGAAAAGTTTCTATCGTATTATATAAGATTTAATTTTGGTTAGTTCCCACAAATAACATTGGAAAAATTGGGGAAATTATAAAATTACACCATTTGGATTGCATTTCACAAAATTACATCATTTCAAAGTCACTTCACAAAACTATGCTTAAAGACTCCAAATTAAATCTAAATAAACTATAACCACACAATCTTATCACCCCATTAATATTATATCCTAAACACTAATTAATGAACCGAAGTGAAATTTTTTAATTTTAATTTTTTAAAGGGGTTATCAACTATTTAAAACTGAGAGAATTACAAAAATACATATTTTAAAGAGAGAATTACAAAACTACACCATTTGAATTACATTTCACAAAACTACCCCATTTTCAAAATACTTCACAAAACTACACCTAAACATTCAAAATTAAATCCAAATAAACTCTACCCAAACAATCCTACCCCCTTAATATTATACCCTAAACACTAATTAGCGAACCCAAATGAAAATATTTTAATTTTGGTAATTTTTTAAAGTGTCAATCAAGCTTTTAAAATTTTGAAAAGGTGTAAATATGTGAAAATATTAAATTAGGAGTAGTTTTGTGAAGAAGGGGTTGAAAGGGTGTAGATTTGTGAATTCCTCTATTTTAAATTATATTTCACAAAATTACACCATTTTAAAGTCACTTTACAAAACTACACCTAATTAATAAAAAATAAATCAAAATAAAGCCTATCCACTAAATCATACCCCCTTAATATTAAACCCTAAACATTAATTAGCGAAACCAAATGAAAAGATTTTAATTTTGGTACATTCTTAGAGAATAATCGAACCACTTAAAATTTGAAAATGGTGTAAATATAGAAAAAATGAATTATGTGTAATTTTGTGAAGGAAGGGTAGAGATAGTGTAGTCTTGTGAATTCCACTTTAAATTTTTGAAAATGTGTAAATTTTGTGAAGGAACGGATGAAATAGTGTAGTTTTTTTTTTAATATTCATTTAATTATTTTTTATCAGTAATTCACATAATACCATGAAAAAGATTAATAGAACTTAAATAACATGATAAAATATTTTGATTGGAATATACGGAAATTCTTTATAATATCATTAAAAAGGTTTTTACATCGCAAATAAATCATATTTTTTCTCTCTAAAAGTCCATTAAATTTTTTTGGACAAATACACTTGTACTAAGTTTATTTTAGATCGTACAATGCAAAAATACACTTTGTTTAGGAAGAATTACAAAACTACACATTTTAAATTACGAATTACAAAACTACATCATTTAAATTTTTTCACAAAAGTTCACCTAAGCACTAAAAAATAAATTCAAATTAAGCTTACCCACATAACCCTACCCCCTTAATCACTATAACCTAAGCACTAATTAGCGAACCCAAATAATTTTTTTAAAACTTTGGTGAAATTTTAAAGGGTAAATCAATGTTTTAAAATTTTAAAATGATATAATTATAAGACAAATTTGAATTAGGTAGAGTTTTGTAAAAGAAGGGATGAAATTGTGTAGTTTTGTGAAATTCTGCTTATTTTAAGTTTATTTTTATAAATATACATTTAACCACTAAATATGTAGTATAAACATATATAAAAAGGTTGTTTAATCAATTAAATTTGAAAATGTATATTTGAAATGTAGGTAGTTTTATAAAGTAGTGATTTTAGAAAGTGCAATTTTTCAAATTATTCAAAACTAAGATAAAAAAAATCTATAAAATTAAAAAGAAAAATTCACAAAACTACACCTTTTCGTCCATTCCTTTACAAAACTCTACCTCATTTATTTTTTTCTCAAAATTTTAAAAGGTTGTTTTACTCTTTAAAACTTCACTAAAATTAAAAAAAAATTATTTGGGTTCCCTAATTAGTGTCTAGGGTATAGTGATTAAGGGATATGATTGTTTAAATAGGCTTAATTTAGATTTAATTTTTAGTGTTTATGTATAGTTTTGTGAAAAAATTAAATGTTATACTTTTGTGAAACGTAATTTAAAAGGTATAGTTTTGTAATTCTCCCAACTAAAAAAACCTTGGTTGACAAATAAGAACCATGGGATGATTCCTTCTCAATTACGATTTAGATTTTAGACTAAAAAACATGTGATGGTAAAAATAGCACATCTGGAATCTCCCTTACAATGGTGTATCTAAGATCTGATACTGGTTTATGAATCATGTGTAGAGTTAAGATACTACTCATGACTTGTGAGTTAAGCAAGGTCATCACAAGTGTTTTTTCGTTAATGCAATCGTGTTTCTATACTTCAACAACCCAACATATGTCAACCATGTTCGAAGAATTCGAGACGTTGATCAATTATTTTTCATACTTCCGGATCTAGACTATTCAACGGGCAAGAAACACATGCAGACAAGCTGACAAGAGCTGGAAGATCATTAACAGAGTTGTTCCTCCTAGTAGGATCAATATCTTCGAAGAAGGAACCTAGTCTATTTATTTAAATTCGTTGTAATAAAAAAAACATATGTCGGCTAATAAGAACACATAACTCATTTCAAATAAACTAAAGTAAAAACCCAATTATTCAACTTTTCATGAAACCCACAAATCAAACACCAAGAGAAAAATTCAAAACGTATCTCACAATAGAACAAAACCCTAACACTGATCTGAATCTTAAAAAGCAGCTATGGTGATTATCTTGCTCGCAAAATTCAAAACCCTTTTATTCAATTTATCATAAAACCCACTAATCAAACACTTCAAAATTTTAAACCCTAAATCAAACACTAATATGAATCTTCAAAAGCAGCTTTACAGATTCTCTTATTCACTTTACTTGTCAAAGAAAACCTAGTGCATTCGATAGCCAAGCAAATCTCGAGACTCTCTTTGTGCCTAAACAACCAAACCGTGACGAAATCACAAATATCCTTGAGCTCATAATCTTGCACCAACTTGTTCCATCCTCCAATAGCCGATCACCAGTCATCTCTTCGACCCACATCTTCATATCGTAAACCTTACCGTCCGGTCCGTACACCGAAACCCTAAGCCCTTGGCGGGGAAACTCGCTTTCGTGAAGACAAGGCAAGAACTTGTTAGCCACTTGTGATCTCGATAAAACGAGAATGCTCGTTCTCCTCCTTCTTTTGTTACGTCTCCGTCAAGCAACCGTTTTCGTATGCCTCGCTACGCTTTCAACTAATTTGATCGGTACAATCTCCTCCGGTGGCATCGACGGAGTTTTCCAACTGCAGAGGAAATCCATGGTGCATTGGGAATCGTCTTATTCGGTTTTGCGTTTGCGTTCTTGAGCGGCGGCCGCGGCTGCTAATCTTTTCTTGAGGATGAGATTGCGTTCATGCCCGGTGGCGATTTTTCTGCGGAAGTAGGCTTCTAAGTCGCGGTTGCTTTCGCTCTCGTTCGCCATATTCTTCTTCTTCGAGGCCGAGATTGACGAATTCGTTGACATTGACGGTGGTTTCTGCTTCCATGTTCTGTTGACTGTACAAATTGTATTCCATTGAAGCTTTGCTTGTGCTGAAGATAAATATTTGTTTTGAGATTTTTTTATTTTTTTCTCTTTCGACTGAAAATTGCTAAATTAATGAGATTTCTATAAATGTTGTGTGTATTCATGTTAATGAATGAGATTATATAGGTAGCAGGTTATAGGGCTACTCCTATTAGAAAAAAGCAAAAGATAAACACAAAAAATGGAAAATTGTTACAAAAGTCTTCCTTTTGCGTAAGGAAGTAAATATGGAGCCCATGTCATTAATACTCACAGTAACTATTGTCGAAAATTACCGTTATAAATAGAACGTATTCGATCACTTGTAACAACACACAACTAGTCTTTCTCTCTATTATATATAAAGTTCACTTCATTCTCTCTAAAAGGTTTATACTCTAGCTCATACGAGACATATATATTATAAGTAATTATCAAGTTATAGTTACAACACGTTATTATTACAACACGTTATCAGCACGATCGTTTCTACAGTATTTTATTATTTATGACATAGTTGCTTTAAGAACCATAATTTATTCGTACGCGAATTACCGCATCGATATTTATTTTTGGTTATATTTTTGTGGCTGTTTAAATGCATAATAATTTATTTATTGTTATATTTCTATGGTTGTTTAAACACACCATAATTTATTTATTGTTATATTTTTATGGTTGTTTAAACACACCATAATTTATTTTTAATTTAATTTACAAATTTTATGGATGATTTTTTATCACCATAATTTATTTATTATCTTAATATATACTAATGTGATATATAATCTTTTTATTACTTCCTTCCTAAAATAAATTTAAAGATTATTATAAATCATATATTTATTCACTAATACATAATAAAATTAAAATTTACATAATATATTTAATTGATTGCAAAATATAAAAAATTAGTTTTAATACTAACGGTCACAAAGAAATTTTCTCAAAATTTTTCACTTTTACAACGGCTATGAACAGTAATTTTCGATCTATAAATACACTCAATTTTTAATATATTTTCCATTCACGCTTTTCATTTTCTCCAAAATCTCTTTCTAAAAATATTTTAAAAGTTCTTAAAAATGTTTCGATTATTGTTAATCATTATGTTTTTGATAATCATTGCTTGTATTTACGGAATTATTGTCGGAGATTCTATTCATGAACAATAAGTCTTAAATATAGTTTTAATTTTCTATGCTTTGTTTTTCTTTGTAATCACTTTTATTATTAATGTAAACACGTCGTCTTAAAATTATTCTAATAAAATTTATTATGTTTTAGATATAAAAATGACAAACATCGAGAAACTCCAGTTTCCGGCTCTAGAAATCACTGGTGCAAATTTTATATCGTACGTGGACCACTAACGTTGAATTGCACCTTGAATCTCTTGGGTTATCAGAAACCATCAAAGAGATAAATACTTCAACAACCCAAGAAAAGACAAAATCGGTGATCTTCCTTAGGAGACACCTTGATGAAAGCATCATTTATGATTATGCTCATATGAGGGATCCTAAAGAACTCTGGAAGAGTTTAAATGATCGTTTTGATCACCAAAAGGACATAACCCTCCCGCTTGCTCGGGATGAGTGGCAAAGTCTGAGGTTTCAAGACTTTGATAAAGTCATGAATTATAATTCCGCTGTTTTAGGAATTGTGGCTAAGTTGAGGTATTGTGGTGAAACCATAACTGAATCCCACATGTTGGAGAAAACATATACCACATTTCACAAGAATCACATTACCCTACAATAGCAGTATAGGATGCGTGGGTACACCAAGTTTTCAGACTTGATTGTGGCTCTCCTAAT
This sequence comes from Cochlearia excelsa, assembly GCA_963556525.1. Taxonomy (NCBI): domain Eukaryota; kingdom Viridiplantae; phylum Streptophyta; class Magnoliopsida; order Brassicales; family Brassicaceae; genus Cochlearia; species Cochlearia excelsa. The sequence continues at coordinate 17,343,204 of OY748330.1, read as the reverse complement.
AGCCGAGAAGAATAATGAGCTTCTCATTAAGAATCACATGACTCGACCTTCGGGGTCCAAAGCATTTCCTGAAGTGAATGCATTGGACGTTAAAAATCCGATAAGGAAAAACGAATCCTTTCGGGATCGTGGCCGCCAAAACTATCGCGGACGTGGGAGAAACTTTAAACCCCAAAGAAAATCATTGCAATGGATTCGTCCAGAGTAATATCCAAAGGGGAAAGAGGTCCAAGGAAGCACCTCCAAGAAACATGAAAACACTTGCTTCCGTTGCGGTACTAAGGGACATTGGTTCAAAGTATGTCGCACTCCTGCGCACCTTTGTGCTTTGTACAAAGAATCTGCGAAAGGCAAGGAGGTAAACCTCGCAGAGCACTCTGAGGATACCACACACCTCGATGCCTTTAACTTTGTGAATGGTTTTGACGAGGCCACCGTCACGGAAAACTGAGGATGTGACTCTTAAACTATGATGCATGTGCCATAAATAATGAATGTTTGTGTGAACTATTTAAAATAATGTATAATTATGTAACATATTGTGTGATGCATAGATATGTATTATTAATATGTAAAATTCTACTTTTATGTATAATTATTGAATGATATTTGCTTTTGTGAACTACTATTTAGTATTCTTATTTATTGGTTTTCATATTTCTCATAAATGGATTACAATACGAATGGAACAACATCTAAGGAAGATGGTAGAGATATTTGTATACCAGATAGTGGAACAACGCACACTATCCTTAAACATAGAAAATATTTCTCAAATTTAAAACTGACAAAAGTTATTGTCAATACAATATCAGGTCCTACAGACTTGATTGAGGGGATTGGTAAAGCAAATTTTGCATTACCAAATGGAACAATGTTCTCGATTAATAATGCATTGTTTTCTCCAAATTCAAAAAGGAATTTGTTGAGTTTTAACGATATTTATCTTCAGGGATTTAATACTCAATCCGCAACTGAAGATGGGAAGAAATACATGTATATAACTTCCGAAAAGTCGGGAAAAATACATGTCCTAGAAAAGTTACCAAAACTCCCTTCTGGTTTTTATCATACGTATATCAATACGGTAGAATCACACCTTGTGATCAAAAGAAATCATGATGATTTCACTTTATGGCATGACCACCATGGTCATCCGGGCACATCTATGATGAGGAAGATCATAGTAACCTCACATGGTCATTCACTGAAAATCCAAGAGATTTATCAGGAGAATAAAAGGACATGTACTGCATGTTCTTTAGGAAAATTGATTATAAGACCATCACCTAGTAAAATCGATAAAGAGTTACCAAAGTTCCTTGAACGGATTCAAGGCGATATTTGTGGACCTATACATCCCCCATGTGGACCATTATATTATTTTATGGTAATGATTGATGCGTCAAGTAGATGGTCACATGTTTGTCTATTATCATCTCGCAATGTGGCATTTGCGAGATTTCTAACTCAGATTATCAAACTAAGAGCTCAGTTTCCAGATAATCCAATAAAAGGAGTTATATTAGATAACACTGGAGAATTCACAACCCAAGCGTTCTATGACTATTGTATGGTAACTGGAATCGATGTTGAACATCTGGTAGCACATGTGCATACACAAAATGGTTTAGCTAAATCATTAATTAAACGTCTGCAACTAATTGCAAGACCATTGATTATGAGATCTAAACTCCCACCTTCTGTATGGGGACATGCAATTTTGCATGCAGAAACACTTATTCGGATTAGGCCGAGTGTGTACCATAAATTCTCCCCGCTACAGTTAGCATTTGGTCGAGAACCAAATATTTCTCATCTAAAGATTTTTGGTTGTGCGGTATATGTGCATATAGCACCACCACAACGTACAAAGATAGGACCACATAGGAGATTAGGTTTATATGTTGGTTGTGATTCACCATCAATTATTCGGTTCCTAGAACCACAGACTGGTGATGTCTTTACTGCACGTTTTGCTGATTGTCACTTTGACGAGAAAGAGTTCTCTGTTCTAGGATATTAAGTGGTGTGTACCATCCTTGTTACACCTTGATCTTCCTACAAAGGAAAGTATTGCAAATCAGCTTCCTGATGCATTTGCAGATACTAAGACGGTAACTAAATCACATATACCGACTGCAAATGCCGCTCACCTTGCAATGCCACAAGAACGTGATAGAGCGGATGATACTCGTGAATCCAAAACACGCTTGAAGCGTGGCAGACATGTGGGTTCCAAGGATAAAAATCCTAGAAAACGAAAAGAAGTTGAAATACAAAATTCTCCCAATATAACTGATATTGTGGAAGAAAATGAGCATGATGTTGAACAACCCGAGCCCGATGAAAATCATGATATTTCTATAAACTACATTCATACCAAAAGGATATGGAATCGAAACAAAATCTCTGATATTGATGATATTTTCTCTTACTTCGTGTCAAAAGAAATAAACGAAGAAAACAATGACCATAACCAATTTCTGTATCAGAATGTTAAAAGAGACATGATTGGTTCAAATGGAAAGAGGTTACAAGTAGAACTTGATCCGCTTAATAAATGAGAGGTTTTCGGACCTATCGTATTTATCCCTAAAGATGTTAAACCAGTTGGATACAAATGAGTTTTCGTTCGGAAGAGGAACAAGAAAAATGAGATAATGAGATTCAAAGCTCGTTTAGTGGCTCAAGGATTTTCTCAAATACCAGGAATTGATTACGAGGAAACATATTCTCCCGTAATGGATGCAATCACATTTAGATTTTTGATGAGTTTAGCGACTTATGAAAATCTAGAGATGCGACTCATGGATGTCGTTACGGCATATCTCTATGGATCATTAAATACTGATATTTATATGAGAATCCCTGATAGGTTTAAAATGCCAGAAACATTGAAATCCAAACCAAAGGAGTTATGTGCAATAAAGTTGCAAAGATCATTATATGGGTTAAAACAATCTTGACGTATGTGCACTACAAGAAAACAAGGCATTACCATCGAAAATTTGCGTCGAAAATAATTCGATGGTAATGAACATCGAAGTTACATCGAATTTACAACGAAATATATTTTCGTTGTAAATTCGATGGTAATCGGTGGTAGAGTTTTTCGTCGGTAATTCGACGGTAATTACCGTCGAATTACCAACCAATTTGCGTCGTCACCGAAAATCGATGTAAATTCGTCGTAAATTGCCATTAAATTAACATCGAAAATAACGTCGAAATTTTACGATGTAAATTAGTTGGGTATTTTGTTGTAGATGTAAATTCGATGGTAAAATCCTTGCAAATTCGATGGTATTTTAAAAACAAAGTCTATATATACCACAACTCTTCCTCACCAAATTTCATAAAAAAAATTATATACTTACTCTAAAATTATGTCCATATACGAATTTAGAAAATGGATGTATATGCACAAAGATACAAAAAAAAATGTATCCACACCGGAGTTTAAAGTTGGGCTTGAAGGATTCATGGAACAAGCAGAAATCGCAACTTACGCCGGAGAGCGGGAGGATGCATTGTCCTTGTCAAAAATGCAAGAATAACAAATTTCTTGATGTAAGCAAGGTATGGTCTCATTTACTACATAGAGGATTTATGGCGCAATATTACGTTTGGTATAACCATGGAGAGGGTTATGGTGCAAATGCTGCAAGTAGTAGTAGTAATTATGAAGGGATGGGTTTAGATCAGTATCATGAATCTAGTAATCTTTTGCATCACTCTAATGATCATAATATGGAACATTGTCAAGATAGTGATAGGATTCATGAAATGATTACTGATGGATTTCATGATACAACAACTATATAGTGAAGAACCAAACTTAGATGCAAAAAGATTTTATGATATGTTGGATGCGGCAAATCAACCTATCTACGAAGGATGTAGAGAAGGATTGTCTAAATTATCGTTAGCAGCTAGAATGATGTCCATTAAAACTGATCACAACTTAGCTGAGACGTGCATGGATGATTGGGCCGATCTCATTAAAGAGTATTTACCGGAGGACAATTTGGCTGCTAAAAGATACTACGATATACAGAAGTTGGTTTACAGTCTATGATTACCCTCAGAGATGATTGACGTATGCGTTGATAATTGTATGTTATTTTGGAAAGACGATGCAAATCTACAAGAGTGTAGGTTTTGTGGACACCCTCGATACAAGCCGCAAGGAACGACGCGAAATAAGGTTCCTTTTCAGCGGATGTGGTATCTTCCTATTACAGATAGGCTGAAAAGAATGTACCAATCTGAAAAGACGGCTGAATCAATGAGATGACATGCAGATCACATGCAAACAGATGGTGTGGTAACTCATCCGTCCGATGCAAAAGCTTGGAAACATTTCAATGCGGTGCATCCAGAGTTTGCAAGACAAAAACGTAATGTATATCTTGGTCTTTGCACAGATGGGTTTAGTCCTTTTGGTATGTCCGGTAGGCAATATTCTTTATGGCCCGTTATCTTAACCCCATATAACCTTCCACCGGATATGTGTATGCAAAGAGAATTTTTATTCTTAAGCATTTTGGTTCCAGGTCCAAAGCATCCAAAAAGATCTCTTGATGTGTTTCTACAACCTTTGATTGAAGAGTTGAATCAGTTGTGGTATAGTGGAGTGCACACGTATGATATCTCGAGGAAAAAGAATTTTACAATGCGAGCAGTGCTAATGTGGACGATAAGCGATTTTCCTGCATATGGTATGCTATCGGGTTGGACTACACATGGGAGGTTGTCATTTCCGTATTGTTTGAATCGAACATATGCGTTTCAGTTAAAGCATGGAAGGAAAACTAGTTGGTTTGATTGCCACCGACGATTTTTGCCTATTAGCCATTCATACAGGAAAAATAGAAGGTTATTCAAAAAGAATAAAATTATTCGCATCCCACCCCCAGTACATCTATCAGGAGAAGAGATTGAAGAACAAATTGACTATTACGGTGCACAAGAAACATCTATTCGTGGAGGCAATTGGCACAACATTTCTAATAATTTGCCAGACGGGTATGGTGATCAACATAATTGGCATAAAAAGAGCATTTTCTGGAATCTCCCATATTGGAAAGATCATCTTCTACGTCACAATTTGGATGTGATGCATATTGAGAAGAACTTTTTCGATAACATTATGCATACGATACTGAACGTTAAAGGAAGGACGAAAGACAACTTCAAATCAAGATTAGATTTACCTGATATATGCTCACGGAGTGAGCTGCATATTAGAGGCAATGGACAAGCACCTGTTCCTTGTTTCCGATTAAAGGGAGCAGAGAGAAAAGCATTGTTTGCTTGAGCCTCCTCAGAGCTGAAGTTTCCTGATGGTTATGTTTCTAATTTATCCAATTGTGTCGAAGGGCAAAAGTTCGCTGGAATGAAAAGTCATGATTGTCACGTGTTTATGGAACGTCTTCTTTCATTTGCATTAGCGGAACTTCTTCCTACAAATGTACATGAAGCCATTGCAGGTAAATACATATATTATATATATTATTTAATTTAAAATTATAATATGTTGATGTTGATGTTTATGTTGTTTGAATTTCATTCTTGCAGGTATAGGAACGTTTTTTCGAGATCTTTGCACTCGGACTTTGGCGGAAGATATTGTTACACAATTACAGGAAAATATTCATGTGTTATTGTGTAACATGGAAAAAATATTTCCTCCTGCATTCTTTGATGTTATGGAACATCTACCTGTGCATCTACCACACGAAGCAAATCTAGGTGGACTAGTTCACTTTAGATGGATGTATCCATTCGAGAGATTCATGGGACATTTAAAAGGGAAGGCCAAAAATCTTGCGAAAGTTGAGGGTTCGATTGTTGCAGGAAGTTTAACAGAAGAAACTTCTCATTTTACACAATACTATTTCGGTTCAAAAGTTCGAACAAGAAAGAGAACAACACGAAGATATGATGATGGTGGTGTAGGACGATTATACAATATGGAAGGAGTTCCAAACGTCTTTTCATCGGTGGGTCGTCTTTGTGGACATCTCAAAGAAGTGTGGTGGGAAAGTGAAGATGATTATCATAGCGCTCAGACGTACATACTCTTGAATGTTGATGAAGTCACTCAATTTGAAACGTAAGTCATTTAAAATTGAATAATGATAGTAATTAATTTTTATTTATAATTTATTCTAACAAATTATATATACGTCTTTACATGAAATGCAGGATATTCATTGATCAAGTACGGGGCAATTCCAAACATTTCAGATCAAGATATCAACCATCGTAAAGATCGTCATTTTGCCCCATGGATAAAAACCCAGGTATAATTCATACTTAAATTAATAAGTTTATTTTAATTAATTTTTTTTGAAAAATACATAGATAAGTTTAATATGTTTGCTCATTTTGTAGGTTGAACGTGGAGATACGGCATATCCACTTTGGTTTCATGAATTACTCCAAGGTCCAATATGGAAAATAACAACAGCATCCATGTATTGCACTCGCGGTTATGTCTTTCACACATTTTCATATGGTAATGAACGAGCAACTGCCAATTACGGTGTATGTGTTAGAGGCGAAATTGATTTCTACGGAGTTTTGCAATATATAATTAAAGTTGAGTATCCTGGTTTAATTGGGCTGAAATGTGTTTTGTTCAAGTGTGATTGGTTTGACCCTCAAGTTAGTCGAGGTGTGCGTATTACTAAATTTGGAACCGCTGATGTCAATAAGTCAAGACGCTACAACAAATTTGAACCATTTATCCTAGCATCACAAGCCGAACAAGTATGTTTCGTTCCATATCCTCGAGTTTCATCGTCTGGGATCACATGGTTATCGGTTATCAAAGTTTCTCCCAGAGGTGTTGTTGTAGACGTTCCAATGCAACAAGAGCTTTGTACTTAGATAAACGAACCAAGCGAAAGTAATGAAAATGTTTTACTTGTCGATCCAGATAACAGAGAAGTGGAAGATATTCCGGATGACACAACGGAAGAAGGTGATGAATTTGATGAAGATGATGAAACAGACGAGGGAGACGAATCTGATTCTTCGTTAGGAAATGAATTAAATTGATTGTGTGGTTTTTAATGTGTTTTAAATTGTGAAATTTTTATGAATTATTTTTGTTTAAAAAAATAAATAAAATTCCCATCGAATTTACGACGATTGATTGTGTGGTTATTAATGTGTTTTAAATCCAACGAAACGATGTTAAAACGTCGCTAAATGGAGGGTTCAAACCCTAAAATATATATAGAGGTACAACATCATGTGATTGATTACCCGAATAATAAGGTGAACTACAATATAACTATAATAGTTATCATTGCTACAAATATGTTTTGTTTTGTAAGTTTTACCAATTTACTAAAATCTTACATATAATCTTATTTATAACATGTGTCTATATTGTAGAATTTAAGTTTGAAAAATATTAAATTATAATTAGAATAATATCTATGAACTTTGTATACTTTAATAATATCTAAAATTCACATATTTGTAACCTTAAACACTAAAAATATAAAACAGTTTTACATCGAATTAGCGACGATTCGATGTAAATTCGATGTAAACAGAACTCATTAACAACGAAATAACATCGGTTTGGAGACTTGGAAACGAAACTCTAAAACTCCAAATCCCTATACTACGTAACATCAAATAAATCATCAAATTCCCATCGAATTTACTACGAATCGATGTAAATTCGATGGTAATTTTAAAATCGTCGCAAATTCGATGGTAATTTTAACTTTAAAACTCTAAAACTCCAAATCTCTATACTATGTAACATCCAATAAATCATCAAATTACCATCGAATTTACATCGACTCGTAGTAATTTCGATGGTAATTTTATTGTCGTCGTAAATTCGATGGTAAATTTAACATTGAATTTCCAACGAAACGATGTTAAAACGTCGCTAAATGGAGGGTTCAAACCCTAAAATATATATAGAGGTACAACATCATGTGATTGATTACCCGAACAATAAGGTGAACTACAACATAATTATAATAGTTATCATTGCTACAAATATGTTTTGTTTTGTAAGTTTTACCAATTTACCAAAATCTTACATATAATCTCATTTATAACATGTGTCTATATTGTAGAACTTAAGTTTGAAAAAAAATTAAATTATAATTAGAATAATATCTATGAACTTTGTATACTTTAATAATATCTAAAATTCACATATTTGTAACCTTAAACACTAAAAACATAAAACAGTTTTACATCGAATTAACGACGATTCGATGTAAATTCGATGTAAACAGAACTCATTAACAACGAAATAACATCGGTTTGGAGACTTGGAAACGAAACTCTAAACTCCAAAACATCTAATAGCCGAAGTCAAGGTAATTTATTCCGAATTCGCCTCAATTCGTCGCAAAATCGATGGTAATTACCATCGATTTTGCGAGGAATCAACATTTAATTACCATCGATTTTCCATCGATTCGTCGCTAAATCGATGGTAGTTACCATCGATTTTCCATCGATTCGTCGCTAAATCGATGGAAAATTACCATCGATTTAACATCGACTTGTAGATCTATATATAGGTCTCTCCCCTCATTTGTTAATTTTTTTTAAACTCTCAAAAACTCTAACATCACAAATTCTCTCATCTATCCGCTAATATTCCGAAATTGTAAGTCTTTCCAGTGTTTTTCTTTTGTATTATTGTATATATAGTTTAGTGAATTTAGATAATTTAGATAGTTTAGTATATACTAGATTGTTAAGTTGTGAATTTTAGATTGTTAAAGGGTGAATATTAGATAATTTGTATAGTTTAGTGATTATCTTTGTTTTCTTTGACTAATGAATGTTTAAATGTTTTCGTAGATTATGTCTAGTAGTCGTCCTCCTCATTACATCCATTTCATGGAGGAGTTAGAGCGGACCGGCACTCCGTCTTCTTCTCGTGGCCGCACGGTGATAAGCGAGGAGAGTTCGTCTATACCTCTTCGACGTTCTCCTATAGTACATCCATCTCCTCCGCCACCGGTGACTTAGCACGCCCCTATCCCTCCTCCCGTTGCACCTGAGTTTGTTCCTCCTCATGTGCCGTATGCTCATATGACGGTTGAGGATCTTCTAGAACAACCGAGGAGAGAGGCTCTCCAGATATTGGAATCCGGTGGAACGAACGGAGCTCATTGGTAAGAAATTAATCAAATATGTATTAACTATTTTTAATATTATCTTTTGGATTTTAATATCATCTTTTTATATATATAATACTTATTTTATTTAACTTATATATGTTTTTTCAGGTTCAATGTCCAAAGCTCCGTCGGTAAAAACGTCTCAAACATCATTAAGTCGTTTTTCACCGAACCACATGCCAACTGGAGCCAAACCCCGACCATATCCGACAAACATGGTTTAAAATGTTTGCGGTAATTAATTACTAGTTTATTTTATCACTTTTACTCTTACATATATCCTAAATAATTAATAATAATATATATAATTAATGTTGTTTAAAACGTATTTAATGTTTATGTGTTTTGCAGTAAAAGTATCATTGGGATATGGGTATCCACGAGCTAGTCAAGGAAGAATTCTTCGAGAAAGCGAAGTTGCGGTTATCGAACAACGTCTCAGATTGGAAGAAGGCGTGGAGAGTCAAGGGCGATGCAGCTAAGCCGGTTTACCTTACATCCGCAGTTTGGAGTGGATTAGTTGCTTTTTGGGTTGATCCTAACTCTGAGGTACGCTCCGGGAAGTGTTCCACATCGCGGAACACTACTGGACCAGATGGGCTACCTTTGGCTATCTCTCATACATCCGGCCAGACACCTTTCGCTGGAAAGCGTCTTAAGATGGTTTGAATTATTAATTTTCAAATCTTTTAATTAATTTACATATGAATTTTATTAACTTTTCACTATTTAGGCCGACAAAAATGGAGGCGTACTTCCTCCGTTGACAACCTTATTCGAAGAGACCCATAGGAGGAAGGATGGGACTTTTGTCGACGCTCGTTCAGAGAAGTTATTCAACGATGTAACCACTAAGGTGAACGAGCGACAAACCCAACTATCTCAACACTCTCCTGGTGGATCTTCGGTTCAATCTACATTATCCACCCGCGACATCGATATGATTTATGAAGAGGTATGTGACATTACTTACTAGCTATTTACACGTTTTTTCAACTTTAGATTATATTTGTAATTTACTAATACATTGCTATTTTAAAATATTTCAAGGTCGCTCCAAAGCGTAAAGGAAAGACCGTCGGAGTTGGTTCAGTCCGAGTTGTATCTTCGGCATCCTCGACAGATCCGCGTCGCTCGACTCATGACTCCGAGAATGTTGAACTACGTACAGCCTTGCATCAAGCAAATCAGAAGATTGCATCACTTGAGATCAACCAACAGAGTGTTGAGTCGATTTTAGACATCATGGCGATTGGTAACCCTGAAATTGCACGACTGCTGAGGGAAAACCGGGAACGTCGTGAGAGAGAGTTGGCGGGTGGGGCCGAGCCGTCTACAACAGTGCCGCAACCTACGCAGTTTACAACGACCGGGGACACTACAACTCAGGATGGAAACGGCATCGAGGATGATTTAGCTTTTGATTACGATATGAATGTCAATCTTAATTAGTTTTTATAACATTTTCTTTTATAATACAATTTGTTTTTTGTTATACATTTTAAATTTAAATTTTATTTATAATTTCTATATTTACTTTTATATTATATATTTATAATATTAATAATATATTATATATTATATATTTATAATACTAATAATATATATATATATATAACATCGAATTAACATCGAACTGTTTACCATCGATTTAACATCGAATTATTTACCATAGAATTAACATCGAATGATTTACCATCGAATTAACATCGAATTATTTACCATCGAATTAACATCAAATGATTTACCATCGAATTAACATCGAATTATTTACCTGCGACATCGATATGATTTATGAAGAGGTATGTGACATTACTTACTAGCTATTTACAGGTTCTTTCAACTTTAGATTATATTTGTAATTTACTAATACATTGCTATTTTAAAATATTTCAAGGTCGCTCCAAAGCGTAAAGGAAAGACCGTCGGAGTTGGTTCCGTCCGAGTTGTATCTTCGGCATCCTCGACAGCTCCGCGTCGCTCGACTCATGACTCCGAGAATGTTGAACTACGTACAGCCTTGCATCAAGCAAATCAGAAGATTGCATCACTTGAGATCAACCAACAGAGTGTTGAGTCGATTTTAGACATCATGGCGATTGGTAACCCTGAAATTGCACGACTGCTGAGGGAAAACCAGGAACGTCGTGAGAGAGAGTTGGTGGGTGGGGCCGAACCGTCTACAACAGTGCCGCAACCTACGCAGTTTACAACGACCGGGGACACTACAACTCAGGATGGAAACGGCATCGAGGATGATTTAGCTTTTGATTACGATATGAATGTCGATCTTAATTAGTTTTTATAACATTTTCTTTTATAATACAATTTGTTTTTTGTTATACATTTTAAATTTAAATTTTATTTATAATTTCTATATTTACTTTTATATTATATATTTATAATATTAATAATATATTATATATTATATATTTATAATACTAATAATATATATATAACATCGAATTAACATCGAACTGTTTACCATCGATTTAACATCGAATTATTTACCATCGAATTAACATCGAATGATTTACCATCGAATTAACATTGAATTATTTACCATCGAATTAACATCGAATGATTTACCATCGAATTAACATCGAATTATTTACCATTGAATTAACTTCGATATACTTACCATCGATTTAACATCGAATATTTACCATCGAATTCCCATCGCTACTATAATTTTTTTTGTAAATATTAACTTTGTAAATTCGATGTAAATTCGTCGCAATATTAACTTTTTAAACTCGATGTAAATTTTTCGTCGTAAATTCGATGTAAATTAACGACGAATTTACGACGAATTATATTCTTGGTAATTAACGACGAATTTACGACGAATATGCTTTAGCGACGATCGGTTAACGACGAATTGGATTTCGACGTAAATTCGATGTAAACCCATGTTACCATCGATTTACCATTGAATTCCTCTGTTGTAAACTCTATGTTTTCTTGTAGTGGTGGTATAATCGTCTCAGTGAGCATCTAACTAAAGAAGGATATGTAAATAGTCCTATATGCCCATGTGTTTTCATCAAGAAAACATCGTCCGGATTTGTGATAATCGCGGTGTATGTTGATGATCTAAATATTATTGGAACTGAAGGAGAAATTCGGAAAGCGGCAAATTATTTAAAAGGAGAATTTATAATGAAAGATCTCGGACAAACAAAATTTTGCCTTGGATTACAAATTGAGCATTCTGAAAAAGGTATATTTGTTCATCAATCCACTTAGACTAAGAGGGTGTTAAAACGGTTTAATATGGATAAAGCTACTCCACTCAGTACTCCTATGGTTGTTAGATCACTTAATGTCGAGAATGATCCATTCCGACCACCTGATGAAAATGAAAAGATACTTTGTCCTAAAGTACCATATATGAGTGCTGTTGGAGCTCTTATGTACCTTGCAAATTGTACTCGACCTGATATATCCTTTGTCATCAATCTTTTGGCAAGATTTAGTTCATCTCCCACATAAAGACATTGGAATGGCATCAAACATGTCTTCCGCTATGTTCAAGGGACGATTGATTTATGATTATTTTATCCTAAAAATTCAAACGGTCAAATGGTTGGTTTTGCAGATGCTGGATATTTATCTGATCCTCACAAAGCTCGATCGCAGACAGGGTACGTTTTCACTATTGGAGGCACCGCCATATCATGGCGATCTCAAAAACAAACACTTGTAGCCACATCCTCTAACCATGCTGAAATCATTGCACTCCATGAAGCAAGTAGAGAATGTGTATGACTGAGATTAATAAGTCATCACATCAAATCAAGTAGTGGAATCAAAGACAGTTCAGAACCGACGGTTTTATATGAAGATAATGATGCATGTGTTGCTCAAACGAAAGAGGGATATATCAAAAGCGACAGAACCAAACTTATCCCACCGAAATTCTTTTCATACACCCAAGAACTTGAGAAGAATAAAGAAATTGCAGTAAAATATGTTCGGTCATGTGATAACTCTGCAGATCTTTTTACGAAGTCACTACCCACATCAACATTCAGGAAACTTGTCCATAACATTATAATAAATTAAACATAATAACAATGAAAACTAAAGAAAAGACCTAAATAATTATTCAAAACTTTTTTTATTTGTAGATACATTTTTAGTATTATTATTTGTAATATTATTATGGATAAAATAATTCTTTTTTCTAATTTTTTTTTAATATTATGGAAAAAAAAATTATTTAAACCAATCGCAATCGCCCGCAACCGCAAACGCTAGCGGGAAGGAGCTTTTGAAATATCACGATTTCAAGTGGTGCAAAACGATGTAAAACTGTATAAAGCGGTTTGAGTGATTTTTGCAACCGAGATAAATCGCAATCGCCCGCAAAAGCTGCGTTTGCGGGTGGTTGCGGGAGAACCAATCAACACAAGATGTTGATTGGTTCTCCCGCAAACGCAGCTTTTGCGGGCGATTGCGATTTATCGCGTTTGCAAAAATCACTCAAATCGCTTTATACAGTTTTACATCGTTTTGCACTACTTGAAATCGCCATATTTCAAAAGCTCCTTCCCGCTAGCGTTTGCGGTTGCGGGCGGTTGCGATTGGTTTAAATAATTTTTTTTCGATAATATTAAAAAAACATTTAGAAAAAAGAATTATTTTATCCATAATAATATTACAAATAATAATACTAAAAATGTATCTACAAATAAAAAAGTTTTGAATAATTATTTAGGTTTTTTCTTTAGTTTTCATTGTTATTATGTTTAATTTATTATAATATATTATAATATATTACTTTTTATATATTTTCGAAAAAATATATTCTATATCATAGTTGTGACGATATATAATATAGTTGTGATGTTTGTAATTTTCAAATAATTTTGATAATTTTTAACAGCTATTGTAAGCGTTTGTCAACCAGTCAAAAATATCCCGCAAACGCAAAATCTTTTAACCGTTATACGAGTCATACAAACCGCCTAATACCATAATTAACCGCCATCGCCGGCTTCTGCAATCACTCTCAACCGCAACAGCAACCGCTGCATTTAAACCAGTCGAGCCCTATGGAAAACAAAAAACTTTATTAAAAAGTAACAACTTTCTTCTTCATAGTTATCATCTCTTATTCTTAACAACAGAGACTAAGAGAGAAAGACAAGCCTAGAAAGCCAATGGCGAATATACCTTATTAGCATCAGGTGCAGCTACACCGGATGGAAAATTAAAATTAGTTTGAATTTATAAAGAATTTTTTTTTGCCCTTGTTGATATATTGTCTAATGCCCCATGGTTATCTCTCACATTAATGTTATGTAAAAACAAAGAAAAACCCTTTTTTGCCCATGTTGATATATTGTCTAATGAAAATGCTTTGAAATTTTTTTTTTTGATATTTATGCACCTGATGAAAATAATTTCTAGATTCACCACTGTAGAAAGCTATGGTGATGTCGTCTTGGTGTAGTGATTTTTAGCTTAAAGATTCAAACTTTATATGGCTAAGACAAGTTTTAAGCTTTGTTGTGTTTGTTTTGTGCATGTTACTTGTGTTTCACGTTTCCACCTTGCTTTGACTTTTAGACCTCTTGACCGAGAAGCTTTCCTTTCTCTTTCCCCAACATCCTCCGCGTCGGAAACCTAGATCTTCACCGATCTTAAATCAGTCGTTGAGCACTCTCAACTGACTCCTCCCTTCTTAAAATTACTTTACCGGTACAAACTTTGTCAGTATGTCTTTCGGAGTTATGATTGTTCAGCTTCCCGGGAAGGCTCGACTTCCCGGGAAGGCTCGGCTTCCGGTTCAGCTTCCCGGACATCTCCTGTCCACACCGGGACGTCCGTCCATGGCGAGCATCCTCCTCCTCCTCCTTCTGTGCCCGCCGCCGCCGCTGACGCCGCAGACCCCGCAGACGACGATATCCCGGGCCCGGTACATCCAGAGTTGGATGTACCGGGACCCGCGCCGTACTCCAACCTCCGGGTTGAGGATATTCTCGCTCAACCCGGACATGACAGTCTCCGCCGGTTGGATCCGTACAAGTCTCCGGACACTTACTGGTAATTAACTTAATTTATTTTTTTTTATTATTTTTTATTATATTAATAAATTAATTAATGTTTTTTTCAGGTTCAAGTACGACAACCAGGTCTCGCGTTCTATCGCGGACATAATCAAGGGATACTTCACCGAGTCGCATCCCAATTGGAGCAAGACACCCGAGCACATCAAGAGAACGTGGTTCAAATGTTTCGCGGTAATGTTCTAATTTAATTTCAATTAAATTTATTTATTTAACTTTAAATTTTTTATTATATATTATTCGCGTAAAGTAACTTATAATTTCTCATATTTTGCAGCAAAAGTGGCATTGGGATGTCTCGATCAACGAGACCGTGAGGACGGAGTTCAACAAGACGGCGAAATTCCGTCTCGTCAACACGGTCTCCGACTGGAAGGACAAGTGGAGAGTCGTCGGCGACGCGGGGAAGCCGATTTATCTCTCGGTCGCGGTCTGGGACGGCTTGAAGAAATATTGGACGGATGGCCACAACGCGACCGTAGCTGAGAAGTGTTCCACATCCAGGAACGCGAAGCTACCTGACGGGACGCCGAAGCAGATGGCTCACACGTCCGGACAAATCCCGTTCGCGGGTCGGGCGCACGAAATGGTAAGTCTTTCTTACTAACTCTTCCAAATTATTTTTATTTTCAAATTACTAATATTATACTAATGCACATATTTTTATTATTTGTTTGTAGGCCAAGGAGAACCGGCCGTCACTGCCGTCTTCGAGAAGACGCACAGGAAAAAGACCGGCGAGTTCGTTGACTCCCATTCCGAGCGGATATTCAACGATCTTGAAGCTCGGAAGACGGAGATCGAGACTCAACGATCTCGAGAGATCCCCGGGAGGCACTCAATATCCGGGCGAGCCGCTTACTACCGCCGAACTCGATCAAATATATCATGAGGTAAAATTTTACTTGTAAAATTATTTTTTAAAACATTCATTTATTAATTGTTTAATTTTATAGGTTGCTCCTAAGAAGAAAGGACGGGTTCTAGGCATGGGATCCATGCGGGACGTCCCACTTGCTCCTCCCAATTACCGATCTCAGCCGAGTTGCGGTGAGATTCGAACCCGCATGCGACTCGGGCGAATAACATGCGGTTCTACAACGACTTGTTTACGGTGCTTTCTGCATCTAACCCGGAACTACTTCAGACGATGCAGACACATCCCCTCCGTCCGACGACTGAGCAGGCCGGAACAAGCAACGTAGATCCCGAGAACGCAACGCAGGACTATTTCGGGCCTAATTTCAATTTAGACGACTAATTATTTTTGTATTTTGTATTTTGAAATTGTAATAAAAATATTTTAAAAAAATAATATTTTATTTTATAAAATATTATTTTTTTTTATTTATAATAATATTAATCGTGGTAAAATCGTCCCTAATAAGGGACGATTTTACCACGAATTGTAAAATTTATATTTCTTACAATCGTGGTAAAATCGTCCCTAATTAGGGACGATTTTACGACGATTTGTAAAATTTATATTTCTTATAATCGTCGTAAACTCGTCCCTAATTAGGGACGATTTTACCACGATTGTAAGAATATTCGATTTATTATAATTACAAATTTACAACCAAATATTCGTTGTAAACTCGTTGTAATTGTTACAACGATTTTACAACGAATATTTTACCACGAATTTACAACGAATGTGGTTCGTCGTAAAATTTACCACGATTTTACGACGATTTGGTTTTTACTTCGATCGATTAACGACGAAATGGAAATCGTCGTTAAATCGTGGTAAACTGCGTTTTACCACGATTTTACAACGATTATGGTCGTGGTAAAAGTCGTGATTTCTTGTAGTGATTGATCCTTCTGCGATCACGTCTTTGATGAAGTGCATCTTGACGTCGATGTGTTTTGTGCGTTCATGGAAGACATTGTTCTTGAAGAGGATGATTCCACTATGAGAATCGCAGAACACTTCAACGCTCTTCTGTGGAAACCCCAACTCACAGGTAATCCCTTTTAGCCACAATGCTTCTTTAATGCCTTCGACTAACGTCATGTATTATGCTTCTGTTGGTTACAAAGCAACAATATGTTGAAGCCCATATCTCCAGCTTACAGTATTACCTCCTACTTGGAAGACATATCCTGTAATTGACAATCTTTTATCAAGGTCAGTGGCATAATCATTGTCTGTATACCGTTTATATCAAAGTGTTCCCTCTTCTTGAATGTTAAACACAATCCCTTAGAACTTTTGATATACCTGATTAACCATTTGATAGCGTTCCAATGTGTAGGATTTGGTGAGCTCATGAATGTGTTATGTCTGAACGAGATCCCACCATTGCATACATGAGGCTCCCAACAACACTGGATTAAGGTATGTTTCTCATATCTGACCCTGCTTGACTCTTTTCTTCTTGCTTAGTACTAGACACCCTAAAATGACATCCCATTGGTGTAGAGACTGGTTTTGAATTATTCATTCCAAAATTCCTTACTATCTTCTCCAAATAAGCTTCTTGAGACAGAAATAAAACTCATTTGCTTCTGTCTCTTGTAATGTCCATGCCTAGGATCCTCTTAGTTGGTCCTAGGTCCTTCATTTCAAACTCATTTCTTAAAAGCTCCTTAAATTTTCTTATCTCCTCTGAGTCTTTAGCAGCTACTAACATGTCATTGACATATAGTAGTAAGTACATATAACTACCATCTTGATACACCTTGTAGTAGACACAAGAATCATACTCACTTCTAACAAACTTCTGTTTCTTCATAAACGTATCAAACCTCAAATTCCATTGTCTAGGAGATTGCTTAAATCCATACAAATATCTTTGGAGTAAGCATACCTTGTCTCCTTGAACATACCCTTCAGGTTGTTCCATTAAAATGATTTCTTCTAGATTTCCATGGAGAACATCAGTTTTGGCATCTAATTCCTCCAGCTCTAGATCTTGATTAACAACCATAAATAGTATTAGTCTGATGGTTGTGTATTTAACACCTCATGATAGCAACTAGTCTTGCTTTAAATCTTGGTTCTTCAACTACTGAAATCCCTGTTTTGATAGTAAATATCCACTTGCAACCTATTGTTCTTGCCCCTTCAGGTCTATCAATGAGCTTCCAAGTAAAATTCTTAGCTAGCGAGTTCATTTCTTCATCAGCAGCTCCACCCCACTTTACTTTGTTTTTACCACTCATAGCTTCAGAATAAGAACTTGGTTCTTTATCTCCCATAGTGACTGGCATCACTAGTGCATAGGCTGCAACATCTTCATCATCAAATCTACTTGGAGTCTTGATTTGTCTCTTCACTCTGTCTCTAGCCAGAATATAATTCCTTAAATCAGGAGATTCCTCTTCAACTGGTTCAACAACAATTTCAGGTTCTTGAACCCTTTCTGATGAATCAGACAGAGCTCCACCTGAAATTGAAGACTCACCTTGTGTTTCTGTTCCAACTAATTCAGTCTCTTCTACTTCAGTTTTTGCTTCCTCTTATATAAGTAGATCAAATGATACCTTCTTCTTTCCTTTCTTACCAGGAGCTTTAGAATTGTTTTTCTTTTCTTCTAGGACATCTTTGTAAAGTGTTACTTCACAAAATGTAAAATGTCTAGTGATTACACACTTATTATCATCTAAACTCCATATTTTATATCTTTTTACTCCTTGCGGATATCCAACAAATATGCCCTTCTTTGCTCTTGGCTTAAGTTTCCCCTGAACTACATGGTAGTATGAAACACACCCAAATATCTTCATGTGTTCATACTCTGGTTTTCTGCATGTCCATACAGCTTCGGGGATCTCCAATCTTAATGGTATAGATGGAGTCATGTTTATCATGTAGACTACGGTGGCTGCAGACTTCAGCCCAAAACTTCTTATCCAAGCTTTGTTTCACTTAGGAGACTCCTTACTTTTTTTAATATTGTTATGTTTAGTCTCTCTGCAACTCCATTTTGTAGAGGGGTATAAGGACATGTTTTATGTCTCATTATACCTCTTTCTTTACAGAAATCATCAAATGGTCTATTGCAGTATTCTAAGCCGTTGTTAGTTCTTAGCTCTGATGCCGACACATCGCGTGATATCGCTTAAGTCGATGTTGACTTGCAATATTTTATCCAGCTTCGGGGCCTCTTCGTTCGTTGTTTCTTCATACTGCGTCGCCGAAGTGGATACGGAGGGATCGGATGGCGTGAGATTCACCTTCGACTGAAAAGCTTCGGCCATCTCTTCGTCTTCCGGCAGAGTTATTGCGCAAGACTTCCTGATTTTGAGTTCGGCGATAAAGCAGCTTCATGCTATGCGCTGATCCCCTCGAACCGTTACTGTTCCCGTTGGGCCCGGGAATTTTAGGAATTGATGGTAGGTTGACGGATCGGCCTCCATCGCATGGATCCATGGAGTTCCAATGATGGCGTTGTAAATAGCCAGAGTGTCGATGACATCGAACTTAACCAACTTGGTCACTCCTCCGATGTGTACTGGGAGTTTGATGGTCCCTAGTGACGTGGTCGTTTCACCTTTGAACGCGGTCAAGGGCTTCCGATTCTGCTTGATCATGTAGTCCTTCAACTCCATCCTTTCCAGGGTGTTGTAGAAGATGAGATCGACCGAACTGCCGGTGTCGATCATAACCTTGTCTACTTCGCAATCTGCGATGAGTAGCTCTAAGATCAAAGGGTCGTTGTGAGGGAAGGCGACGCTGGTGACGTCGCGTTCGGTGAAGGTAATCTCTTTGCACTACAAGAAATCACGACTTTTACCACGACCATAATCGTTGTAAAATCGTGGTAAAATGCAGTTTACCACGATTTAACGACGATTTTCATTTCGTCGTTAACCGATCGAAGTAAAAACCAAATCATCGTAAAATCGTGGTAAATTTTACGACGAACCAAATTCGTTGTAAATTCGTGGTAAAATATTCGTTGTAAAATCGTTGTAATTGTTACAACGATTTCACAACGAATATTTGGTTGTAAATTTGTAATTATAATAAATCGAAAATTCTAAAAATCGTCGTAAAATCGTCGTAAAATATTATTATTATTATAAATAAAAAAAATAATATTTTATAAAATAAAATATTATTTTTTTTAATATTTTTATTACAATTTCAAAATACAAAATAAAAAAAACTAGTCGTCTAAATTGAAATTATGCCCGAAATAGTCCTGGGTTGCGTTCTCGGGATCTACGTTGCTTGTTCCGGCCTGCTCAGTCGACGGACGGTCGGGATGTGTCTGCATCGCCCGAAGTAGTTCCGGGTTAGATGCAGAAAGCACCGTAAACATGCTATTGTAGAAAGCACCATAATTATTTTAATATTAATTATGTATTTTAAAAACTAAGAGTACAAAATAATTATGTTAAGTAATAAGTTTTAAATATTTTAAAATATAAACATTAAGTATTTTAATAATTAATTATATGTTCTAAACATATAATTCTAAAATCTGAATCCTAAAACTAAAATCCGAGCCTAAAACTAATTCCAAATCCTAAAACTAAATTCCAATTCCTAAAACTAATTCTAAAATCCGGTTTTATAACACATATATTAAAAATATTTACCTTTGGGGATGTTGAAGAAGAGTGAAAGTTGTAGAGTTTTAGAGAGAGAAAACTTTAGAGAGAGAGAGATTTAGAGAGAATGAGTGATAATGAAAAATTTTGGTGGACTATATATAGACTTAGGAATCGTCGTTAATGCGTTGTAAAAAAAAATTGAAACGTTTTGGTTCGTTTGGTTTGCCGCATTTTGGGAATGATGAAAATAAAATCGTTGTTAAATCGTGGTAAATTTACCACGATTTTACGACGATTTATAAAGTAATCGTCGTAAAATCGTGGTAATAAAATCGTTGTTAAATCGTGGTAATAGTTGACGTTGACAACCTCGTACAAACAAAACTCCTGAGGATTTAACGTTTAGAGTTTCATTTTTGGTCGTAAATTTGTTGTTAACTTACCACGAATTTCCATCGATTCATTACACTAAATGGATTTCGCTGAAATTCATCTGCCATTTGACTTCATGTTGAATATAATTATGATATTGTATGCATATGAAATCATTCTAAGTCGTATGATTGCACAAAAACAAGTTTTGATAAAATTAGAACATATATACATATTAACCACAATATATTATAGTACACTTTATCTTAAACTTTATAAATTCTAAGAATATGTAAACAAAACTTATTGATAAGCAATTTTAACATTGTTTTTATAGTTATTCATTAACTTTAGAGGTCTTAACGAGTGTTTGTACGTAATATAAGACATACTTTTAAAAATGTTTGGGGTTTAGGGGTTTATACAAAAAACCGTTGTAAATTCGTGGTAAATTTACCACGATTTTACGACGATTTCGTTTTAAAGCGTTGTAAAATCGTGGTAATCGTTGACGTTGACAACCTCGTACAAACAAAAGTTCTGAGGATTAGAGGTCTTTAAAAGACAACGAATTATAAGATTATTCGTGGTAAAATCGTTGTAAATTTATTCGTGGTAAAATCGTTGTAAATTTCACAAATCGTGGTAAAATCGTTGTAAATTTACGACGATTTTACCACGATTTGTGAAATTTACACATATCGTGGTAAAATAGTTGTAAATTTCACAAATCGTGGTAAAATCGTTGTAAATTTACGACGATTTTACCACGATTTTTGAAATTTACACATATCGTGGTAAAATCGTTGTAAATTTACGACGATTTTACCACGATTTGTGCAAAATACAAAAAAGTCGTAAATCCGTGGTAAATTTACCACGAATTTACGACGATTGTTAATTTATTTTATAAAAAAAAATTAAAATACATTATTTTCTTATTTATTACTCGGAGTCATCAGCAGACTCATGTTCGTCCTCGGAGTCAGATTCATCAAATTCGTCAGTCTCTTCGACTTCTTCTTCGTCCTCATTCACCTCTTCAGCTTCCCTATTATGTGGATCAACGAGTAAGACCATGTCCGTGTTTAGTTCTGGCGAAGAAATATCGACGGACGTGTCATTCTGTAGTGGTGATTCTTCTTCCCTGACTATGTACCCTCTCGGGGATATTTTGATGACGGATAACCAATGTATTCCTGTGGACTTAAGACGCGGATAAGGAATGAAGCTTACTTGTTCAGCTTGCGATGCAAATGTCTTTAAATCGTTGTTAAAAAGTCCCAAAATCATAAGTTATAAATTCTTGGTAAATTAGCAACGATATAGCGACGAAATATTCTTATAAACCAAAACGTCGGTAAATCGTTGTAAATTTACCACGATTTTACAACGATTTGGTGCTTAATCGGAAAATCGTTGTAAAATCGTCGTAAATTTACGACGATTTTAATCGTTGTAACGTTTACGACGATTTTACGACGATTACCAAAATCGTCGTAAAATCGTCGTAATATCGTCGTAAGTTTACGACGATTCAAATCGTTGTAAATTTTTCGTGGTAATTTGCGCAGATTCTTGTAGTGTTGGTCGCGTGTTCTGGGACATCGGCTACGGGTGCCCACTTGACTGCGGCTACAACTCCGCGTTGGGCCCTTTTGATTGACCGGATTGAGTCGTTGCAATCGACGAGGCCTCCCATGATCATGCCGATCTTCTTGCGGGCAACTTTGGGCGGGCCTGGGAGTTCTTCCCGTTCTCTTTTGTCAGACGAGTCTTGGTTCCTCGTCTGATTGCGTTCGGCATGAACGTTTGCCGCCGGTTGAGATCGGTTGTATGTGTATGCGTCTTTTATTTCTTCCGCCGTTGGTAATTTGACCTGACCGACCATATACTCGCGCATCAGCAGGCTTCTCATATGCTTGCACTCTTCGTTAGAGTGGCCGTCTTGATCGTGGAAGCTACAATGTTTGGTTACATCGTGTCTTCCCTGCTGGTCGTTGTTCTGGTAGCTCCCTGAGCCTCTGTTCGGGTTTTCACCCTGCGGCCGATTGCGATATCCTCCCGAACTACTCCTTTCTTGGTAGTTCCCTCTGTTCGGATATCCCGAACTGTTTCCCGTTCGGTTATTTTCGGGGCGGTTAACGTTGTGAACCGCCTGTTCTTCGGCTTCTTCGACCAAATGGACTCTGGGGTGTCGATTTTTGTATTCCGCGTCGTAGTGTTGTCGCGGTTCACGGTGTTCTTGTTTTTCTTTTTCTTTTGGGACGGTTTTTGTCGACAACCGCTTTTTCTTAAAACTGGCTATGTCTTCCTCCAGTTTGATGTATGTCGTTGCCTTATGCAGCGCATCTTCCAAAGTCTTCGGCAAATTCGTTGTGAGTTTGCGGAAGAACTGGGATTCAGTCCAGACCCCGTTACGAAGTGCTTCGATGGCGACATCATCCGGCACTTTTATTTTGGAGGCGACTTCCTTGAACCTCTCGACATATAGCCGAAGTGATTCTCCTTCTGCCTGCGTCATTTTCCACAGGTCGGCTACCGACAGCTCCTTGTGGATGTACATCGAGTAGTGTTTGAGGAAGACGGTCTGGAGCTCGTGGAAGTTCCGGATGGAGTTCGGCATTAGCCTATTGAACCATCGTTGTGCTCCGCCCGTCACGTTTTCGACGAAGAGTTGGTAATAACCCGCGTCTCGCAGTTCGGGTGCGAACTGTGCTCTGCCCATCAATATGGTAAACGATGTGACGTGTTGCACGGGGTCTTTCGTTCCGTCGTACTTCGGGATGGTGATTTTCCTGGGATGTGAAATACGGAATCGCGTGATGTCCGATGTGAAGGGGACATTTTGTGCTTCTCGCAGGACACGGCCGATCTCGGGTGCTGCGCTTGTGGCTTCGTGGACACGAGAGTTCATTTCAGCCAACTCTTGGCGCATCCTTTCCAGTTCGTAATCTCTTCCGGTTTGCGGGAAGGTAGATGCGTCCATGGGGAAATGATCGTTCGTGCCGAACTGGGGGTTGGCGAACCGTGGGGTTCGTGGATGTATACTTGGTCCGGCGGCTTGGTGGGTGAATTGCGTGGAGTTGTAGATTGACGTCTGGTCATGGGTCCCGTAGAGAAGTCCTGTTAGTGGGCTGAAAGCATGGGGATTTTGATTTCCCTGTGTCGCGAACTGAGCCGCGTCTGCCGAGAGCCCCCCGAACAGATTCCTTTGGATGTTCGGCGAGAAATCGATGATTGGCCTCGGGTTTCGGGATCTTTCGCCCGAAAGTGCTTCGAATCGCTCGTTGGTGGACCTGGTCAGGGTGTCCAACTTGTTCATCAGGCTGGTGAGGAGTTCGGCGATTTCAGATCGACCGTCTTGGTTGGAACGGTTGACTTCGGCAACCGTTGTTGGGGTGTTTCTCGGTACAGCGATGGTGACTCTCGGTTCGAGTGGTTGTTCGACAGCAGTTGTACGAACAGCTATCGGCGTGTGAGGCCCCGATTCCGGGACTGCCGGGATCTGGCCGATCGGGATTGCCGATGTCTGAGCGTCGCCGAGTGCGGCTTGTAGGACGATGGGTCTGTGTGAAACGTTCTCTGGCTGGTTTGTCATTGTAGCTGGTGAGGTTGATCTTCTTGACTTCGGGCTGTTCGCGAATTATCGTAAGCGTGAGAGATTTTCCTGAATTGTCCCCTCAGACGGCGCCAAATGTTAAAACATGATTCGGTCTCGGGACCAGACTGAGATGATAAAGATAGAAGAGGGTCGGAAAACTCGTTAAGTGATAATGGGCACGAACAGATAGGACCGAAGTGAAATAGATGTAAATGATAAAGTGCCGAACAGAAGAATGATTAAGAACTCGGAGTTCGTTTATTGATAGATTAGTTGTTTTATACAAATGACGAAGTGAAATGATAAGTTTATGGTAGTTTCTCTCTGTAGATTCTCTCTCTAAAATTCGGATCCTTTGCTTCTGAGCCGGAACTCTCTATTTATAGTGAAGACCTTTGATCCTTGGCGGGGTTTTGCTCTTTTGGCGGGATCGCTTCGGCGCATGCTCGACATACGGAAAGATGTTTTGTCGAACATGCCTTTGCATTTAATGCGGTTGTCGAGCGTGCCTTTGCATTAAATGCCAGTTCGGCTGATCTCTGTGTCCTGCAGGTCCGTACTGACACCTCTGTTGACTGAACCACGGCGCCGTACAGACGTCACCTGTGTCAGTCTTGGCAGGTCCGTACCGATGTCACTGTGTCGCGCATGCTTCCTTTCGACAGTGGGCTTCGGCTTACTTGGGCCTTACCTTCGTTGGGCCTTTGGGCCGAACTCCGAACAGAACCCACCGAATTCTTCTGGTGACTTCAGAAATGGGTCAGGCCTGTGTGGGCTTAGGCCCACCCTTAACAAAGAACGAAGTGGTCTTTTCTAGGTCTAGCGAGAGTGTCCATATCCAAATCGATTATAACCATCCGTCTAAAATGCACATACGTGATCGAATTCAGCGATCTTGCGATTTCGTTAGCCCATGGAGTAACGTACCCTCCCCAATTCTCAGGAACATGATCAAACTAAGATGCTTGCAGCCTACCTTCAACTGTGAGAGACTTTAGGTAAGGGAAGCGACGCGACTCTAGCAAATATTAATGGTCACGTGGTCCCTTCTGCTTCGTACCATCCCCGAGAAACCATAGAAACTGAACAGCGATCCTTAACCTCGGTTATATATGTCAAGGCGGTTTCGATGATGTCGTTGACCGTAAGAAGCCTACTTTTCTTCCTATGAGGATTCTTCATTGTGGTTATTGGAATTGAATTGAATTGGAGGGACGAAGAAGAAGAAGGAAGGAGGAGAAAGAAAGTGAATCTTGATTCTCGATGAACGAAGATGAAGAAAGAAAGTCTTTTAAATGTCCGTTGGCAATTATAATATATAGTAACGACCAGTGGCGAATGTACTATCATAGCAAGAGGTGCACTTGCACCCCATAAAATATTAAAATTAGTCTAATTTTGTTAAGGATTTTGAAAATGCACCTATTGATAAAATCTAAATTGTAGGCTATTAAATACTTTTGCACCAGATAAATATAATTTCTAGATTCGCCCCTGGTAACGACTATATAACTAAAACACACACAACAAGTTAAGATTTTTGAGTTTGTATAAAATACGGACATGGAATTGAAAAATATATAAATATAATCACAATTATATTTGCAAAATAACATTAATTTTCAAAAAATATTACATAATTTAATTTTGGTTAGTTCCCACAAATAACATTGGAAAAATTGGGGAAATTACAAAACTACACCATTTGGATTGCATTTCACAAAACTACATCATTTCAAAGTCACTTCACAAAACTATACTTAAAGACTCCAAATTAAATATAAATAAACTCTACCAACACAATCTTACCACCCCACTAATATTATATCCTAAACACTAATTAGTGAACCGAAGTGAAATTTTTTAATTTTAATTTTTTAAAGGGGTTATCAACTATTTAAAACTGAGAGAATTACAAAAATACATATTTTAAAGATAGAATTACAAAACTACACCATTTGAATTACATTTCACAAAACTACCCCATTTTCAAAATACTTCACAAAAATACACCTAAACATTCAAAATTAAATCCAAATAAACTCTACCCAAACAATCCTACCCCCTTAATATTATACCATAAACACTAATTAGCGAACCCAAATGAAAATATTTTAATTTTGGTAATTTTTTAAAGTGTCAATCAAGCTTTTAAAATTTTGAAATGGTGAAAATATTAAATTAGGAGTAGTTTTGTGAAGAAGGGGTTGAAAGGGTGTAGATTTGTGAATTCCTCTATTTTAAATTACATTTCACAAAATTACACCATTTTAAAGTCACTTTACAAAACTACACCTAATTAATAAAAAATAAATCAAAATAAAGCCTATCCACTAAATCATACCCCCTTAATATTAAACCCTAAACATTAATTAGCGAAACCAAATGAAAAGATTTTAATTTTGGTACATTCTTAGAGAATAATCGAACCACTTAAAATTTGAAAATGGTGTAAATATAGAAAAAATGAATTATGTGTAATTTTGTGAAGGAAGGGTAGAGATAGTGTAGTCTTGTGAATTCCACTTTAAATTTTTGAAAATATGTAAATTTTGTGAAGGAACGGATGAAATAGTGTAGTTTTTTTTATAATATTCATTTAATTATTTTTTATCAGTAATTCACATAATACCATGAAAAAGATTAATAGAACTTAAATAACATGATAAAATATTTTGATTGGAATATACGGAAATTCTTTATAATATCATTAAAAAGGTTTTTACATCGCAAATAAATCATATTTTTTCTCTCTAAAAGTCCATTAAAATTTTTTGGACAAATACACTTGTACTAAGTTTATTTTAGATCGTACAATGCAAAAATACACTTTGTTTAGGAAGAATTACAAAACTACACATTTTAAATTACGAATTACAAAACTACATCATTTAAATTTTTTTTCACAAAAGTTCACCTAAGCACTAAAAAATAAATTCAAAATAAGCTTACCCACATAACCCTACCCCCTTAATCACTATAACCTAAGCACTAATTAGCGAACCCAAATAATTTTTTAAAAACTTTGGTGAAATTTTAAAGGGTAAATCAATGTTTTAAAATTTTGAAATGATATAATTATAAGACAAATTTGAATTAGGTAGAGTTTTGTAAAAGAAGGGATGAAATTGTGTAGTTTTGTGAAATTTTGCTTATTTTAAGTTTATTTTTATAAATATACATTTAACCACTAAATATGTAGTATAAACATATATAAAAAGGTTGTTTAATCAATTAAATTTGAAAATGTATATTTGAAATGTAGGTAGTTTTATAAAGTAGTGATTTTAGAAAGTGCAATTTTTCAAATTATTCAAAACTAAGATAAAAAAAAATCTATAAAATTAAAAAGAGAAATTCACAAAACTACACCTTTTCATCCATTCTTTTACAAAACTCTACCTCGTTTATTTTTTTCTCAAAATTTTAAAAGGTTGTTTTACTCTTTAAAACTTCACTAAAATTAAAAAAAAATTATATGGGTTCCCTAATTAGTGTCTAGGGTATAGTGATTAAGGGATAGGATTGTGTAAATAGGCTTAATTTAGATTTAATTTTTAGTGTTTATGTATAGTTTTGTGAAAAAATTAAATGTTATAGTTTTGTGAAACGTAATTTAAAAGGTATAGTTTTGTAATTCTCCCAACTAAAAAAACCTTGGTTGACAAATAAGAACCATGGGATGATTCCTTCTCAATTACAATTTAGATTTTAGACTAAAAAACATGTGATGGTAAAAATAGCACATCTGGAATCTCCCTTACAATGATGTATCTAAGATCTGATACTGGTTTATGAATCATGTGTAGAGTTAAGATACTACTCATGACTTGTGAGTTAAGCAAGGTCATCACAAGTGTTTTTTCGTTAATGCAATCATGTTTCTATCAAAAAAAAATATTTAAAACATATGTCAACCATGTTCGAAGAATTCGAGACGTTGATCAATTATTTTTCATACTTCCGGATCAAGACTATTCAACGGGCAAGAAACACATATGCAGACAAGCTGGCAAGAGCTGGAAGATCATTAACACAGTTGTTCCTCCTAGTAGGATCAATATCTTCGAAGAAGGAACCTAGTCTATTTATTTAAATTCGTTGTAATAAAAAAAAACATATGTCGGCTAATAAGAACACATAACTCATTTCAAATAAACTAAAGTAAAAACCCAATTATTCAACTTTTCATGAAACCCACAAATCAAACACCAAGAGAAAAATTCAAAACGTATCTCACAATAGAACAAAACCCTAACACTGATATGAATCTTAAAAAGCAGCTATGGTGATTATCTTGCTCGCAAAACTCAAAACCCTTTTATTCAATTTATCATAAAACCCACTAATCAAACACTTCAAATTTTTAAACACTAAATCAAACACTAATATGAATCTTCAAAAGCAGCTTTACAGATTCTCTTACTCACTTTACTTGTCAAAGAAAACCTAGTGCATTCGATAGCCAAGCAAATCTCGAGACTCTCTTTGTGCCTAAACAACCAAACCGTGACGAAATCACAAATCTCCTTGAGCTCATAATCTTGCACCAACTTGTTCCATCCTCCAATAGCCAGATCACCAGTCATCTCTTCGACCCACATCTTCATATCGTAAACCTTACCGTCCGGTCCGTACACCGAAACCCTAAGCCCTTGGCGGGGAAACTCGCTTTCGTGAAGACAAGGCAAGAACTTGTTAGCCACTTGTGATCTCGATAAAACGAGAATGCTCTGTTCTCCTCCTTCTTTTGTTACGTCTCTGTCAAGCAACTGTTTTCGTATGCCTCTGCTACAGTTTTCAACTAATTTTATCGGTACAATCTCCTCCGGTGGCATCGACGGAGTTTTCCAACTGCAGAGGAAATCCATGGTGCATTGGGAATCGTCTTATTCGGTTTTGCGTTTGCGTTCTTGAGCGGCGGCCGCGGCTGCTAATCTTTTCTTGAGGATGAGATTGCGTTCATGCCCGGTGGCGATTTTTCTACGGAAGTAGGCTTCTAAGTCGCGGTTGCTTTCGCTCTCGTTCGCCATATTCTTCTTCTTCGAGGCCGAGATTGGCGAATTCGTTGACATTGACGGTGGTTTCTGCTTCCATGTTCTGTTGACCGTACAAATTGTATTCCATTGAAGCTTTGCTTGTGCTGAAGATAAATATTTGTTTTGAGATTTTTTTATTTTTTTCTCTTTCGACTGAAAATTGCTAAATTAATGAGATTTCTATAAATGTTGTGTGTATTCATGTTAATGAATGAGATTATATAGGTAGCAGGTTATAGGGCTACTCCTATTAGAAAAAAAGCAAGAGATAAACACAAAAAATGGAAAATTGTTACAAAAGTCTTCCTTTTGCATAAGGAAGTAAATATGGAGCCATGTCATTAATACTCACAGTAACTATTGTCGGAAATTACCGTTATAAATAGAACGTATTCGATCACTTGTAACAACACACAACTAGTCTTTCTCTCTATTATATATAAAGTTCACTTCATTCTCTCTAAAAGGTTTATACTCTAGCTCATACGAGACATATATTATAAGTAATTATCAAGTTATAGTTACAACACGTTATTATTACAACACGTTATCAGCACGATCGTTTCTACAATATTTTATTATTTATGACATAGTTGCTTTAAGAACCATAATTTATTCGTACGCGAATTACCGCATCGATATTTATTTTTGGTTATATTTTTGTGGTTGTTTAAATGCATCATAATTTATTTATTGTTATATTTCTATGATTGTTTAAACACACCATAATTTATTTATTGTTATATTTTTATGGTTGTTTAAACACACCATAATTTATTTTTAATTTAATTTACAAATTTTATGGATGATTTTTTATCACCATAATTTATTTATTGTCTTAATATATACTAATGTGATATATAATCTTTTTATTACTTCCTTCCTAAAATAAATTTAAAGATTATTATAAATCATATATTTATTCACTAATACATAATAAAATTAAAATTTACATAATATATTTAATTGATTGCAAAATATAAAAAAATTAGTTTTAATACTAACAGTCACAAAGAAATTTTCTCAAAATTTTTCACTTTTACAACGGCTATGAACAGTAATTTTCGATCTATAAATACACTCAATTTTTAATATATTTTCCATTCACGCTTTTCATTTTTTCCAAAATCTCTTTCTAAAAATATTTTAAAAGTTTTTAAAAATGTTTCGATTATTGTTAATCATTATGTTTTTGATAATCATTGCTTGTATTTACGGAATTATTGTCGGAGATTCTATTCATGAACAATAAGTCTTAAATATAGTTTTAATTTTCTATGCTTTGTTTTTCTTTGTAATCACTTTTATTATTAATGTAAACACGTCGTCTTAAAATTATTCTAATAAAATTTATTATGTTTTAGATATAAAAATGACAAACATCGAGAAACTCAGGTTTCCGGCTCTAGAAATCACTGGTGCAAATTTTATATCGTACGTGGACCACTAACGTTGAATTGCACCTTGAATCTCTTGGGTTATCGAAACCATCAAAGAGATAAATACTTCAACAACCCAAGAAAAGACAAAATCGGTGATCTTCCTTAGGAGACACCTTGATGAAAGTATCATTTATGATTATGCTCATATGGGGAATCCTAAAGAACTCTGGAAGAGTTTAAAAGATCGTTTTGATCACCAAAAGGACATAACTCTCCCGCTTGCTCGGGATGAGTGGCAAAGTATGAGGTTTCAAGACTTTGATAAAGTCATGAATTATAATTCCGCTGTTTTAGGAATTGTGGCTAAGTTGAGGTATTGTGGTGAAACCATAACTGAATCCCACATGTTGGAGAAAACATATACCACATTTCACAAGAATCACATTACCCTACAACAGCAGTATAGGATGCGTGGGTACACCAAGTTTTCAGACTTGATTGTGGCTCTCTTAATAGCCGAGAAGAATAATGAGCTTCTCATTAAGAATCACATGACTCGACCTTCGAGGTCCAAAGCATTTCCTGAAGTGAATGCATTGGACGTTAAAAATCCGATAAGGGAAAACAAATCCTTTCGGGATCGTGGCCGCCAAAACTATCGCGGACGTGGGAGAAACTTTAAACCCCAAAGAAAATCATTGCAATGGATTCGTCCAGAGCAATCTCCAAAGGGGAAAGAGGTCCAAGGAAGCACCTCCAAGAAACATGAGAACACTTGCTTCCGTTGCGGTACTAAGGGACATTGGTTCAAAGTATGTCGCACTCCTGCGCACCTTTGTGCTTTGTACAAAGAATCTGCGAAAGGCAAGGAGGTGAAACTCACAGAGCACTCTGAGGATACCACACACCTCGATGCCTTTGACTTTGTGAATGGTTTTGACGAGGCCACTGTCACGGAAAACTGAGGATGTGACTCTTAAACTATGATGCATGTGCCATAAATAATGAATGTTTGTGTGAACTATTTAAAATAATGTATAATTATGTAACATATTGTGTGATGCATAAATATGTATTATTAATATGTAAAATTCTACTTTTATGTATAATTATTGAATGATATTTGCTTTTGTGAACTACTATTTAGTATTCTTATTTATTGGTTTTCATATTTCTCATAAATGGATTACAATACGAATGGAACAACATCCAAAGAAGATGGTAGAGATATTTGTATACCAGATAGTGGAACAACGCACACTATCCTTAAACATAGAAAATATTTCTCAAATTTAAAACTGACAAAAGTTATTGTCAATACAATATCAGGTCCTACAGACTTGATTGAGGGGATTGGTAAAGAAAATTTTGCATTACCAAATGGAACAATGTTCTCGATTAATAATGCATTGTTTTCTCCAAATTCAAAAAGGAATTTGTTGAGTTTTAAGGATATATATCTTCAGGGAT
The DNA here is from genome assembly GCA_963556525.1 of Cochlearia excelsa. Taxonomy (NCBI): domain Eukaryota; kingdom Viridiplantae; phylum Streptophyta; class Magnoliopsida; order Brassicales; family Brassicaceae; genus Cochlearia; species Cochlearia excelsa. Next base: position 17,310,567 of record OY748330.1, on the reverse strand, counting down.
TTGATACTCAATCCACAACTGAAGATGGGAAGAAATACATGTATATAACTTCCGAAAAGTCGGGAAAAATACATGTCCTAGAAAAGTTACCAAAACTCCCTTCTGGTTTTTATCATACGTATATCAATACGGTAGAATCACACCTTGTGATCAAAAGAAATCATGATGATTTCACTTTATGGCATGACCGCCTTGGTCATCCGGGCACATCTATGATGGGGAAGATCATAGTAATCTCACATGGTCATTCACTGAAAATCCAAGAGATTTATCAGGGGAATAAAAGGACATGTACTGCATGTTCTTTAGGAAAATTGATTATAAGACCATCACCTAGTAAAATCGATAAAGAGTTACCAAAGTTTCTTGAACGGATTCAAGGCGATATTTGTGGACCTATACATCCCCCATGTGGACCATTCTATTATTTTATGGTAATGATTGATGCGTCAAGTAGATGGTCACATGTTTGTCTATTATCATTTCGCAATGTGGCATTTGCGAGATTTCTAACTCAGATTATCAAACTAAGAGCTCAGTTTCGAGATAATCCAATAAAAGGAGTTAGATTAGATAACACTGGAGAATTCACAACCCAAGCGTTCTATGACTATTGTATGGTAACTGGAATCGATGTTGAACATCTGGTAGCACATGTGCATACACAAAATGGTTTGGCTAAATCATTAATTAAACGTCTGCAACTAATTGCAAGACCATTGATTATGAGATCTAAACTCCCACCTTCTGTATGGGGACATGCAATTTTGCATGCAGAAACACTTATTCGGATTAGGCCGAGTGTGTACCATAAATTCTTCCCGCTACAGTTAGCATTTGGTCGAGAACCAAATATTTCTCATCTAAAGATTTTTGGTTGTGCGGTATATGTGCCTATACTACCACCACAACGTACAAAGATAGGACCACAGAGGAGATTAGGTATATATGTTGGTTGTGATTCACCATCAATTATTCGGTTCCTAGAACCAGAGACTGGTGATGTCTTTACTGCACGTTTTGCTGATTGTCACTTTGACGAGAAAGAGTTCCCTGTTCTAGGGGGAGAAAACAAACAAAGAGGAAAGGATATTAAGTGGTGTGTACCATCCTTGTTACACCTTGATCCTCCTACAAAGGAAAGTATTGCAAATCAGCTTCCTGATGCATTTGCAGTTACTAAGACGGTAACTAAATCACATATACCGGCTGCAAATGCCCCCGCTCACCTTGCAATGCCACAAGAACGTGATAGAGCGGATGATACTCGTGAATCCAAAACACGCTTCAAGCGTGGCAGGCCTGTGGGTTCCAAGGATAAAAATCCTAGAAAACGAAAAGAAGAAGAAATACAAAATTCTCCCAATATAACTGATATTGTGGAAGAAAATGAGCATGATGTTGAACAACCCGAGCCCGATGAAAATCATGATATTTCTATAAACTACATTCATACCAAAAGGATATGGAATCGAAACAAAATCTCTGATATTGATGATATTTTCTCTTACTTCGTGTCAAAAGAAATAAACGAAGAAAACGATGACCATAACCAATTTATGTATCAGAATGTTAAAATAGACATGATTGGTTCAAATGGAAATAGGTGATACAAGTAGAACTTGATCCCTAAAGATGTTAAACCAGTTGGATACAAATGAGTTTTCGTTCGGAAGAGGAACAAGAAAAATGAGATAATGAGATTCAAAGCTCGTTTAGTGGCTCAAGGATTTTCTCAAAGACCAGGAATTGATTACGAGGAAACATATTCTCCCGTAATGGATGCAATCACATTTAGATTTTTGATGAGTTTAGCGGCTTATGAAAATCTAGAGATGCGACTCATGGATGTCGTTACATCATATCTTTATGGATCATTAAATACTGATATTTATATGAGAATCCCTGATAGGTTTAAAATGCCAGAAACATTGAAATCCAAACCAAAGGAGTTATGTGCAATAAAGTTGCAAATATCATTATATGGGTTAAAACAATCTGGACGTATGTGGTATAATCGTCTCAGTGAGCATCTAACTAAAGAAGGATATGTAAATAGTCCTATATGCCCATGTGTTTTCATCAAGAAAACATCGTCCGGATTTGTGATAATCGCGGTGTATGTTCATGATCTAAATATTATTGGAACTGAAGGAGAAATTCAGAAAGCGGCAAATTATTTAAAAGGAGAATTTATGATGAAAGATCTCGGACAAACAAAATTTTGCCTTGGATTACAAATTGAGCATTCTGAAAAAGGTATATTTGTTCATCAATCCACTTACACTACGAGGGTGTTAAAACGGTTTAATATGGATAAAGCTACTCCACTCAGTACTCCTATGGTTGTTAGATCACTTAATGTCGAGAATGATCCATTCCGACCACCTGATGAAAATGAAAAGATACTTTGTCCTAAAGTATCATATATGAGTGCTGTTGTAGCTCTTATGTACCTTGCAAATTGTACTCGACCTGATATATCCTTTGCCATCAATCTTTTGGCAAGATTTAGTTCATCTCCCACACAAAGACATTGGAATGGCATCAAACATGTCTTCCGCTATGTTCAAGGGACGATTGATTTAGGATTATTTTATCCTAAAAATTCAAACGGTCAAATGGTTGGTTTTGCAGATGCTGGATATTTATCTGATCCTCACAAAGCTCGATCGCAGACAGGGTACGTTTTCACTATTGGAGGCACCGCCATATCATGGCGATCTCAGAAACAAACACTTGTAGCCACATCCTCTAACCATGCTGAAATCATTGCACTCCATGAAGCAAGTAGAGAATGTGTATGACTGAGATTAATAAGTCAGCACATCAAATCAAGTAGTGGAATCAAAGACAGTTCAGAACCGACGGTTTTATATGAAGATAATGATGCATGTGTTGCTCAAACGAAAGAGGGATATATCAAAAGCGACAGAACCAAACATATCCCACCGAAATTCTTTTCATACACCCAAAAACTTGAGAAGAATAAAGAAATTGCAGTAAAATATGTTCGGTCATGTGACAACTCTGCAGATCTTTTTACGAAGTCACTACCCACATCAACATTCAAGAAACTTGTCCATAACATTATAATAAATTAAACATAATAACAATGAAAACTATAGAAAAGACCTAAATAATTATTCAAAACTTTTTTATTTGTAGATACATTTTTAGTATTATTATTTGTAATATTATTATGGATAAAATAATTCTTTTTTCTAATTTTTTTTTAATATTATTGAAAAAAAAATTATTTAAACCAATCGCAATCGCCCGCAACCGCAAACGCTAGCGGGAAGGAGCTTTTGAAATATCACGATTTCAAGTGGTTCAAAACGATGTAAAACTGTATAAAGCGGTTTGAGTGATTTTTGCAAACGCGATAAATCGCAATCGCCCGCCAAATCTACGTTTGCGGGTGGTTGCGGGAGAACCAATCAACACAAGATGTTGATTGGTTCTCCCGCAAACGCAGCTTTTGAGGGCGATTGCGATTTATCGCGTTTGCAAAAATCACTCAAATCGCTTTATACAGTTTTACATCGTTTTGCACCACTTGAAATCGCCATATTTCAAAAGCTCCTTCCCGCTAGCGTTTGCGGTTGCGGGCGGTTGCGATTGGTTTAAATAATTTTTTTTCGATAATATTAAAAAAACATTTAGAAAAAAGAATTATTTTATCCATAATAATATTACAAATAATAATACTAAAAATGTATCTACAAATAAAAAAGTTTTGAATAATTATTTAGGTTTTTTCTTTAGTTTTCATTGTTATTATGTTTAATTTATTATAATATATTATAAAATATTACTTTTTATATATTTTCGAAAAAATATATTCTATATCATAGTTGTGACGATATATAATATAGTTTTGATGTTTGTAATTTTCAAATAATTTTGATAATTTTTAACAGTTATTGTAAGCGTTTGTCAACCAGTCAAAAATATCCCGCAAACGCAAAATCTTTTAACCGCTATACCAGTCGTACAAACCGCCTAATACCATAATTTACCGTCATCGCCGACTTCTGCAATCACTCTCAACCGCAACAGCAACCGCTGCGTTTAAACCAGTCGAGCCCTAACGAAAACAAGAAACTTTATTAAAAGTAACAACTTTCTTCTTCATAGTTATCATCTCTTATTCTTAACAACAGAGACTAAGAGAGAGAGAGACAAGCCTAGAAAGCCAATGGCGAATCTACCTTATTAGCATCATGTGCAGCTACACCGGATGGAAAATTAAAATTAGTTTAAATTTATAAAGAATTTTTTTTTGCCCTTGTTGATATATTGTCTAATGCCCCCATGGTTATCTCTCACATTAATGTTATGTAAAAACAAAGAAAAACCCTTTTTTGCCCATGTTGATATATTGTCTAATGAAAATGCTTTGAGAATTTTTTTTGATATTTATGCACCGGATGAAAATAATTCCTAGATTCAAACTTTATATGGCTTTATATGGCTAAGACAAGTTTTAAGCTTTGTTGTGTTTGTTTTGTGCATGTTACTTGTGTTTCACGTTTGTAAGAGACGACACCAAGATGTACGAGTTCCCACATCTAAAGCATCTATGGTACGTCTCGGTGAGCCTCTAAACCGAATCCTCACAATACTAACAAGGATAAGATGTTACAGAGAAAACTCATTCAAGCTCCCATCACTCACCAAGAACGATTCAAGAACAAAAATAACAAAACCCTAACAGATAGTCTTACCCCTTTGGTACTCTTTCTTTCTCTCTCTCTTTACAATGACAACAAGAATGAAAACTACTACTTTCTATCTTTCCTTGTATGTCCTTATATCAACAGACAAGATATAAACAGACAAGATATAAAGTTTTTCCTTTTGCAGGTTGTACGAACATGTTGTTGCCCGCAAAAGACAAAACCAAGAACTCCTCTTGTGCAAGTTTTACTGAAAGGACAACACATATGTCGTATAACTCAAAGCCTTCATTAATTTGACCTAAAAGTCTAAGGCCCAATATCCCTAAAAGCCCAAAGCAATATCACAATTTCCACCTTGCTTTGACTTTTAGACCTCTTGACCGAGAAGCTTTCTTTTCTCTTTCCCCAACATCCTCCGCGTCGGAAATCTAGATCTTCACCGATCTTAAATCAGTCGTTGAGCACTCTTAGCTGACTCCTCCCTTCTTAAAATTACTTTACCGGTACAGACTTTGTCAGTATGTCTGTCGGGTTTATGATTGTGTGTATCTTAGTTGCCACAATTGATCCTTCTGCGATCACGTCTCTGATGAAGTGCATCTTGACGTCGATTTGTTTTGTGCGTTCATGGAAGACATTGTTCTTGAAGAGGCTGATTCCACTATGAGAATCGCAGAACACTTCAACGCTCTTCTGCGGAAACCCCAACTCACAGATAATCCCTTTTAGCCACAATGCTTCTTTAATGCCTTCGACTAACGCCATGTATTATGCTTCTGTTAGTTACAAAGCAACAATATGTTGAAGCCCATATCTCCAGCTTACAGTATTACCTCCTACTTGGAAGACATATCCAGTAATTGACAATCTTCTATCAAGGTCAGTGGCATAATCATTGTCTGTATACCGTTTATATAAAAGTGTTCCCTCTTCTTGAATGTTAAACACAATCCCTTAGAACTTTTGATATACCTGATTAACCACTTGACAGCGTTCCAATGTTCAGGATTTGGTGAGCTCATGAATGTGTTATGTCTGAACGAGATCCCACCATTGCATACATGAGACTCCCAACAACACTGGATTAAGGTATGTTTCTCATATCTGACCCTGCTTGACTCTTTTCTTATTGCGTAGTACTATACACCCTAAAATGACATCCCATTGGTGTAGAGACTGGTTTTGAATTATTCATTCCAAAATTCCTTACTATCTTCTCCAAATAAGCTTCTTGAGACAGAAATAGAACTCATTTGCTTCTGTCTCTTGTAATATCCATGCCTAGGATCCTCTTAGATGGTCCTAGGTCCTTCATTTCAAACTCATTTCTTAAAAGCTCCTTAAATTTTCTTATCTCCTCTGAGTCTTTAGCAACTACTAACATGTCATCGACATATAGTAGTAAGTACAGATAACTACCATCTTGATACACCTTGTAGTAGACACAAGAATCATACTCACTTCTAACAAACTTCTGTTTCTTCATAAACGTATCAAACCTCAAATTCCATTGTCTAGGAGATTGCTTAAGTCCATACAAATATCTTTGGAGTAAGCATACCTTGTCTCCTTGAACATACCCTTCAGGTTGTTCCATTAAAATGATTTCTTCTAGATTTCCATGGAGAACATCAATTTTGGCATCTAATTCCTCCAACTCTAGATCTTGATTAACAACCATAAATAGTATTAGTCTGATGGTTGTGTATTTAACACCTCATGATAGCAACTAGTCTTGCTTTAAATCTTGGTTCTTCAACTACTGAAATCCCTGTTTTGATAGTAAATATCCACTTGCAACCTATTGTTCTTGCCCCTTCAGGTCTATCAATGAGCTTCCAAGTAAAATTCTTAGCTAGCGAGTTCATTTCTTCATCAGCAGCTCCACTCCACTTTACTTTGTTTTTACCACTCATAGCTTCAGAATAAGAACTTGGTTCTTCATATCCCATAGTGACTGGCATCACTAGTGCATAGGCTGCAACATCTTCATCATCAAATCTACTTGGAGTCTTGATTTGTCTCTTCACTCTGTCTCTAGCCAGAATATAATTCCTTAAATCAGGAGATTCCTCTTCAACTAGTTCAACAACAATTTCAGGTTCTTGAACCCTTTCTGAAGAATCAGACAGAGCTCCACCTGAAATTGAAGACTCACCTTGTGTTTCTGTTCCAACTAATTCAGTCTCTTCTACTTCAGTTTTTGCTTCCTCTTATATAAGTAGATCAAATGATACCTTCTTCTTTCCTTTCTTACCAGGAGCTTTAGAGTTGTTTTTCTTTTCTTCTAGGACATCTTTGTAAAGTGTTACTTCACAAAATGTAAAATGTCTAGTGATTACACACTTATTATCATCTAAACTCCATATTTTATATCTTTTTACTCCTTGCGGATATCCAACAAATATGCCCTTCTTTGCTCTTGGCTTAAGTTTCCCCTGAACTACATGGTAGTATGAAACACACCCAAATATCTTCATGTGTTCATACTCTGGTTTTCTGCATGTCCATACAGCTTCAGGGATCTCCAATCTTAATGGTATAGATGGAGTCATGTTTATCATGTAGACTACAGTGGCTGCAGCTTCAACCCAAAACTTCTTATCCAAGCCTGTTTCACTTAGGAGACTCCTTACTTTTTTTAATATTGTTATGTTTAGTCTCTTTGCAACTCCATTTTGTAGAGGGATATAAGGACATGTTTTATGTCTCATTATACCTCTTTCTTTACAGAAATCATCAAATGGTCTGTTGCAGTATTCTAAGCCGTTGTTAGTTCTCAAAGCTTTAACTTTCTTCCCACACTGATTTTCCACAAGTGCTACCCATTCAACAAACTTTGAGAAAGCTTCATCTTTAGTCTTTAGAAAATATACCCCAACTTTTCTAGAGTAGTCATCAACAAAGGAGACATAGTATTGACACTTACACAGACTTGGGGTGACATTTGGAGATCCCCATAAGTATGAATGCGCATACTCTAATTGAACTTGAGATGTATGCTTTCCTCCCTTGAAAGATAACTTCTGAAATTTTCCCAAGATACAATGCTCACATTCTTATAGGTCTTTGACATGCTCCTCCTTTAACATTCCTAGATCAACAAGCCTTTGTAAACCCTTATACTCACGTTCCCTAATCTGTTGTGCCACATAGATGTAGCATCTTGTTACCGTTTAGTCACATTTGCTTCAACAAGTACATGTTCACCAGCTAGGAAATATAAAGTGAAAAAGTATGAGAACCTCAGACGTCTGATAAAACTATCAGGTACTCGGAAAACGCCGAGTCAACGCTTAAATTTTTATTAGAATAAACGTTTCACAACCATGAACTGGAATAACACAAAAACCCTATTGTCCCTAGACGTTTTCTAATCCCAAATAATCCGATAACGATTCTAACCTAATCGTACCTAAGAACACTCACTTCTCCTTTTTAATAAAAGCCCTTGGTGAAAACAAAACTAGTGATTTCTTGGCAAATACTGTTAACAAACCCTAACACTTCTTTCCCCTTAAATACACAAAACCAAAAACCCTAACAAAATAGAATATTATTCCCAAATCTAATTTGTTATCATATCTTAGGAGAATATTTCCAAATCTTTTATTTAGGAAATATTTTTCTAACCTTTTTTCTTCAAAATAATATATTCTTCATATATCTTTTCTTGAGTTGCACTCCACGAAATTTAGAAGATTTCCTCGTATCTTTTTCATCGCGCCACGTCATCCAAGGAATCTTCGCACCATCAGCCCTGCTTTTAGCCTCCTGATGTTGCCTCAGCTTCCAGACGCTCAGCTGCTCCCAACTGCATCTTAATTCTTAGCTTCCAGACGCTTAGCAGCTCCCAGCTACATCTTCATTCTCCCCCTTTTTAACTGATTTTGATAATCAAGCAACCCTGCATGAAAGACAAACCAAACAACAAACAATTGCAACAACCAAAGCATATGCGTAACCCTACAACATCATGCATTACACAATAAGTGTAAATCGTCGAGCCATAAATACATGGGACATGATAAACATACTCCATAGTCTAAACCTAAAACAACTTAGCTACACATATAGCTAGCTACACAAACACTCCCCTTGCATCAAGTATTAGACTAAATCAGTTAAAAACATCCAATTGAGGGTGGAATACTTACCTGCATCCTGAATCTGCTCTTTTAGTCCTTGGTATTCTGCTTCATTGTTGTTGGTTCTGGATCTTCTAGAAGCACCAGGCCTTGGTTCTGCACCCGTTTATTTGGCATGCATCTGTTTCCTGTTTAGGCCTGAAATCACTTGCACACAACTTTCAAAACATTCAAGGATAAGCATACAACTCGTTCCCACTATTGTTCATGTGATTTTTTCTTTTCATTTTAGATTATCTCAAGCCTGTTAGTCACTTATTGACCCCACTTAGACACATAATCTTATCATGACATGAACAGTAAGTGACCCTAATAATGGTAGACCATATGCGCAATTGTTATTTCGAATTTGTTTGTTACCTTCCTTCCAACTACTTCAAGAGCCTGAGACACCAATTGACGTTAGGAGTAGGACTTTGTACAATGCTCATGATGATGATGGATTCTTTCTTTGCATAACCTACATGATGTCTAACTTTCACACTACTCCACCTTTAGTCTGATGATCGATGCAGTTTTCAACCTTCTCTGTTTGTCCAAGGTGGATGAAATTTCCTTTGGATGAGGACCATTTTGATCAGCCGCTTGAGAACCATCACTCGACTTCTCAGGTTCTTCAAGATTCCAGTTAGGAACTTTTATTCAACTGCTTGAGAACCATCACTTGACTTCTCAAGTTCATCAAGAATCATATACTTACACACATTTTTTTTTAACCTCCTCATCCTCAGCTCTTTGTACTCCCGACTTTAACAGAACTGTACATATGGATCCACAGAACGGTGAAGCATGCAACTCTTTTCCATCAGGCACTTGATGCTTGATGTTACTTGTGACGATTGATGTTGTTCTGAACATTGTACATTATCCGCCCCCTGTCACAAGTATCTCAACTCAAGAAACAAGTTAGAGTTGGCAAACGCCTATAAACTTCCTCAAATCAATGAATCGATTGAAGTCCAAGGGGTTGATCATTATATCAACCAATTGAAAATTAGTACTCACATTATATATAACTATCAGTTTCTCCTCAACCAATTCACACACAAAATGATGTCTAATGTCAATGTGTTTGGTTCGTGAGTGTTCTACAAGATTCTTAGATATATCAATGACACTTTTATTATCACAATGAACAAGAAGGGTACCTGAGTTTATATCGTAGTCCTTTGTCATCTGTTTCATCCACATGAGTTGTGTGAGGCAACTTCCCAAAGCTATGTATTCTGATTTAACAGTGGCGAGAGAAACACTATTTTGTTTCTTGTTGTGCCATGAGATGAGATTATTTCCCTGAAGAAACATCATCCACCTGTGCTCCTTCGATCATCCAGAATCCCAGCCCATTCAACATCACAGTAGCCTACTAGATGAGCATTTGTCTCCTTGGTGTAGTAGAGACCAAGATCAGTCGTTCCTTTGACGTACTTGATAATCCTTTTCACGACAATCAAGTGAGACATCTTTGGTTTAGCGTGATACCGTGCACACATACCAACACTCAGGCATATATCAGGTCTACTTGTTGTAAGGTAAAGTAGACTTCCTATCATCCCCCTGTAAGTTCTCTCATCAACATCTTCACCCTTTTCGTCAACAAATAGCTTGGCTGTTGTGCTCATCGGTGTTCTTGCTGACTTGTTGTCTTGAAGAACAAATCTCCTTACCAGGTTCCTCGCATATGTGCTTTGTGAGACTGAAATACCATCATCAGTCTACTTGACTTGAAGAACCAAAAAGTAGTTCAATTCTCCTACCATATTCATCTCAAACTCTTGAGTCATGATGTTCACGAACTGATCAACCAGCTTCTGATATGTTCCACCAAAAACAATGTCATCCACATAGATCTGGACTACCAGAAATCCCAGCTCGTTGGTGCATGTGAACAGTGTTTTGTCAACACTTTCGCGCTGATATCCTTGTTCAAGCAACAAGATCGTGACTCTTTCATACCAGGCTCTTGGTGCTTGTTTCAAACCATAAAGTGCCTTCTTAAGCTTGTATACGTACTCAGGGGGTTCTGAATCCTCAAAACCTTTTGGTTGTTCAGCATATACTTCTTCTTGGATTGCCACATTTAAAAACGCGCCTTAGACATCCATTTGATATAGACGGAAATTCATGAGACACGCCATTCCTAACATGAACCTGATGGACTCCAATATGGCCACTGGTGCGATGGTCTCATCAAAATCAACCCCCTCGATTTGCGAGTATCCTTGTGGCATTAACCTTGCCTTGTTTCTAACAACGTGACCGTGTTCGTCACTCTTGTTCTTGAAAATCCACTCAGTGCCCACAACATCGATGTTCTCTGCCCTGGGTGTTAAGTCCCACACTTGGGTCTTGATAACGTTCTGAATCTCCTCATGCATTGACCCAATCAAAGATTCATCTTGAAGTGCTTCGATGTGATCCTTATGTACGCGAGCTGTGGGTGGCTCTGGCTCACTTTCCTTTGAATATGAGTAGTCAGAGTATGGAGTCTCTTGAGATTGTTTTTCTTTGTCAGCCTCCTGAGACACGTCCACCTTCCTGGTGGTTTCCTGATAAGCAGATGCTTAATCAAACACCATATTGACAGTCTTCATCACCATCCTGGTTTTCATATGTCCAAGTCGTTGATGCCAGAGTTGAAAATCGTTTGGTTTTCCAGCTGATAAACACTTGATGGTTGGCTTCCACATGTAGCAGTTGTTTGCTAAGCGAGATCCTCCGAGTTTCACACTACCTGCTTCATCAACAACTTGACACTCTTGCTTGGTGAAGGTCACAACCATCCCATCACCAGGTGGACATTTATCAGCTTTGGTTTCATATCTCCCTTCAGCTTTCCCTTTCCTTGGATCTTTCCTTTTCCTCCGTCGCCAAATGTGACTTTACCACCAGATACCTTTTCGTAGTTGTTGAGATTATCAGAATTGCATGTCATTTGTCTGGAACATCCACTGTCGAAGTACCACTTGGTTTATTCAGAATCTGACTCAACTTCTCGGACGTGAGAGAGGTATAGCAATACATATCCTCTTTTCTTAACCATACTTTGTTGCGATCTTTAGTATCGCGCTGATACCTATCTTGATGCATCAGGTTTCTGACACACGCATTGAAGTGTCGACAGTGTGCCTGAACATGTTCGTATCTCCCACAGTAGTAGCATTCATAGTCCTTATATGGATTTCGTTGTCTGGCAGCTGATTGATAGCCTCGAGGTACCTGACGAATCTTTTCTCTACGAGGTGATCGTTGAGTGGTCTCTATTTGTTTTGGTTGGATAGGCGTAGCTTTGACAAACTGAGTTTTAACATAGTTTTTCTGAATGTTCCACCTCGAAATCCAAGCCCCACTTGGTGTTACTGGTTCTTCCGATGTTCAGGACTTTGTCTAAATCCTTGGTTCCATTTGTCAACATTTTGATGTTCCTCAATTGCTCATTGAGCTGACTTGTCAAAAGCCTGTTTTTCTCAACTTCCTCATCGAGGTATGTTTTCAACTGTTTTCCAACACCAATAGCTTCATCTTTAGCTTTGATGGCTATTTGTTGCTCTTCTTGGATTTTTGCAAGTTTTTCTCGAAGACCTTTGTTTTCGTCTTGAAACTTCAGCAAACTATCAACAAGTACTTGATTCTCTTCCTCTACCGAGAGACCTGATTCCTCTTCTGAGTCTGACTCACTCCCTTCCTCAACAATACCTAGATATCCCACCATGTTGATAATATCCTCGGCATCTGATCCATCTTGGTCGAATCACTTTCAACGAAAAGTGATGTATGACTTTCTCGGGTTTTTCCGTTGTTTGTTGACACAATCACTTTTGAGATGACCATATCCTTGGATTCAAAACACTGAATTTCTTCCTTAGTTTTGAGATTAGGACATTCATTCTTGTAGTGCCCAAGTCCCTGACACTCATGACACTTGAGTTCTGGTATTTTAGCCCGCTCACCTTCTGATTTTTTCTCTGGTCTGAATCCAGAAGTGTTGAACTTTTGTTGACCTCTTTCATCTCCTTGAAGTATTTCTTAACAATCAGCAGTATCGTGCCTTATGTTGATTGAAGGGCATTTGCCACAGGCCACAAGTAAAATGCAAATTTATAAGGCCACAATTTCTAAAAATTTAGTTTATATATCTTGTTTAATATTTATGTTTTGTGTTATTTCTGTAAAAATACATGAAATTTAAACTATTATATTTACAAAAGATACTAAATAGTTTGATTGTCATTATACATATAAATAAAAAATGGGTTAGAAAAGATCCACTTGAATTCGGTTATACATTTAAACAATGTTACATGTCTTTTCTTGAAAAAGTTATGCAATAATTTATTTTCATTTTTCTCATTAAAAAAATTAAAGTAAAATAATGTTACATGTATTAATTTGTTTTTAACAAAGGCCACATCTTTGTAAATGCCCTAAGCCTCCATTTAGCTAAGCACGACACTGACAATCAGACTCACTTGATCTTCAAAATCACTTGTCTGAGCTATTTTCTGCTTAGACATTAGGGCAATGGATTTCCCTTTAGTACCCATCTTCTTTTTATGTTGCATCTCATGTGCTTGTAACATTCCGACCACTTGATCGTATTTCATCTAGTCAGAGTTATTAGACAACTCAATAGCAACTCTATGAGTCTGAAATTTCTCAGGTATACTCCTCAAAAACTTTTTTACCAGCTTCTTGTCTTTTTAGACTTTGCCCATCAAAGTGGCTTCATTAGCTATGGCACTTAACCTCCCGTTGAACTCATCGATGGTGTCAGTTTCTTTCATGGTTAGGATCTCGAATTCATATGCCAGGCTGTCGAGTCTGGTTTGGAGAACACCTGATGTTCCTTCATAAAATGTTTTCAGAGCATCTCATGCTTGTTTGGATGTGGTGCATCCCTGGACTCTGGTGAATTCATCTTCTGATAGGGAGCACCAGATGACTGACAAGGCCTTGTTGTTGAATTTTGAGGCAACTTTTTCATCAGCGGTCCAATCCTTTTTGGGCTTGGGTACTTCTTTATCCTTTTCACCCATCACCTTAGGCTCTTCCCATACCTCTTCAACCGCTGTCCACGCATCTTCATCAATCCCTTGGATTATCGCCTTGATCTGAACTTTCCACCACCCATAGTTTTGGGCTGTTAACATCGGCAACTTGTTTTTCGTCATGTAGTGTTGTGAGTTCTCCATACTTTTTGTCACAGATCTCATATGTTGTAAAGAAATACACGCTCTTGGTCAGATGATGTGCTCTGATACCAATTGAAAAGTATGAGAACCTCAGACGTCTGATAAAACTATCAGGTACTCGGAAAACGCCGAGTCAACGCTTAAACTTTTATTAGAAAGAACTCTTCACAACTGTGAACTGGAATTACACAATAACCCTATTTTTCCCAGACGTTTTCTAATCCCAAATAATCCGATAACGATTCTAACATAATCGTACCTAAGAACACTCACCTCTCCTTTTTAATAAAAGCCCTAGGTGAAAACAAAACTCGTGATTTCTTGGCAAAGAGTGTTAACAAACCCTTACACTTCATTTCCTTTAAATACACGAAACCAAAAACCCTAACAAAATAGAATATTCGCAAATCTAATTTGTTATCAAATCTTAAGAGAATATTTCCAAATCTTTTATTTAGGAAATATTATCCTAACCTTTTTTCCTTTTTGCTCCAAAAGAATATATTCTCCATATATCTTTTCTTGAGTTGCACTCCACGAAATGTAGAAGATTTTCTCATATCTTTTTCATCGCGCCACGTCATCCAAGGAATCTTCGCACCATCAGCTCTGCTTATAGCCTCCTGATGTTGCCTCAGCTTCCAGACATTCAGCTGCTCCCAGCTGCATCTTCATTCTCAGCTTCCAGACCCTTAACAGCTCCCAGCTGCATCTTCATAAAGTGTCTCTGTAATCAGCTGCCCTAACCTCCTCTTCATCTTTAAAGACTTGCATTCTGAAATCCACGTGTCTCTAGTTGGCACAAGGATTTTAGATTTCTTCTTGCACTTGGAGAGTATCTCACATTCTTTAGAATTATAGATGTGTTGTTATAATTCATTATGTGAAGTTTCCCAATGGTAGTGATTTCACATTACGTATTATTATCCATAAGTATCTTGCCTCCATCTATTTCTTTAACATCAAACATCAAATCTTTTTCTGAAAGTGACATGGTAAGAACATCCAGAATCTAGAACCCATCCATCTCTATTGTTATGCTCATAAGCTGTCAACATAACTCCATCAGATGTTTGAGCTTTTCCAATGGATGCTTCAACATTGAAGGATTTATTTTGATTGTTTCTATTTGGACAATATTTCTTAAAGTGACCTTCATCTCTACAAACCCAGCAAGCTCTTTTGCTCTTTGGTCTAGACTTGCTTCTTTGGTTTTACTTTCCCTTTGATATGTTGTCCTCTTATCAGTCCTTCCCCCTGTCACCTCCATACAACCCTTCACCTCTTGATGAAGTAGCTAGACTTCCCTTTGCCTTAAGATCAAGCTCAATGGAGTAAGCTGATCTTGTTATCTCCTTTAGTGAAATAGTGTCATGTCCTCTTCCATACTTGAGAGTATGTACCAATGGATCAAATCTCCTTGGCAGGCTATTCAGTAGAATCAACTGCTAGATATTCTTCACTAAGCTCAACATCCAGACTTGCCAAATCTAAAACCAACTTTGTAAGGGTATCTAGGTTCTTATCCAGATTATTATCCCTCCATCTTGTAGCTGCAGAATCTTTGTTTCAGATAGAACCTCTTAGGAAGAGACTTGATTTGGTAAGTGTTTTCCATAGAAGTCCACATTTCCAAAGCTTACTTAGCTTTAATAACCTTCTTTAGTACAATATTAGTCAAGCTCATGGTTAAGAGATACTTCACTCTACGATCCTTCTCAAGTTTCTTAGGATCAATAGTAGCTTCTGTAGACAGAACATTCGTGTCACTAGATGTGCTTTTAGGATCAATTTCACTTTCAGCTTGTAAAACTGAATCCAAACCCATAATCTCAAACTGAGCCATCACCTTGTGTTTCCACAAAGCAAAGTCCCCTTGTCCATCAAATTTATCAACTCCGAACCTAGCTTTTGCAGGCTACATGTTCTGTGAATCTGAAGACAGATTTGATCAGGATCTATAACAGATGACACAAAACACAAAGAATACACCACAAACACACAACACCAAAGCAAACAATAATCTCCTTCCCCAACACTACAAGTTTCAGATCTATACTTTGTACCCAAGATAGAAACTTTAGTGTGTATATCCGAGAGAACAACTAGATCTAGAGTTTAGGTGGTAACCTTACCTTTTAACAACTAGATTTGTAAACTTTGAGACTTCTTGTTGCTTTTAATCACCAAATATGTTCACCACCAAGAGCTCTGATACCATTTGTAGTTATTTTTAGCTTAAAGATTCAAGCTTTATATGGCTAAGACAAATTTTAAGCTTTGTTAAGTTTGTTTTGTGCAGACTACTTGTGTTTGACGTTTGTAAGAGATGACACCAAGATGTACGAGTTCCCACAGCCAAAGCAGCTATGGTACATCTCGGTGAGCTTTTAAACCAAAGCCACACAACACTAACACAAATAAGATGTTACATAGAAAACTCACTCAAGCTCCCATCACTCACAAAGAAAGATTCAAAAACAAAAAGAACAAAACTCTAAGAGATGGTAACACCCCTTTGGTACTCTCTCTTTCTCTCTCTCTTTACAATGACAACAAGAATGAAAACTACCACTTTCTGCCTTTCCATGTATGTCCTTATATCAACAGACAAGATATAAGCTTTTTCCTTTTACAGGTTGTACGGACATGTTGTTGCCTCCAAAAGACAAAACCAAGAACTCCTCTTGTGCAAGTTTTACAAAAACGACAACACATATGTCCTATAACTCAAAGCCTTGATTAATTTGACCTAAAAGCCTGAGGCCCAATATTCCTAAAAGCCCAAAGCAATATCACACTTGGATTATGGTTCTTGGGTGTTATTCTTTTCTTCGTATCTTCTTTGTAACTCCGATTAGGTTGTAATCGGTGTGGTGAGAGATCTTCATGTAAAACCACGTCGGAGGTGATTTCTGGTGACATCTATCAAACTTGGGGATCGAAAGCGGTGAGGACGATGCTTGTGTTCCTAATCGGATGAAGCGGCTAGTTAACGCCGTGAACCAGATTAAATCGCGTGTTGTGACGGTGAATCTAATCTAGATTTTGGAAAGAATCGGGTTCGCTTGTGCTCGACGATTTACGAAGCAAGCGACGTCTCATGAATCTGAAGGAAGAAGCATAAGAAAGTTTTGGTTCTGGGTTTATTCAATCATCGCAGATCCGAGGAAGAATCGAAGCTGGTCTGAATTAGGCATTGGTGTGAGATGGAGGAAGGAAGAAGATGATGGCTTCTTCTGTTGATACTTGTGAGTGTGGCAAGAAGATGAATTCTCGCAGTGAGAAACTCCTGAAAAGAAATCACGAAGCACAAGGTGTTATCTCTCTTTTAGTGTTAATTAATGTGAGCTTAAAGGAGCTTGCAAATTCAAGATGCTACATGTTCCAAGGAAGAAGAATTGATAATGACGCAAGAAGTTTACAGATTTAAGATGTTGTTCTTGACCTATATAGGTTAACCGTAATGGCAAATGGTGTATATGGTGGAAGCAATATTACTCCCAATTCCATTCATGTAATATCCCTTTGATTTACAGTTCGTCCCCATTAACCGCTCGGGCCTGAAAGATCTCACCGACAAATTCATAAGAAAGTTTGATTCAAGGAGAGCATGGATTCAAGCAATGAGTCTAAGCTATCAAATCAGACTTGATGCATCATTCATGAAACTCAAAGCCTGAAAAAAGTCAGTTTCCGCTGCAAGTTCACAAGGTTGTATTGTGATGTTCTTATCAAAAGTTTTTGGATGCTCTTTGGCTGCAAACTCAAGATTCAAGCTTAATGGAACACACAGTCATGTTTATTGAATCTACAAAGAGGTAGCCAAGATTCTAGTGTTGGTTTAGATTGCAAGATTCTTTGGCATAATTTTTTTGTGTGAATCACATACGGTGAAGTGTTCAACATGTTATAAAAATTCAAGTTGTTGGATTAGGATTCTTGGAACTAAGGGATGCCTTAGAGATTAGATTCATATGTGTGTGAATGGATGGTTGGAAAATCATTTAAGATCACTAATTCTTGTGAGAAGTGCAGGAAAGGGTGAAGAAGGATAAGCTAATTGTTTAAGACAAAACATATTATTGACTATGAAGGTTTTAAGGTTTAGTTATTGGTTTGAGAAGTGGTTATACGTTGGTTCAGTCTCTTCGGTATGGATCAGGTTTAGGTCTGGTTTTCAAGGTCAAAAGAAGTCAGGTCCATCATGTAGTTATAGCAGCCGATGGAGTCCAAAGAAAGATGGACTAAGTTATAGTTGTTGTTGGTTGTGTTGTGACGCTTGATGGGTGCTACACAATTAAGTTAGCATGGAGAGTTATCATGTTTGGAAGTACACATGGATGAATCTCATCTAAGTAAAGAAGTTGCATAAGCATGATGGGTCTTGTGTGAACAAATAGTGTGTCGTTTCACTGTAACAGGAAGATCGGTGAGGTACCAACACTAAGAAGTATGTTGGTGAGCCATTTATGGCTAAGGCTAGTTCAAGTTGAAGTGTTCAACATGAAGAATGCGTGTTTAAGAAAATGTCAGATAGTGATGGACTCTTGATTAAGTTGAAGTTAAAAGTAAGTGGTGAAGAAACCTACGAGAAAGAAAGTGGTTTCTGGTTTGTGTGGCTCAAGTTTAAAAGTCCGATGATAGAAGGCTTGGCTGGTTACATGCACTTAGAATAAAAGGGTTCAAAGCTCAAGGCGGAGTGAGCCAAATAAGTCTAATGTTATAACAAGTTTCAGTTTTGGTAATTAGAAATTGATTTGGGTAGTTTATCTAAAGTCAAGTTCTTGGTGGGTCTCTTAAGAATGAAAGGCTGGGAAGTGTGTGTATAATGAGCATGGATATGTGTCTAAGAGTATGACACATGGCTCATGGTTAAATTCACATCAAGGTTGTCATCTACACAAGTGTCAGATGGGTTACTTGAAGTCAGCACATAATGTTGGGTTTAAACTCAAAGAGATGGAGCTTAGAGAAGACTTTGGAAACTTTTTAAATGGGTTTTACTACCAGTGGAGTTGTTGATGGTTCAAGAGAAGTACAACATACTTTGAATATATGTTCCTTGTTCGAGGTGGAGTAGTGCATTTAGATAAAGTTTTGGGTATTCAGATAAGCGAATTCGTCTGATCTAAATTGTTTATTTAGTGGATTAGTGCAATTAGAATGAATGATGAGATACATGGTTGAATTTTGTATAGGATACATGGAAACCAAGAACAAAAGACAAGTAAGCAAGCTCACGAACAAGTCAAGGTGTTTTCAGTTGCTGTGAGGTTCAGAAACAAATCTGTAAGAAGTGAGTTTTTTCAATGAATTCTTGGAATGAGAATATGAATAAGACAAATGTACAAGTTCGGTCGAACGCATCAAAGTTCATGTCACTTCAAGATGTCCAAGAAGCTATGTTCAAGACATGGTTAGACTGCTCACCGTACCACAAGGTTTAACAACCGAAAGAATTCCAAAAGGATGTAAATGCATGAAAAGTGGTTTTGCATTTGGGGACAGGGTCTAGTTTCAACTAGGTTGTCTGAGCTTCATCATTTGAGTTTCAAAGTTATCACTTACAAGGAGGTTAAGTGAGTATTCATCAATGATAAAGATATGTCAAAGGTAATGTTGATGAATAGTGAGAAAAGGTAATGATGTTGGTGCCAAGTTTTATTTGATGGTGAAATCTGCATAAGGGAAAAGATATTGCAAGTCACTTCTACAAAAAAGAATACATCAAGAGCTCTAAAGATATGATGTAGTTGGTTTGTAGAGAGGAGTCTCGGTTATGTCACAAGTATTGTTGATAAGAAGTTGATTTAGAGGTTATTGACAGTGGTTCTCAAAGGTGTTGAAGGAAGTTCTGTTTTAACAAAAGGTTTGAACATATTATTTCTGAAAGTCTTCCTAGCTAGGTGGAGTTAGTTGACATGTTCCGTTGAAGAAAATGGCGGTGCAAAGTGATGTTTGAAGTTCAAACAAATAATTTTTGGAATCAAGACTACTTCAGAATAAGAAGTGTCAATGATTCTTGGTCTCATCAAATGATTCATAAGAAGTATTAATACGAGGCTCAGTACACAAGTGTATCAAAATATATGTCAGACATAATCATGCTTGCAAGGAGACAAGGCCCAGTAATCGTAACAGGTTCATGTATTTTAAAAGAGATCATGATGAAAAATTTGTGTGATTGATATGCTTACAGGTGGTTTAGCTTATTAAGTTTTATGTTGCATTAACATGTTTCAAAGTTTTATCTTGTTAATGGTATTGTATGTGAGTGGTTAGCTCATGATTCCGCACATGTAATGAGTTGCAACTAGCTTAGAGTAGCTTATCAATTGATGTATAGTTGATATTTGATAGTTTGTTAAACTATTGATGGGAATCAGTTTGATTGTAACTTTAAACCGATTGTTAAGGTCATTCGAGATCTGGTTTAATCATGTGGTTAGATCGAGTTCTTATTGGTTTATGGTGTTGAAACCAATCTAGCTTGTTAGCAGTAAACTTTGTTATTCAAGCAAAGCTCATATAGACTTAAGTAATTAAGTGTGTGCTTACAGATTTATATTGATTAATCTCTGAGATATGTATAAGTGTGACTTATGCAGGTTTATTGAAGATTGGAAAGTGCCAAGGTTAGAGTTGGTGTTAAAGACTCTTGTGGATGCTTACAAGAAAGTTCTTGAATCAAGGTGGAGATTGTTAACGTGTGATTCAATATGCTAAAGATATTGACACACGTGAGAACGTGATATACTAAGAAGGAAAACAAGAAACTTTATTAAAAGGTAGCAACTTTCTTTTTCATAGTTATCGTCTCTTATTCTTAACAAAGAGAGAGAGAGAGCCAAGCCTAGAAAGCTACGATGATGTAGTCTTGGATTAGGGTTCTTGGGTGTTCTTATTTTCTTCGTATCTTCTTTGTAACTCCGATTAGGTTGTAATCGGTGTGGTGAGAGAGATCTTCATGTAAAACCACGTCGGAGATGATTTCCGGTGACATCTGCAAACTTGGGGATCGGAAGCGGCAAAGACGATGCTTCCGTTCCTAACCGGATGTAGCGGCCAGTTAACGCCGCGAACCGGGTTAAATCGCGTGTTGTGACGGTGAATCTAAGCTAGATTTTGGGGAAAATCGGGTTTGATTTTCAACAGTAACAATGGGTAGCGAGGATAATACAAACACCAGGACAGACAAATAAGTTTTCGATGGAAAAATTATGATTCTCTCCGTTTAAAATAATCAAAATTTGATTGATTTAAATGTTTTTTCTTTGACAACACTTCAAAAATCATAAGACATGTATTTGTTATCTATGAATGATGCTTCAATTATACTATCTTTTAACATCCAATCTTGAGCTTTCCGATAAATATATTTGGACATTTTATGCCGATGGTAGGTTTCTGGTTAAGAGGGGTAGTTGGCTTATTATCAACAATGGCTTAATAACAAGCTAAAATCAAAGATTTGGGAAATTCAGACTTTATTAAAATTAAATTTTCATGTGCAGGGCATTATTCTACGCTCTATAATATCAAAATGTTTGCATGGTCATCGTTTGTAAGGGATTATGAATTGTAAACTTTGTACGGAAAATGGTTAATTGCTACATCAACTAAGATCATCGTGCGAAATACTACACAAACTTTTAGATCATACCAATTTATACATAAACTATATTTAATTTTAGTTTTCCTACATGAAAAATGAAATATGTTTAATCCTTTATACTTTTAACTAGGTTTTAGCGCATGTTTAAGTTTATAGATGTGTTTAATATTTATAGTTGTGAATTTGTTGTTTTCATAGATGTAGTAGAGAGAAACTCGTTTACTCTTTTAGCTATAGGTGAATATCTATTTTTCGTTTAATCGAACCATTAAATACATCTTGAGCTTTATCGGTCATGACTTGATTGTTGAACTCATTATCGTCGATTAAAACCAGCTTACCAATAAAATTTAAATGAAATGTGGTTATTGTTAGAAAATGTTAATTAAATAATATAAATGTGAACATTGTTTGAAGAAATTATTATACCATAGAGTTCATTGTTTATGTCGAGTAATTCTTCAAATTTTGCTAAAGAACGAATTCTAAAATTTTGACGGTCAATTGTATAGCTTTCTTTTCGACTTGGATCAACGTTATTTGTTGAGTGAACAAGCTAAGAAATTTGTGTGAATATACTTTCTAGCTGTTTTTGTTGTTTATGACCAATAAATTTTAAATCTTGTAAATTATGCGTGTCTTTAAATTAGTTTCATAGTGTCCGATTCAGTTAACTGGTATGAATACTTGAATTACTATTAACTATCAAAATTTATGCATTAGTTAAATATAATTTCGTAGACATTACTAGGTGCGGACCCCTCGCTATACGCGTGACAAAGTTTCATTATCCTTAATAATATAATTAGACTCATATATAATAAAAAAAAAAATTTCATGCTTTAAATTAATCTTAGAAAATAAATAAATATTGTATAACGAATACAATTTTTTTTAGATATAAATATATATTTATTTAACTATAAATATAAATATATATTTGCGACAAATTATCCAAACCTTATATATATCATCATATTCACATATATATATATATATACCAATACCACAATGAAAAGATACAAACGAATGCGATAGTCGTTGGAATTTGGTAGTCGTTGGAATTAGACTCATATATAAAAGAATGCGATAGTCGTTGGAATTTTTCGAAAATAATTAGAAGAATTTGAAACGTTATAACAAGCCTTATTTCATAAAATATTTTTATCATCGTATAAAATAAAATATAATCTATTTTTAAAAGTATGATATTTTTTATATTAAGGTAATTAAGTTAGACACGCAAATATCGCGAAAAGATAGACACGAGATAAAAATATTTCGTAGATTTAGAGACACAAAACGAAATAAAATTGTTAAAATTAATTTCTTAAAAAGAAACCAATATTAATATCATTTATTACAATATTTGATCGATACGAAAACAAAAAACCCAACAATATTTTTATAAACAAAAACTAAATAATATATCCGAAATTATCTATGAAAAATAAAATAAAATCGAAGACAAAAAGTTATTCCAAAATATAAGGGTACAAATGCAAAATAAATAAAATATAAGGACAAAAACGCAAAAAATTATGTATGTGGATGATTGAGTGGTCTATGTAAAGTATATATTCCAATAATGGGCCTAAAATATATTTAAAATTGTGTATTGTCGATTTTACAATACGTAGATGATAGGTAAACCTAAAATATATTTTATATGGATTCTTTTAATAATATAGATAGATTAGTAAAATATATTAAAATTGGATGAGAAAATTAGTTCAAAGTATAAGGACTAAAATGCAAAAAATAAAAAATATCCTAAAAGCTCTCTCGTCGCGACACGTAGGCGTTTTGTCTTCTCTTTTAATAGTATAAATTCTCGAATATTTAAAAATAAATTGCTAAATTCCTTTTGATCAATAAACAAAACTTCTAAACCCATAAGTAAACCTTGTTTTTGGGATTTCTTTGCTTCCCAATAGTGTAGAATTATTACGATAATTTCTTTTTCGTTTAAACCATTTCCAAGATCATCAAGACCAAAACACAAAAGTGTTTTGATAAGAGGAGACAATTATACAGAACTCATTATTTTAAAATATCAAATCATATCTCTCAAAAGTTATGTTTATTTTTTGAAACTTGCATTGTTCTCAACAGTTTGGGTGTATATTTATAGTTGTAAATGATCATTTAATATTTATTATTTAACTATTAAGTAAAATTTTATTTTGATTTTTATCATTAAAGTACATTTTACTTTTATGTTATTTTTTTGTTTGTTGATGTTTAGTTTCATTTTCACATATCTACTACTTTTAGTTTTATTTCCAAAAGTGTAATTAAAACCAATAATAAATAAAAATATGTAACTTTGTTTTTTTAAAGCATGTAGCTTTTCCATTTTTTGAAATTAAAATTTGTAACTTTTTATGAGTATGTATTTTTCCTATTTTTGAGTTGATTCACGTTTTACATTTAGAGTATGTAGTTTTTTCTAATTTCTTTTTCTTTTAGAGTATGTAGTTTTTCCTCTTATATGGATTTTTCAAAACATGTATGTTTTTTTTGTAATTAACTTAATTTCAATCTATTAATATTAAATATGTAGTTTTTCTTTTTTTTTTAATTTACTCATGTTTTACACAAGTATGTTTTACATTTTCGTAATTAACTAAAAATTTAAAATTAGTGTTTGACATAACTATTAATAGCTTTTCCTTTTTTCGTTTATTCATGTTTTACACATGTATGTTTTACATTTTGGTATTTAACATAACTATTAATTAAAAATTTATACATACCTAATTTAATTTTATTTTGATGATGTGTCCATTATTTATGTGGTCGTTTCTGTAGATCCCTTTACTCACTATCTTTCCCACTACAAAAGATGCAATCAATCTCTAAATCAAAAGGACGACTCGGAAGTTAGTACACATTCAACAAGTCCGTGCAAAATATTTTACAAAAGAGTTTCGTATAAGTTTTGGACTCAATAAAATTCATTGAACTGATCCAAGAAAGTTCATAAAAATAACACAAAAACAAAATTTACAAACATAATTTGTATGGATCAATCTCCCTGGCCTTACCTTGCATTGTTCCGGTGCAATAGATAATCGACAATAGGGATGAGACTGACTTAATAAATCAAAAATTATTAACAAGGAAGATAAAACTTTGATGGAACGAATCACGATTGTGCGTTTGAGATACGGTCCATGTCGTCTGATTTGGCGTGTGCAAGCGCATTGGTATTAGGATCAAATGCATAGAAGTATGGCCTTTAACAAACATTGTCGTGTTAGTCGTTATCGTCATCAAAACATGAAATTAACGAATAACACTCGATTTCTTTAGAAGTCCTATGTATGCTCTTTTGGTTGGCCAATTTCTTGTAATACTTCAATAAAAATTTCTTTAACGCTCGGACAAGCTTGGAGATATGCACTTAAAAACATTAATATTGTATAAAATTTGATTTTGAATCTTAGAAAACGAGTTGTTTAAAACTTTCATAAGTTTGTGGAACTTCGATTTCTTTAGAAGTCCTATGTATGCTCTTTTGGTTGGTCAATTTCTTGTAATACTTCAATACAAATTTCTTTAACGCTCGGACAAGCTTGGAGATAGGCACTTAAAAACATTAATATTGTATAAAATTTGATTTTGAATCTTAGAAAACGAGTTGTTTAAAACTTTCATAAGTTTGTGGAACTTGTACAAAGATTATTTAGGCACTAATAAGCACTCAAGTTATGTAAAAATTGGTTATAGTCATAGAAAACGAGTTGTTATTCGTCTCATAAGTTCATGAAAGTTGAACAAAACATAATTTATAAAAGAATTGTTTTGAGTCGTCGAAAACGCGTTGTTTGAAGATTCATAAGTCCCTGAAACATGTACAAAAATCATATAAGCACTTATAAACATTCATTTTGTATATATTAAGCTTGGTTTTCTGTCATATGAATTGCGTTTTTGAAGCTTCTTAAGATTGTGAAACATGTACAAATATCATTTAGGCAATAATAAACACTCATCTTACATAAAACTTGGTTTAGTGTCCTGGATAACGCGACATTAATTGTTTCATAAGTTTGTTAAACTTGTAAAAATATATTTTAGACACTTGTAAGCACTCGGAATATATAAAACATGTTTTTAAGTCCTCAAAAATGTGATGGTTGAGATTTTATAAGTTAGTGAAACTTGTACAAAGATCATTTAGGGTCTAACAAGCAATCATATCATACAAAACATGTTTTTGAGTAAATGAAAACGCGTTGTTTGAGGTTTCATAAGTTCGTGAAATATGAAAAAGATCATTTAGGCACTAAAAACATTCATATTATATAAAACATGGTTTTGAATACTATAAACAGATTATTTGAGGTTTCATAAGTTCATGAAATTATACAAGGTTCATTATCAGCACTTGTAGGCACTCATATGGTATAAAATTTGCTTTTGAGTCCTTGAAAAAAGTTGTTTGAGGTTTTACAAGTTTGTGAAACTTGTACAAATATCATTTAACCACTTGTATATAACTTGGTTTTGAGTCATAGAAAACACGTTGTTTGAAGTTTCATAAGTTCGTGAAACTTGTAGAAAGTTCATTTAGGCATTTGTAAGCACTCATTTTGTATAAAACATTGTTTTATGTCTTAGAAGAGCGTTGTTTGAGGTTTCATAAGTTCGTGAAACTTGTACAAACTATTTTAGGAACTCATATGGTATAAAACTTTGTTTTAAGTATTAGAAATGTGTTGTTTGAGGTTTCATTAGATTGTGAAACTTGTTAAAAGATCATTTAAGCCCTTATAAAACACATATTGCATAAAACTTGGGTTTGACTCTTAATAAACCTGTTGTTCGAGGTTTTATATGGTCGTGAAACATGTACAAAGACCATTTGAAAACTTATAAACATTAATGTTGTATAAAACTTGGTGTTAAGTCCTAGAAAACTTTTGTTTGAGGTTTCATAATTTTTGTGATACATGTACAAAAATCATTAAGGTGCTTATAAGGAGTAATATTATATAAAATTTGGTTTTGAGTCATAGGATACACACTGTTACAAGTTTCTTAAGTTTGTGAAACTTGTACAAAGTTCATTTAGGCACTTGTAAGCACTCATTTAGTATAACACTTGATTTAAGTCTTAGAAAAGCGTTGTTTGAGGTTTTTATAAGTTCGTAAAACTTGTACAAACTTCATTTAGGCACTTGTAGGCACTCATATCGAATGAAATTTTGTGCTGAGTTCTAGAAAATGCATTGCTTGAGGTTTTGAAAGTTAGTGAAACTTGTTAAATGATCATTTAGGCACTTATAAGCATATTGCATAAAATTGGGGTTTGATTCCAAGAAAGCGGGTTGTTTGACGTTTCATATGTTTGTAAATCATGTACAAAGACTAAATAGAAACTTATAAACATTTATATTGTAGAAAACTTGGTGTTAAGTCCTAGAATATGGGTTGTTTTAGATTTCTTAAGTTTGTATACAACAAGAAATCATATTGCATAAAACTTGGGTATGATTCCTAGATAATGCGTTGTTTGAGGTTTCATAAGTTCGTTAAACTTGTACAAAAATTATGTGGACACTTACAAACACTCATATTGTACAAAACTTGGTTTCGCATCCAAGAAAAATGGTTTTTTGAGGTTTCTTAAGTTTGTGAAACTTGTACAAAAGTTATTTAGGAACTTACAAGCACTCATAGTATATAAATCTTGGTTCAAATTCCTTGAAAGCGAGTTGTTAGATGTTTTATAAGTTCGTAAAACTTGTTCAAAGATCATTTAGGCATTTATAACAACTCATATTGTATAAAACTATGTTTAAGTCCTCGAAAACGCGTTGTTTGAGGTTTTAATAATATGTAAAACTTTTACAAATATCATTTAGGCAATTATAAACACTCCTACTGTATAAAACTTTGAACTGTATAAAACTTTGAACTGTATAAAACTTTGTTTTGAGTCATAGAAAACACTTTGTTTGAGATTTCATAAGTTTGTGAAACTTGTACAAAGATTATGTACGAATTTGTAAGCATCAATATTGTACAAAACTTGTGGAAAACGAGTTGTAAGAGGTTTCATAAGTTTTTGAAAATTGTATAAAAATTATTTAGGCACTTATAAACACTCATATTTTACAAAAAAATTCTCAGTTCTAAAAATTGCGCTGTTTGAGATTTTATAAGTTCGTGAACATGTACAAAGATAATTTAGAAACTTATAATCAGTTATATTGTCTAACAGTTGGTGTTAAGTCCTAGAAAACGCGTTGTTTACAGTTTCATAAGTTTTTGAAAATTGCAAGTTCATGAATCTTGTACAAAGATCATTTAGGAACCTATAAGAACTCATATTGCATAAAACTTGGGTTTGTGGCATATAAATGTGTTGTTTGATGTTTCTCAAGTTCGTGAAACTTGCACAAATATCATTTAGGCAATTATAATTAAGTACTCATATTGCTTAAGAGTTTTGTTTGAGTCATAGAAAACGTGTTGGTTGAAGTTTCGTCAGTACATGAAACATGTACAAAGATTATTTACGAACTTATAAGAACCCATATTGTATAAAACTTTCTTTTTCGTCCTATAAAACACGTTGTTTGAGGTTTCATAAGTTCGTAAAACTTGTACACACATAACATTTAGACACTTATAAGCACTCATATTGCATAAATTTGGGCTGATCTTCCGGATGATTTTCAATGGACCGTCGATTTTTGGCTTCAACTTGGAGCTCCTCTTTGCTGGGAATCTCTCCTGACTGGGTCTATCCAAACCAGGTAGTTTGCTACGAAGGTGAAATTTTTTCTACTCTTGTTGGCTTCGAGCGTGTACTACGAGGTCTTTGCTTCTATGTTCAACTTTGTTTTTTGGAGGATCATCTTAACAAGTTTGACCTTCTTACTGTCGTAAATGTCAGTTCTTACACTCAAAGTAAAAGGGGTTAGATCCAAAATAGACAAATGATTGCATCTATAAACAATTTCAAAAGGGGGATAATTAAAAGCAGAATGCATATCATGGTTAAAAGCAAATTCTATATGCGACAAGCAATCCTCCCAAGTTCTTAGGTTCTTCGTGATCACATTCCTAACCAATGTGGATAAGGTTTTATTAACTACTTCAATTTGAACATCTGACTAAAGGTGACAATTAATTGAAAACAACACCTTAGACCACGAGGTTCTCTAAAATTAACTAAGGAATTTGGTATACCAATTAGAAACTATGGTATTAACCATGTCATGTAAATGAACGATTTTCCTAAAGAACAAGTGAGATACATGAAATGCATCATAACTTTTATGGAAAACAATCAAATGTGCCATCTTGGGTAGACACAACTTGTTGTCAATAGCAACTTTCTCGAAATCCTTATAAGCTTCCTTGAAGTCCATATCAGTTGCATATTGTTGCTTTAGTTGTTCAAATTCCAATAACCTAGCATCAAGAGTTGAGAGAAGAGTGTACTTTCGAGACAATGCATTGGCGACGACATTGTCCTTACCTTGTTTGTACTTGATGACATAGGAAAATGTCTCAATGAATTCGACCCATATGACATGCCTCTTGTTCAACTTGTGTTGCCCTTTAAAGTACTTGAGTGACTCGTGGTCAATGTCAACGACAAACTCCTTTGGCCACATGTAGTGTTGCAAAGTCTGTAACGCTCATACCAAGGTGTACAACTCCTTGTCTTAAGTGGGGTACTTCACAGTGGATCCCCCAAGGTTCTCGCTGAAGTAGGCTATTGTCTTATGCTCTTTAATCAAAACAACTCCAATGTATAAACCTGAACTATCACACTTAACATCAAAACATTTAGTAAAGTCAAGTAATGAGAGTTGTGGCACCCGCGTGAGCTTGTTTTTCAATATCTGGAAGGCATCTTCTTGGGCTTTATCCCATCCGAATCCTACCGTCTTCTTCAGAACTTATGTCTATGGTGTTGTAATGGTGCTGAAATCATTGCCAAACCTCCGGTAGAAGCTTGCTAGGCCATGTAAGCTACGCACCTCACCAACAACCTTAGGGCTACGTACTGATAAGAGCTTAAGACAAAAGCCATTTCACTCGGATATATCGATGTCTGGTCAGTGAAGCTCACAAAAGCATCTCTAAACAAAAATAAAGGAACATATTGCGTCGTATCCAAAGCTTTCTTTACCTCGCTAGCTTTTAAGTAAAAGTTGGAACTCTTAGTTGACGGTTCTTTGCTACACAACTTGAGGTGTACCTGATCTTGATGAACTTCACGTCGAGTCATCGGCAACAAGGTGACTAAATTTCTCCTATCAAATATTTAAAAAATAAAAAATTTAGAAAATAAAATAAATTAAAAATGGTGGACCCCACATAATAAACAAATTAAAAAACCGTTAATAAAACAACAATTAATTTATGCATTAGGACAATTTGTATAAGTGAGACAACAAAATTTTGAAATTCGTATTGTTTTAAAACTGAATTACAAAAAAAAAATGTGTTGTTTTAGAACATGGTTATTATTATGGGTTTTTTATTTTTTAATTTGGATATTATAACTTTTGATTATGTTATGGACATCGTATATTTTTATTTCCAGTGTTTGTTTTGGACTATTATTATCGATCTTAGAGTTAAATATAGAGATATTTACATCTATAGGCACTTTTAAGTTACCTAATATCACAAAAATGCACTTAGGCAATATGACATACTTTCTACTGTTATAAAGACTGATATACCCTTTGTCCATCCTTAACTAAACTTTTGTTTTCTAGTTAGATTTTAAACATTCTGGTTTCGAATGTTGTGTGAGTGTATTATATAAATATATATCTTTTTTTTGTTTTATTATGTTTCATTTTTCTATTGTTTTATTAAATAATAAAACAGAAACAACAAAAGCCCCTTTCTCCTTTTCTCTCTAACCCTAATTGTTCTTTTAAACCTCGTGTGGAGCAAGTTCACCGGAGATTTTTCGACGGCGACTTTGATTTTTCTGTCAGGGATATGGATTGTAAGTTCGATTGCTTTCAATTTCCTTCCTTTTAATGACTATTTAAGTTCGGCTGCGTATGAAATTTCGAGACTCTCATTCTCAAACTCTAAATCAAACCTCTCTTAAGCAAAAAGGTTAAAGATCTGTTTCATATGTTCAACTGAAGATAATCCAAAAAACATGTTCGATTTCAACCTTCCTCCACAACTATTTGCAACAAATCGTTTTCCCAACGGCCGGTTAAATGTTTATTCAAAGACAGACTTCATCGCTCTTATTCAGTTAAGGTTGAAGGGGAAGCCAGAGTAAACTCGTTCACGCACTCAGGTAAACTCGTCCACGCACTCAGGTAAATCACTCTCAGGTAAACTCGTCCACGCACTTATGTTCAGACAGCTGGTGACGAAGAAACGATTGAGATGTGGACAGTCTTTGGTGGGCAACTATGTGTGTGGTGATGTGTGTGGTGTATGTGGTTATGTGTTGTAGATAAGGTCGAATGGACTATGTGTTGTGGATGAGCTTACGCCTTGCAACAAAACTGCATATTGTTTTCATATATTCTTAAATGCTTAAGTTTACACGTCCATGTAGATATAAACAGATGGACACAACTTAGCACAAAAAAAGATATCGTGACATGTGGACACACAATAGTTGGGAAAAGCCTCGTTATTGCATATATGTAAATTGCACCCAAAAAGTTGTCCACCAAAAATCGTCCACAACTTGAGATGTGGACAGTCTTTGGTGGACAACGATGTGTATGGTGATGTGTTGTTGCACGGATGGTGTATGTGGTTATGTGTTGTAGATATGGTTGAATGGACTATGTGTTGTGGATGACCTTACGCCTTGCAACAAAACTACATATTGTTTTCATATATTTGTAAATGCTTAAGTTTACACGTCCATGTAGATACAAAAGTTGTCCACCAAAAATCGTCCACAACTTGTCAATCTGTAAGTCGAACCCGAAAAGTTGTCCATCAAAAATCCGTCCACATATATTTACACGATGGTTCACTCGACTTAGTCCACGTAGTGTCGTCCACGTTCTAAATATTAAACAATGAAGGTAAGTTAAGTTCTTCATCGTCCACGTAATGTCGTTCATGGATGCACACCCTACAAAAACTGATTTATGCACATATCCACGAAAACATGTCCACATTATCGAATATATGAAACAGATATGCAGATGAATCTGATGGTCGAAATAATGACACATCATCAATCCACCACACATTTTTCCAGAAAATAAGCTGACGCGTCCACATGTATCCATGAAAATAAGCTGACGCGTCCAAATGCATATTCATGAAAATATGTCTACGAAAATGTATCCACTTAAACTGATATATCATGATTAGACCTCTGTTAAACTGATATATCATGGCACGAAAATGTATCCACCAAATGCATATCCATGAATATATGTCCACGAAATGTATCCACATAACTAACCCTTATTCATGTGGACAATATATGTCAATTTTTATATCTATTTAATTTAATATAAAGTATAACAAAATGGATGTTAAACGGTAGAGAAAACATTATCATAACTTAAAACATGTACCAAAATTATTTTAGATTCACCAATTAAGAATTAAAGACCAAATAAATTCAAGAACTATTATAAAAAATGAAAAATAAATAAATTAGAGAATAAAAATAATCATTTGGTCCTAAAGTGTACACGTCATCTATCCATCACAACTACATTCTAATATCCCAAGGTTATTAAATAAAAAGTCCACAAGTCTTTTTCAAGTAGAAACTAAATATGTAACTAGTTCACAAGTCTCTTTCCCATTCTGGTTGCTAGTTTCCCATTCTAGTTACAAGTACCTTTCACGTACAAATCTCATTTTTCACAAATTAAGGGGTACAATGGACATAAATTTACTTTTAAAGCCATGAAAGTGCACCTCTATGTCAAAGTATCTCAAAGTGACATAATACCAACACAAAGTACCTTTAACTGTAAATCACTCTTAAATATATTTGAGTGATTTACAATATAAGGTAATTTTGTGTACTTTTATGTCATGATAAGATATTTACAACTTTTGGTGTACTTTGGAAGTTTCCCGAAGCATATTTGGACCAAAATGCCATTGACTTGAAACATTTCTTGTTTTTCTTGTAACCAGGATAATTAACCAGAGTAACTCGTGTTTTGTAGTGTTTTGGAGAGGTGGGACCCGAGATAAAAATTCATCCACGTTTCACATTTAAATTTTTTTTGTAACGGTGGACAACATAAATGAGAGGTCTTTTGTTCACTGTCAAAATTCGTGTGGACATATTTTTGTGGACATTGTTGTATGGACATGTTTAGAAACATTGTTGTATGGACATGTTTAGAATTCAAGTTTCATGTAATATAAATGTCATTATTTGTAAGCCTAGATTATAATCATGTGTGTCCACATTACATTTGAATATAAACACACAAATATTAGAGGATCTACTTCAAACACATGTTTATGGGTTAGGATTAAAATATAAAAACATGGATCGAATTCTAAAATCAAAAGATCTTATAGAGATGTCCACAAAAAATAATCCAACACTCATCCTTCTTTTTGTTAAATATTTGTTTTCGAGAGATGTCTACTAAACGTAGTCCACAAAGAAACAACTTTTTCTTTTGTGTCCACAACCATTATTTTTGATTTAGATTCGACCTTTTGACGGTTACTTTCTACATCATTCTAACAAAAACACACAACAAAAATACTTTTTTTGAAATCCAATGAATCATAAAAAAAATTTAACCTTGCATTTTTTTGAATCTGCCATTAGAACAATAAATATAGTTCCATAAAAGTAGTTGATAACGATGTGAAGCATTTGTATATGAAAACCACATTCCACAAACACTAACAAAAGAGAAGATAAGACATGTTTGAAGAGCACCACTAGAAGAGATGAGCTATTAAGGCCATCACGTACGACCACTTACATGCCAATAAAAAGAGAAGAGGAGCAAGAAAAGAGAGCAACAACATGATGAATCAGATCTGAAGCCGAAGCTACCTCCAACCGCTTACACCAATCAAGACCCGCCGAAAACAGTACCAACGAAGTCGTAGCACACATGGATTGAATCCAGAAAAGAGTTGCAACCTTCAACGAAGAAGAAATATGACAAAGATTTGAAGACTACACTAAGGAAAGAAGCGAAACTTAAGAGAGAGGAGTCGCCAACGCCGCAAGAAATGCGAGCCGAGGAAGAGGGAATGGGAAGAAAAACCAAGGAGAGCGGCTAGGGTTTTTTTATTGTTGTAAGGTAGACAAATTTTTTTATTAAATGAAAAAGTATAATTACATGGTTTGTCAAATTGTTTTTTAGTTAGGAAAAATGCTAGTTCAGATGAATTCATTAAAGGGTATTAGAATCATTTTAGCAGGTGAAAGTATGTCACAAGTTATAAGTACCTTATAAGGTAATTATTGTGTCTAAAAGTACCTTTGAAGGTAAATATCTCAATATATTTCCTGTGTTGTATGTTAATTGGCTTTTACGAAATAACTAGGTGGTTTGATCCGCGCGCATGGCGCAGACATAAATAAATTTCGAAAAAATTACATGAAAAATAATTATCATTGACATTTTTAAATGAATTCAAATGGTACATTAATGATAATTCAAACTATATGTTAAGATCATGATGAGGTAAAACCAAAATAAAAATGTTATAAATTATCCATAAAAAATGAAAATATGAAAAATAACAAACTTCAAAATGTGGCTTTGTGTTTTATGGTAGACTTATATGATGTAAAATACAAAATTTGTTTTATTTTTATAGTTTTTGGCTTTTGAGAAACAATTATAATAGTGATAAGAGATTTTACATAAAATTAATCTATTAAATTGAAAAATTGTTACAAATATAAATTTGTATGCTACCAAAGCATATGTTTGTTACATATTGTCTTCTACAAAATAATAAATTTGGTATAAACAGAAGTGGAAGGTATATGTTCACAAACTAATTTGGTTAACAAAAAAATATATTCAACAAAAATAGTTTTATAATAATTAAAGAAAAACTCATTAATGAAGATGTTAATAATTATAATAGCTTTGGATTACGAAAAGTATAAAATTGTATGAAGATGTTAATAATTATAACAATAAATCAATATTTATCTAACATTTTAAACGAAGTTAAGTTTATAATATTTACATAAATATTAGAAAACTAAGGATCAACTTGAATCATAACAAATGTAAACAAAATAAATTGAGGTTGCATGTAGTATCATTTATAATAATAATAAATATTATATAAATTAAAATTCCCAAAATATTGACATCGTATATATTTTTAGGAAAATATTATTGATATTTTGAAATATTAAATTAATAAATAATATATAATGATATAAACCATTGAAACATAAAAATAAAAATTGAGAATAAGTATAATTCAAGATATAAACTTACTAATTGAGTGTTTTTCTTTTAATTTTCTATAAGGTGATCTTGACTTTTTAAATTACAATTTTAACATTAACTTTAAAAATGTCAAATTTCCTGAATGATTGTCTGTAAATGTAAATGTTCATATGTGAATGATTTCGAGTGAATAAGCACTGTGAATGATAATTGATATATCTGAATGATAAATAATATATGTGAATGAATGATTGATGACAATGATGAGTTGTTAATGATCTCAATGAATGATCTATGTGAATAATTTTTCGTGAATGATTTTGTGTGAATAAGGTTAAATTTGTTATTTTAAGTACGAAAATCAAATTAAATTACCTATAATTTACTTATTACATCAAAAACTGTTAATTGGCAAATTATGTTTTAAAATGTATATAATAGGCTAATTAACTAAAAAATAAAAGGGATAATCATAAACAAAAATATTAAATTAATAAAAAATCAAAAAAGTTCCTTAGTTTTAGGAAATATAACCAAAATTTCGAAATATCAAATTAATAATAATATATAATGATATAAACCATTAAAAATAAAAAGTGATAATCATAAAAGAATAACAAAATAATAAATTAATAAAAATATATATACATTCCTTAATTTTAAAATATATAATTGAAATTTCCAAATATTAAATTAATAAATTTTAGGAAATATAATTGAAATTTCAAAATATTAAATTAATAAATAATATGTGATGATATAAACTATTACAAATAAAGGAGATAATCGTGAATGATTTTGTGTCTATAATATAAAATCAAAAACAAAATATGTTTAAAAAATATATATATAATATGCTAATTAACTCAAAAATAAAAGGAATAATCATAAACAAAAATATTAAATTAATATAAAATCAAAAAAGTTCCTTAATGAATAATATGTGATGTTATAAACTATTAAAAAATAAAAGAGATAATCATAAACTTAAAAAAATTATTATATTAATAAAAAAATTAAAAAATCCTCAATTTCCTACAAACTCTTTCCACGTGACACATAGACAAAACTCCTTGTCATTTACTATATAAGATAGTATATTACAATCTAATGTTTAAACACAAATAATCCAGACGAAAGGCTCAAATGCCTTTAATGTTACATTTTTCTTCTATCTTTAAAACTTACAAAGTTATTTGATATCGTATAAATTACTCGTACGGGCCTATAATCTATAAATTTTCAAATTTATTAAGGTACCTAATATACAAATTATTGTTTATAATTTTACGTATATATATATATATTATTATTATTGAAGAATTATTTTGAATTTTTCCAAAAAACTCACTTAATTATACACTATGTCATTTGTTTTAAACATGAATTTTTTTTCCCATTAAGGGTAAAACCATAATTTATGTTTACTAAGCAAAATCTATAAGGATAATCTTATTCTTAACTTTGATAATAATTTCAAAACAAGTTTTATATTAAACATACATACAAACATATATGATATATCATTAATATTATTATATTCTTAAAATTTATTTAAAATTTGAATTAATAACAAGAAATCAATAAAAACAGTTTTACAAATTTAAGTTCGATTCAGATTTGGTTACGGATTTTCGGGTAGTAAATTTCTCTACCCGTTCAAGTTATTTATTTTATGGATCAATTTCGGTTTGAATATTTTAGTTTGATTTCGTTGCGTTAATTTAGATCCAAGTATTTTGTCCACCTTATAATATAATAAATAACAATTTTAATAATGTAAAATAGTTTGGAATAAATCAACTTATACATTATGTTAAAAAAATTTTATACTACAAAATATTATATAGTAACAAAAAAGTTCACTTCAATAACTTTTAATATTAAAATAATTTTGGGTCATTCTGTTCTATTTCAAAAAATTGTTTCATTTCAGATTTTGGTTCCGGGTTTCCGGTTATTAAATGTTTCTTTCCGTTCGAGATATTTATTTTTTGGATTGGTTTCAATTTGGATATTTTAATCATGTTTCGGTTTAATATTTTAGATCCGGGTAATTTGGATAATATATAGTAAGAAAAAATATAACAACTTTTAGTATTAAATGATTAAATTATTATTTTTGTAAAATAATAAAAACTATAATAAAATAAAACTTATAAATATTTTTATATATTCTTTAAAAACAAAAGATGTAACACTAATTTCTAAATTAAATTTATAAACATATAAAACGATTTCAAAATATATAGATCCATGGTACACCATAGATTAAATTCTTGTTTTCTATTATTAGAGTTACCATCTTTTTATTTGACAAAATATAACGTAACGTTATTTAAGGAAAACATGTTTTTAGTAATGTAATCTACCTATATTGTTGAATATAATATTTTCTTTTTAAAATATTCGATTCATTAAACAATGGGAGAATTACAAAACTACACAATTTAAATTATATTTCACAAAACTACACCATTTCAAAAATACTTCACAAAACTACGCCTAAACACTCAAAATTAAATCCAAATAAACCTTACCCACACAATTCTACTTCCTTAATACTATACCCTAAACACTAATTAATGAACCCAAATGAAAATTTTTTAATATTGGTAATTTTTAAAAGAGTAAATCAAGCTTTTAAAATTTTGAAAGGGTGTAAATATGTGAAAATATTGAATTAGGTGTAGTTTTGTGAATGGAAGGTTGAAAGGGTGTAGTTTTGTGAATTTCTCTTAAACAATTTCCCTTTTCAAAATTTGTTAATTCATAGAAATATTTTTTTATTCAAAAGAGATTGAAACTGTAGATTTTAACAAAATTAGGAGGGTTTCCACATTATATAAACCATGTTTGATCTAAAGCCGAATATTTTTATTGCCAAACAAAACATAAGAAATAGACAGCAGAGATTTAACATAAAAAACAATGTCTAGCACTATACATTTCTTGACCGATTTAAGACGTACAAGTGGTAATGACTTGATTGATGTTTTCATTTTAAAACTTTGGATTGAGATAATCCTAGAAGAGGGACCGAGGATCTGCAAGATCTCCATTGACCGTGTGTTATTTTTGACATAAACAAATTTGTTTTATTTTTGCAAAAGCTATAGTTCTTTGGGTTTAACAATAATTCGTTGGAGGCAACTTCTCTGCGGGTCGTTTTCCATTAGAGTCAATCTATTTAGGATACCTTTTTTATTAATATTGGGGTGGAAAAGACGAAATTTTTTCATTGACTTGAATTATTTACAAGTCAAACCCGGGTAAAACTGACCCGACCCATATTATCCGACTGAAAATCACCTCAACCAAATTATTGTTTAAAATTGAACCAAACCGAACCAATATAGCTTACTTCGACATAAATCGATAATCTCCTCTCATTTTTTTCTTCTCTCCGCCACCTCTCCCACTCAAAAACGAAGAACCCCAATTTTTCAAAATCAAACTTTTGTAAAATCAAAATCGGTGAAATATGGTAAAGACGAGGTTGGGTAATAGGAAGGAGAAGGATGAAGAAGATAAACTAATAACTCATTACAATAGGGGTTTGGAAAAGATAAAATCCAAATCGACGATGTCTAAGAAATTTTGTAAGTCGAGTCTCTTCTCCTTCATCGACGGCGACGACGGCGGCGACCACGACGGAGAAGACCACTGCTTCCGGCGATGTAACAGTACGAGAAGAGAGTGTAGTTGTTGAGAAATCGCTTGAGCCGCCGCCGAATGCATGTGGTTTAGATGATGACTCGGAGAAAACAATGTCCGATGTACAGAAAGACGAAAGTGAAAAAGGAGATGACGATGAAGAAGACAGTAAAAACGAGAAGAAAAGAAGAACAAGACGAAGAAGAAGACGGTGAAAAAATGATGGTGAGAATGATGGAGAGGAAGAAGTAGAAGAAATTGAATCAAAAGACGAGGAAGAAGTAGAAGTTAGACAAGTGATTGCTAACAAGGAGGTACATAATTCATCAGGATCAGACGATGAAGAAGTAAGAAATTAACAATTTGGAATATTATGAAATGGTTGAAAAAATTTATTATCGTCTTGCAGGAAGTTGAGCCAATAAAACCTTTGGAAATGTTTTTTCCTCCATTTAAATACAAGAAACAAATTAAGCTAGGGACAAGATGTTTTATAGGAGACACAATTACGACGCTAACAGAAGGTCTGACCCAGAAACTGTCTAACGCATAGAGGAAGTGGTTTAAAGAGCATCCTTAGTTAAAACACATTTTCCACATGAAAAGGGAGAAGAACCACAAAGTTCAGGAAATGTGGATGTTGTTGTTGAAGACAACAAAAACCAATAAGCAGAGAAAAGCGTGGTTTATTGTCAATGGTGTTCCCATCCGTTATGGACCGAGGGAACACACATTGTTATGAAGTCTTAATTGTTGCAATTATCTGCTGAACTACAAGCAATGTGGTGGTACAAAGTTTGTGGACCGTCATTTTAAGAAAGGAGAACTTAGAAGGTTGGAGGATGTGAAAGAGAAGTTGGTTAACATGGGACGTCATAAAGACAAATTGAAGATGGTTGTTCTGTTCTTCTTAGGAAGTGTTGTTTGCGCGCAAACGAAGGTTGGAAGAGGCGTGAAGAATATTTTGGAATTTTTCCAGAGAGTAGTAGATGATCTTGACTTATGCAAGACCTTTCCGTGGGGGAGATACTCATATGAGTACATGTTGAAGGAGATCTCTCACACCATGAAGCATTTCGGAGGTATGGTCCCGGCGAAAGAGAATACCTTATGGCCTCTACCTTGTTTTTGCGTCCCTTTAGAGGTAAGTTATAAAAGTAATGACATTGTTGAATAGTGATGTTATATCATAATGTTGGAGCTGATGTATTTTGGTGTTTTGTAGATTCTTCCATTTGAGGCAGTCTTTAAACTGAGAAATTTGATACTCAGAGTTTTAATCCTAAAATAAACTACTGCAAGTGCACATCAATTTGTGTAGTTTTTAGGGATCGAATCCACAGAGACCAATGGTTACACTAAAAATCTTAATTTCAATGTAAAGCTAAGTGTCACAAAAAGGTTGTTTGTAATATTTTGGAAAGCGATTAGTAACGGAAAACAGAAAACGTTTGTAAACAATATATTAAAAAGCGTGAGGTGTTAGGATTAATCGCAAGAATTAGTTTTCACTAGATAGATATATGATTGGAAAATAATTATAACCGTTCTTAAACTCAGATCTCAATAATTAAATTGACCCCCTCTCGAGCGTATCAATCCCTATGCTAACAAGTACGGATACTAAACTCTCGTTTGTGTTCAGTAAATCCTAGCATGCAATACTTCTAAGTCTTATATGTTCACAAAACGCAATAACAACTACTCTTGTAGGCTAAGAACGTTTTGCTCACCCAGGTTCTATTCGATTCCTAAACCAACTCCCGTTGAGCCTTAATAACCTAGAATCAAGAACTATGGTGATCAAGCAAGTTTAGGCGGTAAGTTAAACCTAGATGAAGAATCCTAAGAATAAACTCCCTAACCAATCAATCTAATATAACAAATCCTAAATTCCTTTGAAACCCTAAAACCTAACAAGAGAACTACTAAGACATATTCATGATTAAACAATTCAATATGTTTTAATAATTATGAATAGCAAAATACTGAGAATAAAGATTAGAAACACTTTGCGAAAGATTATGAATCTCTTCTCTGTAAGTTGTAAACTTTGAAAAACTTATATTATGAAACCACACCTCTAAAAGAGGTTAAAACAGGTTTTTATAGGTTTTGGACGATTCCCTTACAAAATAGAAAATATCTTAGCAAAATCTAAAATAAAAGGAAATTAAATCTTCTGATGAAAAGAAGGGATCAATCGATCCCATGTGGGGATCGATCGATCAACTTGAAGATCGATCCGTCCTTCGACTTTTCGTAGATCTGATTTTTCTCCGTTTGTTTTCCTGAAAAACGATCGATCGATCGATTGATGAAGATCGATAAATCTTTGGTCCTTGGTCGATCCAGAAAAACTCTGTATGTTTGCGCAAATAAGAGATCGATCGATCTCTATGGAGGATCGATCGATCGATTTCCTTTCTTTTGCATTCTCCGTTCTTTTGCCTTGAAAACTCCATAAGTCTATCCTCAGTGCCTCGGGACGCCACTATGCCTTTTATTACCTGTAAAAGACATATAAAACGACTATATTTTGTGGCTAAATCCTATATTTAAAACGTTAAAAACGTCACACATCAACTCCCCCAGACTTAGCATTTTGTTTGTCCTCGAACAAAACAATACACTAAGTGAGAAGAAGAGGTTTTGAAGATCTCTAAATACTTGCATCATCACTTAATCCTATCATTTCCAAAGTAACCAGCTCTGAACCTTAAGACCATACTACCACCCCGAAATCACCCTCACAATACTCTAAATCCACTAATCCTCGAAAATCTACGGTTTCACCTCAATTGACTTCTTACTCTCTTAAAACAAATAAAAGTGCGGTCTAACTAAGGGAAAATCGATCACTAGACATAAGTCTTACCTTTCAGGTTTCCTAAATACTAAGAACATCCTCTTCTGATTCCTTTCCTCTCTCTTTTCTCGCTTTCTCAAGGTTGAATGTCTTCCTAACTTTCTTTAGGGTGCCATTTGTATTTTTTTTAATTCGACCTTGGTTTTTTCCTTTGTTTTTTTTCTTAGAAGGGCGGTCGCTTCATGGTTTTAGTTTCCACGAATTTCGAAAGAATACGAGTTTACGTCCTACTTTCGAAATCGCATATTTTCAACCAATATTCACGACTTTTTTAAATAATGTAACCTTTATTTTAGAAGGGATACGAGAGGGGAACCATACTACACATAGATGTCTTATAGGACCTGAAAGCAAAACCGAACCAAATCGTTGTTAAATCGTTGTTAAACAGCGATTACGAAGATTCCACAATGAAGTACAATTCGTCGTAAAATGATCGAAGTAAAAACAAAATCGTCGTAAATTCGTTGTTAAGTGTGCGACGACTTTGAATCGTTGAAAAATAATTGGCAACATGTCGTCGTAAATTCGTTGTAAGTTTACAACGATGTTACATCAACTTAGTCGTTGTTCATTTACAACGTTTTGACATCGATATGAGTGGAACATAAAGACGTAAAATCTTCGTTAAGTTTCGACGTAAAATCGTCGTTAAGTTTCGACGTAAATTAGTCGTTTATATACGGCCTTTGTTACATGTAATTTACAACGATTTTTTAATTTTTTAGTAAAAAAAGATTTATTAAAAAAACAAAAATTTAATTTAATTAATAAAAAATATATATAATTCAAAAGTTTACAAAATACAAAAAATAAAACCCGAACCCGAATCCTCTCCTAAATCAAAACCCAAATCATCCCCGAAATACTCCCGCGTTGCAATCTCAGGATCAACGTTGCTCTGTGGAATTTGTGTAGGGCGGTTGGGATCCGTCTACATCGTACGCTGAAGCTTGGGGTTGGAGATAGCAAGCACCGAGAAAAGACCGTCGTAGTACGTGAGAGTCTTCTAAGATTGCGCATGCGAAGCGTGAAGGTCCTGCATCTCGGCCTCCATCTGAGCCGGAGATCGGTATGATGGGTCAACCAATAGGACGTCCTAAATGGATCCAAACCCTATAATCCGCCCTTTCTTCTTTGGAGGAACCTACAAAAAGAAGTAATTATTAATAACTTAAAATTTAAAACTAATAGAAAACTTAAAAATATAATATAAATTTAAGCAGCGTGAAGATCTGATCTAGCTCGGCAGTGGAAAAAGGCCCGCCGGTTTGCAGAGGTCCTACAGGGGATCTCTAAGAGTGTTGAGTCTCAATTTCCGTTCTCCGAGCTTCGATTTCGGTGAAAATCCGCCGCGAGTGCCCGTTAACGAACTCGTGGTTCTTCCTCTTGTGGGTCTTCTCGAAAACAACGCTAACGGGTGGCTTGCGACCCAACTCTTTCGTCTAAAATGTAATTTAAAGTGTTAAAGTTAAAAAAATATAATTAATTTTAAAA
Organism: Cochlearia excelsa; assembly: GCA_963556525.1. Lineage (NCBI taxonomy): Eukaryota > Viridiplantae > Streptophyta > Magnoliopsida > Brassicales > Brassicaceae > Cochlearia > Cochlearia excelsa. Next base: position 17,267,504 of record OY748330.1, on the reverse strand, counting down.
CAATTAGAAAAAAACTTACCATGCTAAACATATGTCCAACAAACGGGATATGGCCGGATGTATGAGTCATCATCTTCGTCGTCCCGTCTGACAACTTAGTTTTCCTCGATGTGAAACACTTAGTCGCGCTGTTGGCGTTGTGGCATCAGTCCAATAGGCCTTCAAACCGTCCCAAACCGCGGTCGATAAGAAGATCGGTTTCACCGAGTCTCCGAGGACCCTCCACTTGTCCTTCCAATCAGAGACGGTGTTGGCCAGGCGAAACTTGGCGTTTTTGTTGAACTCCGTCTTCACCGACTCGTTGATCGAGATATCCTAATGCCACTTTTGCTGCAAAAATAGACAAATTATAATAAATAACTTATTAATTAGAAGTTTAATCTAAATAATAAGTGAGAAAATGATATTACCGCGAAGCATATGAACCAAGTCTTCTTGATGTGCTCCGGAGTGTTCGTCTAGTTGGGATGAGCCTCCGTGAAATATCCCTTGATAATGTCGGCGATCGTGCGACCATGTTGTCAAACTTGAACCTGAAAGAAAAAGATAAACAATTAATATAAAGTTAATTAATAAAATAATCATATAATTCGAAATATTATAATTTATAGAGAATTTACGTACCAATAGGTGTTTGCAGTCTTGTGGGGATCTAAACGCCGAAGACTGTCATGTCCGGGTTGAGCTAAAATATCCTCAACCCGTAGAGTAGCGTACGAGACATGAGCCGGTACATCTAGCTACGGATGTACCGGTCCCGGGACTGCTCCGTCTGGCTGATCATGTGGAGGTGGAGGCGGAGGCGCCGTAATCTGGACAAGTGGAGGCGTCGGCGTCGGAGTCGGCTGCGACATCCCCAATGCCAGTGGAGAAGAGGACGTCGTCGCGGAACTGGATGTTGATCGGGATGTAGCGACCCTCACGGCCATGAACTACATATATCCTGGAGCTAGCGTGTTAGTCCTCCTAGGAGCTATGTGTATATACTGCAAAGATTTAAAACTAAATTAGTAAACTAATTTGAAATTTAAATCTAATAAATTACTAAACAAATTTTAAACTAAATTACTAAACAAATTACTAAACAAATTTCAAATTTAAAACTAAATTACTAAACAAATTTTAAAAACATTTTGATCAAAATCTTTATGAACACCAATTCTAATTCTAACAACCATTACAAACATTTACCAAACAAATCCTAATTAAAACTAATTCCCATCACAAAACTATTTTCAATCCTAAAACTAATTAACAATCCTAAATCTAAATATAATTGAAAAAAAATTAAAACATTTTACCTTATATTTTGTAGAGAGAGTGGAGAGAGAAGAGAGATTGTAGAGAGAGAGAGAGTGAGAGATGAATGAGCGAGGAAGAAGAAATTTTGCGGGGTATATATAGTGTTAGCAATCGTCGTAAATTTACGATGATTTAACGACGATTCGTTATACTCATGTACCAAAGCGGCGCGTGTTGGAGGGAAAATCAATTCGCAAAAATTAAAAAATCATCGTAACCTCGTCGTTTATATAATACAATCGTCGTAATTTCGTCGTTTATATAATACAACTATTTACCAACGAATAGTGTTTTTATAACCTCGTACCAAAACACATGATGGATGCGACATTTAGAGGTTATGCAGGGTTTGACAAATCGTCGTTATATCGTAGTAAATTTACGAGAATATAGCAACGATACAGATAGAATCGTCATAAATTCATTGTCCACTTACAACGAATTTACGACGAATCATAACTCTAAATGAAATTCATTGAAATTTAGTGTGCAAATGACTTTATAATGTATTTATTGATAGTTATTGAAGTATATTATAGCTATTTAACCTTAATGGTCCTAAAAATAACACGAACCGAAAAACTAACAACATCTATACTTAATGATATAAATTTGTAATACACTTTATATTAAAATTTACAAATAGTGAAAGAAATTGCAAATTTGTTTCTTGCACCTACTTTGTTTTTTTTTATATAGTTTTTAAAGTAACATTAGGGGTAAAAAAGCAAATTAAAATCAAAACATCGTAACAAAAAAGCCAAAAAAAAAACCTAATTTAACTCTCTCCCTCTAGGAGCCGCTTGCTCTGTCCTTCTTTGACGCCAACGGATTTCATCATCGTTGGCGTCACCTCTGACTGCTTTGTTTTCTCTTTGCATCTCTTCAGTTCAAATTTGTCTTTTTTCGAGTTATTAGGCGAGATGTTTCACTTGATTTCGTTCAAATCTGACTTGTGTAAAGGTCTTGGTTCAGATCTATTCATCTTCTCTCCCATCCGGACCTCCTACGCTTTGGTTTAGGCTTCTCGTCGCGTCCTTTTTGGAGTAGGCAGACTTGTACCATCTAATTTATCCTGTGACTTAGGTCATCCTTGGTCGAGATGATTATGGTGAGTTTGTAGTGTAGTCGTGGTTTGTGTTATAAACAGAGTGAACTTTGGTTGAGTCATCGGTACGAGAGTTGTTTTGTCTAGATGTTTTAAGCTTCTAGAGTTTTTGGTGTTGGTTAGTATTAGTTTTGAAGTCCCCCCCTTTTAATTTGGTTATTGTGTTTCACCTATTTCGGTAGGTTAAGCTTTGCTCTTCGCAGATTTATGTTCTTTATGTTAAGAACTAGAACGTCACGGTTTAAAGATAGTATAAAATCGTATGGTTATTTGTGGCTCTGGGATATCTACTTTGACTCGCTAGCTTTTGGCTCCATAAAGATTTCTTTACTGGCTTGGTGTTATTGTTTCAAAGGTGAAGTTTTAATCGTTCTAAGTTGTTCGTTGGAGTTCTTTGGTGGTGGAAGAATGCTCTCCGTTTCTGGATATGGTTCTTCGTGTTTTGGCGTGGGTTGGATATGCCCCTCCGTTTACAATGATTTTTTTTTATTTTGTCTAATTTCTATGTTGTTTTTAAATGTGGTTTTAACCGTTCGACCTGAGTTAGGTGTAATCACTAACTCTGAACTTTCATTTTAATATAAAATTCGGATGGAAAAAAGTAATATTAGGGGTTTGTAGGAGTACTTGTAGGTATTAAAAACTTAACATTTGTGGTTTAGGGTTTAAAAGATTAGGTCGTCGTAAAGTAGTTGTAAATTTACAAATACTTTAGGACGATCTTGCATCCATAAAACATAGTACAACCTCGTAGTCAGCGAAGATACCTCGTATGAAATGACACCTCGTACTAAAAAATATTTATATGGGGCGACGAGTTTATGATGATTGAAATGTAATCGTCATAAAATCGTTGTACATTAACGAAGAGTTTACGACGATTAAGGTTTAAAAAAATTAAGACATATTTTGACATTACATTTTATTTTACATAAATATAAAACTAATTTATTACTCAGAATCATCATTAGAATCATAGTCTTCCTCGTTTTCGGACTCAAATTCATCAAATTCGTCTATATGTTCGTCTTCTTCCTGTTCCTCGCTCACCTCTTCAGCTCTTCTATTAAATGGATCAACGAGTAGAACAACGTTCGTGCTTCATTCTGGGAAGGAATATCAACGGGTGTATCACTTTGGAGTGATGCTTCCTCTTCCCGGACTATATATCCTCTTGGGGCAATTTTGATGACGGACAACAAATTTTTCCCCGTCGACTTAAGTCGGAGATAAGGGATGAAACTTACTTGCTCAGCTTGCGGTGCAAGTATAAAATGCTCAAATTTATTGTATCTCCTACTCTTATTGACATCCACGATTCCAGACTTATTGATTCAAACACCTCTTCCGATCGTAGGATCAAACACTCGCACTTGAAGATCACACATTTCAACATTAGCAATCTAGGAAATGTTATTTTTATGATTTCTTGGATGAATTCGTACATTGGTGCTGTCGTGATCCTCGCAAGCGGACGTTGAAGAATTCGTCCTCGTACTCAATCTGAAATGATCACAAGTACTTCAATGTTTATAAATAATTATCTTTGTTTAGTAATTAAATGTTTATATATAAACAAATTTTTCGTACTTGTCTTTGCAGCCACATAACAAAATGTTGAGCTTTACGTGAATCGACCTCCTCATCAGATATCCCCACAATTCTTTCTCGAACTTGTTCGACGAAGAGACTATATGAAAAAGAAACAAAAGTAAGCATGTTTTATAAATTAATTAACGAAATATATATATATATATATATATATATTACCTTTCACAAGGAGTTTCAATTTCACAGTTCAATAGAATGTACGTGTGTGCACAATGAATTTCTTCCTCGTTACTCCACCACACCTCTTTTTGCGACCAATTGGACAAAATACTTCAGGCACTCCGTCTACCGCGTATGTTGTTTGAATGCCTCCATCATCATATCTTCTTGGTGCTCTTTTACATGTCCTCACAGTAGGTGCAAAGTAGTACGATGTAAAGTGTGATGTCTCCTCCGTAATACTACCTGCAACAATTGAACCCTCGACTTTAGCAAGATTATTCGCCTTTCCCTTTAGATGTTTCATAAATCTTTCATATGGGTACATCCATCGGAACTGAACAGGTCCCCAAGTTCTGCTTCAAGTGGAAGATGTACTGATAGGTTTTCCATAACATCAAAAAAGGGGAATATCTTCTCCAAATTGCACAAAATGAGAGGGATGTTCTCATGTAGTTGCGTTATTACATTTTCGTTTAACGTTCTCGTGCAAAGATCTCGAAAGGACAATCCAAAATCTATACAAACTAAATAAACTCTATTAGATTATATTTAATTAATGAGAACTTGGACTATATTAGTAATTAATTATAATTTAAATGGTAGCAGTCGTTGCATAAACACATGACAATAATGGCTTTTCATACCTGTGAATTTACTACCATCTACACACCGAGAAAGATTAGAAACAAAATCATCAGAAAACTTGACTTCAGAGACCACCCATTGGAATAACGACGTCTTCGCTGCACTAGATAACTTGAATATAGGTACATGCACTTTTCCGTCTTTATCAATTTGCAATTCGCTCCTCGCGCATATCTTAGCCAAGTCAAGACGTGATTTAAAATTGTCTTTTTTCTTCCCATGCACGTTCAATAGAGTATTCATAATGTTATCGAAAAAGTTCTTCTCATTGTGCATCACGTCGAGATTGTGTCGGAGTAGATGATCTTTCCAGTATGGGAGCTCCCATAAGATACTTTTCTTATGTCAGTTGTGTTCCTCAAGATAACCATCATGCAGATTAGGCGCTACATGCCAATTTCCTCCGTGGGGAACAATGTAATTCGTAAAGTAATTATCCATATGCGCTTCAACTTGTTCGCCAGTTAAATACACCGGTGGAAGATCACGAACCACTTTTTTCTTCTTAAACATTCGTTTGTTTTTCCGGTAGGGGTGGTGCAGACCAAGAAATTTACGATGACAATCGAACCAACTTGTTTTCCTCCCATTCTTTAGCTGAAAGGCATCAATACGATGCATGCGGTACGGACATGAAAACCGTTTGTGCGTGGTCCAACCTGATAACATTTTGTAGGCTGGAAAATCGCTAACCATCTATAGGAGCACTGCACGCATTGTAAAATTTCTTATTCTCGAACAATCATATGTCTTTACTCCAGTGTGCCATAACTCCTTCAACTCTTCCACTAAAGGCTGTAGAAATACATCAGATGATCTTTTTGGATGCTTAGATCCAGGGACTAATATACTCATAAATAAATATTCTCTTTGCATAAACATCTACGGTGGGAAGTTATATAGGGTGACGATGACGGGCCACAAAGAATACTGCCTATCTGACATACTAAATGGACTAAATTCATCTGTATATAAACCAAGGTAGATGTTACCTTTTCGCCTTTCAAAATCAGGGTATATCGAGTTGAAGTGTTTCCACGCTTTTGCATCTGATGGGTGGGTCACCTCTCCAGGCTTCCGTGTATGTTCTGCATGTCACCTCATTATAGAAGTTGTCCTCTTAGAGTGATACATCCTTTTCATCCTGTATGTTATAGGCATATACCACATCTTCTGGTATGGTACCCTCTTTCGACCTACTCCTTCCGGCATGTATCTTGGTTTCTTGCAAAATCGACATTCCTCAAGATTGTGGTCATCTTTCCAAAATATCATACAATTGTCTACACATACATCGATTGATTGATACGACATACCAAGACTTATAACCAACTTTTGAATCTCATAAAACGTTTCGGCAACTAAATTATCATACGGTAAATATTCTTTTAACAATGCAACCCAATCATGCCTGCATACATCAAATAAGTTAAAATCGGTTTTAATATTCATCATTCTAGCGGCTAATGACAATTTAGAGTGACCTTCCGTACAATTATCATATATTGGTTGATTTGCAGCATTTAACATGTCGTAGAATCTTTTAGCATCTAAATTTGGTTCTTCGACTAAATTTCCATCAGATGAAAATGCAGCATTGTTATCTTCTAGACGAAATGCATCACTAACCATGTCATTTATCCTATCTGATTCATTTCCATGATCATGATGAAAATTATAATCATACTCATTTTCTACATGTTCATGATGATTATTTCTACTACTGCTAGCAACATTACCACAATATCCTTCCCCATGCTGAAACCATATAAAATATTGTGGTGTAAACCCTCTCTTTAACAAATGCTTCCATACATTTTCAACCAAAATGAACCGTCTATTATCGCATTTTGTACAATGACAAAATATCTTACCGCTTTCAACAGTGACCGGTAGACTTGTGGCTTGATGCATGAAAATTTCTACGCCGTTGAGGAACTCTCGTGTCACCGATCCATCATCGCCTCGATGCATGTACATCCACTTTTGAATTTCGTAGATATCGGATCCATACATTTTTTCTTTTGTTTTTTTTGTTTTAGATAGAGAATAAAGATAGGTGGTGTGAATTGTGATGTGAATTGTGGTGAGGGTGGAAACGATTTTGTCTTACCAACGATTTTTAACTTGTCTTACCAACGATTTTTAACTACTAATTTACAACGATTTTAATTTACAAGCACTTTACAACGAATTTACAAATCTTTTACAACGAAAAATAACGTTGTATACAATTAGATACACTTATGAAAAACACGTTTTCACCTACCAAAAATTAATGCAAATCTTCAAAAATAAACTCTTTGAAAACGTTCCCACCGTTGGATCTTTATGAAATTTTACCACATGATAGCCACAGATGTTAGATTTCATTTGGAGGTGGTTTGTGATGATTTCAACGGTTAGGTCTAAAGTTATGCCAGTTTTACTGACGACGGGCCAATCTGCTGCGGAATACCGAGATGTTGTATCGATCCAAATCATGTCGATATCAGGGAGAAAATAAAAGGAAAAAAAGTCCAAGCCCACTTAGGACGTTTTATGAAGACCCAAGACTCGTTTTTCTTTATATTAGATTTATTATTTAGGTTTTATGAGTTATCTTGGATCATATCTTTCATACATTGTTCTCGCTTTCTCTGGGAATTGGGCACCAGGATTCTTGTAACATTTGGTTCCAATAAACAGAGTTCTTCTTTCCCTTAATCTCTTTAATTATTTTTAAGAGTGTTGAGTCTCAATTTCCGTTCTCCGAGCTTCGATTTCGGTGAAAATCCGTCGTGAGTGCCCGTTAACGAATTCGTGGTTCTTCCTCTTGTGGGTCTTCTCGAAAACGGCGCTAACGGGTGACTTGCGACCCAACTCCTTCTTCTAAAATGTAATTTAAAGTGTTAAAGTTAAAAAAATATAATTAATTTTAAAACAATTAGAAAAAAACTTACCATGCTAAACATATGTTCAACAAACGGGATCTGGCCGGATGTATGAGTCATCAGCTTCGTCGTCCCGTCTGACAACTTAGTTTTCCTCGAGGTGGGCATCAGTCCAATAGGCCTTCAAACCGTCCCAAACCGCGGTCGATAAGAAGATCGGCTTCGCCGAGTCTCCGAGGACCCTCCACTTGTCCTTCCAATTAGAGACGGTGTTGGCCAGGCGAAACTTGGCGTTTTTGTTGAACTTCGTCTTCACCGACTCGTTGATCGAGATATCCTAATGCCACTTTTGCTGCAAAAATAGATAAATTATAATAAATAATTTATTAATTAGAAATTTAACCTAAATAAATAAGTGAGAAAATGATATTACCGCGAAGCATATGAACCAAGTCTTCTTGATGTGCTCCGGAGTGTTCGTCCAGTTGGGATGAGCCTCCGTGAAATATCCCTTGATAATGTCGGCGATCGAACGTGCGACCATGTTGTCAAACTTGAACCTGAAAGAAAAAGATAAACAATTAAGATAAAGTTAATTAATAAAATAATCATATAATTCGAAATATTATAATTTATAGAGAATTTACGTACCATTAGATGTTTGCAGTCTTGTGGGATCTAAACGCCGAAGACTGTCATGTCCCGGTTGAGCTAAAATATCCTCAACCCGTAGAGTAGCGTACGAGACATGAGCCGGTACATCTAGCTCTAGATGTACCGGTCCCGGGATTGCTCCGTCTGGCTGATCATGTGGAGGTGGAGGCGCCGTAATCTGGACAAGTGGAGGCGTCGTCGTCAGAGTCGGCTGCGACATCCCCAATGCCGGTCTAGAAGAGGACGTCGTCGCGGAACTGGATGTTGATCGGGATGCAGCGACCCTCTCGGCCATCAACTGCATATATCCTGGAGCTAGCGTGTTAGTCCTCCTAGGAGCTATGTGTATATACTGCAAAGATTTAAAACTAAATTAATTAAACTAATTTGAAATTTAAATCTAATAAATTACTAAACAAATTTTAAACTAAATTACTAAACAAATTTGAAATTTTAAACTAAATTACTAAACAAATTTTAAAAACATTTTGATCAAAATCTTCATGAACACCAATTCTAATTCTAACAACCATTACAAACATTTACCAAACAAATCCTAATTAAAACTAATTCCAATCACAAAACTATTTTCAATCCTAAAACTAATTAACAATCCTAAATCTAAATATAATTGAAAAAAAATTAAAACAGTTTACCTTATATTTTGTAGAGAGGGTGGAGAGAGAAGAGAGATTGTAGAGAGAGAGAGTGAGAGATGAATGAGCGAGGAAGAAGAAATTTTGCGGGGTATATATAGTGTTAGCAATCGTCGTAAATTTACGATGATTTAACGACGATTCGTTATACACGCGTACCAAAGCGGCGCGTGTTGGAGGGAAAATCAATTCGCACAAATTAAAAAATCGTCGTAACCTCGTCGTTTATATAATACAATCGTCGTAATTTCGTCGTTTATATAATACAACTATTTACCAACGAATAGTGTTTTTATAACCCCGTACCAAAACACCTGATGGATGCGACATTTAGAGGTTATACAGGGTTTGACAAATCGTCGTTATATCGTAGTAAATTTACGAGAGTATAGCAACGATACATATAGAATCGTCATAAATTCATTGTCCACTTACAACGAATTTACGACGAATCATAACTCTAAATGAAATTCATTGAAATTTAGTGTGCAAATGACTTTATAATGTATTTATTGATAATTATTGAAGTATATTACAGCTATTTAACCATAATGGTCCTAAAAATAACAAAAACCGAAAAACTAATAACATATATACTCAATGATCTAAATCTCTAATACACTTTATATTAAAATTTACAAATAGTGAAAGAAATTGCAAATTTGTTTCTTGCACCTACTTTGTTTTTTTATATAGTTTTAAAGTTACTTTAGGGGTAAAAAAGCAAATTAAAATCAAAACATCGGAACAACAAAGCCAAAAAAACCTAATTTAACTCTCTCCCTCTAGGAGCCGCTTGCTCTGTCCTTCTTTGACGCCGACGGATTTCAGCACCGTTGGCGTCATCTCTGACAGCTTTGTTTTCATTTTGCATCTCTTCAGTTCAAATTTGTCTTTTTCGAGTTTTTAGGCGAGATGTTTCACTTGATTTCGTTCAAATCTGACTTGTGTAAAGGTCTTGGTTCAGATCTATTCATCTTCTCTCCCATCTGGACCTCCTACGCTTTGGTTTAGGCTTCTCGTCACGTCCTTTTTGGAGTAGGCAGACTTGTACCATGTAATTTATCCTGTTACTTGGGTCATCCTTGGTCGAGATGATTATGGTGAGTTTGTAGTGTAGTCGTGGTTTGTGTTCTAAACAGAGTTAACTTTGGTTGAGTCATCGGTACGAGAGTTGTTTTGTCTAGATGTTTTAAGCTTCTAGAGTTTTTGGTGTTGGTTAGTATTAGTTTTGAAGTCCGCCCTTTTGATTTGGTTATTGTGTTTCACCTATTTCGGTAGGTTAGGCTTTGCTCTTCGCAGATTTATGTTCTTTATGTTAAGAACTAGAACGTCACGGTTTAAAGATAGTATAAAATCGTATGGTTATTTGTGGCTCTGGGAGATCTACTTTGACTCGCTGGCTTTTGGCTCCATAAAGGTTTCTTTACTAGCTTGGTGTTATTGTTTCAAAGGTGAAGTTTTAATCGTTCTAAATTGTTCGTTGGAGTTCTTTGGTGGTGGAAGAATGCTCTCCGTTTCTGGATATGGGTCTTCGTGTTTTGGCGTGGGTTGGATATTCCCCTCCGTTTACAATGATTTTTTTTTTATTTTGTCTAATTTCTATGTTGTTTTTAAATGTGGTTTTAACCGTTCGACCTGAGTTAGGTGTAATCACTAACTCTGAACTTTCATTTTAATATAAAATTCAGATGGAAAAAAGTAACATTAGGGGTTTGTAGGAGTACTTGTACGTATTAAAAACTTAACCTTTGTGGTTTAGGGTTTAAAAGATTAGGTCGTCGTAAAGTAGTTGTAAATTTACAACTACTTTACGACGATCTTGCATCCATAAAACATAGTACAACCTCATAGTCAGCGAAGATACCTCGTATGAAATGACACCTCGTACTAAAAAAATATTTATATGGGGCGACGAGTTTACGATGATTGAAATGTAATCGTCGTAAAATCGTTGTACATTAACGAAGAGGTTACGACGATTAAGATTTTTTATTTTTTTAAAAAAATTAAGACATATTTTGACATTACATTTTATTTTACATAAATATAAAACTAATTTATTACTCAGAATCATCATTAGACTCATAGTCTTCCTCGTTTTCGGACTCAAATTCATCAAATTCGTCTATATGTTCGTCTTCTTCCTCGCTCACCTCTTCAGCTCTCCTATTAATTAATGGATCAACGAGAGAATACATTCGTGCTTTATTCTGGAAAGGAATATCAACGGGTGTATCACTTTGGAGTGATGCTTCCTCTTCCAGGACTATATATCCTATTGGGGCAATTTTGATGACGGACAACAAATTTATCCCGTCGACTTAAGTCGGAGATAAGGGATGAAACTTACTTGCTCAGCTTGCGGTGCAAGTATAAAATGCTCAAATTTGTTGTATCTCCTACTCTTATTGACATCCACGAATCCAGACTTACTGATTCGAACACCTCTTCCGATCGTAGGATCGAACACTCGCACTTGAAGATCACACATTTCAACATTAGCAATCTAGGAAATGTTATTTTTATGATTTCTTGGATGAATTCGTACATTGGTGCTGTCGTGATCCTCGCAAGCGGACGTTGAAGCATTCGTCCTCGTACTCAATCTGAAATGATCACAAGTACTTCAATGTTTATAAATAATTATCTTTGTTTGGTAATTAAATGTTTATATATAAATTTTTTTTTCGTACTTGTCTTTGCAGCCACATCACAAAATGTTGAGCTTTACGTGAATAGACCTCCTCATCAGATGTCCCCTCAATTCTTTCTCGAACTTGTTCGACGAAGAGACTATATGAAAAAGAAACAAAAGTAAGCATGTTTTATAAATTAATTAACGAAAATATATATATATATTACCTTTCACATGGAGTTACAATTTCGCAGTTCAATAAAATGTACTTGTGGGCACAATGAATTTCTTCCTCGTTACTCCACCACACATCTTTTGTGCGACCAATTGGACAAAATACTTCAGGCACTCCGTCTACCGCGTATGTTGTTTGAATGACTCCATCATCATATCTTCTTTGTGCTCTTTTTCGTGTCCTCACAGTAGGTGCAAAGTAGTACGATGTAAAGTGTGATGTCTCAGCTGTAATACTACCTGCAACAATTGAACCCTCGACTTTAGCAAGATTATTCGCCTTTCCCTTTAGATGTTTCATAAATCTTTCATATGGGTACATCCATCGGATCTGGAACTGAACAGGTCCCCAAGTTCTGCTTCAAGTGGGAGATGTACTGATAGGTTTTCCATAACATCAAAAAGGAAGGGGGAATATCTTCTCCAAATTGCACAAAATGAGCGGGATGTTCTCATGTAGTTGCGTTATTACATTCTCGTTTAACGTTCTCGTGCAATGATCCCGAAAGGACAATCCAATATCTATACAAATTAAATAAACTCTATTAGATTATATTTAATTAATGAGAATTTGGACTATATTAGCTAATTAATTATAATTTAAACGTACCAGCAATTGCTTCGTGCACGTTTTTTGGAACAAGTTCCGCCAAGACAAATGGTAGCAGTCGTTGCATAAACACATGACAATAATGGCTTTTCATACCTGTGAATTTACTACCATCTACACACCAAGAAAGATTAGAAACAAAACCATCAGAAAACTTGACTTCAGAGACCACCCATTGGAATAACGACGCCTTCGCTGCACTAGATAACTTGAATATAGGTACATGCACTTTTCCGTCTTTATCAATGTGCAATTCGCTCCTCGCGCATATCTTAGCCAAGTCAAGACGTGATTTAAAATTGTCTTTTTTCTTCCCATGCACGTTCAATAGAGTATTCATAATGTTATCGAAAAAGTTCTTCTCATTGTGCATCACCTCGAGATTGTGTCGGAGTAGATGATCTTTCCAGTATGGGAGCTCCCAGAAGATACTTTTCTTATGTCAGTTGTGTTCCTCAAGATAATCATCAGGCAGATTAGGCGCTACATGCCAATTTCCTCCGCGAGGAACATTGTAATTCATAAAGTAATTATCCATATGCGCTTCAACTTGTTCGCTAGTTAAATACACCGGTGGAGGATCACGAACCACTTTTTTCTTCTTAAACATTCGTTTGTTTTTCCGATAGGGGTGGCGCAGACCAAGAAATTTACGATGACAATCGAACCAACTTGTTTTCCTCCCATTCTTTAGTTGAAAGACATCAGTACGATGCATGCGGTACGGACATGAAAACCGTTTGTGCGTGGTCCAACCTGACAACATTTTGAAGGCTGGAAAATCGCTAATCATCCATAGGAGCATTGCACGCATTGTAAAATTTCTTCTTCTCGAACAATCATATGTCTTTACTCCAGTGTGCCATAACTCCTTCAACTCTTCCACTAAAGGCTGTAGAAATACATCAGATGATCTTTTTGGATGCTTAGATCCAGGGACTAATATACTCAGAAATAAATATTCTCTTTGCATACACATCTCTGGTGGGAAGTTATATAGGGTGACGATGACGGGCCACAAATAATACTGCCTATCTGACATACTAAATGGACGAAATCCATCTGTATATAAACCAAGGTAGATGTTACCTTTTCGCCTTGCAAAATCAGGGTATACCGAGTTGAAGTGTTGCCACGCTTTTGCATCTGATGGGTGGGTCACCTCTCCAGGCTTCCGTTTATGTTATGCATGTCACCTCATTGAAGAAGTTGTCCTCTCAGAGTGGTACATCCTTTTCATCCTGTCTGTTATAGGCAGATACCACACTTCTGGTATGGTATCCTCTTTCGACCTACTCCTTCCGGCATGTATCTTGGTTTCTTGCAAAATCGACATTCCTCAAGATTGTGGTCCTCTTTCCAAAATATCATACAATTGTCTACACATACATCGATTGACTGATACGCCAGACCAAGACTTATAACCAACTTTTGTATCTCATAAAACGTTTCGGCAACTAAATTATCATACGATAAATATTCTTTTAACAATGCAACCCAATCATCCATGCATACATCAGATAAGTTAAAATCGGTTTTAATATTCATCATTCTAGCGGCTAATGACAATTTAGAGTGACCTTCCGTACAATTATCATATATTGGTTAATTTGCAGCATTTAACATGTCGTAGAATCTTTTAGCATCTAAATTTGGTTCTTCGACTAAATTTTCATCAGATGAAAATGCAGCATTGTTATCTTCTAGACGAAATGCATCACTAACCATGTCATTTATCCTATCTGATTCATTTCCATGATCATGATGAAAATTATAATCATACTCATTTTCTACATGTTCATGGTGATTATTTCTACTACTGCTAGCAACATTACCACAATATCCTTCCCCATGATGAAACCATATAAAATATTGTGGTGTAAACCCTCTCTTTAACAAATGCTTCCATACATTTTCAACCAAAATGAACAGTCTATTATCTCATTTTGAACAAGGACAACATATCTTACCGCTTTCAACAGTGACCGGTAGACTTGTGGCTTGATGCATGAAAATTTCTACGCCGTTGAGGAACTCTCGTGTCACCGATCCATCATCGCCTCGATGCATGTACATCCACTTTTGAATTTCGTAGATATCGGATCCATACATTTTTTCTTTTGTTTTTTTTTGTTTTAGAGAGAGAATAAAGATAGGTGGTGTGAATTGTGATGTGAATTGTGGTGAGGGTGGAAACGATTTTGTCTTACCAATGATTTTTAACTTGTCTTACCAACGATTTTTAACTACTAATTTACAACGATTTTAATTTACAAGCACTTTACAACGAATTTACAAATCTTTTACAACGAAAAATAACGTTGTATACAATTAGATACACTTATGAAAAACACGTTTTGACCTACCAAAAATTAATGCAAATCTTCAAAAATAAACTCTTTGAAAACGTTCCCACCGTTGGATCTTTATGAAATTTTACCACATGATAGCCACAGATGTTAGATTTCATTTGGAGGTGGTTTGTGATGATTTCAACAGTTAGGTCTAAAGTTATGCCAGTTTTACTGACGACGGGCCAATCTGCTGCGGAATACCGAGATGTTGTATCGATCCAAATCAGGTCGATATCAGGGAGAAAATAAAAGGAAAAAAAGTCCAAGCCCACTTAGGACGTTTTATGAAGACCCAAGACTCGTTTTTCTTTATATTAGATTTATTATTTAGGTTTTATGAGTTATCTTGGATCATATCTTTCATACATTGTTCTCGCTTTCTCTGGGAATTGGGCACCAGGATTCTTGTAACATTCGGTTCCAATAAACAGAGTTCTTCTTTCCCTTAATCTCTTTAATTATTTTTAAGAGTGTTGAGTCTTAATTTCCGTTCTTCGAGCTTCGATTTCGGTGAAAATCCGCCGCGAGTGCCCGTTAACGAATTCGTGGTTCTTCCTCTTGTGGGTCTTCTCGAAAACGGCGCTAACGGGTGGCTTGCGACCCAACTCCTTCTTCTAAAATGTAATTTAAAGTGTTAAAGTTAAAAAAATATAATTAATTTTAAAACAATTAGAAAAAAACTTACCATGCTAAACATATGTCCAACAAACAGGATATGGCCGGATGTATGAGTCATCTGCTTCGTCGTCCCGTCTGACAACTTAGTTTTCCTCGATGTGAAACACTTAGTCGCGCTGTTGGCGTTGTGGCATCAGTCCAATAGGCCTTCAAATCGTCCCAAACCGCGGTCGATAAGAAGATCAGCTTCACCGAGTCTCCGATGACCCTCCACTTGTCCTTCCAATCAGAGACGGTGTTGGCTAGGCGAAACTTGGCGTTTTTGTTGAACTCCGTCTTCACCGACTCGTTGATCGAGATATCCTAATGCCACTTTTGCTACAAAAATAGATAAATTATAATAAATAATTTATTAATTAGAAATTTAATCTAAATAAATAAGTGAGAAAATGATATTACCGCGAAGCATATGTGATATGAGCGTGGGACCAGCATCGGATACTGATGCCGATCAACATCGACCACTCGGCATCGACCGACATCGACCACTCGATACCGACCAACATCGACCACTCGGCATCGACCAACATCGACCACTCGACATCGATGCCGATCAACAAGGTGCACGTGCACCAATCACCAAAGGACGGGAAGGCATTATCACAATGTCACGAGCTAAGGAATTAGCTAAGGATGCGCATACGATGATGCTAAAGGAGGAACCAAGAAGGGAAGCAGCCGAGAGCTTCTACAACATTCATCACCACGTCTAAGTACGAAGACCAAGCTATGAGAGTTAAGCGGCTAAGTGTCTCGCTTGGTACTCTTTCCCACTGGGTTTTAACGAGGCCAAGAAGAACACTACGTCGGCCACTTAGCAATCATAGCTTGAAGAGTGTAAGAGACGAGGCACTTTAAACTACTCGTTGTTTTATCATATTTTTAAACGCCGTGTTGTTTTGGCGGATTTCCTTTTTGCCGGACACTTTCCTTTTCTCTTGTGCGCAACCCTAGAAAGGAGGACGCGTTTTGTGCCGACTCTATAAAAGGTTGCGCCGCACCATTGTAACACTTAGCAAACTTTTTATACACAAACTTCTTACAAAGGTTTCGCTCTCGATCTAGTATTGTTCTAGGTCCGATCTCCTCCTAAGCTGTTCGCTACCTAGGAGATCTTCACGAACTTAGCTCGTTACCCATCACTTGCTAAGTAATCACCCTCCGTATACACGCTTCCACCAACCACCAACCCCTTGTCCCGTGTGCAATACCGCTACTCCACCGATCCATCACACCATACCGTCTTACTCGTTGCTCGGCCACGGTCGGAGCGTATCCTCGAGGAGGGAGAGCGTATCATCGGTATCGAGCCTCCTCTGAACCAAAAGGCTGAGTTATCTCTAAACTCTCTAACATTAAATCTTGTTCTGTCTAGATCTAGTAGCGTTTGTTAGGATTGATAGATTCATCGGATGTTTGTGTTGTTATTTGCGGTGTGAATTTGTTTGAGTTGAAACTGCTTGAATATTGTTTGAAAACTTGTTCGATTTGGTTGAAACTTGATAGGATCGCATCTAGAGCCTCACCTTTACTCCCGCTTGCTTAAGATCTCGTGGTTAGTTTGAAAGTTCGTCGCTGTTTTGCTTGAACAAGCTTTGTCTAAGCGGCGGCAAGCTAGACAAGGCGAAAACCCTTTTCAAATTTCCTTTTGTTTTGAATTGCCGATTTCCTTTTCTTCAAAACTCGCGTTTCAATAACTTGTCCGATTTCCTTTTACTTTCAAACCGCGTCCTTGATTTCCTGTCCTTGTTGATCACGCGTTTATCCTTGTGTGTGTGGCGTGTAGTTCTATTGGTTTAACTATTCCGTGAACTACTTACTGCGAACTATTTGTTTGTGTAACAGGTACCATGGCCCTATCACCGGAGGCGCTCGATGACCTCAAGAAGCTTATAGCAACCCAAGTAGCCGAGGCCATGACCCAACTACTTCCCCAACAAATTTCTCAACAGCTCGCCTTGGAACGTGAGAAACAAGCTAGGGAGGCTCCAAGGGTAACCTCGGACTCCGAAGGTGGGTCGACGCCGACTCCGTCCGAGGCCATGAGGGTCATAAAAGGTAAAGGTGTAGCCGGTACCTCCAAATTCCAAGCCATCCGCAACCTACGTCCCGTCAACGACAATGGACCGCCCAAGGAACCGGGACGCCCAACGCGTAATGGACCTACCGAACCTGAGCTAAGGGCTCCACGGCAAAGAGCACCAACCGGTCGCGATCGCCGAACGGAGACCATAGCCGGCCAACGAATCTACATCGACTCCGATGACGAGTACTACAACTCCAACGCCTCCGACCGAAGTAGGAGGAGCTATAGACGAGACATGCGCGATAGAGATCCCGAGAGGCAGCAATTGAAGCACATCAAGGCCAAGTTTCCTCCGTTCCAAGGGAAGAATGACCCGGAAGCTTACTTGGATTGGGAGAGGAAGATGGAGTCGAGCTTTCTTTGTCATGACACCTACGCCGCCAACAAGGTGAAGATTGCCATCTCGGAATTCAGTGATTATGCTCTATTATGGTGGGATCAGCTCAGCACCACCAGGAATCGTCACAATGAGCTACCCATCACCACTTGGCCGCAACTTACTACCCACATGCGAAAAAGGTTTGTACCCAACCACTATCACCGAGAGGTCCTCAACAAACTCCGAAAGCCGACCCAAGGCTCCGGCACGGTGAGAGACTACTTCCAAGAGATGGAGACTCTCCTTATCCGAGCCGGTCTAGAAGAGGACGAAGAGGTTACCATGGCCAGGTTTGTTGGTGGACTTAGCGGGACATTCGGGATAAGGTGGAACTACAAACATATGTAGACCTTGAAGAGCTGGTCCATAAGGCGAGCTGGTCGAGACTCGGCACAAGCGGAGATATGCCAAACCTAGCTACCCCTCGGCCAACCCAAGCCAAGAGACTACTCTACTACCCGGCCACCTTACACCAAGGATGTCAAGCCCCCTTCCACGGTCAAGGAGGAAACTAAAGCTGATCCTAAGGCCAGAAGCGGTACCTCCTTAAGTAACGTCAGGTGCTTTAGATGCCAAGGGATGGGTCACTACTCCCGAGACTGCCCCAACAAGAAAGTATTCCTTACGTTAGACAACGGAGAGATAGTTCCCCGGGACTCGAATCCGAGCAAGAGGAAGAAGGGGAGGAAGAAGAGACAGCTGCTATTGGCGAGATGCTTGGTTGCTAGGAGGACCTTGAGTGTTCGAACCAGCCGGCTGAATTGGTACAAAGGGATCACCTCTTTCACACACGATGCCTCATCAAGGGGAAAGTATGTAGCTTGATCATCGACGGTGGTAGTTGTACCAATGCCGCCAGTGAGCTCATGGTTAAGAAGCTTAGTCTAGAGACCCTTCCCCACCCCAGGCCGTATAAACTCCAATGGCTGAATGAGAGCGGCGCGTTAACCGTGACGCATCGGGTCAAGGTCTCTTTCTCCATAGGAAAGTATGATGACGAAGTGCTATGTGATGTCATACCCATGGGATCCAGCCATGTGTTACTTGGAAGGCCTTGGCAATCCGACCGCCGTGTGCTACATGATGGGTACACCAACAAGCATTCGTTTGAATTCAAAGGCCGGAAGATCACATTAGCGCCTCTCACACCAAGCGAAGTATACCAAGATCAACTCTACCTCAAGCTCAAGGAGGACACGGAGAAAGAACCGGTCATAAACAGCAACCTCCACATCAACCATAGTGAAGTGTCTAGACTCCTAAATTCTGATTATCCCATGTTAATGCTTGTTTATAAAGAAACTCTTGTTAGCACTAACCCCACACAGGAGTTGCCTAGTGGAATGTCTAAGCTTTTGCGGGATTACGGTGACGTCTTTCCCAAGGAGATTCCACCAGGCCTACCTCCCATCCGCGGCATAGAGCACCAGATTGACCTAGTCCCCGGCTCGGCCCTTCCCAATCGGCCCGCCTACGAACCAACCCGGTGGAGACCAAGGAACTTCGAGAGACAAGTTGAAGAGCGATGAGCAAAGGGCACATCCGAGAGAGCATGAGTCCCCGTGCCGTCCCGGTGCTGCTGGTGCCAAAGAAGGATGGATCTTGGCGCATGTGTGTTGATTGCCGAGCCATCAACAACATCACGGTGAAGTATCGACACCCTATCCCTAGATTAGATGATATGTTAGATGAATTGTGTGGCTCTAACGTGTTCTCTAAGATTGATCTTAAGAGTGGTTACCATCGATTAGGATGAAAGAGGGTGACGAGTGGAAAACAGACCTTCAAGACCAAACAAGGGTTGTATGAGTGGCTTGTGATGCCGTTTGGCCTTACCAATGCGCCTAGTACTTTTATGCGACTAATGAATCATGTCTTGAGATCTTTTATAGGTGTATTCGTGGTGGTATACTTTGATGACATCCTGATCTTTAGCAAGAGCCTAGCCGAGCATCTTGACCACATACAAGCTGTCCTTGACGTGCTAAGAAGGGAGAATCTCTTTGCTAACCTAGACAAGTGTACTTTTTGCACTAACCAGATTGTGTTCTTAGGTTTTGTTGTGAGTACGAAGGAGTCAAGGTGGATGAGGAGAAGATCAAGGCGATCAAAGAATGGCCCGGACCAACCACCGTAGGAGAAGTCGGGAGCTTCCATGGACTAGCCGGCTTCTATCGGCGGTTTGTCAAAGACTTCAGCACACTTGCGACACCACTCACCGAGATCATCAAGAAGGATGTAGGCTTCAAGTGGGGAGACGCCCAAGACCAGGCTTTCCAAAGCCTTAAAGAGAAGCTTATCAACGCCCCTTTACTCATGCTTCCTGATTTTCTCAAAACGTTTGAAGTTGAATGCGATGCTTCTGGTGTAGGTATTGGAGCGGTTCTCATGCAGGACAGGAAACCAATAGCCTATTTCAGTGAGAAGCTGGGAGGAGCCACGCTGAATTACCCTACCTATGACAAGGAGTTGTACGCACTGGTGAGGGCACTACAGACTTGGCAACACTACCTCTGGCCCAAGGAGTTTGTAATCCACACCGACCATGAGTCCCTCAAACACCTCAAAGGCCAACGAAACTCAACAAGAGGCACGGCCGGCTGGATTGAGTTCATTGAGACTTTTCCCTACGTAATCAAATATAAGAAAGGTAAGGACAATGTCGTAGCCGACGCATTGTCCAGGAGGTACACCCTAATCTCGAGTTACATTCTAGACTTATTGGCTTTGAAACGCTAAAGGACTTGTATGAATCGGATTCGAGTTTGGTGAGAAATACTTAAAATGTGCTAAGTTTGCGTATGAGAACTTCTTTAGACGGGATGGATACCTATTTTGCCATAACAAGCTATGCATACCTAGCGGATCGATCCGAGAACTCGTTAGTAAGAGAAGCCCATGGAGGAGGATTGGCCGGCCACTTTGGGGTAGCCAAGACCTTAGCCACCTCCAAGCCAACTTCTATTGGGCCCAAATGCGAAGAGACGTGGAAAGGATTTGTGCTAGATGCCTTACATGTAAAATGGCTAAGAGTAAGGTACAACCGCACGGTTTGTACACCCCTTTGCCTATTCCGTCTCATCCTTGGACGCATATTTCAATGGATTTTGTTGTTGGCTTACCTCGAACCGAAATGGTAGAGATTCTATCTTTGTTGTGGTAGACGAGGTTCAGCAAAATGGCCCATTTCATCGCTTGCCACAAGACGGATGACGCCGTGAGTGTAGCTAACTTATTTTTCAGGGAAGTGGTAAGGCTACATGGGATGCCCCAAGTCATTGTTTCCGATCGTGACATCAAGTTCCTGAGCCATTTTTGGCGAACCCTGTGGGCGAAGCTAGGAACCAAGTTGTCCTTTTCTACTACTTGTCATCCCCAAACGGACGGTCAAACTGAGGTGGTAAACCGATCGTTGTCCACACTTTTGAGAACACTAGTGAAGAGCAACCTCAAGTCATGGGAAGAGTGTCTACCCCATGTTGAGTTCGCTTATAACCATGCTAAGCACTCTTCTACTCTTTACTCCCCTTTTGAACTAGTATACGGTTTTAATCCCATGTCCCCGTTAGATCTAATCGCATTGCCTTTGAGTGAAATGTCTAGTGTTGATGGTAAGAAAAAGGCTGAACAGGTTAGGAAAATGCACGAGAAGGCCAAGGAGAACATCGAGAAGAGAACCAAGCAATACGCCAAGCATGCCAACAAGGGCCGGAGAAAAAAGGTGTTTCAAGAAGGCGACTTGGTGTGGATCCATCTGAGGAAAGAACGGTTCCCAGCCGAGAGGAAGTCCAAACTCATGCCCCGAGTTGACGGACCTTTCAAGGTGGCCCGGCGGATCAACGACAACGCTTACAAGATCGACCTCCAAGGTAAGTACAATATATCGGATTCCTTCAATGTTTCTGACTTGTCTCCCTTTATTTATGATGCAGATTTGAGGACAAATCCTTTTCAAGAAGGAGGGGATGATATGAGCGTGGGACCAGCATCGGATACTGATGCCGATCAACATCGACCACTCGGCATCGACCGACATCGACCACTCGATACCGACCAACATCGACCACTCGGCATCGACCAACATCGACCACTCGACATCGATGCCGATCAACAAGGTGCACGTGCACCAATCACCAAAGGACGGGAAGGCATTATCACAATGTCACGAGCTAAGGAATTAGCTAAGGATGCGCATACGATGATGCTAAAGGAGGAACCAAGAAGGGAAGCAGCCGAGAGCTTCTACAACATTCATCACCACGTCTAAGTACGAAGACCAAGCTATGAGAGTTAAGCGGCTAAGTGTCTCGCTTGGTACTCTTTCCCACTGGGTTTTAACGAGGCCAAGAAGAACACTACGTCGGCCACTTAGCAATCATAGCTTGAAGAGTGTAAGAGACGAGGCACTTTAAACTACTCGTTGTTTTATCATATTTTTAAACGCCGTGTTGTTTTGGCGGATTTCCTTTTTGCCGGACACTTTCCTTTTCTCTTGTGCGCAACCCTAGAAAGGAGGACGCGTTTTGTGCCGACTCTATAAAAGGTTGCGCCGCACCATTGTAACACTTAGCAAACTTTTTATACACAAACTTCTTACAAAGGTTTCGCTCTCGATCTAGTATTGTTCTAGGTCCGATCTCCTCCTAAGCTGTTCGCTACCTAGGAGATCTTCACGAACTTAGCTCGTTACCCATCACTTGCTAAGTAATCACCCTCCGTATACACGCTTCCACCAACCACCAACCCCTTGTCCCGTGTGCAATACCGCTACTCCACCGATCCATCACACCATACCGTCTTACTCGTTGCTCAGCCACGGTCAGAGCGTATCCTCGAGGAGGGAGAGCGTATCAATATGAACCAAGTCTTCTTGATGTGCTCCGGAGTGTTCGTCCACTTGGGATGAGCCTCCGTGAAATATCCCTTGATAATGTCGGCGATCGAACGTGCGACCATGTTGTCAAACTTGAACCTGAAAGAAAAAAAAAAATAATTAATATAAAGTTAATTAATAAAATAATCATATAATTCAAAATATTATAATTTTTAGAGAATTTACGTACCAATAGGTGTTTGCAGTCTTGTGGGGATCTAAACGCCGAAGACTGTCATGTCCGGGTTGAGCTAAAATATCCTCAACCCGTAGAGTAGCGTACGAGACATGAGCCAGTACATCTAGCTCCGTCTGGCTGATCATGTGGAGGTGGAGGCGGAGGCGCCGTAATCTGGACATGTGGAGGCGTCGGCGTCGGAGTCGGCTGCGACATCCCCAATGCCGGTGGAGAAGAGGACGTCGTCGCGGAACTGGATGTTGATCGGGATGCAGCGACCCTTTCGGCCATCAACTGCATATATATATCCTGGAGCTAGCGTGTTAGTCTTCCTAGGAGCTATGTGTATATACTGAAAAGATTTAAAACTAAATTAGTAAACTAATTTGAAATTTAAATCTAATAAATTACTAAACAAATTTTAAACTAAATTACTAAACAAATTTGAAATTTTAAACTAAATTACTAAACAAATTTGAAATTTAAAACTAAATTACTAAACAAATTTTAAAAACATTTTGATCAAAATCTTCATGAACACCAATTCTAATTCTAACAACCATTACAAACATTTACCAAACAAATCCTAATTAAAACTAATTCCAATCACAAAACTATTTTCAATCCTAAAACTAATTAACAATACTAAATCTCTAAATATAATTGAAAAAAATTAAAACATTTTACCTTATATTTTGTAGAGAGAGTGGAGAGAGAACAGAGATTGTAGAGAGAGAGTGAGATTTGAAGACTACACTAAGGAAAGAAGCGAAACTTAAGAGAGAGGAGTCGCCAACGCCGCAAGAAATGCGAGCCGAGGAAGAGGGAATGGGAAGAAAAACCAAGGAGAGCGGCTAGGGTTTTTTTATTGTTGAAAGGTAGACAATTTTTTTATTAAATGAAAAAGTATAATTACATGGTCTGTCAAATTGTTTTTTAGTTAGGAAAAATGCTAGTTCAGATGAATTCATTAAAGGGTATAAGAATCATTTTAGCAGGTGAAAGTATGCCACAAGTTATAAGTACCTTATAAGGTAATTATTGTGTCTAAAAGTACCTTTGAAGGTAAATATCTCAATATATTTCATGTGTTGTATGTTAATTGGCTTTTACGAAATAATTAGGTGGTTTGATCCGCGCGCATGGCCCGGACATAAATAAATTTCGAAAAAATTACAAGAAAAATAATTATCATTGACATTTTTAAATGAATTCAAATGGTACATTAATGATAATTCAAACTATACGTTAAGATCATGATGAGGTAAAACCAAAATAAAAATGTTATAAATTATCCATAAAAAATGAAAACATGAAAAATAACAAACTTCAAAATGTGGCTTTGTGTTTTATGGTAGACTTATATGATGTAAAATACAAAATTTGTTTTATTTTTATAGTTTTTGGCTTTTGAGAAACAATTATAATAGTGATAGGAGATTTTACATAAAATTAATCTATTAAATTGAAAAATTGTTACAAATATAAGTTTGTATGCTATCAAAGCATACGTTTGTTACATATTGCCTTCTACAAAATAATAAATTTGGTACTTAAAGAGTAGTGAAAGGTATATGTTCACAAACTAATTTGGTTAACAAAAAAGTATATTCAACAAAAATAGTTTTATAATAATTAAAGAAAAACTCATTAATGAAGATGTTAATAATCTATAATATAAAAGAAGAAGAACTCTCTCCATATGAGTGACACATCATCAACAATATTAAATACAAAAATAAAATCAAAAATTTGATAAAATTCATTTATTAATAAAAAAACCATTAAATACATAAAACTATTTAATAATAAAATGAAACATTACATTATATATATGCAATAAAAAACATATACAAAATTCAAACTTACATATATATAGATAAATAAAGTTTAAACATTATAAATGTAAAATTCAAATACTCCATGACTACACATATAAATACGTAAATTGTTATCAATAATCTTCTTAAACCAAATATTAATAATCATTTAAAATATCAACCGAAAACATAACCGTCATACAAAATAAACAAAAACACATGTTCTAATAACATTAAAGAAAAGAAAACAAATTATGGTGCAATTTGGAAAACGGGTTAAAATCTCCACGTACAACATAAATAAATGTATTGTGGACAAAAATAAATGATTAATAGTAAAAAAAAATAATATACACAACAATCTTTACTTCTATGTATATTTAATATCCTAATAGTTTTTTATTAAACTAAAATATTCATTCAAAATTACGTATAAACAATTTTATGTTCATTAATTTGGTAAAATAAAATGGATTGTTTATATCTAATATTAAAACAAATACCTATTACAATAATAAAATATTTTACAAGATAAACCACAAACAGTCATAAACAAAATATAAATGTTTTTTGAAATTACTATAAAATATTGAAAAATATTTCGCGCAACGCGCGGGTTTTATCCTAGTTCTTAGTAAAACGAAAAAGTATATAACAAAATCAGAATTGTTTTCTTTTTGTCAACATGTCCTAGTTATAATAGCTTTGGATTACGAAAAATATAAAATTGTATGATGTCTTATAAAAAGTTTTAGATTGACATATTTATAACAATAAATCAATATTTATCTAACATTTTAAACGAAGTTAAGTTTATAATATTTACATAAATATTAGAAAACTAAGGATCAACTTGAATCATAACGAATGTAAACAAAATAAGATGAGGTTGCATGTAGTATCATGTATAATAATAATAAATATTATATAAATTAAAATTCCCAAAATATTGACATCGTATATATTTTTAGGAAAATATTATGATATTTTGAAATATTAAATTAATAAATAATATATAATGATATAAACCATTGAAACATAAAAATAAAAACTGAGAATAAGTATAATTCAAGATATAAATTTACTAAATGAGTGTTTTTCTTTTAATTTGCTATAAGGTGATCTTGACTTTTTAAATTACAATTTTACCATTAACTTTAAAATTGTCAAATTTCTTAAATGTTCATATGTGAATGATTTCGAGTGAATAATAACTGTGAATGATAATTGATATATCTGAATGATAAATAATATATGTGAATGAATGATTTATGACAATGATGAGTTGTTAATGATCTCAATGAATGATCTATGTGAATAATTTTTCGTGAATTATTTTGTGTGAATAAGGTTAAATTTGTTATTTTAAGTACAATCAAATTAAATTACCTATAATTTACTTATTACATTAAAAACAGTTAATTGGCAAATTATGTTTTAAAATGTATATAATACGCTAATTAACTAAAAAATAAAAGGGATAATCATAAACAAAAATATTAAATTAATAAAAAATCAAAAAAGTTCCTTAATTTTAGGAAATATAACCAAAATTTCGAAATATCAAATTAATAATAATATATAATGATATAAACCATTAAAAATAAAAAGTGATAATCATAAACGAATAACAAAATAATAAATTAATAAAAATATATATACATTCCTTAATTTTCGAATATATAATTGAAATTTCCAAATATTAAATTAAAAATTTGTAGGAAATATAATTGAAATTTCAAAATATTAAATTAATAAATAATATGTGATGTTATAAACTATTAAAAATAAAAAAGATAATCGTGAATGATTTTGTGTGTATAAGGTTAAATTTGTTACATTAAGTATGAAAATCAAATTAAATTACCAAAAATTAATTATTACATCAAAAACAGTTAATTGACAAAATATGTTTAAAAAATATATATATATAATATGCTAATTAACTCAAAAATAAAAGGAATAATCATAAAAAAATATTAAATTAATAAAAAATCAAAAAAGTTCCTCAATGAATAATATGTGATGTTATAAACTATTAAAAAATAAAAGAGATAATCATAAACTTAAAAAAATTATTATATTAATAAAAAATTAAAAAAATCTTCAATTTCCTACAAACTTTCTCCACGTGACACATAGACAAAACTCCTTGTCATTTATTATATAAGATAGTATATTACAAACTCCATACGAAAGGCTCAAATGCCTTTAATGTTACATTTTTCTTCTATCTTTAAAACTTAAAAAATTATTTGATATCGTATAAATTACTCGTACGGGCCTATAATCTATAAATTTTAAATTTAGTAAGGTACCTAATATACAAATTATTGTTTATAATTTTACGTATATATATATATATTATTTTTGAAGAACTATTTTGAATTTTTCCAAAAAACTCACTTAATTATACACTATGTCATTTGTTTTAAACATGAATTTTTTTTCATTAAGGGTAAAACCAGAATTTATGTTTACTAAACAAAATCTATAAGGATAATCTTATTCTTAACTTTGATAATAATTTCAAAACAAGTTTTATATTAAACATACATACAAACATATATGATATATCACTAATATTATTATATTCTTAAAATTTATTTAAAATTTGAATTAATAATTAACAAGAAATCAATAAAAACAGTTTTACAAATTTATGTTCGATTCAGATTTGGTTCCGGGTTTTCGGGTAGTAAATTTCTCTACCCGTTCAAGTTATTTATTTTATGGATCAATTTCGGTTCGAATATTTTAGTTTGATTTCGTTGCGTTAATTTAGATCCAAGTATTTTGTCCACCTTATAATATAATAAATAACAATTTCCATAGTGTAATATAGTTTGGAATAAATCAACTTATAAATTATGTTAAGAAAAAATTTATACTACAAAATATTATATAGTAACAATAAATTTTACTTCAATAACTTTTAATATTTAAATAATTTTGGGTCATTCGGTTCTATTTCAAAAAAATGTTTCATTTCAGATTTTGGTTCCGGATTTTCGGTTAGTAAATGTTTCTTTCCGTTCGAGATATTTATTTTTTGGATTGGTTTCAATTTGGATATTTTAGTCAAGTTTCGGTTTAATATTTTAGATCCGGGTAATTTGGATAATATATAGTAAGAAAAAAATATAACAACTTTTAGTATTAAATGATTAAATTATTATTTTTGTAAAATAATAAAAACTATAATAAAATAAAAACTTATAAATATTTTTATATATTCTTTAAAAACAAAAGATGTAACACTAATTTCTAAATTAAATTTATAGACATATAAAACGATTTCAAAATATATAGATCTGTGGTACACCATAGATTAAATTCTAGTTTTCTATTATTAGAGTTACCATCTTTTTATTTGACAAAATATAACGTAACGTTATTTAAGGAAAACATGTTTTTAGTAATGTAATCTACCTAAATTTGTTGAATATAATATTTTCTTTTTAAAATATCCGATTCATTAAACAATGGGAGAATTACAAAACTACACCATTTTAATTATATTTCACAAAACTACACCATTTCAAAAATACTTTAGAAAACTACACCTAAACACTCAAAATTAAATCCAAATAAACCTTACCCACACAATTCTACTTCCTTAATATTATACCCTAAACACTAATTAATGAACCCAAATGAAATAATTTTAATATTGGTAATTTTTAAAAGAGTAAATCAAGATTTTAAAATTTTGAAAGGGTGTAAATATGTGAAAATATTGAATTAGGTGTAGTTTTGTGAATGGAGGGTTGAAAAGGTGTAGTTTTGTGAATTTCTCTTAAACAATTTCCCTTTTCAAAATTTGTTAATTCATAGAAATATTTTTTTATTCAAAAGAGATCGAAACTGTAGATTTTAACAAAATTAGGAGGGTTTCCACATTATATAAACCATGTTTGATCTAAAGCCGAATATTTTTATTGCCAAACAAAACATAAGAAATAGAGAGCAGAGATTTAACATAAAAAACAATGTCTAGCACTATACATTTCTTGACCGATTTAAGACGTACAAGTGGTAATGACTTGATTGATGTTTTCATTTTAAAACTTTGGATTGAGATAATCCTAGAAGAGGGACCGAGGATCTGCAAGATCTTCATTGACCGTGTGTTATTTTTGACATAAACAAATTTGTTTTATTTTTGCAAAAGCTATAGTTCTTTGGGTTTAACAATAATTCGTTGGAGGCAACTTCTCTGCGGGTCGTTTTCCATTAGAGTCAATCTATTTAGGATACCTTTTTTTAATAATATTGGGGTGGAAAAGACGAAATTTTTTCATTGACTTGAATTATTTACAAGTCAAACCCGGGTAAAACTGACCCGACCCGTATTATCCGACTGAAAATCACCTCAACCAAATTATTGTTTAAAATTGAACCAAACCGAACCAATATACCTTGGTGTAACTCGATAATGAGGTTTTAACTCGACATAAATCGATAACCTCCTCTCATTTTTTTCTTCTCTTCGCCACCTCTCCCACTCAAAAACGAAGAACCCCAATTTTTCAAAATCAAACTTTTGCAAAATCAAAATCGGTGAAATATGGTAAAGACGAGGTTTGGTAAGAGGAAGGAGAAGGATGAAGAAGATAAACTAATAACTCATTACAATAGGGGTTTGGAAAAGATAAAATCCAAATCGACGATGTCTAAGAAAGTTTGTAAGTCGAGTCTCTTCTCCTTCATCGACGGCGACGACGGCGGCGACCACGACGAAGAAGACCACTGCTTCCGGCGATGTAACAGTCCGAGAAGAGAGTGTAGTTGTTGAGAAATCGGTTGAGCCGCCGCCGAATGCATGTGGTTTAGATGATGACTCGGAGAAAACAATGTCCGATGTACAGAAAGACGAAAGTGAAAAAGGAGATGACGATGAAGAAGACAGTGAAAAACGAGAAGAAAAGAAGAACAAGACGAAGAAGAAGACAGTGAAAAAAGAAGGAGAAAAAATGATGGTGAGAATGATGCAGAGGAAGAAGTAGAAGAAAATGAATCAAAAGACGAGGAAGAAGTAGAAGTTAGACAAGTGATTGCTAACAAGAAGGTACATAATTCATCAGGATCAGACGATGAAGAAGTAAGAAATTAACAATTTGGAATATTATGAAATGGTTGAAATTTTTTATTATCGTCTGCAGGAAGTTGAGCCAATAAAACCTTTCGAAATGTTTTTTCCTCCATTTAAATACAAGAAACAAATTAAGCTAGGGACAAGATGTTTTATAGGAGACACAATTACGACGCTAACAGAAGGTCTGACCCAGAAACTGTCTAACGCATAGAGGAAGTGGTTTGAAGAGGAAGTGGTTTGAAGAGCATCCTCAGTTAAAACACATTTTCCACATGAAAAGGGAGAAGAACCACAAAGTTCAGGAAATGTGGATGTTGTTGTTGAAGACAACAAAAACCAATAAGCAGAGAAAAGCGTGGTTTATTGTCAATGGTGTTCCCATCCGTTATGGACCGAGGGAACACACATTGTTATGAAGTCTTAATTGTTGCAACTATCTGCTGAACTACAAGAAATGTGGTGGTACAAAGTTTGTGGACCGTCATTTAAGAAAGGAGAACTTAGAAGGTTGGAGGATGTGAAAGAGAAGTTGGTTAACATGGGACCTCATAAAGACAAATTGAAGATGGTTGTTATGTTCTTCTTAGGAAGTGTTGTTTGCGCGCAAACGAAGGTTGGAAGAGGCGTGAAGAATATTTTGGAATTTTTCCAGAGAGTAGTGGATGATCTTGACTTCTGCAAGACCTTTCCATGGGGAGATACTCATATGAGTACATGTTGAAGAAGATCTCTCACACAATGAAGCATTTCGGAGGTATGGTCCCGGCGAAAGAGAATACCTTATGGCCTCTACCTTGTTTTTGCGTCCCTTTAGAGGTAAGTTATAAAAGTAATGACATTGTTGAATAGTGATGTTATTTCATAATGTTGGAGCTGATGTATTTTGGTGTTTTGTAGATTCTTCCATTTGAGGCAGTCCTTAAACTGAGAAATATGATACTTAGAGTTTTAATCCTAAAATAAACTACTGCAAGTGCACATCAATTTGTGTAGTTTTTAGGGATCGAATCCACGTATTCATGATTAAACAATTCAATATGTTTTAATAATTATGAATAGCAAAATACTGAGAATAAAGATTAGAAACACTTTGCGAAAGATTATGAATCTCTTCTCTGTAAGTTGTAAACTTTGAAAAACTTATATTATGAAACCACACCTCTAAAAGAGGTTAAAAACAGGTTTTTATAGGTTTTGGGCGATTCCCTTACAAAATAGGAAATATCTTAGCAAAAGCTAAAATAAAAGGAAATTAAATCTTCTGATGAAAAGAAGGGATCAATTGATCAACTTGAAGATCGATCCGTCCTTCGCCTTTTCGTCGATCTGATTTTTCTCCGTTTGTTTTCCTGAAGGACGATCGATCGATCGACTGATGAAGATCGATCAATCTTTGGTCCTTGGTCGATCAAGAAAAACTCTGTACGTTTGCGCAAATAATCGATCGATCTCTATGGATGATCGATCGATCGATTTCCTTTCTTCTGCATTCTCCGTTCTTTTGCCTTGAAAACTCTACAAGTCTATCCTCACTGCCTCGGGACGCCACTATGCCTTTTATTACCTGTAAAAGACACATAAAAAGACTCTATTTTGTGGTTAAATCCTATGTTTAAAATGTTAAAAACGCCACACATCAACTCCCCCAAACTTAGCCTTTTGTTTGTCCTCGAACAAAAAAATACACTAAGTAAGAAGAAGAGGTTTTGAAAAACTCTAAATACTTGCATCGTCACTTAATCATGTCCTTTCCAAAGTAACCCACAAACCACATACGACAAACACCAGCTTTGAACCTTAAGATCATACAACCACCACGAAATCACCCTCATAGTACTTTAAATAACTAATCCTCGAAAATCTACGGTTTTACCTCAATTGACTTCTTACTCTCTTAAAACAAATAAAGTGCGGTCTCACTAAGGGAAAATCGATCACTTGACATAAGTCTTACCTTTCAGGTTTCCTAAGTACTAAGAACATCCTCTTTTGGTTTCTTTCCTCTCTCTTTTCTCGCTTCCTTAAGGTCGAATGTCTCCCTAACTTTCTTTAGGGTGACATTTGTATTTTTTTTAATTCGACCTTGGTTTTACCCTTTGTTTTTTTTTAGAAGGGCGGTCGCTTCATGGTTTTAGTTTCAACGAATTTCGAAAGAATACGAGTTTACGTCCTACTTTCGAAATCGCATATTTTCAACCAATATTCACGACTTTTTTCAAATAATGTAACATTTCTTTTTAGAAGGGAAGAGAAAGGGGAACCATACTACACATAGATGTCTTATAGGACCTAAAAGCAAAACCCAAAGTGAGAAAATTAGTCAAGATTAACAATTCTATTATGGTGAAGTCAAAATCAGTTAACCGAAAGATAATGCGAGTAAAAGAAACTTTCATGTGGAACTGGTGACATATCGTGGGGTTTCTGAAATCTCGCGGTCCTTATCTCTGTTGTCAAATGCTCTTTAAAGTTAGTTGGTTAGTCAAGAACAAGATCATAATGCATCATACTTAGTTTTGAAAACAATTTTGACTCGAAAAACGACTCGACTGTGATTAAAAAAAATCTAGAAAAAGAAAAATAAAAACAAAGACGAACAAACGAAATTAGAAACGAATGAACACCCTCCCCCAAATTTACTTCACACCGTCCCGATGTGTATGTCATGTCTAAAGAAGAGTGATAAAGCTGAAAAGTCAAAACAAAAGCAAATGGAATAAGTAGATGATAAAATATAGAAAAGAAACGTATACACATGTACCAATGGGTTGCCTCCCATTAGCTTGAAGGCTCATGGACTAGTCCGGTGAAGCAGAAGGACCTGCTTCAAAGTAATCCCCATCGTCAGACATCTTAAGCGCAAAAACCTTGTTCATCATGATCATTATAGCATCCTCGCCTTTCTCCTTTAACTCTTGAGAGAGGATCACTCTAACTTTCGAAAATGGCCTTGAGGTTCCTCTACTCTTAACCCTGTACTCAATCGAATCTCCATTGCATCTTTGAGGTACCAAAAGCATTCGAGAATCCTTTTTGACACTTTTTTCCACCGGTTTCTCCTTTGCATTCTTCTTCGAACTTGGAATCTTCGTTGACTTGACAAGGCATCCATCAATGACTTCCTTAACTTTGAACACATCAACTTGTTCTTCCTTAGAAACACTCATTAACTCCTCTCCTTTAATCGTCGTGATGCGATATGCATATTGTGGAGGCAATGCTTTGAAGAATACTATTTTCTTGACTTTCTTAAAAGAGATGCGTTGATTCTGAAGGTTGACAACTACATCCACTGTAGCAAGGAAACATCTCCCGATGACAAGTTGTTCTTTTGAGTCTTTGTTTACATCCACAATCTGAAAGTCAACCGGGACAAGGTAATCTCCGATTTCCAACAACAAATCATGAATCATGTCTTGTGAAGGAATGATAGAGTCGTCTGCAAGTCTGAGAGTCATCCTAGATGGTGTGCTATCCGTGATGTCCAATTTCTCTGCGACTTTCTTTGACATAAAATTCACATTAGCTCCCGTATCGCATAAGGAATTCTTGAAGTCAACCCCGTTGATTTTGCAAGTACAAAAAAATTCACCAGGATCATTAATCTTGTCAAGTTTTCGTATTGAGTGTCTTTGGAAATTGTATCTCATCTCATCTTCATCTTCCTCCAATGGTTCGACAGTTGTTGGTAGATCATCGGAGACTCGTGGGTGTTCTCTCAGGTTAGATGACGATACAACATTGCATGATGCTTTTGGATTGGACTCCGATTTTCCAAGGAGTTGTCCACATTGTCTTGTTACACTTTCAGCGATTTGTGCAACTTGAGTATCTAGCTTCTTAACATGTGTTGAGAGAGACTCAAATTTTTTACTAAGGTCATTGTATCGATCAAGGAGATCTTTACTACCTTGTTGTTGGCTGGACAAAATCTGTTGCATCATAGCTTCCATCTTGTTCTCTTGAGGAGCGGGTTGTTGGTAGTTCCTCTGATTCTGAAAGTTACCCGTGTTCTGAAAGTTTCCCTGATCCTGAGAGTTGTTGGGGAAGTTCCTTTGGTAATTTCCATTACCTTGGCCTTGTACGAAATTCCTACCTGAAAAACTATTCGCGCTAGAGTTTTGCGCGTATACTTTTCCCGGGAAGTTGTTCGTACCGGAGTTCTGCATGTTCTGGCTGCTCTGCGTGTTCTGGCTGTTCTGAATGTTGGTTCTTCCATGTGCTGGGTACTTCTGAAACTGAGGGTTCTCAACGTTGTTGTTGCGATAAGACAAGTTGTTGTTTCTATCCATCGGGTTATGATATTCTCTCTGAAAATTCCAGTGTCCTCCGATGAAATTCACATCCTCTTGTCCCTCGTCATCGTGTTCTTCATACAACATATTGTCAAGATTTCACACCACGATTTTTATTTAGAAGTTGTCCCATCATGCTTTTAAGCTCTTTGATCTCCGAGTTGTCCTTGGTGCTTGTGGACTTGAGTTTCCTATCGTACTCACGACATGCGTTGGAGTTTCTCACTGCGAGATTCTCAATAAGTATAGTAGCTTCCTCCGTTGTCTTAGTCATAAGATCTCCGTTACCTGCGGTGACTAGAGATAGTCGATACGTCTAATCGATACCACGGTAGAAAGTGTTGATCAAATGGGTCTTAGTGAAACCGTGATGTGGAAAATCTCTAATACAATCTTTGAAGCTTTCCCATGCTTCGTAGAAGGATTCGGTTGGGCCTTGCAGAAACAACGAGATCTTGTTCCTAAGAGCATTGGCTTTCGACTTCGTGAAGAAGTGTGCGAGAAACTGTCCCTTGTACGCATCCCAAGTGTGGATAGAATCAGGTGGGAGAGACTTCAGCCATCGATACGCTTTGTCAGCTAAGGAGATGTAAACAACTTGCACATGAACCAATCTCTCGAGACTCCATTGATTTTAGTTGTGCTACATATGTCCTCAAAGCTGTTGATGTGGTCCATCGGGTGTTCTTGAGGTAACCCGTGGTATTGTTTCTGTTTCACCAAGTGGATAATCTGAGACTTAATCTCGTAGTCTAGTCTCTGATTTCCAGCGGGTTGAACATGATTGCGGTCTTGAAAGAAGACATCAGAACCGTCTGCCTCTAGCATGGTTGTCCCCCTTGGGGCTTGGTTGTTCTGTCCAGCTTGGGCTGCCATAAAATCAACCATTTGTTGTCGCATCAGTGCGATCTCAGCGTTTTCGTAAGCTTGTTGTTTTTGTCCAACAGCTTGTCCATTGCCGGCATCAATCTGATTACCATTAGCGTCGAATTAAGGGTTGTTATCCATGTTGATATCTCTTCCTCCGTTACGACGATTGGTGCGTTCGATTCTTGCTAATTCGGCGGTGTTAAAAGCAAGTAGGTTGTCAGCTCATTTGCTTCTTCTTTGCATTCACCTGAAATAAATAAGAAAAATAGTAAATAACTAAAATAAAATAAAAATAAATCTTAGACTAAATTTGAATATAATTATTAAAGGTAACACAATTGGTCCCCGACAACGACACCAAAAACTTGATACTCAGAGTTTTAACCCTAAAATAAACTATTGCAAGTGCACAACAATTCGTGTAGTATTTAGGGATCGAATCCATAGAGACCAATGGTTACACTAAAACTCTTAAATTCAATGTAAAGCTAAGAGTCACAAAAATGCTGTTTGTAAAGTTTTGGAAAGCGATTAGTAATGGAAAACAAAAAACATTTGTAAACAATATATTAAAAAGCGTCATGTGTTAGGATTAGTCACAAGAATTAGTTTTCACTAGATAGATATATGATTGGAAAACAATTATAACCGTTCTTAAACTCAAATCTCAATAATTATATTGACCCCCTCTCGGTCGTATCAATCCCTATGCTAACAAGTACGAATACTAAACTCTCGTTTGTGTTCAGTAAATCCTAGCATGCAATACGTCTAAGTCTGATATGTTCACAAAACGCAATAAAAATTACTCTCGTAGGCTCGCATGCTAAGGACGTTTTTCTCACCTAGGTTCTATCTGATTCCTAAACCAACTCTCGTTGAGCCTAAACAATCTAGAATCAAGAACTATGGTGATCAAGCAAGTTCAGGCGGTAAGTTTAACCTAGATGAAGATCGATCAATCTTTGGTCTTTGGTCGATCCAGAAAAACTCCGTATGTTTGCGCAGATAAGAGATCGATCGATCTCTATGGAGGATCGATCGATCGATTTCCTTTCTTCTGCATTCTCTGTTCTTTTGCCTTGAAAACTCTATAAGTCCATCCTCACTGTCTCGGGACGCCACTATGCCTTTTATTACCTGTAAAACAACTAAAGATACATAAAAAGACTCTATTGTGTGGCTAAATCCTATGTTTAAAACGTTAAAAACACTACACAACAAAATGCTATTAGAGAATCTGTTGAAAGAGTTGATGTCAAGTGTCCGAGGATGTGCAAGTCCGAGGTTGACGATGATGAAGATGATTTTGATCTAGCTGTTAACAGTTGAGATAAGTTGGAGAAAAAAGATTAACAATCTTTTTCTAAGACATGTATGACGAAGAAGTTGTCGCGCGAGAAAAAGAAGAAGAAGTCACAACGGAGGTAGTTGAGGGAGCTGAGGGAGCTGAGAGAGTTGAGAAAGTTGGTGATGTTTTGAAGAGCCTGGAAAAAGTGATGAGAGTGATGAACATAGTTGAACAAAAGGTTGATGCATTGGGTGATAGTTTGACTCTTTAATGTTTTTTGTCAATGAAGCAGGTAGTTCATGTAAATCTAAAAAAATGAAGAACTTTTATGTTATATGGTGGTATTTGAGTTTCAAAAACTTATTCGAATGATGAACTTTTATGTTATGTTTTTATGGAAGGTTTTTGTGGTACTTTATCGTATGTTTTGTGGTACTTTTATGGAATGATTTGTGGTATTTTTATTGTATGATTTGTGGTACCTTTATGGTTTGATTTGTGTTACTTTTATGTTATGGTATTTTTGAAATAAAACATAGATAATTAGTAGCAAAAATAAGAGAGACAATGTTTGTTAGACAACATTAAGAATAACATATGAGAGACAAAAGTCTTTATTTAGACAACATAACGCGCAAAAAAGACTAGACATAAGTTTCACGGCGACGGAGATTCGCTCACGGATGGGGACCATAAAGATGTTCCTTCAACTTAGCAATCTCTCCAGCCATATCATTCACCTCTGTCTTTAGCTTCTAAATTTCTTCCTCAACACCCTAAGCCCATGGTTGACGATAGTGCAGCCCATCGTCCTGAACGTTCAGCATAGTTTCACTTAGTTTTACGCATTTTAAAGCAATTAGTTTCACTCAGTTTTAGGAAGTTTTACGCATTTTTAAAGCAATTAGTTTGACACAGTTTTACGCAGTTTTACACAGTTTTACGCAGACGTGATATGAAAACAACAATTTACCTTGTATGTCTTGCACATGAAGTACCTACTCCCAGGTAAAGTATCAAAATCAAATCTATACTTTGGAGTTGGAGAGGCATCCATAATGATTTGCCCTCCACATGGACAACGTGTTGAAATTTCGTATTGGCCATCGGCAACGTACATTAGCATGTTGAGGTGTTGTTTCACCTTCTTCGTCTCTCGCCTCTCTTGTTCATCCCCCCACAAATCCATGAAGGGTAAAAGAAAATCGAATGTGCTTAAAAGAGATGTGTGGAGATGAGTTTAGAGAAAGTTTGTTTAAGAATGGAGAATGAAGAATGAAGAGAGAGACAAAAGAGTTTGTTTATGGAGTAGTTAAGTAAGGTAGGACAAGACACGAGATTAAAGGGAGAATAAAAGCTGTCAGAATCATGCTTTTTTACCAACAAAATGACAATTTCGGATTTCTCGATTTTAGGCGCCAAAAAAAATTTGTGTTTCCCTCCAAAAAATTTACACTTAGTTATACTGAAGTTTCTGGTTTTACCAATGTTCTTCATAGTGTATTTTTCACGATTTTAAATGTTTTTAGTTTTACCTATAACTTTAAATTGTTAATAGAGTTTTACTTTTTATATTTCGGATTTAACATGTACGCATACGTGATTATTGCAAAAACTCGTAGGAAAATATCATTTTGTTAAAATATCCTTTTAAAAGTTGTTCTTACTAAAAAAGTTTTATTCGAAAGAACATGCAATGTACAAGAAAATTTTTGAAACAATGAATTTTTTTTTTGGAACATGTGTTTTTTGAAATGATATAATTAAAATCATCATTCAAACGTTAAATTAATATAATAACATAAATAAAATCAATAATCAAAAATGAAATCAATAAACTATAACATAAATAAAATTCAAACATATTACACTACAAGAATCTGGACATTTAGCAACGACCAAAATCGTTGCTAAATCGTTGCTAAAGGCGTTTAGCAACGATTTAACGACAACCATATTTTCGTCGCTAATCGCTCGTCGCTATTTCGAAATCGTCGCTAATTTAGCGACGACCTAAAATCGTTGCTAATTCGTTTCCAATGATTCGTTGCTAATTCGTTGCTATTTTAGCGACGAAATAGCAACGAATTTGCAACGTTACTTTAAGTTCAAAATAGCGACGATTTAGCGTCGATTTTAAAAAAAATATTTCCGAA
Source organism: Cochlearia excelsa (assembly GCA_963556525.1). NCBI lineage: Eukaryota > Viridiplantae > Streptophyta > Magnoliopsida > Brassicales > Brassicaceae > Cochlearia > Cochlearia excelsa. The sequence continues at coordinate 17,228,933 of OY748330.1, read as the reverse complement.
TTTCTGAATTTAAAAAACTTATGAAATTGCTGCAAACGTCACTAATTCGTTCCTAATTTAGCAACGAATTGGCAACGATTCTTTAAACAAATCGTTGTTAATTCGTTGCTAATTTAGCAACGAATTGGCAACGATTCTTTATACAAATCGTTGTTAAGTCGTTGCTAATTTAGCAACGATTAGGCAACGAAGCGCATAAGAATCGTCGCTAATTCGTTGCTAATTTAGCAACGATTTGGCAACGAAGTGCATAAGAATCGCCGCAAATTCGTTGCTAATTAGCAACGAATTGGCAACGATTTGTTAAAAAAAATATAAAAAACAAATTAAAAAACAAATTATTAAAATTAAAATAAAATTATTAAAATTATAAAATAAAATTCAAATTACATTTTAAAAAAACTTAACTAGGGATCAAAATCATTAATCCCGACATTCCGTCCCAGTTCTTGAGCAGCGGCTTCAGCCTCGTCTGGACCAACCTCCGGTTAAGGATCGACCCCTAATCCGCGTTCCCGCATCGCATTAGCCAGGTTTGGACTATCCATCGCAATTATGGAGAATAGATTCGTCATTGTCTTGAAGCGGGCGTTTGTATCTTGGAGTTCCCGACGCAAACGAGCATTCTCCGCAGCCGATCCCGCCGAGAAACATGATGAGGTTGCGATGAAGAAGCTGTGGGAACGGTCTCGATAGAACCGACTCCGAAAGTGCGGTTCTTCTTTTTCGGAGCGACCTACGTAGAATTAATATTATATATCTGTTAGTAAATATAATATAAGTTAAAAAATATTAATTAAATTATTTACCTCGTAGTAGATTTGGTCGCATTCCGCGACCGAAAGTCGTCCCGAGGAGTTCACCGATCTCCCTTCTTCGGTGGACAACCGACTTACCCGCTCGGCGAGTCTAGCCTCATAGTCATTCACGATCTTTTCAGATCGTGAACTGACATATGACTCATCTTTCCGCTTCTGGGTCTTCTTCAATATCTCCACAATAGGGGGAAGTTCCCCCTCTTCTTCAGCTTATATTTGATATTTATATTAAATATTTATTTATTTGAAAAATAAATAAAACAAAGTGTTAAAAATTAAATTTACAATTTTAATACGACGACCGGCGTATGAACTCGGTCCCGAAGTGTGGACGTAGGGCCCGATCCCGTCGATAGGAGTGAGGCGGGACTTGGAGCGTTTTCCGCGACGGCGAGAGCATGCGGTTTTGTCCAGTAGTCGATCATCCCTTTCCACATCGTCGGGTCCATCGACTCCGGCTTTCCACCATCTCCTTTTAGTTTCCGTCTTTCTTCCAACTCGGAAACAATGCCGTAAGGCGGTGCATCGCCTTCTCGTTGAACCCCTTACGGACTTTCACCGTATTAGCCTCGGCCCAATGCCATTTTTGCTATTAATTAAAACTAAGTTTTAGTTTAACTTTTTAAATTAGAAATTTTAAATTAAAATTTTCAAATTAAATATTTTAATTTATATTTAAATATAAATTAAAATTTAAAATTTAATTTAATTTACCGCGAAAGATTCGAACCAGATGTCCTGTATGTATCCCGGCGTTTGGGACCGGTTCACGTGCGGCTGGACGAAGTAAGACTTCATTGTGTCGCGACACTCCGACTCACTTTGTTATCGCAAAACCTAACAAAGTACAATTTTTTATTAATATTTAATATTTAATAAATTTTTTATTATTTTTTAATATTTTTAATATAATATTAAAAAATTACCAAAATGTGTGTCGCGGCCGGTCTGGATCTATCAACGGCAAACGGTCGTGGCCTTCTTGCCGTAGGAGATCCAAGATCCGCATCATGTGGGGTCCTTGATGCGGAGGCGGTGGTAAATCCACCGGCATATCTCCAACCGGTGGAATGTTGGAAGCAGCATCTAACCCCACCTCGGAGACTTCGGGGATGTCGGGTTGGGTTGGTTCTGAAGGTTGTCGGATCGGATTAGAATCAGATCCGCTACCAGAACGGGAATTATTACGGATGAAATTAAAATAATGGTTTGGACGAGGAGGCATTTTTGTAAAAAGGTTTAGTGTTTTAAGAAGAAATTGTGATGTTTTTATAGAGAGATTGTAGAGAGATAAAAACTAGAGAGATGGTTGTGTGAAAAAAATGAAACAATTTGGCCATATTTATAGATTTTGTGATCGTTGCTCAATCGTTGCTAATTAGCAACGATTTAGCAACGAATAGTTTTTGTAATCTTTTCGTTTTCCCACTGGAGGGAAAACGAAAATTTGGCGACGATTTAGCAACGAATCGTTGCTAAATCGTCGCTAAACTAAATATAGCGACGATTTAGCAACGATTCGTTGCTAGTTTTTAAAATATTTTCATGTTTCCCTTGTTCACACGTTTGGGTTTAGCAACGAATTAGCAACGATTTATCATCGTTGCTAAATCGTTGCTAAACCCTAACATGTACTACGCCAAGTACAAGATCTATGACGGATACAGTTTAAGTGTCCGATCAATTATTTAGAAACGATTTAGCAACGATTTAGCAACGATTCGTTGCTAAATCGTTGCTAAATAATTGATCGGACACATATGCTACATTCTATGTATCAGAAGTACGAGATTAAATGTCAAAAACATTAGCAACGATTCGTTGTAATCGTTGCTAAATCGTTGCTATTTAATATTTAGCAACGATTTAGCAATGAATCGTTGCTAAATCGTTGCTAAACTCAAACCCTATTTTTAGGGTTTCAACCCCTAAAACGGTTTGCTATGCTATAATACATACTTCATATGTAATAATAGATTATAAGATTGAGAATAACACTTCAAAATATGATATTTACTAAAAAACTGAAAATATTCTGTATTATAAACTTTATGTTAGTAAAACATATAAGTTAACGGTAAGTTAATACACGTTAAGTATAATATTGTAATCAATTTTTTTTTTGATTTATACAATTGTTTTCACCTTTGTTTTCACTTTTTAAGTTAACACTAATTCTTAAAAACCTTTATTTTGGGGTGGTTTTAGGGTTTAAAGATTTGTATATTAACAACGATTTAGCAACGATTCGTCGCTAAATCGTCGCTAAATAGCGACGAATTAGCGACGAATCGTTGGTAAATCGTTGCTAAATATCAAATAGCAACGATTTAGCAACGATATGTAAAACATAATTAGTCCAACAAATTTAAACCCCTAAAAGTAATAATCGTTGTTAAATTGTTGCTAAATCGTTGCTAAATAACTGATTAGACTAATATGTTACATGCTATGTATCAGAAGTACGAGGTTAAATGTCAGAAACATTAGCAACGATTCGTTGTAATCGTTGCTAAATCGTTGCTAAACTCAAACCCTATTTTTAGGGTTTCAACCCCTAAAACGGTTTGCTATGCTATAATACATACTTCATATGTAATTATAGATTATAAGATTGAGAATAACACTTCAAATTATGATATTTACTAAAAAACTGAAAATATTCTGTATTATAACATTTATGTTAGTAAAACATATAAGTTAACAGTAAGTTAATACACGTTAAGTATAATATTGTAATCAATTTTTTTTATTGATTTATACAATTGTTTTCACCTTTGTTTACACTTTTTAAGTTAACACTAATTATTAAAAACCTTTATTTTGGGGTGGTTTTAGGGTTTAAAGATTTGTATATTACAATTGTAATCGTCGCTAATTCGTTGCTAAATCGAGGCAAAAGTTGCAAATTCGTTGATAATTTGCAAAAAAAAATTAAAAAAAAATTAAAATTGCAAATACAAGTTACAAATTTATTCATTATTGTCGGAATCAAATGATTCGATATCGCTAACTTCATCGAATTCTTCATTTTCTTCTGTGGATCCTTCGTTTTCATCATCCACAATATCTTCAGCTACTTGATTATCAAGATCAACAAGAAATACATCTTCGGTATATTTATTTGTTTGTATAATTGTCCCACCAACGACATCTTGTTGCATAGGACTTTCATCGTTACCCATAATTAAACCTCTCGGAACCACTCGAATTACTGCACTCCACGATATACCACTAGTTTTAACACGAGGATACGGAATGAATGTAACTTGCTCAGCCTGCGATCCGAGGATAAATGGTTCGAACTTCCGATATCGTCGTGATTGGTTGACGTCGATGACACCAAATTTGTTGTAATGTACACCACGACCTAACATTGGATCAAACCAATCTCATTTTAAAAGTGTTGTTCTTAAATTGACTAATCCCGGGTATTGGACTTCGATAATATCCGTGAGAACCCCATAAAAAACCGAATCGCCCTCAACAGTGACACCATAATTTGCGGTTGCTCGATGTTGACCATGACTTACTGTGTGGAAGACGTAACCACGAGTAAAATACATAGGCGAAGTTGTGATCTTTCCAAGCGGTCCTTGTATTAATTCGCGAAACCAAACCGGATATGTGGTGTCACCATATTCAACTTGCGTTTTTAACCAACCCGCAAAATCGCGTTCTTTATAAGCAGTAAGTTCGTCTTTCGAAAGTCCAGGATAGACTTCCTCCACTTGTTCCTCAAACATTCTAATTGAAATTAATAAACCCCCTCGTTATATATATATATATATATATATAATCTATAGATCGTTAGGAAAAATATTATAGCTTATATATATATAAAAACATATAATATATTACCTTTCGAACGGTCGTGCGTAATCACAATTAAGGAGGATGTAAGTATGTGCACTTTGTCGATGTTGATCACTTTCCCACCAAACTTCTTTTATTTTTCGCTAGCTCTTCCAATTGGGGAAAATATATCGTGTACCCCATCTACCGCATATATGCGCGCCAACGCCGCCGTCATCGTATCGTCGTGTTTTTGCTCTACGTGTTCGTACATTGGAACCGAAATAGTATGATGCGAAATGAGAAGTCTCTTCCGTTAAAGATCCAGCAACGATAGATCCTTCAACCCTTGCTAGGTTTTTCGCCTTTCCTTTCAAATGTCCCATAAATCGTTCAAAGGGATACATCCACCGAAACTGCACAGGCCCTCCTAGTTCTGCCTCGTGAGGAAGATGTATTGGAAGGTGTTCCATTACATCGAAAAAAGATGGAGGAAAAATCTTTTCCAAGTTGCACAACAAGATAGGGATATTTTCACGCAATTGTTCAATGACATCTTCTGAAAGTGTACGAGTACATAAATCTCGGAAAAACGCACCGATACCTGAAATTTTTTCAAATTCATGACTATATATTGCAATTAAAGTAATTAAAAAGATAATTAATTATTAATTAGTACCTGCAATTGCTAAGTGTGCGGGTTCAGGTAGAAGCTCGTCGAAGGCAAAAGGTAAAAGTCTCTGCATAAATACATGACAATCATGACTTTTCATACCTGAAAAATTTTGTCCATTCTCAACACATGCGGATAGCTTTGAAACATATCCGTCGGGGAATTTGACATCTGACGCTACCCAATTAAATAAAGCGTTTTTCGCTTCAGGTTTCAATATGTAGATCTGGACTGGAGCCTTACCATCGTTCGTGATATACAACTCACTTCTAAAACATATTTCTGGCAAATCCAATCTTGTCTTCAAATTGTCTTTCGTTCTCCCCTGCACATTCAACAATGTGTACATGATGTTATCAAAGAAATTTTTCTCAATGTGCATAACATCAAGGTTATGTCTCAACAAATGATCTTTCCAGTAAGGGAGTTCCCAAAAGATGTTTTTCTTGTGCCAATTATGGGTTTCCCCGTATCCGTCAGGTAAATTCGAAACATGCCAATTTCCACCCCGTCTACATGTTTTTTGCGCCCGTAATAATCCAACTCGTTTAGTAACTCTGTCCCCGCCGGATATAGTAGGGGTGGTTGTTTAACGACTTTGTTCTTCTTGAACAACCTTCTGTTCTTCCGTTACGGATGATTAATTGGAAGAAATCGTCGGTGACAATCAAACCAACTTGTTTTCCTTCCGTGTGGGAGTTGAAACGCATCAGTCCGATGACGACAATAAGGGCAAGACAATCGTCCATGCGTTGTCCAACCGGATAACATGGCATAAGCGGGAAAGTCACTAATAGTCCACATAAGCACGCACGCATCATAAAATTTCTTTTGCACGATATATCGTACGTACGAACCCTAGTGTACCATAACTCTTTTAGCTCATGGATTAAAGGTTGCAGAAAAATATCTAGAGCTCTCTTTGGATGTTTCGGACCAGGAACTAATATACTTAAGAAGAGGAATTCTCTTTGCATGCACATATATGGAGGAAGATTATAAGGGGTTACGATAACTGGCCACAAGGAGTATTGTCTACCAGACATACCAAATGGACTAAATTCGTCAGTGCATAAACCAAGATATACATTACGAATCTCTCTAGAGAAGTCAGAGTATACCGTGTTAAAGTGCTTCCAAGCCTTTGCATCTGACGGATGAGTTACTTCCCCATCTACGACTGAGTGCTCTGAATGCCATCTCATTGAATCGGATGTCCTTTCCGATTGATACAATCTCTTGAGCCTGTCCGTAATGGGTAAGTATTACATCCGTTGATACGGGACCTTACTCCCTTTTCCATGGACCTTATATCTCGACTGACGGCAAAAACGACATTCCTGCAACTTATCATCATCTTTCCAATAAATCATACAATTGTTAACACAAACATCAATCATTGTTGAAGGCAATCCAAGACTAGAAACCAACTTTTGTATTTCATAATATGAATCAGCAGCTACATTATCCTCACGCAAATACTCTTTTAGTAATTCCGCCCAGGAGTCCATGCAAAATTCACTCAAATTATGATCTGATTTGATATTCATCATTCTAGATGCTAATGATAGTTTTGACAATCCATCTTTACATCCATCGTAAATTGGTTTATTCGCAGCGTCTAACATATCATAAAAACGTTTAGTATCTTGGTTAGGTTCTTCAACAACATTTTCAGATAAATACTCCCTCGTATCATGAAATGCACCAGCAACCATGTCATGATATCTATTATCATCTACATGCACATTAGACCCACCATGATGATCATAGCTACTATCAAAATGATGCGGTAAATTAGCGGGTTCGTTAGTTTCAGGAACATGAAACGAACTACTTTCTCCAAATTCGGTGTTATTATAATTATACCCTTCCCCATGTTGAAACCAAACAAAATATTGTGGCATAAAACCCCTATTAAAAAGATGTTTCCATACGGTATCAACATGAATGTATTTAGTGTTCACACACTTCTTACATGGACAATACATTTTACCAAGTATCTTGAGTAGTTTGCATGTTTCCAGCTTGATACATGAATGTTTGAAGTCCCTCCGTGAACTCTGTTGTCACTATCCCCGATCGATCTTTGTGTCTATACATCCAAGATCGTAACTCGTATACGTTATTACCGTGAGACATTTTGAGTATATATGTTATGAAAGTTTTTGTATAAGTGTTTAGAATATATATAAGAGAGAATGTTTTCATTTTGTGTTGTGATTTTGATTTGGTCGAATGAGTTTATATAGGGACATTGTAAATTTTAGCAAGGAATTAGCAAGGAAATTTAGCAACGATTTAGCAACGAAATATTTTTACCAATGAATTAGCAACGATTTTGAGAGGAAATTGCAACGAATAATTCGTCGCCAATTACCGGTGGAGCTCAATGAAAACGTGCTCACCAACTTAGCAATATTCCTTGCAAATTCGTCGCTATTTAACAAGGAAATATCATCGTCGCTAAATCGTCGCTAGGAATTCCTCCTTAAATCGTCGCTATTTGGCGACGAATTAGTGACGAATAGTTTCGTTGCTATTTGACGACGAATTAGCGACGAAATTTAGTGTCGTCTCTAATTCCTCGCTAATTCCTCACAAATCCGTTGCTAAATAAATTCCTCGCTAATTCCTTGCTAAAATTCGTTGCTATTTGCCCAGTTTCTTGTAGTGTTAGTAATCCGTAGTATTTCACAATATTACAGAATTCAATGACAAAAACATAATTTTAAAGAAGTTCAATAACTCGGATAACGATGCGTTCCAAAAGGCAACCAATTGAAACCAAAATTTTGCCTTGCTCACTTAGTTTTGTGTGTTTTACGTCGTTCTCCAGCGGATGGCTTTCTTTTATCATGTTTTCTCCCATTCTTTTTCACGCGATCTTTTGGTAGCACATGTCGTTCTTTTATGTGATCTGGTACATTCCAATTAGTCATGTCAGACACAAAATAAATGGTCGTGGAATAAGCTTGCCCCACAGTTCTACCCAATAATACTTTGAACACAACTCATGATGATATACTACTCGGCCTCCACCACGATGATTGGGATCAGTATCAAGAGTAAATAAATAAGCTGCAAGTCCGTGCACACAATGATATTTTTAATAATCATACACTTTGTAGGAACAATTCTTCGCTCTCAAGTTCACCAAATAAAGTTTACCATCGTCGATGTCTGTTACTTCGAATTCAGTCCGTGCACACAATGATATTTACCTCACGCACCGCTGTTTTATCAACTTTGGCCCATATGTTGTGTAGGTGGTTCTCGACAAGAGGAACAAGTTTAGTATCAATCGATGCATACACAACGTCCTTCCGATGTTGGGTAAACCACTATGAGAGTTTTTCATGATTATATCTAACATTGGTTTTAAGGAATACCTCCTCACGTCCTTAAACAAGCCATTCCTTGACTCCACACTATTGCTAGTGTCCAAATTGTATCTGTCACGTGGGAACATAGCCTTGGCAAAGTGTCTTTCTCAGTCTTTTCCTCCACATACTTGTATGCCAAAAGATATCGCATCTTGAATGATGCGTACGCAGTTTCGAACTCAACCATCGTGTAGAACCTAACCACTCCATAAATCTCCATCCGACTACGACTTTGTTGGTGTTACTAGCATGACTTCTTACGTTCTGAGACGACTGACATATACAATGACCATGGTGAGCTTCCGGAAACACACTGACATATACAACCGCGATGAGGCTCTAGTTTCTGTCGCTCATAAAAACTAATTATGAGGAGTCATATATAACACTTATGAGAATCTCGAAAAACCAAGTCCAACTAGCTTTATTCTCACCGTCGAGAACACCAATAGCGAGGGGATAATAATGACGATAAGGATCTTGAGCTTTAGCAAATACTAGTACACCACCATACCCGTTCTTCAAAAATGTGGCATCGACAATTATAACTTTTCTCATGACCGCAAACTCTTTAATACAAACTCCCAACGCTATAAAGAGGTACTTGAATTTACCTGCCTCATCAACCCCCACACTTGTTTTTGTTCCTGGATTCGCCTCCTCTAACATGTACAAGTAGCTAAGAAGCATCTTGTAGTTGTCTTCTGCATTTCCACGCAAATGACTAATAGCTAAATTTTTGTCTGTCTTCTGTAGAGTATGATACTTTTACCCCAAGTTTTAGCTGAATGACATCCATGATATCTGTCGGAGTAGGTGTTTTCAGTTTTTCTGGATATTCCTCATTCAAAAAAGAAGCCACCAATTCTGTTCACCATCTCCTCTTGCTCTTGTTTATTTGGCTTTGATTATTCCGAGAACATGTATGCACACTCGTGTACCTCCTAATAGAAAAAAGTTATGTGTTTGTAATCCTTGAAGCTAGCAAACCCAATTGACATGTTGCTACATAACATTTAATCAACAATTGTTTAGGATCAGACCTTTTGGTTACATAACGAAAGAATTTATCAAATGCGGCTCTATCCACCACGTCTTGAATTGCTTTCTTGCTTGGAAACTCCTAAAGTTTAATTAGACCCAATTCATCTTCCCATTCCTCCATCACCTGACTAGATTGTTCTACAAGTGGTTGCTCAACATAATTATCAGCACCCATATCCGCACCCATATCCGCACTCGTACCCGTCTTAGTAGCCGTAGCCGTGTATGGATCGGATGCGACATCCGTACCCATTAAATCATCTCCTATTCTATCATCATCATTCTCTTATTCTTTAAAGTCTGTATCCCCCTTTGCTTCCACATCTTCTATATAAAGAGTTATTGCATCACTTCCAATTTCATCATCATTTCCCTCCAACATTTCGTAATTCATACCAATCGAACTTATGCCCACTCTTGACAGCTTCTCTAACTCGTCTGATCTACTCGTCTCCTCCACTACCAAAAGAGATCTACGGTTCTCACTATCCATGGATGTTAGGTAAACAAACAAATCCTCAGCATCACAAATAGTTAGTTGTTCCTCGCATCCAACGACCAAAGGTATGTATCTCAATGATAATTTTACTTTATTTTCATCCAACGCAAGCTTCTTATAAAACCTTTCTTCCAACACGACCAAACTTATATCCTCAACTGTTGTCTTCAATATTAGACTATACATGCATCCATTGAATTTGAAATAAACACTTACGTATTTTGCCATTTTATGCAAAAAAAAAATAATTCAATTTTACATTTTACCAAAGCATCTACAGTTATACTGAGTTTTACGTAGAATATTACAGATATCAGTTCTACTAGTTATACTAACTTTTACATGATATATTACAATTATCAGTTCTACTAGTTATACAAAGTTTTACATCGTATTAACATACATATCGTTCTACTAATTATACTAAGTTTTACACATACGATTTTGAAGGCTCTTCGGTTTCGCGATTTTGACCACGATTGATTGAGAGATCGTTGGTCGCGCATACCATGAGAGTACTATTGAGACTCTATCTCAAACAATCAACCACGTCTTTAAATACTAGTACTAGCAAACATCTAATTTGCACCAAATCAAATGATAAAAATTCGTCAAATTTCATTATGAACCCTTATATTAATTTGCATTTCCAAAATCAAATGATAAATCAATTGGGGATGAATTAACTCCGCATTCCGACTTACTTGCAGGCTGGATCAGATGCGTCGCCAAGGTGAGGTTGTAGTGCGTCTCGGCGGAGAAGACGAGGTCGCGTCACACGTCTCGCCGGAGAAGACGAGGTCGCGAGGAGGAAGGTGAATTTTTTTTATCAAAACCGAAACCGAAAAACCGAAACCAAAACACAAACCAAACCGATTATTTTTTTAAGGACAAATTAGTAATTTCTTTTCGAGTTAATGAAATATGGCTATAGGAGATTTTAGGTGGGTATAGGGGGATTGTGTTATTGTCAAAACACCCTCTGAAAAAGTTGTCTCAATCCATTGTTACGTCTTATTAGGCCAACATGGTGGAAGGATATTATTCAATTTTTTCAAAAATCCAAAAGGACCTCTTAGTCTTTCTTTTGGGTAAATGGTATTTCTTAAATTTCTTAAGAAATACCCAAATCGGTGTTGTCGGTTGTTACCTAAGAGCATCTCCATCAATGTCTTTAAAGGGATTTTAATTGAGTTTCCAAGTACTAAGCACAAAAAAATAAATGAAAACTAGATAATAAAATTGCCGCGAATTCTCACGAAAACCGACTCTTACCCCACGAAAACCCACGAAATTATTGTTCACGGTGGCCTTTAGAGGATTTCGTAGGTTTTTGGGATATACCCACGAAAAAATTCGTAGGTAACAAACGTATCTTAGACTATCAGCAATGGTGGTGTTAAAATCAAATTTCAACATATGAAACCATTGTAACAAAGCGTTGAAATGGAAAAAGTGACGTGGAGTTAACTAGTTGAAATTCAACTAGTTAAAATATTTATTTTTGGGTCCGCACGCGACACGTGACAGATTATAAGAGGTAAGTGAAGTGTATAAACTAAAAATAATTATCTTAGTTTATGATTGGAGACTATCATTTTAAAGATTTTTATCTCATTTTATATCTTTAAGACCAATTATTGTATAGCATATAATTTTTTTATTTTATAAATTTTATATGAAAATTCATCATTTTAAAAACTCTATAAATCAAAACCAGTTTCATTTCATTTGGACACAAGAAAAAACGATATTTCTTCAATAATTATCTTATTATTCTCTAATAAACTCTTTTTATAAGCCTTTAAACACTTTTTGTGTGAAATAGATCAAAATAATAATCCTACACAAAATTCTACTAATAATCCATTTCCTTACCCAAATCCCCATAATTATCAATTTCAAAATCCATCTTTTAACCAACCACAAAATGTTCCAAATTATGGGTTTTCACCAAATTTTTCTATGCCACCATCTACTTCAAACTATTATCGATACTATGGATCGATGCCATATTTATCTCCACCACTTCATTTTTCTTCTGTTTCAATGACTAATGAAAACGTTTCAAAAGGTGGAGGAATTTAGTTTAATTTAAATACTTATTTGTTTTTATTATGTAATTATCATAATTTAAAAAATAAAGAAAACAAAAATATATAAATAAAAATAGTAGGGTAGAGTGTTGAAATCACTTGCTTTCCTCTCTTTTCTTTTTTTCCCGGCCGCCAAGAAATAAACCGCCGTCTCTCCTCTCATCGCCGACGCCGGCGGGCTCTATCACCGCCGGCGTCGCCATCGTTGTGCATGTGTTGTCTTCGAGTTCTCCTCTCGTTTTCTCCTGGTTTAGATGGGTTCTTTTGGGGAGTTTCAAATCTCCGGATCCGTCGGAGTCTTTTCTCCATTTGACCGCACATAGTGAATCCTCTTTTCTCTTGTTCGGTGAGGCTATGTTCCTTTGGGTTTTTGACTTTTGGTGTTCAAGGAGTTTGGATCTGATCGTTTGGTCTACGGTATATAAGGTTTAGCTTGCAATAGACGATTGGTTTTCTTAGGAGAAGGTTTAGTTGTAGTTTTAGTTCAGTGGTGGTGTAGCTGTTTTAAAAACCTTAGTTGTTGGTGTGAAAATTTGGCTCTGGGGGTCTTACTACTGTGACTCGCCGGCTTTTGGCTCCGGAAAGGCGTAGTCCTTTGCTGGCTCTGTTTTTTAATCATCGAAGTGGTTTCAAGAGCTCTTTGGTAGTGGTAAGAAATATATTTGGATTTCATGTGTGGCTAGTGGTCACCCTTGTTGCTTGCATCTTTTGTTTAGTGAAGACAGTGTTTAATCTCTTTGTCTTTAGTTTAGTCATGGATGTGTTGGTTTGGTTCTGGTTTATTAAAGTGAGGTTGTATTTCTTCTTTACCTCTGGTCTTGCAATGTCGTGTAATCTTTTGGCTTTAGTTTACATAGTTGTATGTCTCTTTTGTGGACACTATGTTTTTAGTGTGTGTGAGTTGGGTGTTATCACCAATTCAAAACCTTAATTTTAATATAAATTTCAGTTGGAAAAAAAAAGAGTGTTGAAATCACTTGAGTGTAAAAAGTTTTAAAAAGTTGAATATATATGTGAAAAAGAGATAAAGTGATGTGGAAGGTGTTTAAACTTCAAACCAATGTGGATAGTCTTATACCATCATTATACGGACTTTTGGAGAAGGATTCTTGGGCTGGGTCTCACAAATAAAAAAGAATTCGCTTGTTTAACCTCTTATATAAGAGGTGATTCTTGACATTTTCGCGGGCCCCACCGACACGTGGCGGCCCGCGATTGGTCAATTAGTTTTTTTTTTAATATTTTTTTTTAATTTTCGAAAAAAACAAAAAAAAAAATTTGAAACATCTTTTTGGAATTCCACCTATAAAGATGCTCTTAGATTGAAGATTTAAAAACTTGTTAGAGATCCAACTGTGTCACTTTGTGATTGGTTGTAATTAACAAAATAAATAATTAATTAATTTTTTCTCTCTCTTTGTTTTCTTCGTTCTCTTTCATCCTTTTCTTCTATATCAAATTGTGATTTCATGTAAATGTTTAGATTTATTATGTGTATGTTACTTTCTTATGAAGTGAATGAATTTAATTTTCTTTCCGAGTTATGGTTTAAGGTTTGTGTATTTGGATGTAGAACTATGAATCTAAACATGTATTGGTTTTCAGATTTTGATATGTGAAACTTACCTTTATACCTCTTGCTTTTTTTGTTAATCTATGATAATTTTAGAATTTATGCTTACTTGTTTTTTAAAATTCAATTTTTATATAAACCCAATTTTTTACAAAAAATTCTATTAAGAATTCGTCCAATGGAACAACAAAAAAAAGTTAAATCTCAGTATGAAACTCTTACAAAAAATAATTATTAAAAAAATCATTAAAACACCCAAAAGGTTTCTACAGTAGAGATGGTCTAAGTAGATTTGAAAACCACTTTACTGTCGGTTTTATTCCAACCACAAAATTGTCAAGATATCAACCATGGAAAAATCTACAGTCACAAAATCTGCAGTAGCATAGACTAAAGAATAATTATAAAATATGGACACAGAGGAAGTAATAATTTGGTCCGTAAAATGTGGCACTATTACGTTAACTATTCACAAACAAACTTACCGTTTTGCCTATATCCTTACGCCATCTTTTTGATTTTAAAAATCAAAAATACTGACACAACTGACACAGAAAAATCGGACGCACTATTTTCATTCTCTCTCCTCCTAAAGTTAATAATCGGCGATTTCTCTCTTAAATCCCATTTCTCTGTGTAATCGGCGGTTTCTTCTCTGTTTATATTCTTCGTCTCTGTAAACTTACTTTCTCATCTTCTTATTCATTTCACGGATCCCATCGTTAAGATAGAAAAAGTAAACGACGTTTCATAGAGATTTAGAAGACGGGCAGAAGATAACCAATTACAATAGGGATGGTCTTCGATTTGAAGTTACTTATTTTCGTTGATTTTTTTCCACTACAAAAAATTTGGACTTTAACAACGACCATAATCGTTGTTAAATCGTGGTAATACGTGTGTCCCGACGATTTAACGACGATTTCAAATTCGTCGTTAATCGATCGAAGTAAAAATCAAATCGTCGTAAATTCGTGGTAAAATTTACGACGAAATACATTCGTCGTATAATCGTGGTATAATATTCGTTGTAAAATAGTTGTAATTTTTACAACCTTTTTATAACGAATATTTGGTTGAGAATTTATAATTATAATAAATTAGAAATTGTTGTATAATCGTCCCTAATTATGGATGAATTTACGACGATTATATAAAACATTACAAAATATTTTATATTTATAACGATTATATTTATTACAAAAATAATGATATTTTATAATAAATAAATATTTTATATTTATAAAATATAAAATTTATACAATTTCAAATTACAAAAAAGCAAATAAAAACTAAACGCGATCAGTCGTCCTGCAGGTTGAAATCATCGCAGAAATAGTCCTGCGTTGCGTTGTCGGGATCGACGGTGCTTGTTCCAGCCTGATCAGTCGGGCGGTCGGGGTGTGCCCGCATCGCCCGAAGTAGTGCTGGGTTAGATGCAGAAAGCACCGTCAGCATACTGTTGTAGAACGCCATGTTCTTCGCCCCCTCCGCCTGAGTCGCCCGTAAATCCTGAATCTCAGCCTGTTGGAATAATGATTTGCCCTCCACATGGACAACGTGTTGAAATTTCGTATTGGCCATCGGCAACGTACATTAGCATGTTGAGGTGTTGTTTCACCTTCTTCGTCTCTCGCCTCTCTTGTTCATCCCCCCACAAATCCACGAAGGGTAAAAGAAAATCGAATGTGCTTAAAAGAGATGTGTGGAGATGAGTTTAGAGAAAGTTTGTTTAAGAATGGAGAATGAAGAATGAAGAGAGAGACAAAAGAGTTTGTTTATGGTGTAGTTAAGTAAGGTAGGACAAGACACGAGATTAAAGGGAGAATAAAAGCTGTCAGAATCATGCTTTTTTACCAACAAAATGACAATTTCGGATTTCTCGATTTTAGGCGCCAAAAAAAATTTGTGTTTCCCTCCAAAAAATTTACACTTAGTTATACTGAAGTTTCTGGTTTTACCAATGTTCTTCATAGTGTATTTTTCACGATTTTAAATGTTTTTAGTTTTACCTATAACTTTAAATTGTTAATAGAGTTTTACTTTTTATATTTCGGATTTAACATGTACGCATACGTGATTATTGCAAAAACTCGTAGGAAAATATCATTTTGTTAAAATATCCTTTTAAAAGTTGTTCTTACTAAGAAAGTTTTATTCGAAAGAACATGCAATGTACAAGAAAATTTTTGAAACAATGAATTTTTTTTTTGGAACATGTGTTTTTTGAAATGATATAATTAAAATCATCATTCAAACGTTAAATTAATATAATAACATAAATAAAATCAATAATCAAAAATGAAATCAATAAACTATAACATAAATAAAATTCAAACATATTACACTACAAGAATCTGGACATTTAGCAACGACCAAAATCGTTGCTAAATCGTTGCTAAAGGCGTTTAGCAATTATTTAACGACGACCATATTTTCGTCGCTAATCGCTCGTCGCTATTTCGAAATCGTCGCTAATTTAGCGACGACCTAAAATCGTTGCTAATTCGTTTCCAATGATTCGTTGCTAATTCGTTGCTATTTTAGCGACGAAATAGCAACGAATTTGCAACGTTACTTTAAGTTCAAAATAGCGACGATTTAGCGTCGATTTTAAAAAAATATTTCGAATTTCTGAATTTAAAAAACTTATGAAATTGCTGCAAACGTCACTAATTCGTTCCTAATTTAGCAACGAATTGGCAACGATTCTTTAAACAAATCGTTGTTAATTCGTTGCTAATTTAGCAACGAATTGGCAACGATTCTTTATACAAATCGTTGTTAAGTCGTTGCTAATTTAGCAACGATTTGGCAACGAAGCGCATAAGAATCGTCGCTAATTCGTTGCTAATTTAGCAACGATTTGGCAACGAAGCGCATAAGAATCGCCGCTAATTCGTTGCTAATTAGCAACGAATTGGCAACGATTTGTTAAAAAAAATATAAAAAACAAATTAAAAAACAAATTATTAAAATTAAAATAAAATTATTAAAATTATAAAATAAAATTCAAATTACATTTTAAAAAAACTTAACTAGGGATCAAAATCATTAATCCCGACATTCCGTCCCAGTTCTTGAGCAGCGGCTTCAGCCTCGTCTGGACCAACCTCCGGTTAAGGATCGACCCCTAATCCGCGTTCCCGCATCGCATTAGCCAGGTTTGGACTATCCATCGCAATTATGGAGAATAGATTCGTCATTGTCTTGAAGCGGGCGTTTGTATCTTGGAGTTCCTGACGCAAACGAGCATTCTCCGCAGCCTGATCCCGCTGAGAAACATGATGAGGTTGCGATGAAGAAGCTGTGGGAACGGTCTCGATAGAACCGACTCCGAAAGTGCGGTTCTTCTTTTTCGGAGCGACCTACGTAGAATTAATATTATATATCTGTTAGTAAATATAATATAAGTTAAAAAATATTAATTAAATTATTTACCTCGTAGTAGATTTGGTCGCATTCCGCGACCGAAAGTCGTCCCGAGGAGTTCACTGATCTCCCTTCTTCAGTGGACAACTGACTTACCCGCTCGGCGAGTCTAGCCTCATAGTCATTCACGATCTTTTCAGATCGTGAACTGACATATGACTCATCTTTCCGCTTCTGGGTCTTCTTCAATATCTCCACAATAGGGGGAAGTTCCCCCTCTTCTTCAGCTTATATTTGATATTTATATTAAATATTTATTTATTTGAAAAATAAATAAAACAAAGTGTTAAAAATTAAATTTACAATTTTAATACGACGACCGGCGTATGAACTCGGTCCCGAAGTGTGGACGTAGGGCCCGATCCCGTCGATAGGAGTGAGGCGGGACTTGGAGCAGTTTTCCGCGACGGCGAGAGCATGCGGTTCTGTCCAGTAGTCGATCATCCCTTTCCACACCGTCGGGTCCATCGACTCCGGCTTTCCACCATCTCCTTTTAGTTTCCAGTCTTTCTTCCAACTGGAAACAATACCGGTAAGGCGGTGCATCGCCTTCTCGTTGAACCCCTTACGGACTTTCACCGTATTAGCCTCGGCCCAATGCCATTTTTGCTATTAATTAAAACTAAGTTTTAGTTTAACTTTTTAAATTAGAAATTTTAAATTAAAATTTTCAAATTAAATATTTTAATTTATATTTAAATATAAATTATTTTAATTAAAATTTAAAATTTAATTTAATTTACCGCGAAAGATTCGAACCAGATGTCCTGTATGTATCCGGGCGTTTGGGACCAGTTCACGTGCGGCTGGACGAAGTAAGACTTCATTGTGTCTGCGACACTCCGACTCACTTTGTTATCGCAAAACCTAACAAAGTACAATTTTTTATTAATATTTTATATTTAATAAATTTTTTATTATTTTTTAATATTTTTAATATAATATTAAAAAATTACCAAAATGTGTGTCGCGGCCGGTCTGGATCTATCAACGGCAAACGGTCGTGGCCTTCTTGCCGTAGGAGATCCAAGATCCGCATCATGTGGGGTCCTTGATGCGGAGGCGGTGGTAAATCCACCGGCATATCTCCAACCGGTGGAATGTTGGAAGCAGCATCTAACCCCACCTCGGAGACTTCGGGGATGTCGGGTTGGTTTGGTTCTGAAGGTTGTCGGATCGGATTAGAATCAGATCCGCTACCAGAACGGGAATTATTACGGATGAAATTAAAATAATGGTTTGGACGAGGAGGCATTTTTGTAAAAAGGTTTAGTGTTTTAAGAAGAAATTGTGATGTTTTTATAGAGAGATTGTAGAGAGATAAAAAATAGAGAGATGGTTGTGTGAAAAAAATGAAACAATTTGGCCATATTTATAGATTTTGTGATCGTTGCTCAATTGTTGCTAATTAGCAACGATTTAGCAACGAATAGTTTTTGTAATCTTTTCGTTTTCCCACCGGAGGGAAAACGAAAATTTAGCGACGATTTAGCAACGATATGTAAAACATAATTAGTCCAACAAATTTAAACCCCTAAAAGTACTAATCGTTGTTAAATTGTTGCTAAATCGTTGCTAAATAATTGATTAGACTAATATGTTACATGCTATGTATCAGAAGTACGAGGTTAAATGTCAGAAACATTAGCAACGATTCGTTGTAATCGTTGCTAAATCGTTGCTAAACTCAAACCCTATTTTTAGGGTTTCAACCACTAAAACGGTTTGCTATGCTATAATACATACTTCATATGTAATTATAGATTATAAGATTGAGAATAACACTTCAAATTATGATATTTACTAAAAACTGAAAATATTCGTATTATAACATTTATGTTAGTAAAACATATAAGTTAACAGTAAGTTAATACACGTTAAGTATAATATTGTAATCAATTTTTTTTATTGATTTATACAATTGTTTTCACCTTTGTTTACACTTTTTAAGTTAACACTAATTATTAAAAACCTTTATTTTGGGGTGGTTTTAGGGTTTAAAGATTTGTATATTACAATTGTAATCGTCGCTAATTCGTTGCTAAATCGAGGAAAAAGTTGCAAATTCGTTGATAATTTGCAAAAAAAAATTAAAAAAAAATTAAAATTGCAAATACAAGTTACAAATTTATTCATTATTGTCGGAATCAAATGATTCGATATCGCTAACTTCATCGAATTCTTCATTTTCTTCTGTGGATCCTTCGTTTTCATCATCCACAATATCTTCAGCTACTTGATTATCAAGATCAACAAGAAATACATCTTCGGTATATTGATTTGTTTGTATAATTGTCCCACCAACGACATCTTGTTGCATAGGACTTTCATTGTTACCCATAATTAAACCTCTCGGAACCACTCGAATTACTGCACTCCACGATATACCACTAGTTTTAACACGAGGATACGGAATGAATGTAACTTGCTCAGCCTGCGATCCGAGGATAAATGGTTCGAACTTCCGATATCGTCGTGATTGGTTGACGTCGATGACACCAAATTTGTTGTAACGTACACCACGACCTAACATTGGATCAAACCAATCACATTTTAAAAGTGTTGTTCTTAAATTGACTAATCCCGGGTATTGGACTTCGATAATATCCGTGAGAACCCCATAAAAAACCGAATCGCCCTCAACGGTGACACCATAATTTGCGGTTGCTCGATGTTGACCATGACTTACTTGTGTGGAAGACGTAACCACGAGTAAAATACATAGGCGAAGTTGTGATCTTTCCAAGCGGTCCTTGTATTAATTCGCGAAACCAAACCGGATATGTGGTGTCACCATATTCAACTTGCGTTTTTAACCAACCCGCAAAATCGCGTTCTTTATAAGCAAGAAGTTTCGTCTTTCGAAAGTCAGGATAGACTTCCTCCACTTGTTCCTCAAACATTCTAATTGAAATTAATAAACCCCCTCGTTATATATATATATATATATATAATCTATAGATCGTTAGGAAAAATATTATAGCTTATATATATATAAAAACATATAATATATTACCTTTCGAACGGTCGTGCGTAATCACAATTAAGGAGGATGTAAGTATGTGCACTTTGTCGATGTTGATCACTTTCCCACCAAACTTCTTTTATTTTTCGCTAGCTCTTCCAATTGGGGAAAATATATCAGGTACCCCATCTACTGCATATACTGCGCCAACGCCGCCGTCATCGTATCGTCGTGTTTTTGCTCTACGTGTTCGTACATTGGAACCGAAATAGTATGATGCGAAATGAGAAGTCTCTTCCGTTAAAGATCCAGCAACGATAGATCCTTCAACCCTTGCTAGGTTTTTCGCCTTTCCTTTCAAATGTCCCATAAATCGTTCAAAGGGATACATCCACCGAAACCGCACGAGGCCCTCCTAGTTCTGCCTCGTGAGGAAGATGTATTGGAAGGTGTTCCATTACATCGAAAAAAGATGGAGGAAAAATCTTTTCCAAGTTGCACAACAAGATAGGGATATTTTCACGCAATTGTTCAATGACATCTTCTAAAAGTGTACGAGTACATAAATCTCGGAAAAACGCACCGATACCTGAAATTTTTTAAAATTCATGACTATATATTGCAATTAAAGTAATTAAAAGATAATTAATTAATTATTAATTAGTACCCTGCAATTGCTAAGTGTGCGGGTTCAGGTAGAAGATCGTCGAAGGCAAAAGGTAAAAGTCTCTGCATAAATACATGACAATCATGACTTTTCATACCTGAAAACTTTTGTCCATTCTCAACACATGCGGATAGCTTTGAAACATATCCGTCGGGGAATTTGACATCTGACGCTACCCAATTAAATAAAGCGTTTTTCGCTTCAGGTTTCAATATGTAGATCTGGACTGGAGCCTTACCATCGTTCGTGATATGCAACTCACTTCTAAAACATATTTTCGGCAAATCCAATCTTGTCTTCAAATTGTCTTTCGTTCTCCCCTGCACATTCAACAATGTGTACATGATGTTATCAAAGAAATTTTTCTCAATGTGCATAACATCAAGGTTATGTCTCAACAAATGATCTTTCCAGTAAGGGAGTTCCCAAAAGATGTTTTTCTTGTGCCAATTATGGGTTTCCCCGTATCCGTCAGGTAAATTCGAAACATGCCAATTTCCACCCCGTCTACATGTTTTTTGCGCCCCGTAATAATCCAACTCGTTTAGTAACTCTGTCCCCGCCGGATATAGTAGGGGTGGTTGTTTAACGACTTTGTTCTTCTTGAACAACCTTCTGTTCTTCCGTTACGGATGATTAATTGGAAGAAATCGTCGGTGACAATCAAACCAACTTGTTTTCCTTCCGTGTGGGAGTTGAAACGCATCAGTCCGATGACGACAATAAGGGCAAGACAATCGTCCATGCGTTGTCCAACCGGATAACATGGCATAAGCAGGAAAGTCACTAATAGTCCACATAAGCACTGCACGCATCATAAAATTTCTTTTGCACGATATATCGTACGTACGAACCCTAGTGTACCATAACTCTTTTAGCTCATGGATTAAAGGTTGCAGAAAAATATCTAGAGCTCTCTTTGGATGTTTCGGACCAGGAACTAATATACTTAAGAAGAGGAATTCTCTTTGCATGCACATATGTGGAGGAAGATTATAAGGGGTTACGATAACTGGCCACAAGGAGTATTGTCTACCAGACATACCAAATGGACTAAATTTGTCAGTGCATAAACCAAGATATACATTACGAATCTCTCTAGAGAAGTCAGAGTATACCGTGTTAAAGTGCTTCCAAGCCTTTGCATCTGACGGATGAGTTACTTCCCCATCTACGACTGAGTGCTCTGAATGCCATCTCATTGAATCGGATGTCCTTTCCGATTGATACAATCTCTTGAGCCTGTCCGTAATGGGTAAGTATTACATCCGTTGATACGGGACCTTACTCCCTTTTCCATGGACCTTATATCTCGACTGACGGCAAAAACGACATTCCTGCAACTTATCATCATCTTTCCAATAAATCATACAATTGTTAACACAAACATCAATCATTGTTGAAGGCAATCCAAGACTAGAAACCAACTTTTGTATTTCATAATCACTACAAGAATTAATCTGTATAGCAACGAATTGGTGAGGAAGTGTTTGTGGCTAAATCCAGAAAAGCCACGAAAAGCAACGAAAAGCAACGAAAATTAACCCAGTAACGAAATAACAATTCCGATGCATTTCGATACAAAAAAAGCAAGGAAATAGCAAGGAAGTAGCAACGAAAAGTGGTGACGAAACTTTTTCGTGGCTATTTCGTTGCAAAATTGTAACGACGTCGGTGCGTTGCTATTTCGTTGCTAATATAGCCACGATTAGTAACGAAATAGTCGTTGCTAAATTTATAATGGTCACATCACGAGAAAGTTGTCAGATAATTATTCGAAATTAGCCACTAATTTGTTTCGTTGCTATTTCGATACCAAAAAAGCAAGGAAATAGCAAGGAAGTAGCAACTAATAGTGGTAACGAAACATTTTCGTGGCTATTTCGTTGCAAAATTGTCAGGATAATTATTTGAAATTAGCCACTAATTTGTTTCGTTGCTATTTGTGGCTAAATGAGTGGTTCTGATTAAAACTTAACTTAGCAACGAAATTATTCAGTTACTAACGTTGCTAAATTAAAAACATAACGCACAAAATTTTCCGAGCACCATACATTCTATAACTCAAAAAAATCTCATTCTTTCTCTCTTCATCAATTTCATCTACATAGAAAATAAATGACACATTTCTTTCATTCAAGAGAATGGATGGATCATCATATAGATCCAAACACAAATGACGTTTCGAAGAATTTAGAGAGGGAGGGTGTTAACAGTTTCATAAATTTCTCTTGCAATCAAGCTTCTTTTGAAGTCCGTGGATCTATGGCTTGTCCTTGTGTTCGGTGTAGAAATTTGAAGCAGCTCGATGCTTTTACAGTTTTCTAAGCACTTATTAAGGAGAGGGTTTAAAGGAAACTACTACATTTGGACAAGCCATGGAGAAAATTGTTATGATGTTGGAGAATCTTCGATGCCGACGCACTTTGGACATGAAGAAGAAGAAACGTTTGATGGTCATGTTAACACTGAAGTTCCATATGATGAGGTTAACATGGGTCAAGAAGGTATCAGAATAGAAGACGAATTTCAGCAAAATGTTGAGGAAGAGCCAATTAACGATAGCCTTTATCAAGCTTTTGAAGTTGCTAGTCAACCGCTCTACGAAGGGTGTATTGAAGGAATATCACAATTGTATCTGGCATCGCGTGTTATGAAGATAAAGACTAATCACAATCTGGCGGAGGCATGCGTTGATGAAATCACACAAACATATAAACGCATTCTTCCACAGCCAAATAATGCTCCGGAGTCATACTATGAGACCAAAAAGTTAACGCGTTCATTGGGATTACCGGTTCATAAGATTGACGTGTGCGAGGATAATTGCATGCTCTTCTGGAAGTCCGAAGATCGAGAGCTTTCGCGTTGTCATTTCTGTAATAAAGATAGGTATCACGCCAACAATGGAAAAGGGAAGAATATACCGAAGCAACGGATGTTTTATCTACCTATCGCAGATCGACTGAAGAGGTTGTACCAAATGCAAGGGACCGCTGCTCATATGCGATGGCACGCAGAACATGTGTCTCCTGAAGGAGAAATGCATCACCCATCAGACGGAGCAGCGTGGAAGCATTTTAATGAGGTATATCCTGGATTTGGTGCTGAAAGTCGTAATATATATCTTGGTTTGGCAACAGATGGGTTTAATCCAATTGGCATGAATGGGGAGGCACACTCAGTATGGCCAGTCATTGTTACTCCATATAATTTGCCTCCTGGTATGTGTATGAAGAGAGAATATTTCTTCTTGGCCATTTTGGTGCCTGGGCCTAAACATCCGAAGAAAAGTCTAGATATTTATCTACAACCATTGATCGAAGAGTTGCAGATGTTATGGACCGACGGGGTTCCTGCTTATGATATTTCGAGGAAGCAAAATTTTACAATGAGAGCTGCTTTGATGTGGACGATAAACGATTTTCCGGCGTATGGAATGGTTTCGGTTGGACTACGCATGGTCGGGCTAGCATGTCCGTATTGTATGGATGAAACAAAAGCATTTTGGTTACCAAATGGAAGGAAACATAGTTGGTTCGATTGTCACGAAGACATTTGCCCCATGATCATCCTTATCGACGAAATATCAAAGCATTTAAGCGAGGTTCATCGTTCGGGATAATGCTCCACCGTGGTTGACAGTACTGAAATTCTATGCGAAAGAATTGAGAGCATCCGAGGATTGTGCAAAACTCGTTGATTGCGGAGGTCAAGGACATGATAATCCGAGTAGAACGATCGATGGTTATGGCGATTACCATAATTGGGTGAAGAAGAGTATATTTTGGGACTTGCCTTATTGGGAGGACCAGTTATTGAGGCATAATTTAGACTTCATGCACATCGAGAAAAAACTTTTTCGATAATCTTATCAACACGATTTTGAATGCACCAGGGAAGACAAAAGACAATATCAAATCTAGAATGGATCTTCCCCGCGATATGCAAAAGACCAGATTTGGAGATTAATGACGATGGGAGTATTCCGATTCCAATTTTTAGATTATCCAATCAAGGGAAGAAGAGTTTTTTGGCATGGTTGAAAATGGATATTAGATTCCCTGATGGTTATGCATCAAAATTCAGTCGATGTGTTGACGAAAACAATGGAAAATTGTCTGGGCTAAAAAGCCACGATTGCCATGTCATTATGCAACGCTTGTTCCCATTTGCGTTTGCAGAACTTTTGCCGAAAAATGTCCACACAGCCATTTCAGGTATATACTATTATCTTACATAGATGAGTAATATTTTTGTATCGTATACTTATATATGTTTTATGTACATATGTAGAAATCGCACTTTTCTTCCGGGATATTTCTGCTAGAATGTTAAGGGTAGAGGATGTGGAAATTTTGAAGGCAAATATTGCTTTGAAGTTGTGCAATTTGGAGAAAATATTTCCTCCATCGTTCTTTGACGTCATGGAACATCTACCCGTGCATCTACCGGATGAAGCTGCATTGGGTGGTCCGGTCCAATACAGGTGGATGTATCCTTTCGAGAGGTACATGTATCATTTGAAAAAAAGGTTAAAAATAAAGCTCGTATTGGAGGTTCCATTGTTGCACAATGTGTACAAGAAGAGATTTCATATGTGGCAACCAATTATTACGAAAACACAGAACTTCTTCGTGATTCAGATTATAGTGGTCCTGGAGAAATTCGATTTACCTATGATGCAGAGGTGCCAAATATCTTCTATCACAGTGGACGGGTTACAGGGAAAAATACAAGTGGTTGGTTTAATGATGAAGATTATAACGTGCTTCAAACGTTTTTGTTACTTAACTGTGAAGAATTTGCTCCATATGAGAGGTATAAATTTAAATATTTAGATAATTAAGTTATTTAAGTACTGTAACAGCTAAATTAAATTTTTCTCTTGTTTCAGGATGTTTGAAGAGCAGATGACGCTTAGTATTCCTGATATCACTAGTGATGCAATGATTAATGCTAAAGACAACCATTATGCACAATGGTGTAAAGACTATGTAAGTTATAATATTTTGATTTAATTTTGTCATATATATCATATAATTATTGTAATATTATGGCTACTAATTTATTTAACATTTTGTAGATTAATGAAGCATCTCAGAATTATGAATTTCCTTTGTGGATGTTGGAATTTATTCAAGGTCCGAGACGCAATTTCACTTCGTGGCCTATGTACTTTACTAGGGGATACCATTTCCACAGTCAAAGACACGGTCAAAATAAGAAAACACAAAATTATGGGGTTTGTGTTCGTGGTACAACGGATATGAATTATTATGGACTTATAGAAGAAATCATGAAGATTGAGTATCATGGTGCCGCTGGACTCAAAGCGATGGTCTTTAAATGCACATGGTTTGATAATACTGAAGGTTCGGGATTGCGTAAACACCCGTCTGGTGTGGTTGATGTAGATTCGCGTAAAAGGTACCAAAAATATGATCCTTTTATTATGCCTGGTCATTGTGACCAAGTTTGTTTCATCCCGTATCCACGTGTTGGGCGCGCGTCAAATGATTGGTTGGCTTGTACTAAAGTGGTGCCAAGAGGATATCGTGAAACTTCTGAAAATGCTCTGTTAGCGTTGCAAGATGATACAATCGACCACATTGTTGCGCCTAGTGCAATGGTTCGGGTTACAACGCATGTCGTGGAAGATCCTGCTGATTTTGACAATGTTTATCCTTATCCTTTAGACGAAGAGCAACTTGATCCTAATGAGTTTTCTGAAGATTCTGATTCTTCTTGATGATGTCGAAGATGTGTAATAATGAAGTTTATTTATTTTTGATGTTGTATGATGTTGTTTGTTGTTATAAGAATGTTTTAAAAACTTATATATATGATTATTATGTGGTTTTGATACTCATATATATGATTATTTTCTGGCTTTAAAACTCATATATATGTTTTTAAGGTGTTTTTAAATGTTTTGAAGTTATTAAAACTTATACTTTGTTCAAAAGTATATTATCTTATACAAACATTTTTTACATAAAATACTTGACTATGTATATATCAAACCCTAAAATTATATATATTCATTATTTTGTCAAAACTTCAAAAATCAAAACCTTTCCTATAGATTTTTAGTGTTTAAAAATAATCATAAGTTTTTAGAAATGGTTTTTTATGTAAAAAAACACATACCCTAAACTTTGAAAATATTGCAACGACTTACATCGTTGCAATTCGTTGCTACTTTAAATAATTAGCAACGACTTACCGTGAATAGCATCAAATCATTTCGTTGCAACCAACCCCTAATCCGCAGCAACGAAATAGTTTGTCACTTTTCGTGGCTATCTTCATAATTCAGCAACGAATTGTCACTAAATTTGTTCGATACAATTAACCTCTAAATCAAAACGGAAACGGGAAAACTTCTAAGGCACAGCCACGAAACAAATCGTGACTATTCGTTGCTATAATTATAAAAAGTAAATTAGCAACGAATAGCCACGGTTTATTTCGTTGCTAAAATATTAAACCTAATGTCACGCGACCTTCTCTTTCTCTCCATTATTCACTCTCTCTTTCTCTTGGGCGGCGATTCCTTTCCCGGCGATTCTTCACTTTCCCCCGGCGGTTCTTCACTTTCCCGGCGATTTCCACCGGTGATTCTTCCCCTCCGTTCATACACAAGAAGTTTAGGATCTCTCCCTATCTCTCTCAATCACTCTCTCTCTCTCTCTCTGTCTTTCTCTCACGCGGCTATGTAGCTTTAGGTTTCGTTTGGGGTTCGATTAGGGTTCGATTCGGGTTCGATTGGTGTTATAGTTCTTTTGGGGTTCGATTAGGGTTTCGTTTGGGGTTCGATTAGGGTTCGATTCGGGTTCGATTTTGTTTTGTCTTTCATTATTGTTTTCTTATAGTTGTTAACTTCTCTTTCTTGTGCAGATATGCCTCAGCGTGGTAAGAGGATACGGACTGGTTCTCCACCTGGACAACTTCATTACTCTCGGCCTCACTCTCGGCATCGTCGCCTTCGCCAGAAATGCATCAACATCTTCCTCTCGGTCTCCAACATCTTTTCCACCGGGAGCTCTTGGACAGAGGCAAAGAACCCACTCTTCTCCAAATGCCTATGCCGCACAAAGCTCTCCCTGCACACACAAGCTGCAGACGGTGCTGGGTGCACAAGGAGCTGCACAAGGAGCTGCTGGAATGAGCATAGAAGCTCTCCTCAATGCTCCAGCTAGAAGAAACCAGCAAGTCCTCCACCCAATGAAGCTAAATGGAGCTCTATGGTAAGTCATTATTTAATCTTTTTTGTTAATTTTTTATCACACAAGTCTATATTTAACTTAGTATTCTTGTTTGTGTTTATTCATATTGTTTGGATATTTCAGGTTTGGTATTGATCCGGAGGTGAAGAAATACGTCCGGACTACTTGGCAGAACAATTTCATGGCTCCTTGGTGGAATTGGTCCCAAATTCCAGAGGAGAGAGTGCAAGAATGGTGGCAGGATTTTGTGGTTAGTGTTTCTATCTTTTCTTTGTTTTGTTCCTTTCACTTTTTTATTTTATAGAGAGACTATGTTGTGATGGTTAGTGTAATGATATCTAACTAATCTTTCACTTTTATTTTCAGCAACATTACTATTGGGAACCAGCACACCATAGTCTGGTTTTCTATCTATGGAGGAAGGAGACAATGTTATCAATCAGTCAAAGAATCAGCAAGAAGAAGTCGCAAGGGAAGAAGCCGAAGTACGTCTCTGAGGAGCATTGGATCACGATGTTAGAGCAATGGGACACACCAGAATGTCAGGGTAGGTCCACCACCAATTCTGCAAACAGGCTATCTGATCCGGATGGTTTAGGGGTAAGCAAGCATTGTGCTGGTCCAGTCTCTTTTGCCAAAATAGGGTATGACATGGTATGTTCCTTTTTCATTTAGTATATTGTTTGTTATTTATAAATCAATTATTAGTTATGAATGTTATGAGTTATTAGTTTATGAATGTTATATGAGTGATTAGTTTATGAACGTTATATAAGTTACAAGTTTAATTATGAATTCTGTATGAGTTAGTTTAGTTTCTTTACAACTTTATATGAGTGCTATATGAATTCTTTGTTGATGTTTGGGTCTGTTTTTGATGTGTTGCGTTGTGCTTCTTGTAGATGGTCGAAACAGGAGAACCACCATCTTTCACACAACTTGTGCGTAAGACGCATACACGCAAAGATGGTACGTTCATCGACAAACGAGCCGAGACAATTGTGAAAGAGGTTGAGGCAGCTGCAGCCGAGGCAACTGAAGCTGCAGGTTCTACGGCCAGTCCAGGTGGGGAATCGATTCCTTCTCGGGTTATTAACAAGACATATCTTCAGGTAATGAGAATTGATTTCATTCTAAGTTTTGCTTGTTCTTTATCTTGCTTATGTGTTTGTTACCTTACACACATTCTTAACAGAATTGTTCATTTTTGTTGTTTGCTTATTTGTGTTATTTGCTCATTTGTGTTGCAGCATGTTAAGCCTAATAAGGGAAGATACTACGGCCTTGGGAGCTCACAGGACATAAACGTCGACCCCAACGAACCACCTCCAGCTTCTCTTGTTCGTAACATCTCCATGGAGTTGCGGGTTCATGGGTTGGAGACAAAGGTTGAGACGGTCTGCTCAAACGTGGAGACAATTCTGGAGACGCAGAAACTGATTCTTGAGGCCCTTGGGGTTGATCCAAAGAATCGTCGACCACAACCGTCTCAACCGCACTCTCCTCAGGTAAATGGCTCCTCGACCGCACTCCCAGGTTATGTTCCGACTGCTGAACCGGGAACATCACACAATCCAGAACTCGAGGGTTGGTGCAGGTCACTCGATCCTAACTTGATCGATGACTTGGACTAAGCCTCTTTTGTGTATGTTTGAACTCTTTTTTTAAACTCTTTTTTTGGATAATGTATTTGGATATTTTGTTTAGTGTACTTTTGCATATTTCAATATTTCGATACAGTTTTATATTTATTAGTGTACTTTTGGATGTAGTAATTTTTTAAATTCTAAAAAAAAATAGAATTTTCGATTTATTTTTTTTAAATATAAACCAAACTTGTATCGGAATAATTCGTTGCTATAGTTGTAACGAAATAGCCACGGATTATTCGTGGCTAAACTAGCAACGAAATAGTCACGACTTATTCGTGGCTAAATTAGCAACGAATAGTAACGGTAAATTCGTGGCTAAAATAGCAACGAAATAGTCACGGATTATTCGTGGCTAAACTAGCAACGAATGGTAACGACAAATCCGTGGCTAGGTTAGCAATGAAATTGTAACGATTAATCCGTGGCTATATTAGCAACGAAGTTGTAACGATTAATTTGTGGCTATGTTAGCAACGAAATGGTAACGATAAATTCGTTACTATACCGTTGCTGTTATTCGTTGCTGGTCGTTACCAACTTTGTAACGACCAGCAACGAATTTGGAAATGTAACGAAGCTATAGCAACGAATTTATTTCCTAACCGTCCGTTGCTATAGAGGAAATAGCAACGAATTAAACGTCGTAGTAACAGATTTGTCCGTTGCTATAGCGAATAATTCTTGTAGTGAATATGAATCAGCAGCTACATTATCCTCACGCAAATACTCTTTTAGTAATTCCGCCCAGGAGTCCATGCAAAATTCACTCAAATTATGATCTGATTTGATATTCATCATTCTAGATGCTAATGATAGTTTTGACAATCCATCTTTACATCCATCGTAAATTGGTTTATTCGCAGCGTCTAACATATCATAAAAACGTTTAGTATCTTGGTTAGGTTCTTCAACAACATTTTCAGATAAATACTCCCTCGTATCATGAAATGCACCAGCAACCATGTCATGATATCTATTATCATCTACATGCACATTAGACCCACCATGATGATCATAGCTACTATCAAAATGATGCGGTAAATTAGCGGGTTCGTTAGTTTCAGGAACATGAAACGAACTACTTTCTCCAAATTCGGTGTTATTATAATTATACCCTTCCCCATGTTGAAACCAAACAAAATATTGTGGCAGAAAACCCCTATTAAAAAGATGTTTCCATACGGTATCAACATGAATGTATTTAGTGTTCACACACTTCTTACATGGACAATACATTTTACCAGTATCTTGAGTAGTTTGCATGTTTCCAGCTTGATACATGAATGTTTGAAGTCCCTCCGTGAACTCTGTTGTCACTATCCCTGATCGATCTTTGTGTCTATACATCCAAGATCGTAACTCGTATACGTTATTACCGTGAGACATTTTGAGTATATATGTTATGAAAGTTTTTGTATAAGTGTTTAGAATATATATAAGAGAGAATGTTTTCATTTTGTGTTGTGATTTTGATTTGGTCGAATGAGTTTATATAGGGACATTGTAAATTTTAGCAAGGAATTAGCAAGGAAATTTAGCAACGATTTAGCAACGAAATATTTTTACCAATGAATTAGCAACGATTTTGAGAGGAAATTGCAACGAATAATTCGTCGCCAATTACCGGTGGAGCTCAATGAAAACGTGCTCACCAACTTAGCAATATTCCTTGCAAATTCGTCGCTATTTAACAAGGAAATATCATCGTCGCTAAATCGTCGCTAGGAATTCCTCCTTAAATCGTCGCTATTTGGCGACGAATTAGTGACGAATAGTTTCGTTGCTATTTGACGACGAATTAGCGACGAAATTTAGTGTCGTCTCTAATTCCTCGCTAATTCCTCACAAATCCGTTGCTAAATAAATTCCTCGCTAATTCCTTGCTAAAATTCGTTGCTATTTGCCCAGTTTCTTGTAGTGTTAGTAATCCGTAGTATTTCACAATATTACAGAATTCAATGACAAAAACATAATTTTAAAGAAGTTGAACAACAAAAACATATTTTTAAAGAAGTTCAATAACTCGGATAACGATGCGTTCCAAAAGGCAACCAATTGAAACCAAAATTTTGCCTTGCTCACTTAGTTTTGTGTGTTTTACGTCGTTCTCCAGCGGATGGCTTTCTTTTATCATGTTTTCTCCCATTCTTTTTCACGCGATCTTTTGGTAGCACATGTCGTTCTTTTATGTGATCTGGTACATTCCAATTAGTCATGTCAGACACAGAATAAATGGTCGTGGAATAAGCTTGCCCCACAGTTCTACCCAGTAATACTTTGAACACAACTCATGATGATATACTACTCGGCCTCCACCACGATGATTGGGATCAGTATCAAGAGTAAATAAATAAGCTGCAAGTCCGTGCACACAATGATATTTTTAATAATCATACACTTTGTAGGAACAATTCTTCGCTCTCAAGTTCACCAAATAAAGTTTACCATCGTCGATGTCTGTTACTTCGAATTCAGTCCGTGCACACAATGATATTTACCTCACGCACCGCTGTTTTATCAACTTTGGCCCATATGTTGTGTAGGTGGTTCTCGACAAGAGGAACAAGTTTAGTATCAATCGATGCATACACAACGTCCTTCCGATGTTGGGTAAACCACTATGAGAGTTTTTCATGATTATATCTAACATTGGTTTTAAGGAATACCTCCTCACGTCCTTAAACAAGCCATTCCTTGACTCCACACTATTGCTAGTGTCCAAATTGTATCTGTCACGTGGGAACATAGCCTTGGCAAAGTGTCTTTCTCAGTCTTTTCCTCCACATACTTGTATGCCAAAAGATATCGCGTCTTGAATGATACGTACGCAGTTTCGAACTCAACCATCGTGTAGAACCTAACCACTCCATAAATCTCCATCCGACTACGACTTTGTTGGTGTTACTAGCATGACTTCTTACGTTCTGAGACGACTGACATATACAATGACCATGGTGAGCTTCCGGAAACACACTGACATATACAACCGCGATGAGGCTCTAGTTTCTGTCGCTCATAAAAACTAATTATGAGGAGTCATATATAACACTTCTGAGAATCTCGAAAAACCAAGTCCAACTAGCTTTATTCTCACCGTCGAGAACACCAATAGCGAGGGGATAATAATGACGATAAGGATCTTGAGCTTTAGCAAATACTAGTACACCACCATACCCGTTCTTCAAAAATGTGGCATCGACAATTATAACTTTTCTCATGACCGCAAACTCTTTAATACAAACTCCCAACGCTATAAAGAGGTACTTGAATTTACCTGCCTCATCAACCCCCACACTTGTTTTTGTTCCTGGATTCGCCTCCTCTAACATGTACAAGTAGCTAAGAAGCATCTTGTAGTTGTCTTCTGCATTTCCACGCAAATGACTAATAGCTAAATTTTTGTCTGTCTTCTTGTAGAGTATGATACTTTTACCCCAAGTTTTAGCTGAATGACATCCATGATATCTGTCGGAGTAGGTGTTTTCAGTTTTTCTGGATATTCCTCATTCAAAAAAGAAGCCACCAATTCTGTTCACCATCTCCTCTTGCTCTTGTTTATTTGGCTTTGACTATTCCGAGAACATGTATGCACACTCGTGTACCTCCTAATTGAAAAAAGTTCGGTGTTTGTAATCCTTGAAGCTAGCAAACCCAATTGACAGGTTGCTACATAACATTTAATCAACAATTGTTTAGGATCAGACCTTTTGGTTACATAACGAAAGCATTTATCAAATGCGGCTCTATCCACCACGTCTTGAATTGCTTTCTTGCTTGGAAACTCCTAAAGTTTAATTAGACCCAATTCATCTTCCCATTCCTCCATCACCTGACTAGATTGTTCTACAAGTGGTTGCTCAACATAATTATCAGCACCCATATCCGCACCCATATCCGCACTCGTACCCGTCTTAGTAGCCGTAGCCGTGTATGGATCGGATGCGACATCCGTACCCATTAAATCATCTCCTATTCTATCATCATCATTCTCTTATTCTTTAAAGTCTGTATCCCCCTTTGCTTCCACATCTTCTATATAAAGAGTTATTGCATCACTTCCAATTTCATCATCATTTCCCTCCAACATTTCGTAATTCATACCAATCGAACTTATGCCCACTCTTGACAGCTTCTCTAACTCGTCTGATCTACTCGTCTCCTCCACTACCAAAAGAGATCTACGGTTCTCACTATCCATGGATGTTAGGTAAACAAACAAATCCTCAGCATCACAAATAGTTAGTTGTTCCTCGCATCCAACGACCAAAGGTATGTATCTCAATGATAATTTTACTTTATTTTCATCCAACGCAAGCTTCTTATAAAACCTTTCTTCCAACACGACCAAACTTATATCCTCAACTGTTGTCTTCAATATTAGACTATACATGCATCCATTGAATTTGAAATAAACACTTACGTATTTTGCCATTGTATGCAAAAAAAAAAAAAAATTCAATTTTACCAAAGCATCTACAGTTATACTGAGTTTTACGTAGAATATTACAGATATCAGTTCTACTAGTTATACTAACTTTTACATGATATATTACAATTATCAGTTCTACTAGTTATACAAAGTTTTACATCGTATAACTACATATCAGTTCTACTAATTATACTAAGTTTTACACATACGATTTTGAAGGCTCTTCGGTTTCGCGATACCACGATTGATTGAGAGATTTTGGTCTACTGCATAATTGAGAGTACTACAACTCTATCTCAAACAATCAACCACGTCTTTAAATACTATATAGCAAACATCAATTTGCACCAAATCAAATGATAAAAATTCGTCAAATTTCATTATGAACCCTTATATTATTTATTTCAAAATTTCTAAATCAATTGGGGATGAATTAACCTGCATTCCGACTTACTTGCAGGACTGTTGCAGTGCGTCGCCAAGGTGAGGTTGTAGTGCGTCTCGGCGGAGAAGACGAGGTCGCGTCACACGTCTCGCCGGAGAAGACGAGGTCGCGAGGAGGAAGGTGAATTTTTTTTTATCAAAACCGAAACCGAAAAACCGAAACCAAAACACAAACCAAACCGATTATTTTTTTAAGGACAAATTAGTAATTTCTTTTCGAGTTAATGAAATATGGCTATAGGAGATTTTAGGTGGGTATAGGGGATTGTGTTATTGTCAAAACACCCTCTGAAAAAGTTGTCTCAATCCATTGTTACGTCTTATTAGGCCAACATGGTGGAAGGATATTATTCAATTTTTTCAAAAATCCAAAAGGACCTCTTAGTCTTTCTTTTGGTAAATGGTATTTCTTAAATTTCTTAAGAAATACCCAAATCGGTGTTGTCGGTTGTTACCTAAGAGCATCTCCATCAATGTCTTTAAAGGGATTTTAATTGAGTTTCCAAGTACTAAGCACAAAAAAATAAATGAAAACTAGATAATAAAATTGCCGCGAATTCTCACGAAAACCGACTCTTACCCACGAAAACCCACGAAATTATTGTTCACAGTGGCCTTTAGAGGGATTTCGTAGGTTTTGGGATATACCCACGAAAAAAATTCGTAGGTAACAAACGTATCTTAGACTATCAGCAATGGTGGTGTTAAAATCAAATTTCAACATATGAAACCATTGTAACAAAGCGTTGAAATGGAAAAAGTGACGTGGAGTTAACTAGTTGAAATTCAACTAGTTAAAATATTTATTTCTAGGTCCGCACGCGACACGTGACAGATTATAAGAGGTAAGTGAAGTGTATAAACTAAAAATAATTATCTTAGTTTATGATTGGAGACTATCATTTTAAAGATTTTTATCTCATTTTATATCTTTAAGACCAATTATTGTATAGCATATAATTTTTTTATTTTATAAATTTTATATGAAAATTCATCATTTTAAAAACTCTATAAATCAAAACCAGTTTCATTTCATTTGGACACAAGAAAAAACGATATTTCTTCAATAATTATCTTATTATTCTCTAATAAACTCTTTTTATAAGCCTTTAAACACTTTTTGTGTGAAATAGATCAAAATAATAATCCTACACAAAATTCTACTAATAATCCATTTCCTTACCCAAATCCCCATAATTATCAATTTCAAAATCCATCTTTTAACCAACCACAAAATGTTCCAAATTATGGGTTTTCACCAAATTTTTCTATGCCACCATCTACTTCAAACTATTATCGATACTATGGATCGATGCCATATTTATCTCCACCACTTCATTTTTCTTCTGTTTCAATGACTAATGAAAACGTTTCAAAAGGTGGAGGAATTTAGTTTAATTTAAATACTTATTTGTTTTTATTATGTAATTATCATAATTTAAAAAATAAAGAAAACAAAAATATATAAATAAAAATAGTAGGGTAGAGTGTTGAAATCACTTGCTTTCCTCTCTTTTCTTTTTTTCCCGGCCGCCAAGAAATAAACCGCCGTCTCTCCTCTCATCGCCGACGCCGGCGGGCTCTATCACCGCCGGCGTCGCCATCGTTGTGCATGTGTTGTCTTCGAGTTCTCCTCTCGTTTTCTCCTGGTTTAGATGGGTTCTTTTGGGGAGTTTCAAATCTCCGGATCCGTCGGAGTCTTTTCTCCATTTGACCGCACATAGTGAATCCTCTTTTCTCTTGTTCGGTGAGGCTATGTTCCTTTGGGTTTTTGACTTTTGGTGTTCAAGGAGTTTGGATCTGATCGTTTGGTCTACGGTATAAGGTTTAGCTTGCAATAGACTGATTGGTTTTCTTAGGAGAAGGTTTAGTTGTAGTTTTAGTTCAGTGGTGGTGTAGCTGTTTTAAAAACCTTAGTTGTTGGTGTGAAAATTTGGCTCTGGGGGTCTTACTACTGTGACTCGCCGGCTTTTGGCTCCGGAAAGGCGTAGTCGTTTGTTGGCTCTGTTTTTTAATCATCGAAGTGGTTTCAAGAGCTCTTTGGTAGTGGTAAGAAATATATTTGGATTTCATGTGTGGCTAGTGGTCACCCTTGTTGCTTGCATCTTTTGTTTAGTGAAGACAGTGTTTAATCTCTTTGTCTTTAGTTTAGTCATGGATGTGTTGGTTTGGTTCTGGTTTATTAAAGTGAGGTTGTATTTCTTCTTTACCTCTGGTCTTGCAATGTCGTGTAATCTTTTGGCTTTAGTTTACATAGTTGTATGTCTCTTTTGTGGACACTATGTTTTTAGTGTGTGTGAGTTGGGTGTTATCACCAATTCAAAACCTTAATTTTAATATAAATTTCAGTTGGAAAAAAAAAGAGTGTTGAAATCACTTGAGTGTAAAAAGTTTTAAAAAGTTGAATATATATGTGAAAAAGAGATAAAGTGATGTGGAAGGTGTTTAAACTTCAAACCAATGTGGATAGTCTTATACCATCATTATACGGACTTTTGGAGAAGGATTCTTGGGCTGGGTCTCACAAATAAAAAAGAATTCGCTTGTTTAACCTCTTATATAAGAGGTGATTCTTGACATTTTCGCGGGCCCCACCGACACGTGGCGGCCCGCGATTGGTCAATTAGTTTTTTTTTAATATTTTTTTTTAATTTTCGAAAAAACAAAAAAAAAATTTGAAACATCTTTTTGGAATTCCACCTATAAAGATGCTCTTAGATTGAAGATTTAAAAACTTGTTAGAGATCCAACTGTGTCACTTTGTGATTGGTTGTAATTAACAAAATAAATAATTAATTAATTTTTTCTCTCTCTTTGTTTTCTTCGTTCTCTTTCATCCTTTTCTTCTATATCAAATTGTGATTTCATGTAAATGTTTAGATTTATTATGTGTATGTTACTTTCTTATGAAGTGAATGAATTTAATTTTCTTTCCGAGTTATGGTTTAAGGTTTGTGTATTTGGATGTAGAACTATGAATCTAAACATGTATTGGTTTTCAGATTTTGATATGTGAAACTTACCTTTATACCTCTTGCTTTTTTTGTTAATCTATGATAATTTTAGAATTTATGCTTACTTGTTTTTTAAAATTCAATTTTTATATAAACCCAATTTTTTACAAAAAATTCTATTAAGAATTCGTCCAATGGAACAACAAAAAAAAGTTAAATCTCAGTATGAAACTCTTACAAAAAATAATTATTAAAAAAATCATTAAAACACCCAAAAGGTTTCTACAGTAGAGATGGTCTAAGTAGATTTGAAAACCACTTTACTGTCGGTTTTATTCCAACCACAAAATTGTCAAGATATCAACCATGGAAAAATCTACAGTCACAAAATCTGCAGTAGCATAGACTAAAGAATAATTATAAAATATGGACACAGAGGAAGTAATAATTTGGTCCGTAAAATGTGGCACTATTACGTTAACTATTCACAAACAAACTTACCGTTTTGCCTATTACCTTACGCCATCTTTTTGATTTTAAAAATCAAAAATACTGACACAACTGACACAGAAAAATCGGACGCACTATTTTCATTCTCTCTCCTCCTAAAGTTAATAATCGGCGATTTCTCTCTTAAATCCCATTTCTCTGTGTAATCGGCGGTTTCTTCTCTGTTTATATTCTTCGTCTCTGTAAACTTACTTTCTCATCTTCTTATTCATTTCACGGATCCCATCGTTAAGATAGAAAAAGTAAACGACGTTTCATAGAGATTTAGAAGACGGGCAGAAGATAACCAATTACAATAGGGATGGTCTTCGATTTGAAGTTACTTATTTTCGTTGATTTTTTCCACTACAAAAAATTTGGACTTTAACAACGACCATAATCGTTGTTAAATCGTGGTAATACGTGTGTCCCGACGATTTAACGACGATTTCAAATTCGTCGTTAATCGATCGAAGTAAAAATCAAATCGTCGTAAATTCGTGGTAAAATTTACGACGAAATACATTCGTCGTATAATCGTGGTATAATATTCGTTGTAAAATAGTTGTAATTTTTACAACCTTTTTATAACGAATATTTGGTTGAGAATTTATAATTATAATAAATTAGAAATTGTCGTATAATCGTCCCTAATTATGGATGAATTTACGACGATTATATAAAACATTACAAAATATTTTATATTTATAACGATTATATTTATTACAAAAATAATGATATTTTATAATAAATAAATATTTTATATTTATAAAATATAAAATTTATACAATTTCAAATTACAAAAAAGCAAATAAAAACTAAACGCGATCAGTCGTCCTGCAGGTTGAAATCATCGCCGAAATAGTCCTGCGTTGCGTTGTCGGGATCGACGGTGCTTGTTCCAGCCTGATCAGTCGGGCGGTCGGGGTGTGCCCGCATCGCCCGAAGTAGTGATGGGTTAGATGCAGAAAGCACCGTCAGCATACTGTTGTAGAACGCCATGTTCTTCGCCCCCTCCGCCTGAGTCGCCCGTAAATCCTGAATCTCAGCCTCCATCTCAGTCGGAGATCGGTAAGCAGTAGGATCTCTGAGTGCCTCCCGGGGATCTCTGAGATCGCTGAGTCTCGATCTCCGTCTTCCGAGCTTCAAGGTCGTTGAATATCCGCTCCGAATGGGAGTCAACGAACTCGCCGGTCTTTTTCCTGTGCGTCTTCTCGAAAACGGCACTGACGACCTGTTTGTGACCCAACTGCTTGGTCTAAAATCAAATAATAAATACATGCGCATTAGTATGTAATTAACATTAATAATTTGAAAATAAAAATAAATTTGAAAGAGTAAGTAAGAAAGAACTTACCATTTCGTGCATCTGACGTGCGAACTGGATTTGTCCGGATGTGTGAGCCATCTGCTTCGGCGTCCCGTCAGGTAGCTTAGCGTTCCTGGAGGTGGAACACTTCTCAGCTACGCTGGCCTTGTGACCATCTGTCCAATATTTCTTCAAGCCGTCCCAGACCGCGCCCGAATGAAATACTGGCTTCCCCGCGTCGCCGACGAGCCTCCACTTGTCCTTCCAGTCGGAGACCGTGTTAAACACTATACACATAAATATTATATTTATTCATAACACGTTATCAGCACGAAGATGTCGAATACTTTGAAGTTTTTGAAGTTTAATAGAAATTCAAAGGTGTGTTTAAAATATATTATCAAATTTATAATTATAATTAACAAATTTCTGTCTTGCACCTTTTGTTCAATTAATATATAAAAGAAACTCTGCTAAAAGTTATAGTTAATATATTATTATTTTAAATAGTAATTATGTCAAACTTGACAAAGTTCGAAATCACTGCCCTCGATATTACTGGCAAAAATTATATGACTTGGGTAGTTGGTGTAAAATTGCATCTGAAAGCCAGAGAGCTTCTTGATACCATCAATAAGTCGGAAACGACATAAGATGAAAAAAAGAGCAAAAGCCATGATTTTTATAAGGCACCACATCCATGATGGTTTAAATGACGAATATATCACCAAAGAATATTACGCGGATCTATGGCATTCTTTAAAAGATAGGTTTTATCACCAGATATATGTGATCTTACCAAAAGCTAAACATGAGTGGCTAAACCTCCGCTTGTTGGACTATAAATGTGTTAGTAGTTATAATTTCGCGTTGTTCGGAATCACATCCATGATGATACTATGTGGAGAGACAATCACTTAGTATGACATGATTGAATAAACTCTATCAACTTTCCATCCTATAAATATAGGCATACAACAACAATATCGGGCAATGAAGTTCACTCATTGTTCGGAGTGAATGTATATCTTCCTTGTTGCTGAACAAAATAATGACTTGGTGATGTTTAACCATCAAAGTCGTCCAATTGGATCAACATCACTCCCATAAGTGAATATTGCATTATCCAGTTATAATAACTGGAATAATAATAATGGATGTGGTCGTGACCGCGCCAGAAGTCGTGGTCGTGGATGAAGACGTGGTAGAAGACAAGCAAAGGGTCTTCGTTTTAATAATGATAACTCTGGAAAAAGTGAGAGATTTTCGGGTAATGAAGTTGGGCGTGTTATAAAGAAGCAAACAAAAAGTGTTGCTATAGATGTGGAATGAAAGGGCACTGGTATAATACATGCCGCACGCCAAAACATCTTGCTGGTTTATATTAAGAATCACAAAAGGCAAAAGAAAAGGTTAACGAAACCAACTTCATTTGTGTTGAACGTCTTCATTTAGAGGCTTAAATGATGATAGTCATCTTCATATTTCGGAGTTTCTGCTTGATTCAGAAGGTATCAACGGTCAAGAAAATAACTTGGAATAATATGACATGATACATGTTGTTGTTTTAAATAATATTGTATAATATTTACTTTTTACTGTAAAATATATTTTATAAATATTTTAATCTAGACAATGACAAACTTTGAGACTAAAAAGAAGATATATGTCTCCCTGATAGTGCGACAATGCACACAATACTTAAAGATAAAAAATATTTCTCCTGTCTCAAAATAAAGAATTCCACTGAAGGCGTGAATATTATTTCTAGTAATGCAAAAATAATTATAGGCTCTGGAAAAGCTAATGTTTCAATGCCAAGGGGAACACAATTTGAAATAAATGATGTGTTATATGCCCCAAAATCTTACGAGAACTTGTTGAGTTTCAAAGATATTCGTAAGAATGGATATCATATTAACACAATAAATAAAGATGGCATTGAATACCTTTGCATTACGTCAGAAAAAAAGAAACTTTTGAAGAATTATCAATGTTATCTTCTGGATTATATTGAACAAAAATAAATAAGACTGAATCACATCTTACTATAGACTTAAAATTTATTAGTACATTTAAGATATGACATGAAAGATTTGGCCACCCAGGTTCAGTCACGATGCAAAAAATTATGCAAAACTCGAATGGGCACCCATTGAGAAATCAAAAGATTTTTCAATCATGCGAGTTATTATGTAATGCATGTTTTCAAGGAAAGCTCATAACTCGGCCATCAATAATAAAAGTTGGGAATGAATCTTCATTATTCTTGGAAAGAATACATGGTGATATATGTGGACCAATTCACCCATCATGCGAGCCATTTAGATACTTTATAGTATTGATTGACGCATCTAGTAGATGGTCACATGTGTATCTATTGACAACACGAAATATGGCTAAATAAGGCTAAAAGCGCAATTCTCTGACTATGTCATAAAAAAAGTCAGACTTGATAACGCTGGTGAATTCACTTCACAAGCCTTTAATAGTTATTGTAAATCAATGGGGATTGATGTTGAACATCCAGTTCCCCATATTCATACACAAATGGCATGGCCACATCTTTAATTAAACGGTTGCAATTGATTGCAATACCTTTAATATTGAGAACAAATCTCCCAATTTCAGTATGGGGACATGCTATATTGCATGCAGCGGCACTAGTCCAGATTCGACCAAGCGCATATAATGAATATTACCCTTCACAATTAACATATGGCTAGGTGCCTGATGTATCCCATCTCCGTGTTTTTGGTTGTGCGGTTTATGTTCCGATTGTCCCACCGCAAAGAAAAAAAATGGGAATGCAAAGGAGATTGGGAATTTATGTTAGGTATATTTTACCATGTATAATTCGGTATATTGTACCGCAAACCGGTGATATGTTCACGGCAAGTTTTGCCGATTGCCATTTTAATGAAGATGAATTTTCATCATTAGGGGGATATATTAAAAGTATATCAAGAGATGTTACATGGTGCACATAAAATTTAGTATATCTTGATCCCCAACAAAACAACGTGACTTGGAAGTTCAGAAAATTGTGCACTTACAAAATATGGCAAATGAATTACCAAACTCATTTACAGATATAAATAGAGTAACGAATTCATATATATTCGTCGTTAATGCCCCATCAAGAATTTGTATTCCTGATAAACAAACAGATGGGAGCAAGGCAAATGAACCTAAGGTTCAGTTAAAGAAGGGGAGATTGATTGGCTCGAAAGATAAAAATTCCCGAAAGAAAAATAAATTGGGAGAACAAAATAATGAGGTTCTTGAACCCAATAAAAAACAATAGCATGAAGATATTTCTGGAAGTTCAAGAAGATAAATCTTTTGAAGAGATATATGAAAGAGATCAAGAAGAACCATGCGAAGAGATTCGTCAAAAGGACGAACAAAATACATAAAAATATGAGATTTCCATCAACAATGGCCATAATGGAAAAATGTGGCTTAATTAGAAATGAAATTGAAGACATAGATGGAATATTCTGTTTCTCTGTATCTGAAGAAATTGACAATGAAAACGATGACCATGATCCATGGTCCGTTTATGAATGTCAAAAGAGAGGAGATTGAAATAAATGACAAAAGGCCATGAGAACTGAATTACTCTCTCTCAATAAAAGAGACGTCTTTGGATCTATCGTTATTACACCGGAAGATGTAAATATTGTTGGGTGTAAATGGGTTTCCGTGAGAAACAGAAATGAAAATAATGAAGTCACGAGATATAAAGGAAGACTTGTGGCACAAAGGTTTTCTCAAAGACCGGGAATTGATTACGATGAAATATATTCCCCGGTAATGGATGCAATCACATTTAGGTACTTAATGAGTCTAGCGGAATCTAAAAATTTAGATATGTACCTTATGAATATAATGACTGCATACATATATTGCTATATGGTTCACTTGATAGTGACATATATATGTGAATCCCTGAAGTAATGAAAATTCTAGAAGGATCTAAGATTCTTGAAGAATCCAAACAAATATGTTCGGTCAAATTACAAAGATCACATTATGAATTAAAACAATCCGGACGCATGTGGTATAATCGATTAAGTGAATATTTGTTGAGTAAAGGATATATCAAGTATCAACAATACAATTTTCCCTTTTGTATTTATTAAGAAAACCTCAAAGGGATTTGTGATCATTGTTGTGTATGTTGATTACCTGAACATAACTGGAACTCAGGGAGAAATTGATGATTCAAGAACTCATATGAAAGAAAAGTTCGAAAGTTCTTGCAAAGACAAAGTTTTGTCTTGGACTCCAAATAGAACATCTTAAAGATGAAATATTTGTGCATCAATCAAATTACACTAAAAGAGTGTTGAAGCGCTTTAATATGGATAAGGCAACTCCCTTGAGTATTCCAAAGATTAATAGATCTCTCAATGTTGAAAATGATCTATTTCGACCTTGTGAAGATAACGAAGAAGTATTAG
Organism: Cochlearia excelsa; assembly: GCA_963556525.1. Classification (NCBI taxonomy): domain Eukaryota; kingdom Viridiplantae; phylum Streptophyta; class Magnoliopsida; order Brassicales; family Brassicaceae; genus Cochlearia; species Cochlearia excelsa. The sequence continues at coordinate 17,185,007 of OY748330.1, read as the reverse complement.
GTTCTGAAATACCATATATGAGCGCTATAGGCGGTCTTATGTATCTTGCAAACTGTACTCGACCTGATATAGCCTTTGCTACTAATCTATTTGCAAGATATAGTTCATACCCTACGCGCAGACATTGGATTGGAATAAAACACATTTTTTGTTATATTCAAGGAACCATTGATTTGGGGTTATATTATGCTAGAAACTCCAAAACTGGTTTAGTTGGTTTTGTAGATGCATGCTATTTATCAGATCCGCATAAGCCTCAATCACAAACTGGTTATGTTTTCACCTTTGATGGAACTGCGATCTCTTGGCTTTCTCAAAAACAGATTTTGGTTGCCACTTCTTCAAACTATGCAGAATTTATTGCACTTCATAAAGCATGTAGAGAATGTGTTTGGCTCAGATCTATTACCCAACACAAACAAGATGGAAGTGGAATGATCATCAATAAAGAACCAACAAAGTTATTTGAAGATAATTTAACATGTGTCATTCAGCTCAAAGAAAGTTTTATCAAGAGCGATAGAACGAAACACATTCCTCCAAGATTCTTTTCTTACACTTGAGAACTTAAGGAGAACCATGAAAGAAATGTTCAGTACATTCGTTCAAGTGACAATGCAACAAATTTATTTACAAAGGCGTTTTCCACTACAACATTCAGAAAACATATTCAAGCCATTGGAATTCGTCATTTATGAGATTTGTGAAAGAAGATCATAACCTAATTATTTTTTTAAAAAAAGATCATAACCTAATTATTATAGGAGAAAATAGTGAAGTTGTACTCTTTTCCTGTCATGGTTTTTATCCCATTGGGATTTTCCATGATAAAGTTTTTAGGGTTAATTACTAATATAACTTTGAAAAGTAGTTATTTATAGTTTTATCATTGCAGGATTTGGGCTAACTATAATAGCAACTATAATAGCACTAAAATGTTGTGATAAATGTGTAAGGGGTTTTGAAAAATTTTAAATAATAAGTTTGTCATTATTCAACTAAACAATAAAATTAATATTTGGATAACGATAAACTATATTATATTATATATTCAGATATTTATAAGTTTTTTCATTTTAAAGTAAACTTATATTATATTATATAGTTATATATTTATATAAATTTCTTAATGTTGAATTAAATTTTTTACTATAAATAGGTTCATAACGTAAAACAAAATTATATATCCAAAACAGTTTATCTCTCTACTTTTATCTCTCTAGAAATATCTCAAACATTATACACATAAATATTCTCTTTACTCGTAACAATCTTAAATTTATTAATCACGTTATATTATTTTTTGTCAACATCACGTTATATTATTTGAACAAGGATTTTTGTACCAAATAATCCTTCAAATATTAATTTTCATGATAAGTACATTAATGATGAAAATTAATTATTTATTTTCGACTCATAATCATATTCACATCGAATATTTGATTAACCTCATAATTCTGTTCCTATCTTTTTGATAATTGTATATACTGATTTTTTATTGGGGAAATTGGGAAAATAGGCCATAATGAGAATGTATTTGTCCCAATATACCTTTATAAGTTTTGCTCAATTTTAGACATAAATACCCTTATAGAAACAAAAATAATTATTAAAAATTATATATAAAACATAAAAATATGAAAAAATCAATACAATCACAAGAATATTTCATGTGTTTTGATATATGAAAATTGGATTCCAAAAACAATTTGGATAAGTTGATCTATATTTGTTAGAATGTATATTATAACCATTTTTACAAAGATACAATAGATGTTCTAACTTATATTCTACGTTTTATAAAAGTTACAATTTGTATTGTGAAATATTCTCTGTGATCTATCTAAATATAGAACACGTTTTCCACAGTTCTAACTAAAACACTTTGTTGTATACAACCCACAATATATACTGAAATATTGTATTATTTTATTTCCAAAATACTGAAATTCAAATGAGAAATTCCTTAGAATACCATCAAAATAAGTTTTTGTTTTGAAAATACCATTACAAAGTTTTTTATCACAAAATACCATTAAAATGTTTTTATAAAAAAAATACTATCAAAAAGTAGTAGTTTACAAAAATACCACAATACAAAAAACGAGTTTAAACACTTTTAGATTTTAATTTTTTTCATTTGGGTTCGCTATAGAAGAAAGTTTTGAAGGGTAGAGTATAGTTTTTTTGAAGAGTTTTGGGTGTAATTTTGAAAATTTAAGATTTTTGGTATCATAAATTATGTATGATATATTTTGACCCGTCGCAAAACTACTCTGAACGTCTCGCAAAGGTATCTAAAAGTATTCAAAATTTATTTGTTTTTAAGATTTTCGGATACTTTTGATTTTTTATTTACATTATCAATTCAAATATTTTAGAAAAAATACTTTTAAATAATTAAAATTTTCTACAACTTAATTTTTTTAAAAAACTTTATATATATTATTAATATTGTACGATGGTTTATCATAAAATTGAAATATTTATTATATTTTATTTTTTCATTTTTTGTCAACATTTTTATTTTTTCATTATTATTACTTATTTATTTTTAATTCTTTTTAATTTTAATCCTATTAATAAGGAATTTTTTTATATTTATGTTTTTTTTTTCGTTTTCTTTAAATTCTATTAAATATGAATGTTTTTTTAATATAACTTGAGCTTTCTTAATTGTAGTCTGAATAAGAGTACCCTGTATGGTATAGTCATATACATGTTATAACTTAATGCGTACCGTTTCGTCGGCCAAGATCATCTCTATTGTATCGCCTATATAAGTGGTATACTGTTTCCATGTGTGAATTATTTTCACTTGAACTTTCCATGATATTTTGTAAGGCTTTAGATCTTTCAAAGATGTAAAAATAGCCATGGTTGAATATTTCTCTTCTCTGTGTTTTTTAATTGATCTTTGTTGTGCACGTTTTAATACCCCCACGTACCTTCATTATTTATATTGATTAAAGGCAATGAGAAATTCACAAAACTACACCCTTTCAACCCTCCCTTCAAAAAACTACACCTAATTCAATATTTTCACAAATTTACATTCTTTCAAAATTTTAAAAGCTTGATTTACCCTTTTAAAAATTACCAAAATTAAAATATTTTTATTTGGGTTCGCTAATTATTGTTTAGGGTATAGTATTAATGGGGTAGGATTGTGTGGGTATGGTTTATTTGGATTTAATTTTGAGTGTTTAGGTGTAGTTTTGTGAAGTATTTTTGAAATGGAGTAGTTTTGTGAAATGTAATTCAAATGGTGTAGTTTTGTGATTCTCCCTAAAATATTTTAAAGATATTTGAGAAGGATATTTTTCGAGATCTTTGATTTTGCACTTGATTTTTTTTTTGTGGTACACATTTTCAGTTTATTTTATTTGGAGAATATATAGAATTTCCACCAAGTTCCTATATTGTATCATATATTTTAATATTTTCTTGTTTTTTCTTGTTTTCTATTTTTTTCCACCAATTTTTACATCTTTTTCTCCTAGTTTGGTTGACTAAAATATCCTTTGACCTACATTTTTTTTCACTTCACTTTTTTATACCAATAACATATATTGTAAATAAATTTCAGTTTTTGAAAAATTGTCCTTCCCATTTAATAAGATAGATATATACTGTAAATATACCATATCTGAGACTTTGATTCACTTCTATTATATATATATATATATATATATATATTAGATGTGGATCCACATGTACATACGTTTGTGTCCTCAGGTTTGCTTCCATCAAAGATTCAAAAGGTATTTAACAAACTATAATTTCATTTAGCGTAACATTTAAAGTCATTGCTGTCTAGGTTGATTTATTACGATACTATTTTTTTACTAACTACTGCTTGATTTATTTTTTGAACATGCGGATAATTTAAAGCAATCTATTGTTTACGTTTAAATTATGATTACCATATCGTATTGAAATTGTTATGTATTTAGCTGCCAACCTGATAGTGAAGCAGCTGAGCTCAAGCCGTCATTCATGGGGTAACCAAACTAATCTAAAAGACGAGTTTATTTGTTAAAAAAAGAATACTATATATTCGCCAAGTTATTGATACACATATGTTGATTAGGATTTCAAATTATTATCTCTTTCGCATGTTTTATTAGATTTTGATTTTAAAATATCTAATTACTTTTCTTATAAAACGTAGGCTGGTATGTATGTTTTGAATGGAAGTATCGATATATCCGAAAATTGTTATTTTATTGGATTTGACCGTGATAATTGTAGCAAGAAAGTCCAACCATATCTTGAAGATTCTGATGATCAAGGAGGTCCACCAAAATTTCAATGTGAAAAGTGTGGCGACGTCACAACAATTAAAGGGAGGTTTACAATATTTCTCACTATTTTTATAAAACATTGATAATCCTAATTATCTTTATACATGTGTTTTAAGTTATGGGTGTTATATTTTAACTTTTTCTAACTTTTTTATTTTTAGATATTTCATGACGTGCCAAATTTCTGATGATATCTTAAGTGAGATTACGATTATAGTTTTCGACAAGATTCCTACGGAAATTTTAAACTACCAATCGTCAGTGAAGTAGTGGACCTCTACAATGATGTATGCGAAACATTTTCTACTAATAAAATTTACACAAAGGTCATTTCGATATGAATTTTGTGTATGATCCCTTAATATATAATTGCATTAACCACGTTGATTCGACTATGTTTCCAATTGTTTTGAATGTCATTATTGGTAAGAAAGTTGTATGGAAAATTAAATTTAGCAACGATAACAAAAAAGACAATCCTTTAGGATACGTGGTTGAACTGGTGTGGGATGATGTTGAAATGATTGATAAATTCAAAAGTCATAACCCCTTTCAAGTAATACATGTAAAACATTTACCCTTCCAGTTTCGAAATATAATTGTAAGTTATCTAATGAAAATATAGGAAACTTTCGCATTGACAAGTGGTTGTGATGAATCTGAGTATTGCACCCATTATCTCAATACACCTTCCTCAAAAAGAAGTGGCAAAGAAATTATGACCACCACTTCTCAAGTTCAAAGTTCATCAACAAAAATAATAACAACAGAGAAAATGAAAGACTTTTATTGCTAGTATTATTTGTTGTTTTTTCATTAGTTTTTGGAAATCTACTGTCTTTTATTTTTTCGAATTAAACATACTTTCTTAATACTTTTATGCATCATAAAATCTTTTATATAATAACGTGCTCTTCTATCACGACATGCAGCCACGTCACCAACATTTTTTTTAATGGTCCAAACACTACAAGAAAACACGCAATTTACGACTGCTAAATTAGTCGTTTATTAGTCGTGAATGAACATGAAGCGACTGTTTTACGACTAAAGCAGGTAGTCGGAAACCCTTAGTCGCTAAACTGAGTAGTCGTATTGTAGTCGCCAAATGGCGACTACAATACGACTATTACAAGTTGTCGTCAAACAGTCGCAATATAGTCACTGTAGAGTAAGACTATTTAACGACTAAATAACGACTAAAAGAAACGAATAAGCGAACCATTTGATAGTCGTAACGTAGTCGTAAAATATAGTGACTGTTTGGCGACTGATTTAAGATTAAAATGTGTTTCTTAAGGTGGTCGGTAAATAGTCGTATACTTTTAGTGACTAAATTACGACCATGTAACGATTAATTTGCTCGAAAAAAATTATTGTATTTAGTCGCAAAATAGACGTTAATAGTTTGCGACTACTCAACGACTGTTTTGCGACTACATAACGACTGAATAATGACTATTTAGCGACTTCATTTAGTTAAAAACTGTACATTTGGTATTTGTTTTGTTTGTTATTGCCATTTTAATTTATTCACTAACCTGCTGTAATCAAAATGATAATGTTATCATAACTTATAATTAACATCAAACAAAATACATAAAAGAGAATTCACATACAATAAAATTAACATTAACTTCCAAAAATTAAAGTGTTTTGTTCATGAAAAAGAGATTAAGTAACCTAAGAAGAAGGGGAACTTGATCGAGGTGTGGTGGTGTCTTGAGCTACTTCATTCTCCATGAAGTCAAGAAATGCCGGATCAGTTTTGCGCAAATACTTCTCCACCAAGGACAATTGTGCGACCTTCGCTCGTTGTTCTTCCAAAGCTTTTTGATGCTCTTCTTCCTGCCTTTTATTAGTAAGAGTTTGTTCTTCGATTTGTTGTTGTGCTCTCTTCAGCTGCTCTTGCATAGACATAAACATTGAAGAATCCCCTTGTGTGTTGCTCATGCCAAGACTGTCCTTGAGGCTTCCAAGTCCATATATATTGCCACGTGAATCCTTTTCAGTAGACTATGAATAGAAAGAGCAAAACAATAGACAAAACCAATAAAAATTAAAGTGTATGAATGTTGGTTATGAAAAATGTTTTATTTTACCTCAAGAAAGATGGCGGTATAGTCATCAGGTGTGAGCTCACGAGGTCGCGAAGCACCATCTGAAATGGCAGAGTTCTCTTCTTCGAGGCGAGACAATTTATCTTGCAAGTTCTTCTCATAGTTTGACGCAATCTTCTCCGCTTTCTTATCCACATATGTACCATCTGGCTTTGTGTGTGTCTTAATGAAAACCTCACCAATAGACACCGGCCTTCCTAATTTCTCTTCCTACAATGTTACAAAACAAAGTTAAAGTTAAAGAGGTGAATAATAATTAAAGGACACATCTATTTTTGTTACTAACCATTCCATATTGGATTTGTTGGTACGAGGTCGGTCCCGATAAGTGGATGTGATGACCGAGACCACCACGTTGAGACATACGAGCCTGAGAATAAGTCAAACTCTTATCTTTTGCTTCGTTTGAATCCCAATATGTAGTCATTTCTTTCCAGAGAGTTTCGCCGATCCATGTTGGGCGTTGTCGACTAGTCCTCAAACCATGTCTTTCATACGACGTTGACAGATATTCACAAAATTTTGTTGAACTGTCCCGGTTATCAAAGGATCCCAAGTGTGAGTTTTCTACAAAACAAAGAGTATACATTTATGTTAGGTAAAAAAATGTAGAGAACTATGAGAAATGTAGAAAGCTATGAGAAAGCTAAATTTACCGCGAACTCGAGAAAGTATCTCTCTTGTCTATCCCGAGGCACACAAGTCCAACTATAGAAGGGACCATCAAACTTGTTCGTAAAAACTTTAATTATCTTACGAACAAGCTTAGAACCCTTGTCGCGAGTAAACCTGTAAAAGTACAGAAGCAATGCAAAACAAGAGACAATACAAAACATGAATCAATGAGACAATACACAACGTGAATACACAATGCAAAACAAGAGACAATACAAAACATGAATCAATGAGACAATACACAACGTGAATACACAATGCAAAACAAGAGACAATACAAAACATGAATCAACAAGTACTCTCACCATATGATTAGCAACAAAACACAACAAAACATGAATCAATGAGACAATACAAAACGAATCATTGAATAAAAAGAGTCATACCAAGTAGTGTTTGGCATCGGCGCGGGAGAGAGAACTGTCACAAAGCTCTCACGTCCTGGCATTGTCAACAACGAGTTTAATGTCGTTAGCGTATCCAGCTGAAGCTCCTGGACATTGTCCGTAGCGTCGTGGAAGTTATTGCCTTCGAAGACGGACGACTATGGGTTCCGAATGACGATTTCCCGAGTTCTCTTGATTGGGCGAGTCCTGGAATAGGGTGATAGGCGGTGGATAATCACGGACTCCCGGTGGTGGCGGCTTTGAAGGGCCAGCGTGTTCTTCAGTCGAGTGATTAACCACGGGATTGGCTTGGGCTGGCGTGAAGTTGTACTGAGCAGGAAGAGAAAGTCTTTTAGGCAACGCCGGAGTCAACGCAGCGTTGGGGACAGTTTTCCGCTTTCGGCCTCCATTCATTGTGACGACAGAGAGGAGAAGACGCGGCGAGGAGAGGAGAAGACGCGGCGAGGAGAGGAGAGGAGAGGAGAATCGCGGCGAGGAGAGGAGAACCGCGGCGAGGAGAAGACGAATCGCGGCGAGGAGAGGAGAAGACGCGGCTAGGAGAGGAGAGGAGAGGAGAATCGCGGCGAGGAGAGGGCGGCGAGGAGAAGACGAATCGCGGCGAGGAGAGGAGAAGACGAAGACGAATCGCGACGAGAGGAGAGGAGAAGACGAAGACGAATCGCGACGAGAGGAGAGGAGAATACGAAGACGAATCGCGACGAGAAGAGGAATCGCGGCGAGAGGAGAGGGCGGCGAGGAGAAGACGAATCGCGGCGACGAGAGGAGAAGAGGCGGCGAGGATTGGAGAAGCTGCGATTAAAGAAATGTCGAAGAAATTAGGTTTAGTAATTGGGGAAAAAATTCAGTCGCTTAACAGTCGCTAAATAAGTAGTCGCTAAACAGTCGCTATATTCTAGTCGCTAAACAGTCGCTAAACATATAGTCGCTAATTAGTCACTAAATTAAATGATTTTACAACAAATTTTACTTAGTATTTACTACTATGTATTACAAAAAAATTAGGAAAACTAATATTTATTTCAATTTTATTTTAATACATTAATAATAATACATTATTTCGAATTTTACAAATACATTAATAATACATTATTTCGAATTTTACAAATACATTATACGACAAATTAATCTTCGTCTTCTGTTTCATAATAATTGTGTATTTATTTACATGAAAAGGTGAAGAAGTTTATGTACCGCTCAATAGGCTGAAAATAATCACAATTTCTCAGCACATATGAGTTTGTGCATTTATAGTCTCTCTCTGAAAGCCAAAGCTCATGCATTTCCCCACTTGGGCGACCTGGTTGAGTAAATATCAAAGGAACTCCAGGGACATTATATACAAGGACATCACCTTCATCAAATCTAGTTAACCTGCATAATAAATCACTTTTAAGTAATTCACATTAATTAATATATTCCGCAAAGTATATATTGTTCATTTACCTTGACTTTGTTTGTATATTCGCGGCAAACTATTGTTCAGAAAAATATGCAATCTCGTCATTGATATATGATTGAACAATTGATCCCGTTACATACCTTTTGTTCTTCGCTTTGGCTTTCAACTTTTTGAAAAACCTTTCGAAAGGATACATCCACCTATACTGGACAGGACCTCCCAATTCAGCTTCGTATGGGAGATGTATAGATAGGTGTTCCATCACATCGAAAAACGATGGCGGGAAGATCTTCTCCAAATTGCATAGGATTATAATTATGTTATGTTTTAGAATTTGAACGCGAGTTGTGTGCAAAGTTCTCGAACATAAATCTCGAAAAAATGCTCCAACCCCTGCATTATATATATAGGTAATTGCATCGAACTGTTAATTATTCAAAAATTAATATATTAGAACGTAAATGAATTCGTACCTCGTATCGCTTGGTGGACATTGCGGTGTAAGAGTTCTGCAAAGATAAATGGAAGTAGTCGCTCCATAAACACATGACAATCATGGCTCTTCATGCCTGAAAGCTTTCCATTCTCTATATCAACACAATTAGCCAAGTCTGAAGCATAACCATCCGGAAATTTAACCGAATGTTTCAAACATTCGAGTAAACTTGTTCTCGCAACTTCTGTCAATGTATAGGGTGGAAAAGGAGCCCCCTTCACTATCAATGTGTAAGTGTGGCCGAGCACAAAATCGTTCAATATCCCATCTTGACATGATGTTGTCTTTTGTTTTGCCCTTCACACTCATAAGAGTATTCATGATGTTATCAAAAAAATTCTTTTCTGTATGCATCACATCAATATTATGTCGAAGATTAAGGTCCCTCCAATACGGCAGCTCCCAAAATATACTTTCCTTGTGCCAATTATGTTCCTTCCCATATCCACGTATCTTTTTGTCGTGACCATTTCCACCCACGATCTTAGTTCTCGGAGGATTTACACCTTCTATCCGCTCACAGTAAACTTGCTCACCGGTCAAAGACTGAGGTGGGTACTCTCTTGATGCGTCTTTTCCTTTCAAAAGGTCTTTTTTATTCCTTCTTAGTGGATGTCCATAAGGAAGAAATCTTCGATGACAATCAAACCAACATGTCTTCTTTCCATTTGGTAGATAAAAAGACTTTGTATCTTCCATGCAAACCGGACAAGACAATTTACCATGGGTTGTCCATCATGATAACATGCCATATGCTGGAAAGTCGCTTATCGTCCACATAAGCATTGCTTTTAAATTAAAATTTTGATTTAACGACACATCGTATGCATCGACTCCAGTAGACCACAACTCTTTTAACTCAGCAATAAGAGGTTGGAGAAAGACATCAAGACTAACTCGCGGATGATTAGGCCCAGAATTCAGAAAAGTAAGAAACAAGTACTCTTCATTCATGCACATACCAGGGGGTAGATTATATAGTGTCAAGATCACAGGCCACAATGAATGATTACGAGACATGCCAAATGGATTAAACCCATTTGTACACAATCCAAGGTAAACATTTCGTGGTTCAGCAGCAAACCGAGGATGTTGATTTTGAAAATATTTCCATTCCGCCGCATCGGAAGGATGACTCATTACTCCCTCATTTGCTTCGTGCTCGGCATGCCATCTCATTGCCGCTGCAGTCTTGTGGCTCTGATACATTCTCTTCAATCTGTCAGCAACTGGTAAATACCACATACGACTATATGGAACTTTCGTTCTACGTCTGTCGTTCTTAGGTTTCCATCTTTGTGCACCACAAAAAACACATTTTTCTTCGTTTTCGTATTCTTTCCAGAATATCATACAATTGTTAAGACAAACATCAATTGTATGATACGGAAGACCTAAATTACGCATCAACTTCTCAGTTTCGTAATGAGAACCGGTAGACTTGTTTCCTTCTTGGTAAATAATCTGTCAGTAAATCGCAAACCGAATCTACTAACTTTTCACTCATATTATATTCAGCCTTATTTTGCATGACTCGAGCAGCTAAGGATAACTGCGAGTGACCTTCACGACAACCATCATATAGTGGATCTTCTACATTTGCATAACTACCTTCTTGATGATAATTTTCATCAAAGCCCATGTTTTCACGAAATGCATCATTAACCATATCCACATACCTATCTTCAACTACATGGCTCCCACTTATATATGTAGGATCAATGTAGCTAGTTCCTAAATCGATATTGATTTCTTCCCCATGCTTATACCAAACAAAATAATCTGGCATAAACCCTCTACTATAAAGATGGTTCCAAATTCTTGTCCCGGGAGAAATTTTTCGTTTTTGCAAACACTACAAGGGCAGAAAAACTTACCCCCGTTATCTTGTGTTAGAGATCGACTATTTGCAAACGTCATGAACTGCTCCACTCCTAATCTGAACTCTTCTGAAAAATTTCCGGTATCTTCATCTCTCCGCCGATACATCCACTCCCGAGAATTGTTATAATGACTCGACATTATACAATCATATGAAAAAGAGAATTTGAGATATCAAATTATATGATAAGAAACGTTTTTTTATGTTGGAGAAGGAGATGTTTGTGGGTTGTTGAGGAAGAGAAGTGGTTAAGCTTTCTTTATAAAGAAACTAATAAGCGACTACATAGCGACTAAAACTATGTAGTCGCCAAAAACCAAGATACCTACCAACAAAACACGTGTTTTTTGCACCTAACAAAGACGACTGATTTCCGACTATATAATGACCCGCCGGAAGAGTAGTTATATAGTCGCTAAAAAACCGACTATTTTACGACTTTTCGAAATAGTCACAAATTAGCGACTAATTACCGACTTCATTCAAAATTATTTTTCTCTTAAAGATATTAGTCATATATCAGTCGTTAAATTACGACTACATTACCGATTCTCGTTTGTAGTCGTTAAATAACGACCGATATATGACTATATCTCTGTAGTCGTTATACAGTCGTATAATAGTCGTTAAATAGTCATCAAAGTTGGCGACTAATTGTTTAGTCGCTATATGTAGTCGGCAAATCGCTGATTTCTTGTAGTGAAAACAACAACAAAAAATAGTTGGGTTAGTACTGATTAGTAAGGGCCATCATGAACAAAACCAATATATATACTGTCGTTTCTAATAACGGAGAACACTAGGTTGCTCAAAAGAATCCTAAACGGCCACCGTTAAAGTAAACTCACTCTCTCCACCACCGTCACAAAAATCAATATGAAAGTAATGTCACTATATCTCATACTAAATCTTACAAAACCTTTCATATCCTCACAAATAACCGACCTCCTAAAACTATTTAAACCCAACGCCCAAGAACCAAAATACTCATCAACGCAACCAAAAACATACATTAAACACCTAGACCATGACAAAAATGGTAACCTTTGATATCGTAGTCGTGCCTTCCACTCCAGCCTACTCAACCTTTGACGATTTACAACTCGGCCTTTCATCACTGGAAGTTGTTTGTCGCTTGATCCGATTATGGACAGCGAATAACATCAAGGAAGATGGCGAGTTTATGGGGTTTGTCATGCTCCTCCTCGATGAAAAGGTTTGCATTTGTTTCATAGTTTTGCGCCCATCAATTTCTCTTAATCGACAGATCAACTATCATGTTTTCCTATAAAGATTTCTAATTTCAAAAGTATTTAAAAATTTAGATTAACTTTAAAATTTCAATATTAAATCCTAAATTCTATATTTTTCAAAAAAAACATAAATATTAATTATTGGATCCAAATGAAAATAAAAAATAAATCTGTTTCCTAAATTAATGATATTTTCTCAAAACTTTTTAGGAATATTTATAATCTAAAAATCTGTAGGGGTTTTACCCTATACAAAATATAGAAAATCTTTCTAAAACTTATCGTATTGATTGTTTTGTGAGAAGATTTTTCCGTTAACTAACACATATTTTGGACTTCGTACACCATTATTGCAGTCTTCCGTGATTCAAGCTTTCATTCCGGCCGCAATTACCAACACAAACAGAACGCAACGCCCCTTCGCGAGGGATCAATAGTTCACATACGTGATTTCGAGGCCGGTAAGCGCACAAACATGTACAAGGTTACCGAAAACCCGTTCACGATACGCTTCCTCCCTACAACAACCATTGCTGAGATTCCCGGCATCCAAGTAACTATAGAACGAGAAAAGTTCATGCTTCAAAATCTTGATCACCTTGAAAGCCTGGCTAACACAAACCTTGAGCTTCGAGGTAATTACATGACTAGAGCAATCACATGCTCTATATGGTAAAACTAAATAGACAAATATGGTAACACTATATACGCAATACCTCCAATTTTAACTGACGCTTTGATACTGAAACAAAAAATTAGTTATTAAACTAAGCAAAAAATATTAACTAATTCGGAGACCAAATAACATACGTTGTTTGTCACATGAAAATGGTACAAGGACCAAACATTGAAGACTCGACATCGACCCAACGCTTGGTTGTGCGTTTCAAACTTGACATGTAAGCAACATCGCAAATACTAAGTCAAATACGTTTCGATCCATTAGTGAACTGTCACCCTTTCCTTATGGGATGACAATATTTGCAGGTCCAAATATGTCACCCTTTCCTCTTGGGATGACGCTGCAACCACCTTTCGCGCATATCTAGCCTCCGATGATAAACGTTCTTTTGTAATGGTGGTAACCTCGGTGAATCCAAAAATATTTGGAGGTAACAACCTTTACTGCAACACACTCAAATATGTGGGGACATAAAGTAACTCCCAAATCCTTAATTTTTGGAGGCAACCTCTTCCTAAACTCAACCTCTGCCCCACGTTTCTAATTCGACCCAAACATTCTAGCCATCCACAAACTCAAGAACAAGTATATCTCAAATACATTTAACCTCACACAAACATGCTTCAACAACTAATTAATTGTCACATTATCTGTTACATATTGGGAATTGTCTCTAACACCCACTACCCAACCACCGACACGTCCTTCAGTCTGAGCAAGAAACAAACGGTAACAATTGCGAAGCTACAAGCTTACATCACAGCCACCAATGAAGGGGTAACGATAAACACATACTATCGCGCTCAATATTGAACTTGCATATGATGCACACTAATTACAAGCCATTTCTCACAGTCTCAGGATGTTGATTTTCTTTGGAAAGCCACTGTTTTGTGAATGCATCAGAACAAAAGGTGGTCTTACAATTCATGTTCATGTTGCAGCCGGAAATTAGAAAAAAGGAACGGGTCTACGTTGCAACCACTGCGTTTCGTCAACAGTCACATGCATTGTCACGTATTATATCTCTAAATGGTTTTAAAAACACCATAATTTTTCACCCCTAGAAAAACTAGGCCCTCAATACTTAAATTTCTATAACAGATATTGAGTCGAGCTAGCTCTAAAGGATGGTCACGATGAGACTATTTTTGTTGTCTTCGACAATGAAATGATAAAAATTACAAACAAAACGGTTGCCGCACTCACACTTCAAGTTGTAAGTCTTTATCATTAAAACCAAACAACAAATTTAAACACAAAAATGCGATGCAATAACACATGTCCACTATAGGCAAACAATGTTCCCGATAGTCAACTTCCACAATGCTTAAAGACCTTGTTGGGCAGGAGTTTCTTTTCCATATACGCGTGAGCCCATTCAACTTCATGCCACGTCACCACACTTCCATAATGCTCAAGAATCTACATCCATTATGAAAACCCAAATGAGTATGAGGTATAAAATAAAGAAATTAAGTTTCTCTGTTAATAAGCTAACAAAGATTGATATTCATCATAGGTGAAAAAAAACTAATATTATATGCTGAATCAGGTCCCTCAAACTATCATAGCTGACTAAGCGGACGCAAAAAAGGAAAAACAAAAACTTTTGCCTAAAAAAACAACAGACAATTGTGTAAGCAAAACATCCAGCGGTGAAACAAGCACGTCTAGAAACCATGATGCGTCAAAGACTCGCAAACGTCGTCGTGAGTAGTCAACGCAGAAACACAATCACTGTCAACACAAACCCACCACAAGTTTCTAATAAGTGCTCATCTTTTACTTTAATTTTCCTCGAATATCTCTAGAAATTTCAGTTCTTCAGTGTTCTCAAACAAACTTCTTTCACCACTTTCAAGCAGTGCAAAATATTATCAGTTATTACAAAAACAGTTTCAGTGACAAGTCGTTCCATTAGTTAAAAATCACTAAAAGTTTCGAACAACCATTCAGGTGGAATCTACTACCACTTCTCTTTAAATTTCACTTTTCAATTGCCTCGCTTATTGTTCACCCTCTGATACCTTTGCGATGAGAAGTCAACAAGCATACGAGACCAAGAATTAGGGGACAGACCAAGAGTTTCACAAACGGACGTTGGAAAACAATCTCCAGTGTTCATGGATTAAATTCATGAACGACCATCTTCAGTTTTTAATATAAACGACAACATAATGCTTATATGGTGGCGACAAACAAATTTATCTCACGGGTATTATGCTTCTAATGCTTATCCACAACTACACAGGTAGATTCACAACATAGCAAATACTACTTAATAATATATATACTTCCCCAATGGATAATCATAGGGGTAGCCCTTAGGCGTATCCTTATAAGTAAAACCTCTATTGATCCGGTTCGATTATATTTGTTTTAAAAAATGTAGGTGAAAAATAAAAAGACGTTGGAAAGTGAGAATTTATTATATCTATATTATTATTTTTGAAGTACTCTTTTGAATTTTTCCAAAAAATCACTTATTTACATACTATGTCATTGAGTTTAAACATGGAAATAAAAATCATTAAAAATAAAACCATAAATTATGTTTACCAAACAAAATCTATAAGGATAATTTTATCATTAATTTTGATAACAATTTCAAAACAAGTTTTAAATTAAACATACATACAAACATAGATCATTAATATTATTATATTTTTAAAATTTAGTTAAAATTTGAATTAATAACAAGAAATCAATAAAAACAATTATTTTCAACACAAAAACCAACCACTAATATTATATATTATGAATATATTAAAATAAATTATTTTTATTTTAAATAAATTTTGGGTAAATCCGGTAATTAGGTTAAATTTTAAAAATTTAGGTTCGGTTCAGATTCGGTTCCGGGTTTTCGGGTAGTAAAATTTTATATCCGTTCGAGTTACTTATTTTTTTTGGATTGGTTTCGGTTCTAATATTTCAAATTTGTTTTGATATGTTAATTTGTATTCGAATATTTTGTCCACCCTTATAATATAATAAATAAAAATTTTCATAGTGTAAAATTCGGGTAAACATGGAAATTCGGTTCAATTTTACTAATTTAGGTTATTCAGATTTGGTTTCAGGTTTTCGGGTAGTAAATTTCTCTATTTTATGAATCGGTTTCGGTTCGAATATTTCAGTTTGATTTCGATGCGTTAATTTAGATCCAAATATTTTGTCCACAATATAATATAATAAATAACAATTTCTATAGTGTAAAATAGTTTGGAATAAATAACATTATAAATTATGTTAAAAATTTACTATATAGATGTACTACAAAATATTATATAGTAACAAAAAAATTATTTCAATAACTTTTACATAATTTTGGGTCATTAGGTTCTATTTAAAAAAATTGTTTCGTTTCCGATTTCGATTCTGGGTTTTCGGTTAGTAAATTTTTTCTCCCCGTTCGAGATATTTATTTTTGGATTAGTTTCAACTTGGATATTTTAGTTATGTTCCGGTTTATTATTTTAAATTCGGATAATTTCGATAATATATAGTAAAAAAAAATTATAATAATTTTTATTATTAAATGATTAAATTATTATTTGTTCGTAAAATAATAAAAAACTATAATAAAATGAAAACTTCTAAATAGTTGTATATATTCTTTAAAACCAAAATATGTATAACTAATTTCTAAATTAAATTTATAGACATATAAAACGATTTCAAAATAAATATACTCGTGGTGAACCACGGGTTAAATCCTAGTAACATTGTGTAAGAGAAAGATAATCTTTCATTTTATGCATCCATCTCATCAACTTAATAATTAATACTTGTAATTAATAAATTAAAATTATAATAATCATTCAATATAGTTTTATAGCTTTATATATTTATTCTTCTTTAAAACATGTAAATCATAATGATTAATAATTATAAGACAAAAAAATGTAAAAAAAATTGAAAAAGAATCCAAAATATAAAGAGGAATTCACAAAACTACACCCTTTCAAGCTTTCCTTCACAAAACTACACCTAATTTAATATTTTCACATATATACACTCTTTCAAAATTTTAAAAGCTTGATTTACACTTAAAAAAATTACAAAAATTAAAATCTTTTCATTTGGGTTCGCTAATTAGTGTTTAGGTTACAGTATTAAGAGGGTAGGATTGTGTGGGTATGGTTTATTTGGATTTAATTTTGAGTGTTTATGTGTAGTTTTGTGAAATAATTTTGAAATGGTGTAGTTTTGTGAATTGTAATTCAAATGGTGTAGTTGTAATTCTTCCAAATATAAATAACCGAATTAACATGTAAAAAAATAAAATAATAAGCGAATCCATTTTAAAAGTTTTCGATATTTTATATTTTTAATTGTCTTAGTGTTGTGATTTTATGAAATCTAACAACTTTACTATTAATAATTAAAAAATTATGCAACAAACTTAAAACGACTTACTAGTCGAATGATCAAACAATCAAGTTCATAGTTATACAAGATTCGAATGAGAAAGTCTGTTTCATAATGTTAAATCAAAATTGAAAATAAAATCCAAAACCATGATCCAGCATAAGAAATATCACGGATCACTTAGTTTTTGAAATTTTAATTGATCCTAGAAAATGATAATATGAGTCATATAAAACTTTCAATACTCATTCACAAAAACTAAAACCTAATGTGAATCATCGAATTGGTTGTGTTCTTTCCATTGTTTTACCAATTATATCTATGAAATTTTAGTGAGTGGTACAAATTTGTTTACATAAGTGATATTAATTAACAAAAAACATAAAAGTACAAATACTTATACTATAATTTAAAATAAATATGCGTAACAACCCATATGAAATTATGTCTAAAAAACGCAACATATAATAAAAGGCTGATCACAAACCATTTTCTATTATTTAAAATAATGAGTGCGGTAATACAAAACATGTATTTCTTAAAATGTTTAAACATACACTAAAACTATTAACATTAAAAACTCATTTCTTATAATGCTAACAATCAATATCTACGAATTCAATTTTAGATATTATAATGAAATACATATAACTTATATTTCCATTAACCCCGCACGAAGCTCGGGATCAATCCTAGTTATAATAATTCGCAGATTTTATTAGTTACTTAAATATTGGTTATATATTTTAAATGATTACTAGGTGCGGGATCCCCGCTATACGCGGAACAAAGTTTCATTATCCTTAATAATATAATGAGATTCATATATAATAAAAAATTATTTCATGTTTTCAATTAATCTTAAAAAATAAATAAATACTAGGAATTAACCCGTGATTCACCATGGGTTTATGTTTTCTATAAGATTTTCTATATTTAATTTAGAAATTTTGAATATTATTTTATCTTCATTGTTTAAACAAAATAGGATCAATTAATATTGTTGAAATGAGATTTTTTTAATTACTATTTAATATTTTTATTATATATTTCGTATAGCAAAATTTTAATATAATTTGTAAGTTGATTATACCAAATTATTACAATTTATGATTTATTTGGAAAAAAGTCGGATTCAAAATACAAACCGAAATCTAATCGAAATACACAAATCGAACTATGAGATTTACCCAAATTTATTTAAAATTATAAATATTTTGATTATATATATAAATAATTCTTGTAAACATATTTTAAATATGTAATATAAGATTTAAATATGTAATATAATATAACATATTTTAAATATGTAATATAATTGCAATTTCGTCTGTTTTTTTAGAATCGAACCGGAAACCGAACCCGTTTACAAACTATTTTGTTTTTTATTGTTTGATATTTTTAACAAAAAATATGTTTCAACTCGTTTTAAATTTTTTTATAATATAATTAAAATCCTTTTTAATCTGTGTGTTATTTTTGTTAAAAATAATGTAATGGGTTTTTAAAAAATACTCTTTCTAATGGTATTTTGATTTAAGTAAAATTTGAATGGTATTTTTTTTTATAAAAAACTATGTAATAGTGTATTTATGTGAATTGCGTATTTCTTATTTTGTTTTCCAAATGACTTTTACATAATTTCCTTAATATTTTTGAGTTTATTTTTGGAGAGTATTGTAATATTTCTTGATTTGGTTTTTCGTAATTAAATGTTCAAAATTATTTCTTTTTATACTCAATGGCATAATGTGTAATATTGAGTAATTTTTTAGATATGTTCAAATTAGTACTCCAAAAATAATATATAGATTGTATAATGAATACAATTTATTCACTACAAGAAAAAAGTCATATAGCCACGGTCGTATCCGTGGCTATAACGTTAAATCCGTGGCTATACGGTCGTAGCTACAAATTTCCGTGGCAATCCGTGGCTAAATAGCCACGGATTTTTTCTATAGCCACGGAACGACCGTGGCTATATGACTTTTTTCTTGTAGTGATTTTAGATATAAATATATACTTATTTAACTATAAATATAAATCTATGTTTACGACAAATTATTCAAACTTTATATATATCACCATATTCACATATATATATATATATATATATATATACCAATACCACAATGAAAAGATACAAAACTATTAAAGAATGTGATAGTCGTTGGAATTTTCTGAAAATAATTAGAAGAACTTGAAACGTTATAACATACCTTATTTCATTAAATATGTTTATCATCGTAAAAAATAAAACATAATCTGTTTTAAAAAGTATGATATTTTTATATTAAGGTAATTAAGTTATATACGCAAAAATCGCGAAAAGATAGACACGAAATAAAAATATTTCGTAGATTTAGAGACACAAAACGATATAGAATTGTTAAAATTAATTTCTTAAAAACAAAACAATATTAATATCTTTGACTAAAATATTTGATCGATAAGAAAACAAAAAACCCAACAATATTTCTATAAACAAAAACTAAATAATATATCCGAAATTATCTATGACAAATAAAATAAAATCGAAGATAAAAAGTTATTCAAAAATATAAGGGTAAAAACGCAAAATAAATAAAATATAAGGACATAAACGCAAAAAATTATGTATGGGCCTAAAATATATTTAAAGTTGTGTATTGTCGATTTTTACAATATAAAAATGCTAGATAGACTTAAAATATATTTTATATGAATTCTTTTAATAGTATAGATAGATTAGTAAAATATATTAAAATTTGATGAGAAAATTAGTTCAAAGTATAAAGACTAAAACGCAAAAAATAAAAAATATCATAAAAGCTCTCTTATCACGAGACGTAGGCGGTTTGTCTTTTTTTTAATAGTATAGTTGTGATATTTATAATAAATTTATTATTATTTTTCGTTTAATTTATTTAACTTACATACTTCTTTGATATCATATTTAATTTTCTTTTGAAAATATCTTTCAAATAACTCGATAATACGCTAACAAACTTTATACTATACACGCAACTAGGGATGTTAAAGATGGGTAAAAACCTGATGGGGTACACTGACCCGCCTTAATTCTTTAAGCCCGGGACTCGCCCGTAGGGTAAAAAAAGTCACAGGTTTTAATGGGCGTACCGCGGAGGAATAGTCTTGGACATGTTTGTTCTAGTGGGTAATGAAGACTGGGCTTTTTTTCTTCTTTATTTATCACACATAAAAGAAATACAATTTATAACTAATGTTCCAAGTTAACATAATAAATTTTATGTTTATTCTATAAAAACAAAAAATATATTATAAACTTTTAAATTAAATATATAAAATTATTTGAAAAACACTTTTATTGATTAAAATATTAGAAATATATAGATTAATTTACTAGAAATAATTAATCACTTTTATTGGTTAAAATATTATATGAGTTTTTGAGTTGTTGATATGCACTAAGAAAATTTTGTAGTTTTTTTAGGTAGCTATATTTTTTAGGGAAATTACCATAAAAAACCCTCAACTTGCAACATTTTTCCAACTAAAACCACGAACTTTTCGGGGTTCCATAAAAAACTCTCAAGTCATAAATTTTTCCACCTTAAACCTTCAAGTTGTTAAATTAGGGAACATCCGAAGGTTGACTAACGGTCATACTTATTGATTTGATATGAAATTATTAGATTTCTCTTCCATAATCTCAATTGAATTGTATTGTTTTATGAATTGTAATCTTAACTCTTAAGCCCACATATGCTGTATGATTATTCTCCAAGCAAATGCCCTAAATTATAGTCACCGTGTGGGGTTTATCGTCGCCGGCGAACTCAGATCATTCTGCATTCCCTAGGAAAAAAAAGGAGTGGCTGAACCCCAAAGAAATGAGTAGTATATTAAACTAAAACAGAACAGAGATGAGGCTATGGAGAAGCTTGTTTTAAAAAATCAAAGACTACCTAGTAAGGTAATTAGAACTGTAAGTAAAGTTACGAAGCCAGGCTTGAGTTTTATTATTGCTTTATCGGTGTTAAAAAGGCGCACAAAAAGACTGTAATTTAGAATTTTAGAAAATATGACCACCATTGATTTTTTATGTGCACTCGATACTGAGAATTTAAAATTATCCAACAAAATACACGACGGTGAAAACAACAAATCACATGAACCAATGAATTTCAATTCAACGCGTGTTATTTGTAATCAACATTTAGGTTAGAAAGTGGTATTTTCAATTGAAATCTTAGTATTTTGCAGTAATACTTCCCAGCGTCATTGAAAACGCTAGAAAACATATTTTTTACCGGCTAAATTTAAGAGGGAGTAATGTGTGTACTCATACTGGAAGCTTTAAAAATTGTTAGTCAAGTCACTGAGCAAGATATGGGTTTTTATTGTATTTTTTTCGGTGTTAAAAGGCTCAGGTGAGTAACTATATTAGAAAATAGCACCAGAATATGAATTTGCAATCGAAACTGAATATGTGAAATGGGTCTACACAACATTAAGACTTTTGGGACTACAAAACACATGAAAAAATGGCTTTCAATCGACCGCGTGGTATTTTCAATCAACATTTTGGTTTGCAAGTGGTATTTTCAATCGGAAGCTTATTAGTTTGCAGTAAGACTTGTCCGTGCTAATGAATTTACAAGATGCTTAGTTTTTACTCGCTAAAAAATAGAGCTACTAATCTTACGACTCATACGGGAAATTACGAATTTACATCATAAATAAATTAACACGTAGTTCAGTGCTGTACGATCATAAATGGTTCAGATTTTTAGGGGCTTAATAGCGAGATTATATGATCTACAAATACTACACGGGAAAACAGTGAAAAATTATTAAGATTCGAGGGTAACCTTCTCGTCGAGGAGGAGTATTGTGATTCCCATGAACTCACCCTGCCTTTTAACGTTTCTCGAGTCCCATGAACGTAAGAGGCGGCAGACAATGGTCTGGTCGGAGCGGCCAAGCTGGAGATCCTTTAAAGGGGTGTGGTTATGTGTCGTGTGTGTGGAAGCCATTTTTTTGGTTTTTAAATCGCACAGGGCCTGCTGTAACCGACGGCGCCGTGAGAGCCGAGTCTTTTATAGTCGCCCTTTGGGGGATTGCGTAACGTTGTTCATAACGGCCAAATGAATGGGCACAGTGGATATGACGACACCATTACGTAGTAAGTGGACATAACCATACGCGCAATTAAGAGGATCGAAGGGCTTTGAAAGCTTGAACAGGTATTAAACGGAAGAGGCAACGGAAAGACAGCTGACAACGAAGAGGAATGGGGCTAGGTTAAAGCTTCGAGGGCGAAGAGGGGATGTGCACTCGATCATGCGCTGCCGTTTATGCGGATAAAAAGGCGGCCCATAAACTTGGCTTTCGTGGGCCTTTGTCAAGCGACGTTAAACATTGATAATCACAACACAAACACGGAAGGTCTAATAACGACGGCCCATTTGAAAATTCAGATCGAAAGACACGTGGAGGCCTCTGTTGGGAAACAAAAGAGGCTCATTATATGTTAGATTATTAAGGCTCAATCCCCCACTCTCTCGCCTCTTTAAAAGTCTAAATCTTACATATAATGACACAGTTTTGTTTCTCCTCCACATGTCATTTTAGCTGAAATTTTAAATGGGCTGGCATTATGGGTCCTTCCTTATTTGTGTTATGATTATTTGGAGGCAATTAGGCGGCCCGGTTATTTGGTCTGCTCTCCATGAATTGTCTCAGAGGAGATCACATGTCGATACATACTTTAATTTGGCTTCATAAAGCCCCAGATAGGCCACGTTCTGCTGGGCCTCCTACTATGATGATACGGTCCGCTTCAGTCTGCAGTTTCGTCGTTTACCTGTGTCTAATTTTGACCTATCCCCCTCTCGGCCGTCAAGCACGAAGCCGTAACGCTTCGTCTGGTGTTCATGGTTAAGCTTTCATTCACTTTTATTGCTCTTTACTACTGCTGTTTATTGTTTTTTGGTGTCGTCATTCTCTCGACGAGCAATCATAGAGCCGTTACGAGGGACGTTCCGCAAGCCTACAAAGTCAGGCTATAAAATCATTTGTGGCCTCCCACACAGTCTTCCTTTGAAAACAAACGTCCCCTGAAAAAATGGACCCTCCACAATCACCCCATAAACAGACCCCGTTAAAGGATCTCAAGCTTGGTCGCTCCGAATAGACAATGCTGCGCCATGGTTGGTTTGTACATATAATGACACCGTTTTCTCAAAATCTAAGCCGCCATGTGGCAGTTTTTTCCTTTAGGATTTAGGGCTGTGGCCATTAACGATATGCATGTTTTGGTTTTCATCGGCCCATATATAACTTACTTTTGAAGGCCCAGTTCAGGTATTGCTTATTCCAGGCTGTTTGTTTTCAAAACGGCGTCGTATGCTAACGATTTAATAGATTCCCTTTATGGTTCCTCTTATCCATCGTTTTCCTCTTTCTTTTCATGGTCGCCGCGATAACACAGACCAACACTAACCTTGAACTACCTGGTTTATGCTCCAAGCACTTCAATGAAGACAATTTAAATTAAATAGTCGCACCTGATTGAAACTGATTCTTTTTTTTCTCTTCTCTGCGAAACAAACAGACATTGTCGGGCAGATTCAGTCTGTGCAAGGCTCGGATTTAATGGACGTCGGAGTGAGTAGCCGTATTGTGGTCCGTTTTCTCATAGAGTCGTAAGTATATTACCTCTATAAGATACACTTTGTAGTTTAAACAAGATCTTGATCGTTTCTTGCTATAAAAAGATTTACCTCCTCTCAAGATCGAATTGCAAATCGGATTCAAAGAGTGGGATACGAGGAGGACATCCATAGATTATACAGCCAACACCGCCTCCGTGCGATTCTTTGAACGTCGAAACTCGAAAAATGAGTCCCATATGAGCTTCCACTAGCTTTTATCTCTGCAAATTCAGAACATTTCTACATGATATCATCTCTCAAGCAAATGTGAATCGACTTCAAATCGCTACAAGCAACTTACATGGAATCTATATCTCCAACACAAATCTCATATCAATGGATTCCAAATTTATATAAATATTTCTCTTTACCTAGATACACACAAGGCTTTGAATTTGATTCTAAAATAAATTCGATAAATGCTAACAAAATCATAGACGATAAAGTGCGAGATTGCAATAGAAGAGGAAGAAACTCACGGAAGTTCTTTCTGGTTTGAGTTCGATTTGAGATCTGAACGGCGGGAGAAGAGAGACGACGGAGCTGCGGCGAAGAGGAAGAAGAGAGTTTGTTAGATCCGAGAATGAATTTGGAAGTGAGAGAATACGACGCCATTGAAGAAGATGAGGATTGAAGCCAAAGAAGGAGGACTGAAGAAAGGGGTTTGAAAAGGAAGAGAGACAATGGGGGTTGGTTTCGTTTTTTTGTTGTTGTGGGTCGTCTTCTTCCTTCGGCAGTGTTCTCCACCTAACAATTCGGGTAGAACTTGAAGCAACTCGATTTTTTTGCTTTGTTAAACCGTAAAATTGATACTGAGTAGTAATAAAATTAAGAGATATTCCTTAAAATAACATGAAAAAATGTTTTTTTTGACAAAAAAACCTATAAAGTTTTTTTTTCCTCAAATACCATTTAAATGTTTTTTGGACAAAAATACAATCAACACAAAAAATTGATTTTAATACTTTAGAACTTAAAATTTTTCATTTGGGTTCGCTATATATTGTTTAAGGTATAGTATTGAAAAGTTTAGGGTTTAGTTTTTAGGGTTTAGGGTTCAATTTTGAAGGTTTTAAGCAAATTTAAAGTTTATGGTATTTGTGTCCAACAAACTTTTTAATGGTATTTATGGAAAAAAAAATTACGATGGTATTTTGGTTCAAAAACTTTTTTTCATGCTATTTTCAAGAATTGCCCTAAAATCAAACTATTTTAAAATTTGGTTTCACTAATTAATCTATTTAGGTTGTCTTTTAAAGATATTAAACATATGTTAATACTTTAAAAGTTTACAAGTTATGAATTCTTACATTTATTTGAAACGAAATTTGTAGAAATGTAAAAGTCTTACAAGCTAAGAAAATCTAAATATTAAAGTTTGCTCAAATATGATAGAATAAACAATTCAAAACTTTTCATATATACGTAGATATTACAAGCTCAAGATAACAAAAATAATTATTTACAAATAATATATTAAAATAAATATTCCCAAATATCTCAATTAGACAAACAACCGAAATTTTAAAAAGTTTAGGAGGACTTATATTGAATCATAGATTTTAATTTATTTTAAATGATTTAAGATTTAGTTGGATTTTGAGAGAATTTAGAACTTTAATTTGGATTGTTAGTGCAATTAAAACATCTTAAATTAATTGTGAAAGGTTTTTGAAAGATATTTCAATAGATTTTATTTGATGCTATAAAAATAACTCCGATAAAAAGAATAGTTTCACGTAGAGAATACAAAACATTATATATCAATTTTTGTGGGAGGCTATAAGAGGCTATAGCTAATTGGAAATAACATTATCAACTCAAAACGTATAAAAAAAAGGAAGATGCAAAAGCATATATCCATTAGTTAAATAGTCGAGGGCTATTGTTATCAATTTTTTCTCGGCTAAAAATAATCTAATGGATAATATGATTGCACATAAAATTCGTATAAAAAGATGTTTTTTTTGGTTTTAAAATTGAAAACAATCCAATAACCCTAGATTTACTGTGATTTTTATCAATTACCAGTCGAATAAGCCTGGATTTTGAAGTGTTTTAAATTACTTGAGAAGAATTTTATATCCAATAATATGAGATTGTATAAGACATTTAAGAATTTCATATCCAATAACTTATTCCTCTATCTCTATATATAAAAAATAATATTCTAATTACATTTTACTATTAGCACCTTTTATTTATAAAAATTACAAATTAACCCATTTAGTTTAATTTTCGCAAGATCTTAATAAATTTATTATATTATTTAAGTTTAAAACTTTATTATATAAAATAGTACATTACACATTACAAAACAATATTATAGCTTGAGTTAATTTTTTATAAAACTTTATGTAATTTATCTTTTATAAATAATAATTTCAATTTTGAGTTAATATTTATGATAATAAATGTAATAACGTTATCAACTTAAGATTCATGTTTTTATAAATATTCGCTTTATACCAGTTGCGCGCTCACCTTATTATCGCCCGTCTCTGAAAGCAGGCTCAATTGTGAGGGTTTCACGCTTTGAAGTAGTTAGGTGTGTAAATACGTACAAGATCACGTATCACTTTTTTTGTTCTGTTTTATCCCCCAGATCACGATCCATGAGGTCATAGACGCTGCTTCAATCATAAAAACAGAGAAATTCATGTTGCTTGATTTTGAACCATTTCGAATCCTTGCCAAAACAAACCTCAAATTGCCGGTTTGTGCTCCTTCTTCTTACTTTTACAAGTATTACATTGCAAGATGTCATGCAATACTATTTAGGGTTAATTGTTGTAATGGACCATTTTTCAGAATATACTTAATTTTGGACCATACACTATTTATAATTGTGAAATAGACCAGTGGGACCCAATGTGTGAGATAGAGTTTTTGTGAGATATAGAGTGAGGAGAGAGGTAAGAGATAGAAAAAAAGATGAGATGTTAAATGACCAAAATGGGTTTTTTGTTTGTATATGTAAAAGTGTATATAGATATATGGTGAGAGATTTGCATTAAATGCACATCTTTTTCATTAAATTATTTCCCTCCTATTTCATTTTTTCCCACATTTTTTTCTCTCTCCTCTTACTTCTCACTTCTCTCATCTCTCATCTTTTTTTTCTTTTCTAATAACATTCTTTGTACAAATTATAAAATAATTTGACTTCCCAGTTCAGTGGATGATACTCATCTGTACAGACAAAATAACAATCATTTGTATGTACGGTTTAGTGGACAATGTACATACAAAGATTTGTATGGATGACCAATTCAAATCATCTGTATAGCCAGTGGATGATCAAATTGGACAATTAAATTGTCCACTAACTTATACAAACGAATGTTATTTGTATGTACAATTATGTTATCCACTAGACTATACGGATGTTGTTCACTAGAGAAACATCCACTATACAAAAACATTCATTAACATAAATTAGAGAACATCATTTGAGAAATTATACATTGTACAACGGATGTTAACCGCTAAAGAAACATCCAGTAATGGAATATTATCATTAGAGAAATATTCGCTAATGAACAAAATGAAAAAGAGA
This sequence comes from Cochlearia excelsa, assembly GCA_963556525.1. Classification (NCBI taxonomy): domain Eukaryota; kingdom Viridiplantae; phylum Streptophyta; class Magnoliopsida; order Brassicales; family Brassicaceae; genus Cochlearia; species Cochlearia excelsa. The sequence goes on along the minus strand of OY748330.1, from coordinate 17,157,164 downwards.
AAGAGAAGTAGAAAGATGAGTTGTAAGAGAACGAGGAGAGAAAGAGTGAGAGATAAGAGAAAAAAGGAAATGAGTAAGAGAGAGAAAAAGAAAGGAGAAAGAATGAGAAGATAGACAAATAAAGAAGAGGAGAGAGAAACGGAAAATTTGAGAAAAAAATATGAAAAAACAAAGGAAGAAGATGAATGAATAGTATGTGAGAGATGATAGAGAAGAAAGAAGAAAGAACAAAAGATAAATATAAAAAACAAATGACACAATTGTAATATATAAGAATTATATATCTATTATTGTAAAATTGCATTTGATGGTAAGGGGGTGTAAAGTGGGACCTACGGTCTAAATTCACAATTATAAATAGTGAATGGTCCAACTTTGAAATATTTTCCTAAAAATGGTCCATTTGGACAATATTCCTTACTATTTATAATACTTCTCATAATATTCACCATAACAGAGCATCAAAAATATTATTTGTTACCATCTCAAAAATTCACCAACATCCCCGCGCTTGCGCGGGGTTTCACCCCTAGTTAACACAGTCCCGCACTTGCATTGTAAATTTCAAATTTTTACAATATTTTATGAATTTCCACATTAACGCCAAAGTATGAAACTGATTAGACGATGATATCCTTAATTTTATAGTAATCATTCTCCAAAAAATATGTTTCCTTATATTTAAAGAGTGATTTACATAATGGAGCACTTCTTAAATATATTATTTCAATAATTACATGTACATCAAAACATATAAATTTTTTAAATTCATTATTAAAACATGAAAATTACATGTACATCAAAACATGAAAATTACATGTACATCAAAACATATAAATGTTTTAAATTCATTATTAAAACCTATTTATTCATTTTTGAACATGAACCATCATATAATTTTAACTACAAAATTTATTTAAACTTGAACACAAATCATCGTATGAATTGTCTATGATATATAAACTCATTGGAATAAAATTTAAACTCGTCCATTTTACTTTGAACATTTGTACAATTCTATGTGGACATATATAAAAAATAGATATTGACTAGTTGTCCACAAATGTTGATCCATTCATAAATAAAATATATAAAAGTGGATATCAAAATATAGATATTAAAATTTTATAAATCAATATACAAAAATAAATTATTTTATATTACCCTAGAAAATTAAAATTAGAATGCAAAATAGAAAAATGAGAAAGAAAATGATTGTGAAATTTATGTAGAATAAATGAATTGATGGGTAATTTAGTCTTTTATGACAATAAAGTGCCTCTATATCAAAAAGTGTTCTAAAGTGTAATTTGTGTTTTAAAAAGTGTGTCATGATGTAATTTTATCATATTTAAATAACTGAAAGTTTTTACTTTCCATCACATAAATATATGCTTATTAAATATTTTTCCATTCACGTTTTCATTAATAACAAAACTTTTTGAATCAACTCACCATCCACAAATCCCTAAGACATTATTTGGGAAGTGATTTTCTTAAAAAATCCTACGTGTCGACACCAGAATGAGTTTCGGCAAATAAATGGTGACATGGCAGAAGGAATCATTAACAACCAATAGAATATACAACATGGAAAAATCATTAATCATTTTATTTAAAATCACTAAGCATCTTTCAAGGCCTAAACGTAAGATATTTGTGAAAACGCTATGTGAAATATCATGTTAAATATGACCACTTTTTATTCATTTAATCATTTGTTTTCGAAAATTTAATTTTTCACAGTCATAAAAGTTTAATAAAAAAATCAGGATTCTCTAATAAATCAATAAAATAAAGTTATTAATATTCTTTTTATTTTGATTACGAACATAGAACTCTTGCGTGATATAAGTAAATTTATGAAGATCCAAAAAATAGTCCTTTAACAAGAAAATTGTTAGAAAATATAACTCTTTAACACAAATGTTTTCGTTTGATAATATTCCTTTAACGAAGCAATCAAACATATTTCTTTCGAATTTATGAAGATCCAAAAATAGTAGGATTAAACTTTGATGTAAAAGATCGTATAATATCTTTCCATGTTATAAATAATAGAGGAATTCACAAAACTATTATCCCTTCATTTACAAAAATCTACCTAATTCAATTTTTTTACATAATTACACCCTTTAAAATTTTAAAATGTTGATTTACCTTTTAAAACTTCACCAAAATTAAAAAATTTCATTTGGATTCGCTAATTAGTGTTTATGGTACAATGATTAAAGGGATATGGTTGTATGGGTGAGCTTAATTTGGATGTAATTTTATGTGTTTAGGTGTATAGTTTTGTGAAGAAATTTTTAAAAGGTTTAGTTTTGTGAAACGTAATTCAAAAGATGTAGTTTTGTAATTCTCCCTAAATAATATTTATCAAAAAGAATTTTAACATACAAAGATATTTTAAGGTAGGATGTAACTTTTAATTAGACAATAAAACAACTTCGTAATAACTTTTACTAAAAATAATATCCATAAATTTGTTAGGAAAATAATCATATTTGATATGATTTCCAAATTATTATACGTTAATTAAGGGAGTTTTACGAACAAAATTTATTGTCAAATATTTAGTTTATAGAGCCGAATTAGGTAAAGACATATTCACGGACCATATAAATTTGTGAAGAATTACAAAAATTACACCATCCGAATCTTTTTTTACCTAAATTTATCAAAATTATTTTCTTTTATACTCAATGGCATAATGTGTAATATTGAGTGATTTTTTGGACATATTCAAATTACTACTTCAAAAAATATAATATAGATAAGAAGATATACATTATTTGATGGGATCGTATAATTCCTAGATTATATTTTTCATAAAGATTATGATAATTGAATTTTTAATTTTTTCTATTTTTGAAAATTTTCATATAAATTTGTTCTTATTTCTCCTATAATCTATGAGTTATCATATAGTGTTAAAAATATTATATGGAGTACTTCTAACAAAGATTTTCGAGATTTTGGAAATATACTAATAACAAAGATTTTCGAGATTTTGGGAAAATAATATAACAAAGATTTTCGAGATTTTGAAAAAAAAATTGTTTAAATTATAAAAAATTATAATATTGCTCATGATACGAAAGTCTCGAGATAATAGTTATAGTTTCTCGATCAAGTCTATATTGAAAACTAACATGGTTACGTGTAAACTAATTCACGACAAAAAATTACACTTTAAAACTGAATTTAATTTAGTAAATAAAAAAATAGTATAAATTTTATAACCGAAACAAAAAATAAATCAAATTGTAAATATTATTATAATAAACCTTAAACCTCATTATCATTATCCATCTTTACCTCAAACTATATTATTTTTAAAATTTATTCGTCCCGCATTGAGCAAGAAATCACCTAGTTAAACAAAATATTATGTGCAAGTGTAACGATTTAACTGATAATACTTTAATCCATTTCACCTCCTCTGAGAAAAGCTCGTACATTACCTATTTTCTAGTACATTCTCGATAATTAATATAGATCTTGAAGACATACGTTTATTGATTTGAGAATAAGGCCATTTATGATCCCTAGTTTATGTTTTTTTTTTTGTCAACATTTGGGCCACAAATGGCCGGCCTATTAGCCAAACCCTACATTATCGTAGGCGCAGGGAATCGATCCCGGGTGGGGTGGTGCTACCTGCCTCCTGTGGACTTATGACTGCCACTAGACCAAGGCCACTTCCCCCCTAGTTTATGTTTTGCTTGAAGAGAGTTTCTGTAACACCCCATCCCGCTTCACTCGGAACAGTGTGTCACACACGTATCTTAAATGCAAGTAATTATTTATTAAAGGGAAAAGTCATCATATTAATTAAAACGAACTCCAGCTAAACATTATCCAACAACCGAAACGAAGCGAGTAACAAAAGTAAAACCGAAACGAATGCAATGAAAACGACAAGAATTCCCAACGGTCCGAACCGGACAACAACTAGCTAATGCCTCGATTCACCTGCAACAAAAGGTAGATAGAGGGGGTGAGTGACAGACGAGTCACTCAGTGAGGGGAAACGCTCTAGGCGTGCAGAAAAGAAACATGAATATCAATCTAGCAATTACCATATAGTTATATTATAAACATCAATCATACACCTAAGGTGTTCAACATACACATAACAACCTATGTGGCTTAAGTGCCCACAACACCGCCCGGAGACGCTTTATCGATCCTATGGGCGACGGGTAACGGATCGACTATGTTACCCGTCCCCACTCACTACGCGGCTCAGTACCGACGCCCGGCTCTGGCCCCGCTAACCCGTGCCATGTCAAGTTGCTGACTTAGCAGCTCGTCCCGATACCTTCGCGCACGTCACCTCACCCATGCACATTGGCACCGACGCCCGGCTCTAGACCCCGCTAACTCATGAATTAATAATTAAGCAGCTGGTCTAGCCGCTCGTCTCGGTACCGCAGTCCATAAGGGTCATATCAATATACTAACTATCACACAAGCGTTTATCTAAACAAATGAACAAACAACGGTTGAATCCTCTAATTCCTAGGTCCGGTTTCAGTCAATGCACAATATCTCATCAATCAACAACATAACAACAATCATACAACCAACACGTAGTTTTTATTCCTAAAGATACTAATCGTGGAAACTAACCCTCACCTTATTAATGCGTTAGACGGGTCTCGGATGCTCGAACTGGTTACAGATCTGCAATCGGGGCGAAAAATCGGGTCAGACAGTGTTCCGGGAAAATTTGGTCAAAGTCAACTAAAAGTCAACGGTCAACGGGTCAACGGGTCAATGGGTTGACTCGGTCAACTTCCCGGAACGGCGGCGGCGACGGATTCTCGGCGGCGAATAAACGGCGGTCGGAGACGGTGGCTCCGGCGAACTCCGGCGACGGCGGCGCGTGGGATCCACACGCGGGACTTCCGGCGGCGCGTGGGGGCGCGTGTGAAGGCGGTTCGGGCTGATCTCCTACCTCCGGCTTCGTCTCGTCGTCACGGTTCCGATGGTGTCCTTATTTTTCGAGATTCAAAGCGGTTAGAGAGTTATAAGCAAAATAGTGTTCGGAACATTAAACGAGCCGCTAATAGACGATTTATGCCTTACCTTCGGTAACGGAAACTGACGGCGTGGACGTGACGAGCTCGGTCGATGGTGGCTGCGGCATTTCGGCGGTGGCTAGCTCCGGTAATGGTGATTCTACAAAGAAAGCTTATAAGTTTCAAAAGGAGGCAAAGGTGTAAGAGAGGGTATTTATATGAATATACCTAGGGTTTTAGGGGAGACAATTGGGCCTTGTTGGGCCTCAGGAAGTGGGCTGTTACAACTCTCCCCCACTATCAAGGGATTCGTCCCCGAATCCAAGTCCGAACTCTGGTGCGTGATCTCGTCCTCGAAAAGCTTAGGGTAGTCAACTCCCATCTCGATTTTAGACTCGCAAGTGTCTTCCCTAACTCCATCCTTCTCCCATCGAACCTTTACTTCCTTTAACAATTTACCGTGGGTGTCCCTTTCCCGACGCTCTAGAATTTTGACAGGTCGAACCACTGCTGACAAGTTCTTGCGGAGATCGCTTGGTGGTTTTTGCAAGATGAGTTTCGGTTCTCTTACAGCTTTCCGTAGCACGGATACATGAAATACTTTATGAAAATTCCTCAGCTCATCGGGTAGACTTAGCCGATATGCCACCGCTCCCACTCGCTCAGTGATAGGGTATGGCCCCATGTACTTTGGCTTCAGCTTCTTCATTTCTGGAGTCTCAGAACCCCCCTGGAATGTCCTCATCTTCAAATACACCAAGTCGCCCACCTGGAACTCCAAATCCCTCCTGCGCTTATCTGCGTAGCTTTTCTGCCGGTCGTGGGCTTCCTTGAGTAGCTCCACTTGTGTTTCCGTTTCCTTGACGATGGTGGGATCTATACATCGACGCTCCACTATTTCTGTCCAGCATAGTTGTGTATGACACGACCTGCCGTAGAGAGCCTCATATGGTGTCATCCCAATACTAGCATGGTAACTATTGTTGTAGGCGAACTCTGCAAGTGGTAGGTATTTTACCCAATTACCTTCCCAATCTAGAATGCAAGCTCGTAGCATTTCTTCCAAAGTCTGAATCGTCCTCTCCGACTGTATGTCCGTTTGCGGGTGATAAGTCGTGCTCATGTGCACCTTAGTCCCCAATGTTGTCTGAAAGGCCCGCCAAAATGCAGATGTGAACTCCGTGTCTCGGTCCGACACTATGCTCACCGGTACGCCGTGTAATCGCACAATCACATCGATGTACTTCCTTGCTAACGCTGCCGATCCGTACGACTTTTTAATAGCCAGAAAGTGGGCGGATTTAGTGAGTCTATCCAAGATAACCTAAATGGCATCTGCTCCTCCTGTCGTCGTAGGTAACCCAGTAACAAAGTCCATAGTCACCCTGTCCCACTTCCATTCTGGTAGGGTTAAGTCTTGCATTAGCCCACTCGGCAACTGATGCTCTGCTTTAACTAATTGACAAGTTTGGCAACACGACACGAATTGGGCAACGTCTCTCTTCATGCCCTGCCAATGATAGTATCGCTTAAGATCCTGATACATCTTGTTGTTCCCTGGGTGGATCGAAAACCTCGAATGATGTGCCTCCTGTAGAATCTCTTTCCTTAGATCATCATCCTTAGGAACACATACACGGTTCCTGAATAGTATGGTCCCGTTCGTCGCGACATGATAACCCCAGACTTCTTTCTCGACTTCTTTTACCAAAGCTTCGTCCTTCTCTTGAGCTTTCCGCACCCTCCATAAGAGGTCCGCTCGGTCTACTGACTCCGTACCTACTGACTCTTCCCCTCAGCGGTGGCATACAATCTGAGGGTTGCAAGTAACCCGACGAGTTCCTGAACTTCCTTTGTTACTGATACCTCGTTTTTGCGCCTACTCAACGCGTCGGCGACGGTATTAGCCTTTCCGGGGTGATACGTGATCTCGAGGTTGTAGTCCGCTAATAGCTCCATCCACCTTCGTTGTCTCAGATTTAAATCCCCTTGAGTAAAGACGTATTTCAAACTATGATGGTATGTAAAGATCTGCACCCTTTCCCCGTACAAGTATGCTCTCCAAATCTTTAAAGCAAAGACCACAACTGCTAACTCTAGATCGTGAGTCGGGTAATTGGTCTCGTACGGTCTTAGCTGGCGTGATGTGTATGCAATGACACGTCCTTCCTGCATTAGCACACAACCCAACCCTGTCCCAGAAGCATCCGTGTACACTGTATATGGCATCCCCAACCTCGGTAGCGCGAGAACTGGCATATTTGTTAACAACCTTTTTAATTCGGCGAAACTTTGGTTACACTCTTCTGTCCATTCAAACTTGGCGTTTTTGCCGGTTAATCTTGTCATTGGCTTGGCGGTGCTAGAGAACCCTACAAAAAACTTGCGGTAGTTACCTGCCAAACCCAGAAAGCATCGTACCTCCGTTGCACTACTCGGTGTGGGCCACTTGGTGATCGTTGTAATCTTCTCAGGATCCACCTCGACACCCGCTTCCGAAACTATGTGCCCGAGGAACCCAATCCTCCTCTGCCAAAAACTACACTTAGTCAGTTTAGCGAACAACTTCTGCTCCCTTAGTTTTGCAAGAACAATTCGCAAGTGTTCTGCGTGTTCTTCCTTGCTTCGGGAGTATATCAATATATAGTCGATGAAGACGATCACGCACTTATCCAAGTGTTCTCGAAACACGTCGTTCATAAGTTTCATAAAAGCTGCTGGTGCATTTGTTAGGCCAAAAGGCATCACCACGAACTCATAATGGCCATAACGTCACCTGAAAGCTGTCTTTTGCACATCCCGCCCTGCTATAGCAATCTGATGGTATCCTGATGCCAAGTCTATCTTCGAGAACCAAGAGGCACCCTCCAACTGGTCGAGTAACTCGTCAATACGCGAAAAGGGGTACTTGTTCTTAATGGTCACCTTGTTCAAACCTCTGTAATCGATACATAACCGAAAACTACCATCCTTCTTCTTCACAAATAGAAAAGGAGCTCCCAATGGTGAGCTGTTGGGTCTGATAAACCCCTTTTCCAAAAGGTCCTCGAGTTGCTTCTTTAGCTCGGCCATCTCTGCAGGGGCAAGTCGGTATGGAGCTCGCGAAACCAGCATCGTCTGTGGCTCCAACTCAATTGTTAACTCGTCCTCTCTCGTCGGCGGCGGTACCATCAATGGCTCAAAGATGTCCTCGTAATCAGCTGCAATAGGAATATCCTGCAGATCCATGTCCTCAACACCTCGCCCGATGGAAATGGTGGCTAAAAAGCCCTATGCGCCTCCCTCTAGCAACCCCTCCGCCTGTAACATGGAGATGATGGATACGCCAAGGTTGGAACGAACTCCCTAGAAGGTGATCTTCTTTTCCGCACTATGGATATGAACTATCGCCCTCTGACAGTCGAGTACCACGTGGTGTCGGGTCAACCAATCCATACCGAGAATCACATCGTAGTGATTTAACTCCATCTCTGCCAGGTCCCCGCAAAAATCAACCCCTCCGAATATAATGGACACATCTCGATAGGTGCCTGTTGTGCCCATCTTCTCGGTGCCCGCTGTCTGAATCTTCCTTGATACGGGTTCGAATACCCCACAGAAGGTCCACCTCCTAGTTGTAGCCTGGTTGACAAAGCTGTGGCTAGCCCCTGTATCGAATAGCGTAAAAACCTCTAACCCACCCCCAACAACCACAGATCCTACACAAGTTATTATGATGTAAACGATCCTAACATAATGTTTTATCCCACACAATAAGAGAAAATAAGGAAGAGCAAAGGGTGAGTAAAAATAGTACGAGTCGATACCTGTTATTGGTTCAACTCCATCATAGCCCCTGGTAGCAAGCACACGTAGATAAGTAGCTTGCCTCTTGGGTGGTGGCGGGAGTACCTCATGTACTCTCCTAGGGAACTCCCTCACGAAATGCTCTGGTTGGCCACATACAAAGCAAACTCTAGATGTCGTGTTCGGCGGGTCCTGTTGTGTCTCCCTAGGCCGCGATCGACAATTCCTCGCTGAATGCCCCGTACGTCCGCATAGAGTGAACTTGAGACACGGCCCATAGTGGTAACGGTGGCACTGTGAGCACTGTGGTGGTCATGACGACTCACCCGATCGCTTTGGCCCCTCAGATGCCTTAGCAGGCTTGGGTTGGGTGGCCTTATTGAGCTTTTCCTCTTTTGCTATCCCTCCTCTTGCAGGGCGGCTTTCTCCACCAGCTCTAACATATCCTCATAGTCCCTATTGGACAACCGATTCTGAATCTCCACACGCATCCCGAGCATGAACCTACGAACCAACTCCTCGTCGTCCATGTACCGTCCGATAAACCTAAGGAGACGGTTGAACTCACGCTCATACTCCCTAATGGTCACCATTTCTGGCAGGTTCTAACCTGCGTTGCTTTTGGTTTCAGATGTTATGGAGGACACAGAGACGATTCACTCGCTCCCAGTTGACACAAGTTGTGGGTGCTGACCCACAGGAAGACATGGGTGAGAGTACCCTGACCCGGGCGTCCGTTACCTTGAGAGTTTAACCCCAATTTAATATGAGGCCTTTTGGGAATGAAACCAAGACCAAAACCGTGATGGCCTTAGGGCCCAAAGCGGACAATATCACATTAAAGAAAGGTTTAGACTCTCAAAGTAACGGACCGCGGGTCAGGGTCGTTACAAGTGGTATCAGAGCGAGAAGCCACTCTAGTTCTGACCTAGAAGGCCGATTTTCTGGGGCCTGGTGCGCAACGAGGACGTTGCGCCTTTGAGTGGAGGGGAATTGTGACATTTGTCCCACATCGGATATTTAGAGAATGAAAATCTAATATATAAGGGAGAGTTTAACCCCAATTTAATGTGAGGCCTTTTGGAAAGGAAACCAAGACCAAAACAGTGCGGACCATAGGGCCCAAAGCGGACAATATCACATTAAACAAAGGGTTAGACTTTCAAAGTAACGGACCGCGGGTCAGGGTCGTTACAGTTTCGTAGTTCGATAGCCCACTCGGAGTAGTTGTCTTCCTTCAGCGTGACGGAAGATATGTGTGCTCCGGGATTGTCTGCAGCGGGGAGCTTTTAGTGAGGAGGAGTTGTATCAGTGAGAACCATCTGGTTTGCCATCGTATACGGAGCGACAACGATTAGGTTTTAGCGGCGGCGACGACTCGTGTTTTAGGTTTAATTTAGGTCAAAGATCTATGCTCTGATACCATGAAATATGTTTAAACGTCTTGGTTTATTATTGATTCTTTACAAGGTATTTATACAACAAGTTATTTCCTAAATTGACAGATACGAATTTTGACGTATCTTTCGACATATATTACATTGCCTATTATGAATCAAAGGAAAAATAAAAAAATAATTCTCATTGACCTATGCACAAACTTGCACTTGCAAGATATTGTATGTATAAATTTTTAAATTCCATAACAACATACCCTTGACATGGTTGCTAATAATTGGAATAATGGTTATATTTAGATGTAACATACGCATCTTCCTCACTCATTACCGTACCTACAAGTGTTATATCGCATAAACAAACTTCCAATTGTGGACCTATCGCTGTTAATTTCAAGTACACATATTTCCAACGCTTTTTTACTTCGCGTCTAAAGAATAGGTCATGGAAAATCAGGTTTCTCCATCGGAAGGATCGTACATGTTTAACTTGAACGAAGATCAACTAAAAAACATTGCACTAAGAGAAATCCAAACAAATCTCGAGCACAACAACCGATCCTTAAACAAGTGGAAGGAAATGCAAAAATAAAATGATTTCATGGAGTACGAAGATAACCGACTCATGGATGATAAATTGAGGTACAATGTTGACCAAAAAAATAGTGATTTTCAGAGTCTTCTAAAGAGTATAACTAAAGAACAACGTGCCATATAAAATCGAATTTTAAATGTGGTCCTCAATGACAATATAAGATTATTTTTTTTGTACTTGACTTTGGTGGTACTGGAATCACATATCTTTGGAGCGTTTAACTTCTTTTATTCGCTCAAGTATTCTTATTGTGCTTAAAAAATCTTCAAGTGGTCCTTATTGCTTAAAGGCGAAAAGACTGCGCATTCTAGATTTGGTATCCCAATTAATCCCGTTGAGAACACATTTTGTAAAATGGCTCACATATCGCATTAGTTTGCATTAGTTCATAAGGCAAGCTTAACTATATGGGACGAGGCGCTCATGATGAGCAAACATTGTTTCGAAATCTTGGACCGAACCATGAAATATTGGATTCTTGAAGATAGACATATACTCTTTGGCAAGAAGGTGATTGTTTTCGGCAATAACTTTAGACCTATATTGCATGTAGTTCCTTCGGATGGTAAGAGAACATCAATAAAGTTTTTAGAGAAAAATAAACAAATGTATATAATTAAATTATATTGTTAAAAGGCTTCATAAACATACATGAACCATCAATTTGATGCAAATCCATTAAATATTAATTTAAAACACTAGTTTATGCAATCAGTTACTCGCATAATCTGAGCAATCATACACTCACATAACAATACGAAAGCACATAACGTAAGCATAAACATAAGTCACATGGAAAGCAAAGATAAAAAATTATAACATACACAAACATAACTCAACCATGAACCAACATTCAGATAATTAACTAACTAATCCAAAACAAGCTTATAAACTTCAATACAAATCCTTCCCTTTCATCTTGTTGCATAACAAAAACTTAGGATACAACTCATCACGTAGTTAACCAAAAACTAAACACATCTAACATTACAAAACGAAAGTCTAAGTTAACCAATCTAAAGCAGACTTATGTTCGCTCATTAAGTTTACTAACCATTCATGCGTTGAATAAACATAAACCTTCAAAAACAGGTAATGATTTAACCAAACTCAAAAAATCAATTTTAAACTTCAAGTTTACTTGCATATACATCTTTTGTCATTTTTATATCGAGTACATGTTGAAAACAAACAATTTTTTTTTCAACTTATGCATGTCTTAAAGAAAAAAACTAAAGTCATCATGTGAAACTAGAGTTCATTCAATACGATAGTTGATTTTTTTAAACATACTCTAATATTATACTCTTACTATTACTGATCCAAAAGTGAGAATCGATTCAAGATAAATAGGCAGGAATAGTCATTATCTTTAGAAAGAGAGTAATATGAATCCAATATTAAAATTATAAGGATAAGGTGAAACACATTATCCAAGACAAATGTGTTGTCAATCCTAAAATTGAGTTTATTTCGAGATGAATAATATAGAAGAATTATTATCTCGAGGGGGAGAATTAAAGAATCCCACAATAAGAATAAGTTAATCATTTTTATGATTATGTTCACACTCAAAATGAGTTTGGTATAATAGAAATCCAAGATCTCATAAAACAAGTTATGGTGAAATAATCTACAAATTTTGATATAAGAATATTTGGTCATGCATATAGTAAAGAATTATAAAAATCAATTTTCTCATTTAATTAATTCATGGTTGGAGGTGATTATAAGTCAAATGATTGATGAAAATTATCTTCCCCATGTAATTAATAAATGATTGAAAATTATTATTAAGCCAAAGAATTATAAAAATTAGGTTTCTCGTATTATTGATTCATTGTTGGAGATGATATAGTCAGATGTATATTGCAAATCAATACAAACAATCGATGAATGAGATTTCCTGCAATGATGAATGAGATAATTCAAAATATTGAAAAGAAAAACTCATTCCATATGAAAATGCGAGGACGTGTGAAGTTTTCTTTAATTGACTTAAATCACTGCTTCAAAAAACGTTATATCAAAAGCGACAGACGAAAACATTTTTTCCCGAAGAACTCTTTATAAAAGCGACTACTCCGGAAGATGGTGATTTCAGGAGGAGAAATGACGATATGTGTGGTTTCGCTCTTTTTCCCTTATCATGGTTTTTTATCAAAAGTAATAAAAATATTTTTAACGAGACAACAAGAACACGCAAAAAGAAAGTTAAGGCGATATTTGTAAGATCTATAAAAGAAGGTTATAGCCAACTATTTCTAAAGGAGATTATTTTATTGGACTCTTTTTTTACCATTGTTTTTCTCCTATCAGATATTCAACTATTATTCTTAATTAGATTTAACTAAAGCTAAGCGGCAAAAGATTGATCTGATTTTTTTAAGTAACGTGACAATGAATATAAAGCAAATAAACAATTTGCAATGAGTTAAAGCAGTGTACTAAAATTGTCTACAACCAAGGTCATTCGCAAAAAATAGAAGTCTATTAGACAGGTTAATGATAAGGAAAGCATTAACAAAACGTTCTTAAACTCATATCACAAAATTAGATTGATCTCGTCCCGAAGTATCAAATCCCTATTCTATGAATTATGAAAACTAAATCTATCATTTGTGTTCAATAAATCTAGCATGCAGTTATCCTAAGTCTGATTTGTTCACAAACCGTGTTAATTACAACTCTTGTTGGATAAGTACATTTTGGTCACCAACTTAAAATCATGAATTATAGTAGCTAATCAAGTTCAAGCAATACTTACAATCTAGATGAAAAACTCTATATATAGTTCCTTAATCTATCAACATTAATCTAACAAACCCTAGTTTCCTTTCAAACGATGAAACCTAGTAGGTGGATTACTGAGACATATTTATGGATGATCAATTAAGAAATGATGAAGTAGGATTTTTTGGTTGTAGATTTTTTGCTGTGACTTTTATAAAATGAAAGCTTATGTTTATTTGCTCTTGAAAAATGGCTCTCCTAAGCCAAAAAAATATTAAAAACGAAATATAGAAAATTTTTAAAGACAAAGCTTGATTGGTTTATTTTGAGGTTTTTGAGAAATATTGGTTTTGCAAAGTATTTGTAATGTCAGCCAATCACCCCCCTAAATTGCATATACTCAATAAGATTATAAAAACAAGGTTCAAAAATCTTATCCAGTGATATAGCAGGAATCATCTCCCTCAAAGCTTACAAATCTCTATAGCCAAAACTCTGAAAGTAAAATAAAGCGTCAGGAAAGCGTAACCTAAAAAGTAGCATTGACCTGACCTTGTCCATGATTGTTCTATTAATCCTTTCTGATACTCCATTTTGTTGAGGAGTGTAAGGACATGTCATGTGTATCTTCACTCCTAATTCTGTGCAAAGCTTGTCAAATTTGGTGTTCTGAAACTCCAACCCATTGTCTGTTCTTAGACATTTTAATTTATTTCATGTTTGGTTCTCAACAAGTAGTTTCCAATCTGCAAACTTCTGATATGCTTCATCCTTCCTTTTTAGAAAGTAAATCCACACCTTCTTGGAGTAGTCATCAATAAATGTGATGAAATATTGAGCTCCTCATAAGCTTGGCGTCACATTAGGAAATACCCATATATTTGAATGGACATAGTCAAGGATTCCTTTTGTGTTTTGCTGAGCCTTTGGAAAAATTTGTTTGTGAGCCTTCCCTATTGCACAATCCTCACAAAAGTCTAGGTCTTTCACTTCTTCTTTCTTCAGATACCCTTTTCTTGCCAAAGCTTCCATGGCGGATTGACTCATGTGAGCCAGCCTTGTGTGCCACCTCCTTTTCATACATATTTCTAACTAAGCAGCATTGGCGTGTGATAACTTTGTTGTGCCCTGAAGGTGATACAACCCTTGATAATAGTTGCATTTTCGTACATTAGTTCCTTCCTTGAAGAACTTAACTACAAAGTCCTCTCCTTCATATATGCATCCTGACATCTCAAGTTGCCCATAAGATATTAGGCTCCTTCCCATTTATGGCATGTATCTCACCTTGTTTAAATTCACCGTGGTTCCATCTGGATTATCTATCGTCACTTTCTCAATTCCCTTTACCATACAAAATGTGTTGTTTCCCATGAGTACCTTGTTGCCCTCGTATTCTTGAAACTTATATAAAAGTTCTCTCCTTGGAGTCATGTGAAACGTGCAACCTGGATCCAATATCCAACTATCATCAGTTGCCATTAGGCATGTTGTTAAAGCTGCAATATCCTGAGGGGATATCTCTATAACACTGGCCACTAGGGCTACTGGTGTTGTTGACTTAGTAGCTAGATTGGCAGAGTGTGGTTTTGAATGCTGTTTTCCTTTGAGGACAATCTCTTTTTCAATGTCCTTGTTTTCCACAGATCCAACAACCCTTACTGTTGGAGTTAGCTCTTGACATGGACCTGTGTCTGCTCTTAGATCTTCCCTAAGCTTTTCTGTTGAACCCCCTGTGGAAAGATCTTCCCATTTCCTCAGCTTGCAATGCTTCTGCTGCTGCCTTGGCTTTGTTCTGACTACCCTTCTGGTTCAGCTCAACTATCTTGGCATAAGCAGAACTTGTAACTTCACTCTTTGTCAACGTATCTTTCCCTGAGCCATACTTCAAAGTATGTACAAGGGTTCACAAGCAGCTGGTAAGCTTGATAGTAGCTGAATGGCTTGATCTTCCTCACTGATTATAATCGTTAGACTGGCAAGGTCAACAATCAGTCTTAAGAACCCATCACGATTCTCCTCTACGGACTTGTTTTCCTCCATCTTGTATCTTGCAAATTTCTGCTATAGGTAGATCATGTTGGGTAAAGACTTGGTTTGATAGTCCCTCTCAAGTGCTTTCCACATGCCAAGAGTTGTCGTCTCATTCATAACCTTCCTCAAGATAGTATCAGTAAGGCAGGTTCCCAGCAGGTTCCCCACTCTTAGATCTTTAGCTGCTTTCTTTTGATCAGCTTTCTTCTGATCTTCCTTAGTGTCCTCTGTCTTGTCTTTTTCCCATCATTATATGCTAAAGACAATTCCTCTTCCTCTTGAATAGCAGATAATAAACCTTGGATCTCTAACTGACCAATCATCTTGTATTTCCATAGTGAAAATCCCCCTTTCCATCAAACTTTTCCATCTCAAACTTCCCATGGGTACGCTCCATCTTGTATGCTCCGTTGTGTTCTTCTTTAGCTTGCAGGACAAAAGAAGCAAACCACAGTAAACCATCAACAAGAAGACTTAAGGAGTATACACATAGTTTTAAGAAAGTCTTTGATTAACGTATTGTATGGGTAACAAGAACTACCCTGATTTGTTCGTGTATGCTTCTTGTGTATTAATGGCAGATTCAATTTTGCAGAATCGTCTTTTTGTATCTTAAAGATCCTCCTTGCGCTCTGATACCAATTGTTACAGATTCGACCTTGTCTCTCTTCTCTAATCTCTCTCAGTTTCTCTTTCTCTCACAGGTGATTTGCATATCAAAGGTTTGATGTTTACAAATTACACATGCAAAACTTGAATTCACCAACAATGGCGATAATAAGAGATAAGGAAGAAGATAAGGTTTGTTACCTTATATAACCACCTCAACAATCTTTCCTTAATAGGTCTCTTAACAATAATCTTTTGATGGGCTTTTTCCTTTTGCGTAGGCCCACTAAAATAATTGGACCAGAAGCCCACAAAGAAGAAAAGAGAAAGCTTGTGGTGGAAGGATGGAAGAGGAGATGAATAAACGAAAAAAGTTATGGAGATAGAGAGAACCATATATGCCTATAGGTTTAGTATCCACAATAAAATGAACAAATTTATTGGTCTAATTTAACCATAACCATGTATTGTTACTTTTGAGTTATTTTTAATATCTATTTTTAAATATATTGGTATAGTTAGATTTAATATTTAACATTAAGAATCTAACATAATTAAAATACAATAAAACATTTAACACAAAAGTGGATTACGTTTTGAGCTTTAATTTTTTTTTACTTTCTCTTTTGAAAAAACATTTGCTTTTTAGATTAGTTTACGTAGTGATCACTTCCAATTCATTGTCGAAAAACTATTACATATAATTTAAAACTTTATTCCATTAAATTTCAATAAAGAAATAACATTTAAAAAAATAATAAATAACATTTTTAACCATTTAAATTAAATCATATAACAATTTGGCCAATTCATAAAGCTTCAAAGGATTAGAAGAATTTTCCATGATATTTCTAACCAATGCTTTTCATATAGGCAAATTTAAATCGTAACCCAAATAAAAAGAAAGTTTATGGATAACATTATACTATAGTTTATTTGTTTCACATGAGTAGTCTTTCTCTTCCATTTATAACTTCTCAAAAGTCCAAAGGGTTCATTAATATTTCTATTTCTAAATAATTGCTAATTCAACTTTTTACAAAGTTAGAACTAGATTTTTTGAATGCAAAAACTTTTTTCACCTCTTCCTTATCGCATATAGTAATAAATAAATGCATTTCTTCTAAATAATAGAACTACTAGAATATTATAACTATATAAGATTTCATAGATCAAATAAATCGTGAAAGCATCGTCATGATTTGTCTTAATTTTTGATAAAAATGATAGATATATCTTGAAATTAAGTTCTTAAAAATAAATAACATTTTTCAAAAACAACCAATTTCATGATTTAAAATAACAAAACATAATTTTCTTTCACGTACAAGTTACATGGAATGCCAAAAATGTAATTTTATATTAAGTTTTTGGAATAAATAGTGTGAATATTTTCTAAGAATATAAAATATGCACGAGGGAAAATATAATACAAGACATTAAATTAAGGATAATTAAACTACATGCACACTGATAAACTGAATATTAGGTCTGATAAAGTGGGTACTTTTACGTCCACTATTCACTCGATTTTTGACCTTTTTATCTCTACAAGCGATATGTGTTTTTGATTATTTTTTTTAAAAAATCAAACCGACATAACTGACATCCGATATCTCCGTGATTTTTTTGTTTTTATTATTCTTCTCCTCTATCTTCTTAATTAAAGTCCTTCAATTTTCTTGTTTTCACCATTGTTAAAAAAAACGAAGCTTTGTTCCTTGAATTCGTTGTCGTTGATATCGTTTTTAGTTTGTTTTATCATTACTACAAATCGTAGATTGGTGAAAGATGCATAGGAACAGACTACTCGAACTTGTATAAGGTATTTTTTTATTTGGCAAATTTTGTTTGATTTAAAAAAGCTTCGGTTTTTGAAGTGATTCACCCTCATTTAATTTATTCCTTATTTGATTTCATGAATATACATATCTTATGAACACGAATTTAAGATTCTTATCAAATCTCCTATATTTGTTTTTTCGTAGTAACCCTAATCGATTTGGGGTTTTTTGCCTACAATTAATTTGTGTTAATTTTGAATATTTGTGGGTTTAGATTTTCAATTTTTATATTGTTCGAATAGTTTTTTCACTACAAGAATCTGCGCAATTTACAACGATATATTTCGTCATAAATTTAGGACAATATTACGATGATTTAACAACGAATTTATAAATAGTTGTAAAATCGCCGTAAAAGCACAACGGATGTTGTCTTCGTTAAATCATGGTAAAATTACGGCGGTTTAGGTACGATTTTCCAAATGTTTTCTGAATCGTCGTTACATCGTCGGCAATTTCCAACGAATTTACGAGAATCAGCTTGAACCGAAAGTATCGTTGTCAAATCGTCGTTAATGTACAACGACTTTACAACTTATGATTTTTGGGAGTTTTTAAGAACGATTTAGCAATGTAGGTGAAAACGTGTATTTATTGCTACACCTAATTTTTTAAAACTTTCATTTTAGTAGTTCAATCGTTGTACATTAGTTGTAAATCCTTTGTTAAATGCAATAGTTGTAAATTATTAGTTAAATTTCCTTTGTAAAAAGTTGGTAAATTTTCCAAATTCCTATAAATACATCATCACCTCTCACCACAAATCACACCACGAATCATATCTCTCTCTCTCTCTAAAGAAAAAACTCATTTTCTTTCCAAAAAATGTCCGGAGGTGATATCTATGAAATCTGAAAGTGGAAGTACATACATCAAGGCGATGACGGATCACTGACACGAGAGTTCCTCGACGGGGTTAAAATAATCATGCAACAGACCACAAATCTATCGATCACTATTGAAAGCGGTAAGATGTGTTGTCCTTGTACGAAATGCGACAATAGACGGTTCATTTTGGTTGAAAATGTTTGAAAGCATTTGTTAAATAGAGGATTTACACCACAATATTTTATATGGTTTCAACATGGGGAAGGTTATTGTGGTAATGTTGTTAGGAGTAGTAGTAATTATCATCATGAATCTGTAGATCATAATCAACATGTAGAATATGAGTATGATTATTATAATTTTCATCATGATCATGGAAATGAACCGGATATGATAAATGACATGGTTAGCGATGCAATTCGTCCTGAAGTTAAAATTGTTTCATTCTCAACTGATGAAAATTTAGTCGAAAAACCTAATTTAGATGCTAAAAGATTATACGACATGTTAAATGCTGCAAATCAACCAATATATAATAATTTTAAAGAAGGGCACTCTAAATTGTCATTAACTGCTAGAATGATGGATATTAAAACATACCATAACTTATTTGAGGTGTGCTGGATGATTGGGTTGCATTGTTAAAAGAATATTTACCCTATGATAATTTAGCTGGTGAAACGTTTTATGAGGTTCAAAAATTGTTTATCGGTCTTGGTCTTCTGTATCAGTCAATCGATGTTTGTGTAGACAATTGTATGATATATTGGAAAGACGAAGACAATCTTGAGGAATGTTGTTTTTGCAATAAACCAAGATACATGCTAGAAGGAGTAGGTCGGAAGAGGGTACCATACCAGAAGATGTGGTATTTGCCTATAACAAAAAGGCTTCAAAAGATGTATCACTTGGAGAGGACAACTTCTTCGATGATGTGGCATGCAGAACATACACATAAGCCTGGAGAGGTGACCCACCCATCAGATGCGAAAGCCTGGAAACACTTTAACTCGGTATACCCCGATTTTGCTAGGAAAAAAGGTAACGTGTACCTTGGTCTATGTACAGATGAATTTAGTCCATTTGGTATATCAGGTAGGCAGTATTCTTCCATCAACGACGAAATTACGACCCATTTTATATTTACTTCGATTAGTTCACGACGAATTCGTTTTCGTTTGTAAATCGTCGTAATGGCCAATTAACAACGATTCCCTTTGTTGTAAAATAACAGTTGCCTTGTAGCGTTTTATCAAATTAGGTTGTGTTTTAAATAATTTTGTTATTTGTTAACATTTAAAGTTGAGGGTCAGTTGAGGGTCAGTAACATGTTATCAATGTTCTTGTTTGTTTGAAGTAGAAACATAGTTTACATCATTTAAAACCCAAATTATTGTAAAAATATTTTGTATCTAACAAATTATCAGATAATCGTGTTAGTGTGTATTATATGTAATATCAGTATCCGTTTGTTATATAAATTGTCTATATCATTAACTTTTTTATAGATGGATGTTCCTGAACTTCCCAAGAGGATAATAGCTTACGGAGAAGAGTTGTTTGGTGATCGGATAAACGTCTATAACAAGTTTGAGAAATTGCGTATGATCATTGATTCCCTTGACCCGTTTGAGAAGCAATATATACCAAATTCTCCTCTCGCCATGCTTCTTGAGTTGTACAACAAACCTGCTTGGTCAACTAGTTTTCCTTGTTTTTGTTAGTTAGGCTTTTGAATGTTGAGAAGTAACATGAGTTTTGGGTTATATATGCGGGTACTCCGGTTAGATTCTCTCTTAGAGAGTTCAAAATAGTCATCGTTCTTCCATGTGGTAAATACCCGACTGTACCTAAGAAGAAGAACACCGCATGTAAAGAAGTGCCTTACTATGGGACCTTGTTCGGGTTATAAGAAGGTGTTAGCGTTGACCGTGTTATCGACATACTCACTAAGAAGTCAATCACTGATTCACAGTTAAGACTAAGGTATGTTTGCCTTCCTCTCGTAGATGGGTTCCTACTTACAACATCTCACTACCCAAAGATCAACAAAGACCATAATCAAATGTCGAATGACATTAATGAATTTGTCTCTTATATGTGGGAAGGATGTCATTTGAAACGATAATGACATCTATAAAAGAAAGAAAGGTGAACAATTAGCTACAACTGTTGTTACGGTTCACGGGTTTCTTTATGCCTTACAAGTGTTGATAGAAGTTGTTCCATCAATACAAGAAGGTGTTATGCCGACAAGCAATGCTCTTGTTGGTTTGGATGGTGAATCTGAAAATGTTGCACCTGCCAAACAGTCCGTGGCTTTTAAGTTGGCTCATGCCAGGGAGATTGACTCATTGTGTGAGGTACGGTCTTAGTTTAATAGATACGATATGTTTACCTGATAATGTTTAAACTATACCCTATTTTAGATGTTACAGACTGAGGTAATTTCTATTATACACCCCGAGGTAGAGTTTGATCTAGAGGAAGAAGACATTTCTTGGTCTGAACACGAAGTAGTTGAGCTTGTCGATAACTTCTAGTAACGCATATTCTAGGACTCTATACCAAGTTTCATGCAACATGAGTGTTTATAAGTGCCTCAATGATCTTTGTAAAAGTTTTAAGAACTTACGAAACATCTAACAAAGTGTTTCTAGGAATCTAAACCAAGTTTCATGCTACATGAGTTTTTATAAGTGCCTCAATGATATTTGTTCAATTTCACGAACTTCTGAAATATCTAACAACACATATTCTTGGACTCTAAACTAAGTTTCATGCAACATGAGTGCTTGTAAGTGCCTCAATGATCTTTTTACAACTTTCACGAACTTACGGAACATATAACAACACATATTCTTGGGATCTAAACTAGGTTTCATGCAACCTGAGTGCTTATAAGTGCCTCAAAGATCTTTGTATAAGTTTCTCGAACTTACCGAGCATCTATTAATGTGTTTCTATGACTGTAAACCAAGTCTCATGCAACATGACTGCTTATAAATGCCTCAATGATCTTTGCAAAAGTTTTAAGAACCTACGAAACATCTAACAATGCATATTCTAGGACTATAAACCAAGTTTCATGCAACATGAGTGCTCCCCAATGATCTTTGTACAAGTTTCACGAAATTATGAAACATCTAACAACGCATAGTCTAGGACTCTAAACCAACTTTTAGTCAACATGAGTGCTTATAAGTGCATGAATGATCTTTGTACAAGTTTAACAAACTTATGAAACATCAAAAAACGCATATTCTAGGACTCTAAACCAAGCTTTTATCCACGTGAATGCTTATATGTTCCTCAATGATCTTTGTACAAGTTTCTCTAACTTACGAAGCATCTAATAATGTGTTTCTAGAATTCTAAACCAAGTTTCATGCAATATGAGTGCTTATAAGTGCCTCAATGATCTTTGTAAAATTTTTACGAACTTACGAAATATAAAAAATGCATATTCTAGGATTCTAAACCAAGTTTAATGCAATATGAGTGCCTTTAAGTACATTAATAATTTTTGTACAAATTTAACGAACTTATGAAACGTTTAGGAACACATATTCTAGGATTCTAAACCAAGTTTCATGCTGCATCAATGATCTTTGTACAACTCTCAAGAACTTAGGAAACATCAAACAACACATATTTTAGGACTCTAAAAAAAGTTTCATGCAACATGAGTGCTTGTAAGTGCCTGGAAGATCTTTGTACAACTTTCACGAACCTACGAAACATCTAACAACACATATTCTATGACTATAAACCAATTTTTAGGCAACATAAGTGCTTATAAGTGCCTCAATGGTCTTTGTACAAATTTCACGAACTTAGGAAACAGGTGAAAACGCATATGCTAGGACTCTAAACCTAGTTTTATGCAACATGAGTGCTTATAAGTGCCTCACTAAATTATGAAACTTTTAACAACACATATACTATGACTCTAAACCAAGTTTTATGCAACATGAGTGCTTATAAGTGTCTCATGGATCTTTGTACAAGTTTCACGAACCTATGAAACATCTAACAACGTGTTTCAAGGACTCTTAACCATGTTTCATGCAACATGGGTGCTTATAAGTGCCTCAATGATCATTGTAAAAGTTTCACGAACTTATGAAACATCTAACAACGCATATTCTAGGACTTTAAACCAAGTTTCATGCAACATGAGTGCTTATAAGTGCCTCAATGATCTTTTTACAAGTTTCACGATATTACGAAACATCTAACAACGCATATTCTTGGACTCTTAACCAAGTTTCAGGCATCATGAGTGCTTATAAGCAGCTCAATGATCTTTGTACAAAGTTCACGAACTTAGGAAAAATCTGACAACGCATATTCTAGGACTCTAAAACAAGTTTTATTCAACATGAATGCTTATTAGTGTCTCAATGATCTTTGTACAAGTTTCACGAACTTATGAAATAACAATCAACGCAATTCTAGGATTCTAAACCAAATTTCATGCATCATGAGTGCTTATAAGTTCATCAATGATCTTTGTACAAGTTTCTTAAACTTACTAAGTGCATTAATGATCTTTGTACAAGTTTCCCAAACTTATGAAACATCTAACAACACATATTCTAGGACTCTAAACCAAGTATCATGCAACATGAGTGCTTGTAATTACCTCAATGATCTATGTATAAGTTTTACGAACTTAAAAAACATATTAAAACGCATATTCTAGGAATCTAAACCAGGTTTTGATATGAGCAGGGAGCCGGAACCGGATGCCCGAGCAAAACCGGATGCCCGAGCAAAACCGGAGCCCGAGCATCGAGCAAAACCGGAGCCCGAGCATCGAGCAAAACCGGAGCCCGATGCCCGATCACCGAGCAACGGGAAAATTGAAGGCGACATTATCACAAGGTCACGAGCTAAGGAATTAGCTAAGGATGCGCATACGATGATGCTAAAGGAGGAACCAAGAAGAGAAGCAACCGAGAGCTTCTACAACATCCATCACCACGTCTAAGTACGAAGACCAAGCTATGAGAGCTAAGCGGCTAAGTGTCTCGCTTGGTACTCTTTCCCACTGGGTTTTAACGAGGCCAAGAAGAACACTACGTCGGCCACTTAGCAATCATAGCTTGAAGAGTGTAAGAGACGAGGCACTTTAAACTACTCGTTGTTTTTATCATGTTTCTAAACGCCGTGTTGTTTTTGGCGGATTTCCTTTTTGTTGAAGTTGCGCGGTTTCCTTTTTGCCGTGTGATTTCCTTTTTGCTTGTGGTTTCCTTTTTGCTTACACGCGGAACCCTACGCGTTTTTGTAACAACTCTATAAAGAGGAAGCGTCGCACACTTTTGTGAGGCAGCAAACTTTATACGACAAACACTTTTACAAAGGTTTCGCTCATCGACTTAGCTTCTAGGTCCGATCTCCTCATAAGCTGTTCGCTGCCTAGGAGATCTTCATATACTTAGCTTGTAATCCCATCACTTGCTACGTATCCATCCCCACTCACACGCTTCCATCAACCGCCACCACCTTTTTCCGTGTGCGATACCACCACCACTATTCATTCATAACACCACATCGACCCGCTTATCACTCGGCCACGTCCAGAGAGTATCCTTGAGGAGGGAGAGCGTATCATCTGGTATCAGAACCTCCTCTGTACCAAAAGGTTGAGTTATCTCTAAACTCTCTAACGTTAAATCTTGTTCTGTCTAGATCTAGTAGCGTTTGTGATGTGCCCCAGTACATGGAGCCAAGCCGGCTTGAAGATCAGGAACCAGGCATGGAACCAGACCGATATGAACCAGGCCGATATGAAGAACAGTATGTCCCGGACATGTCAGCCAATGTACACTCCTCGGATCATACCTCACAATCTTGCCGAGCCGTGTACCGGATCGACCCACGGACGTCCGGATCAAAACTTCAACAAGATTCTCGATCAAACGACCGAGCCGACCAAATTGGAAGTTATCCGCAACGATCAACTCGATCTTCCAAGACCAACGGATCCGAGGCCGACCGAGGTTTCTCCCTCTCGAACCATTTGTCCCGTACCGCATGTCCCGATGGCCGTATTGAGGAATTGACCGGGCCCTTTGATCAGATTTCGCACTTTGATCGTCTTGATTTCTCTAAGGCCAAGATTCTGAAGCTTTCAAGGGACTTAGGCCGCACTTGGACTGAATCAGCCCGTGAAGAACTTCCATCCGACCGTACTTACCGTCCCGGGTGCGTGATACTCCTAACCGCGGCGCATGAAACATCGAGCATAGACCAAGTAGCCGAAAAGACCTAAAGCAGCCGAAGGGTCATCTTTGCTAAGTCAACAATAATTTCCGCGCCAACATTAAATTTTAGTCAAAGACTTCTTTTTCGATGCATTGTTTTCCACATCCCTTATTTATGTCTTTGACTAGAAAACCCTATAAGTATGTAGTCCTTTCTTTGGAATGAGATATCGAATTTTTTATCAACCTTTTAGAGTTTCACTCTTTGTTCTTTGAAAGAACTTTTCTTGTTTCTTGGTGAGTCATATCCAAGCAAACACTCCTCAGATCGTTGGACTTGTGCGTCATATCAAGCAACGACGAGAGAAACTTCACTTGGTGGTCTTGTGCGTCATATCAAGCACCAATTGAAGTCGGGAATATCAAAGGCCATTCCGCAACCTTTGTGCGACCCTTCAATCCACCCAGTTCTCCATCCGGAGTTCATATCCAAACCGTACCATTAGAGTGATCCGTTCCTAGGGTCCTTCAAGTGGTATCAGAGCCACTCTTCTGGTATCTTCTTATTCATTTCATCTTCTCATCTTCTCATCTTCTTTTTTTAAACACTTCTTATTCTACCTATCTTAAATCCGGGCCCCTCATTACCATCCGATTATAAAAAAAAAAAAAAAAAAAGAGAAAACACAAAAGAAAAGAAAAGTTTCAAATTCATATTAACGGATTGGTGGTGGAAGAGAAAGCCTGCTGGCTGAGGAGAAATCCAGCCTTTGAGGTGGTTAAAACGGATTCTAAACACTAAAATCTCTTATCTTTCTATCTTAAGAAAATTCCCTTTTGTTTGCTTAGACTTGTCCATTGGGATTCCTAGACTCGTTCTTCTTAGAACCTTGAGTGGAAACTCGTTTGTGAGATCACCAAAATCCGAGGGAAAACACTTGAGTGGGCGAGGATCAAACACTTGAGAGAGTGAGAAATTTTTATCTAACGTTTGTTGTTTTAAGAAATTTCAGGAACCATGAGTAGTGACGAAGAAAGAAACCGACCGGAAAACTCTAACCATGGATTAACTAATTTTCAAATGCGTGCTTTGAATGATTCTATGGCTAACATGATGAATGCAGGTTTAGAACAGATTCACCAACGACTTGATGAGCTTCAAACCAGCCGACAAACTCATGACAGACCGAAGCAAGAAGAGGTCGCCCAAGTAGGCGCTACCGGTCCAACGATGAGATCAACGAGGAAGACGTCCAAGAGGATGAAGACCGATCAACCAACCGGCCTAGGAGAGGTCAACGAAACCGAGAGCAAGGTGATTTCAATCCATTTGCTAGGAACGATAACGTCAATAATCACCTAGGAGGATTAAAACTGAAAATCCCAACTTTTAGTGGTAAAAACGATCCGGATGCCTTCCTTGAGTGGGAAAGAAAAATTGAATTGGTTTTTGATTGCCAAAACTTGTCCGAAATTAAAAAGGTTAGATTGGCTGCCACCGAATTCACGGGCTATGCTATTAACTGGTATGATCAAGTTGTGACTCATAGGAGGAGAACAGGTGAGAGGCCAATTGAGACATGGGCCGAGCTTTCCATGCTGATGAGGAAGCGATTTGTTCCTACTCACTACCACCGTGAACTACACCAGAAGCTGAGGCGTTTGCTTCAAGGCACCAAGTCCGTAGAAGACTACTACCAAGAGATGGAAGTTTTGATGATCAAAGCCGATGTAGAAGAGCCATTGGAAGCCACTATGGCACGATTTCTTTCAGGACTTAACCGTGACATCCAAGATCGAATGGAGCTTCAAGAGTATGTTACTATTGAGCAGATGCTACACAAAGCCATCTTGATCGAACAACAAGTCAAAAGAAAAGGCTACTCAAAACCGGCCTTTACTCCCAAACCGGCCTTTACTCCTAAACCAAGCTATCAAGACAAGGGTAAGTCGTCTACCACAACAAATAACGCTTTTAAAACTGATGCTTCGCTCGTTTTGACAAAGGAAAGGCGGTAGAGACTTCCGGCCGAGCAAGAGACATTAGGTGTTTCAAATGTCGTGGCCTAGGACACTATGCCAAGGATTGCCCAAACCAACGTGTGATGATTCTCATGGAGAATGGTGACATCGAGTCTGAGGAGGAAGAAGAAAGTAAGGAAGATTTGGGTCCTATCTTTGATGAGGAGGAAGACGCTTTCGATTATCCCCATCACGGACCGCTTCTTGTTACTCGAAGATCATTAAGTGTACAACCCAAAACCAACGACAAAGAACAAAGGGAGAATCTCTTTCACTCTCGTTGTTTAATCTCGAAAAAGTTTGTTCTTTGATCATTGATGGAGGAAGTTGCACTAACGTGGCTAGTGACACCCTTATAAAGAAACTTGGGCTCGTTACTCGGCCTCTTTCTCATCCTTTCAGGTTGGAATGGCTCAATGAGACCGGAGAACAATACGTCAAGGAACAAGTCACAATCCCTCTTACCATTGGACGATATGAGGATGAGGTCGTCTGCAATGTTCTGCCCATGGACGCCTGCCATATCCTTTTGGGACGCCCGTGGCAATTTGATAAGAAAGTTGTTCATGATGGTTTCACCAACCGGCACTCTTTTGACCATAAGGGGAAAAAGATCACACTAGTACCGTTGACACCTTCGGAAGTTCACCAAGACCAGATCCAACTCAAAAAGAACCGGGACAAAGAGACCAAATCAGCTGAGCCAGAATCTTCTAAAAGAAACTCCAATTTCTTTATCAAAGAAAACCAGGTCAGGAAATCTCTTTACTCCCAAAAGCCATTTCTTTTACTTGTGTATAAAGAATCTTTGATGGTTTCATCTTCTGACCTTGCACCGGAGGTTCCGAGTGAGCTTTTAGATATCTTGCAGAATTTTTCTGATGTCTTTCCAGATGAAAATCCTAAGGGATTGCCACCTATACGAGGCATTGAGCATCGTATAGATTTTGTTCCGGGCGCATCTTTGCCGAACCGGCCAGCCTATCGTACCAATCCGGTGGAGACCAAGGAGCTTCAAAAACAGATTGGAGACCTTCTTGAGAAAGGCTATATCCGTGAAAGCCTCAGTCCTTGTGTCGTGCCCGTACTACTTGTGCCCAAAAAGGATGGGACTTGGCGCATGTGTGTGGACTGCCGCGCCATCAACAACATCACGGTAAAGTATAGGCATCCCATTCCTAGACTAGACGATATGCTAGATGAGTTGCATGGTTCATGTATTTTCTCTAAAATTGATTTGAAAAGTGGTTACCATCGATAAGGATGAAAGAGGGTGATGAATGGAAAACGGCATTTAAAACCAAACTAGGATTGTATGAATGGCTTGTAATGCCATTTGGGCTTACTAATGCACCTAGTACTTTCATGCGGTTGATGAATCACGTCTTGAGATCTTTTATAGGTCATTTTGTTGTAGTTTACTTTGATGACATTCTTATTTATAGCAAAAACCTTGACGATCATAGGAAGCACTTGAATTCTGTTCTTGAAATTCTTAGAAAAGAGAGACTCTTTGCAAATCTTGGTAAATGCTCTTTTGGAACAGATCACGTGGTGTTCTTAGGTTTTGTTGTAGGTATTGATGGACTTAGGGTGGACGAGGAAAAGGTCAAGGCCATCCGTGACTGGCCAAGTCCAACAACCGTGAGTGAAGTAAGAAGTTTCCATGGACTTGCTGGATTCTATAGGCGGTTTGTTCCAAACTTCGTACCATTGTAGCCCCATTGATGAAGTAATCAAGAAGAATGTCGGATTCAAATGGGAACAAGATCAAGAAGAGGCATTCCAGATTCTCAAAGGGAAGTTGACCCAAGCTCCTTTACTTGTACTTCCTGATTTTTCTAAAGCTTTTGAGATTGAATGTGATGCCTCGGGCGTGGGTATTGGTGCTGTTTTGATGCGGAAAAGAAGCCCATTGCCTACTTCGGTGAAAAGCTTGGAGGAGCCACGCTTAACTATCCCACTTATGACCAAGAGTTGTATGCTTTGGTGAGAGCTCTTCAAACGTGGCAACACTATCTTTGGCCAAAGGAGTTCATCATCCACACCGACCACCAATCTCTAAAACATCTCAAAGGTCAGCAAAAGTTGAACAAAAGGCATGCCCGTTGGGTAGAGTTCATTGAGACATTTCCATATGTCATAAAGTACAAGCAAGGTAAGGAAAACGTTGTGGCTGATGCCTTGTCTCGGAGGTATACTCTTCTCTCAGCCCTTGAAACTAAACTCGCTTGGTTTTGAATTTATCAAGGACTTGTATGCAACCGATCCTGATTTCAAGGAGATTGTTCAAAAATGTTCCAAAACGGCTTATGGAAAATATTTTCAAAATTCTGGATTTTTATTCTTTGATAACCGTTTGTGTGTGCCCCAATGTTCTTTGAGGGAGTTGTTTCTTAGGGAAGCTCATGGCGGAGGACTCATGGGACACTTTGGAATAAAGAAAACCTACAAGGCGGTTTATGACCATTTCTATTGGCCAAGCTTGAAAAAGGATGTAGAAAGGATTTGTGATCGTTGTGTGGTTTGTAAGAAATCAAAGACTAAAGCATCAAATCACGGTTTGTACTCGGCCCTACCTATTCCTTCTCATCCATGGGTAGACATTTCTATGGATTTTGTGCTTGGTTTACCTAGATCAAAAGCTGGACGAGATTCTATCTTTGTGGTTGTAGATAGATTTTCGAAAATGGCTCATTTCATTCCATGCCATAAAACCGATGATACTTGTTCAAGTTGCCGATTTATTCTTTAGAGAAATAGTTAGGTTGCATGGAATGCCTAGGACCATTGTTTCTGATCGTGATGCTAAGTTCCTTAGTTATTTTTGGAAAACTTTATGGTCTAAGTTAGGAACAAGATTGATGTTCTCAACAACTTGTCATCCGCAAACTGATGGTCAAACTGAGGTTGTGAATCGGACTTTATCCGCATTACTTAGATCATTGGTTAAAAATAATCTTAGACTTTGGGAAGAATGTTTACCTCATGTGGAATTTGCTTATAATCATGCTATGCATTCTGCTACCAAGTTTTCTCCATTTGAGGTTGTTTACGGGTTTAATCCTTTATCCCCACTTGATCTTTTACCTTTGCCTTTAAGTGAAAGAGTTAGTACAGATGGTAAAAGGAAGGCTGATACTATCAAGAAGCTGCATGAGCAAGTTCATGCCAACATTAAAACCCGAACCGAAAGCTACAAGAAATATGCCGACAAGAAAAGAAAGGAGGTGGTTTTCAAGGAAGGTGATCTTGTTTGGGTCCATCTACGGAAAGAACGGTTTCCAGAAGAAAGAAAGTCAAAACTCATGCCTAGGGTTGATGGTCCATTTCAGATACTTAGGAAGATCAACGACAACGCTTATCAACTTGATTTACAAGGTAAGTATGACATCTCTTCAAGCTTTAATGTTGCTGATCTTTCTCCGTTTCATGTAGATGATCCGGATTTGTGGGCAAATCCTTTTAAAGAAGGAGGGGATGATGTGCCCCAGTACATGGAGCCAAGCCGGCTTGAAGATCAGGAACCAGGCATGGAACCAGACCGATATGAACCAGGCCGATATGAAGAACAGTATGTCCCGGACATGTCAGCCAATGTACACTCCTCGGATCATACCTCACAATCTTGCCGAGCCGTGTACCGGATCGACCCACGGACGTCCGGATCAAAACTTCAACAAGATTCTCGATCAAACGACCGAGCCGACCAAATTGGAAGTTATCCGCAACGATCAACTCGATCTTCCAAGACCAACGGATCCGAGGCCGACCGAGGTTTCTCCCTTCTGAACCATTTGTCCCGTACCGCATGTGCTGATGGCCGTATTGAGGAATTGACCGGGCCCTTTGATCAGATTTCGCACTTTGATCGTCTTGATTTCTCTAAGGCCAAGATTCTGAAGCTTTCAAGGGACTTAGGCCGCACTTGGACTGAATCAGCCCGTGAAGAACTTCCATCCGACCGTACTTACCGTCCCGGGTGCGTGATACTCCTAACCGCGGCGCATGAAACATCGAGCATAGACCAAGTAGCCGAAAAGACCTAAAGCAGCCGAAGGGTCATCTTTGCTAAGTCAACAATAATTTCCGCGCCAACATTAAATTTTAGTCAAAGACTTCTTTTTCGATGCATTGTTTTCCACATCCCTTATTTATGTCTTTGACTAGAAAACCCTATAAGTATGTAGTCCTTTCTTTGGAATGAGATATCGAATTTTTTATCAACCTTTTAGAGTTTCACTCTTTGTTCTTTGAAAGAACTTTTCTTGTTTCTTGGTGAGTCATATCCAAGCAAACACTCCTCAGATCGTTGGACTTGTGCGTCATATCAAGCAACGACGAGAGAAACTTCACTTGGTGGTCTTGTGCGTCATATCAAGCACCAATTGAAGTCGGGAATATCAAAGGCCATTCCGCAACCTTTGTGCGACCCTTCAATCCACCCAGTTCTCCATCCGGAGTTCATATCCAAACCGTACCATTAGAGTGATCCGTTCCTAGGGTCCTTCAGTTTGTTAAGATTGATAGAACTAGCTTTTGATTGTGTTCTTGTTTCCGTATGAACCTGTTGATTACGATTCTGTGTGAAAGACTTGTGTGTCCTGAAACGAAATTTGATAAGTTCGCATCTAGAGCCTCACCGTATATCCGATTGCTTGAAGTTTTGTTTCTGTTTAAAATATGTCCGTCGTGTTCTTGAGCGATTTTGTTGAACGGCGGCGGCGGGTAGTCTAAAATAAAATGAAAAACCCTTTCAAAATTTCCTTTTTTTGTTTCGGTTACTCGATTTCCTTTCTTGAAACTTGTTAAAAGATGATTGAGGCACTTATAAGAACTCATGTTGGATGAAACTTGGTTAAGATTCCTAGAATGTGGGTTGATAGAAGTTCATAAGTTCGTGAAACATGTACAAAGACTATTGAGGCCTTTATAAGCACTCATGTTGCAGTAAACTTGGTTTAGAGACATAAAATATGCGTTATTAGAAGTTTCATAAGTTTGTGAAACTGTACAAAGATCATTGAGGCACTTATAAGATTACCTAATCCTTCTATTGGAACCTTATCACCATTTGCTACAATTACATTACCTAACACCGTTTTAACATTGCTTATAAGTTTTAGGTTACTAATCATATGGTGTGAGGCACCCGAATCTTTCACTATTTACTTATCAATACTACGCATATTCAAAGAGTAAGAATTCATATCGGACCCTTTTAGGGCCTGAATGAGAGCCTCTAGATCCTAATTCTTGATATATTCATAGGTGGAAGGAACCACGACTAAGGCTTCCTCGTCTCTTCCTTGGCTGAACTTGCTTCCTCCTTGATAGTAGTTGATTCCTCTTGATAGTAGTTGGCTTTTGAGTCTTTGAACTTGTTTGGAGTGAGATGTAGGATCCCTCATTTGTCCTTTACGTGCCCCTTCTTCTTGCAATGTTCACATATCATCGCCTTCCTAACACTTACGAACCGTGATCCATATTTTATGCTCTTTTCTCTCAGCTATTACCTTTGCATTGATTGGACTTGGTCTCAATATCTTTTTTTCGGGCCAAAGAGCTCTAAATTTACCAAAATTTTGAGTAAATTTGGTTATCTTAACTTCATACACACGGCTTATATTGGAGATATTCCCATACACCGTTTGGAGAGTATCCTATAACTCTTTTGCGGCTCGCAATAGGAGTATGCTTCGAGTATTGGCGGATCTAGAGACTGTTGGATGATTCCCAACACTTTTGGATCTTTTTGGAACCACTTTGCATCTTCCTTGGCAATAACTTCATCTCCGCTTGTTGCTTGTGCGAGGTCTATTGGAGCGTTAGTGGTAAGAACATGAGTCCAAAGTCCTCGGCTACAAAGCTCCGTCTTGATGGTTCTTGTCCAAGAAAAGTAGTTTATGCCTTTTAGTATCACCGTAGCTAGATAAAACTTCAAGCTTTCCTTGGCTTCATGCATATTGAAGATAGAAAAATGAAAAAGATAAGAAATTTATGAGAGAGAGATGACTTTGGGCTTTTTGAAAGCTTTAAATCTCGAGAATAAGAAAGTTTGTAAGAAATATGATGCAGAATAAAGAGATTGGGAGCTATTACGCTATAATACCATGTAAAAGTGTGTTATGTAAAGATTAGAGAGTAATTAATAGAGATTAAGAAGAAATTAGTGTTTGAAATAGTTTCGGTTTATGTTTAGAATAGAGGAAAAAAATTCCTTGATTTACAACGATGGGATAATACATTTATAAAGAGATATAAAAAGATTCTAGAATAAAAAATTCATTGAAAGATAAGCAAAGCATGTGGAGTTAAACTCCGTTTTATTCCATAAGTACTGTCACGTTCTAGTGCGAGGATAAGGTTTTCACGCCTAGCGGCACCTACTAGTTGTTATCTTCTTTATCACTTCTTCTTATAATCTCTTCTAATCACTTATCTTCTTTCTTATTTCTCACTATTTGGGCGCCTTTGACTTCACCTTGTTGGTCACGGTTCATCTCTTTTAGGCGCCAAATATGTTGTTGTTCAATTCTTCTCATCATTCATCTTATCGTGAAACTTTTACAAAGATCATTTTGACACATAAGCACTCATGCTGGTTAAAATGTGGTTTATAGTACTAGAATGTCTTTAGAAGTTTCATAAATTCGTGAAACTTGTACGAAGATCACTAAGACACTTATAAGCACTTATGCTACATGACACATGGTTTAGAGTCCTAGAATATGCGTTGATAGAAGTTTCATAAGTTCGTGAAACTTGTACAAAGATTATTGAGGCAATTATAAGAACTCATGTTGCATGAATCTTGGTTTAGAGTCCTAGATTATGTGTTGTTAGATGTTTCGTAACTTCTTGAAACTTGTACAAAGATCATTGAGGCACATATAAGCACTCATGTTGCATGAAACTTGGTTTAGAGTCCTTGAATATGCGTTGTTAGATGTTTCGTAAGTTTGTAGAACGTGGACAAATATCATTAAGGCACTTATAAACACTCATGCTGAATGAAACTTGGTTTAGATACCTAGAAATATATGCATTGATAGAAGTTTTATAAGTTCGTGAAATTTGTACAAAGATCATTGAGACACTTATAAGAACTGATGTGTCTTGAAACTTGATTTAGACTCCTAGAATATGCGTTCTTAGATGTTTTATAAGTTTGGGAAACTTGTACAAAGATCATCGAGGCACATATAAGCATTCGTGTTGCATGAAACTTGTTTTTGAGTCCTAGAACATGTGTTGTTAGATGTTTCATAAGTTTTTGAAACTTTTACAAATATCATTGAGGCACTTATAAGCACTAGAATATGCGTTGTTAGATGTTTCATAAATTCGTAGAACTTGTATAAAGATCATTGAGGCCCTTATAAGCACTCATGTTGCATGAACCTTTGTTTACACTCCTAGAATATGAGTTATTAGAAGTTTCATAAGTTCGTGAAAGTTGTACAATGATCATTGAGACACATATAAGCACTCATGTTGCATGAAACCTGGTTTAGATTCCGAGAATATGTGTTGTAGTAAGTTTCATAAGTTTGTTAAACTTGTACAAAGTTCATTGAGGCAGTTACTATCACTCATTTTGCATGAAACAAGGTTTACGATTTTAAAATATGTGTTGTTAGAAGTTTCATAAGTTCGTGAAACATTTTAAAAGATCATTGAGGCACATTCATGCACTCATGTTGCATGAAACTTGGTTTAGAGTCCTAGAATATGAGTTGATAAAATTTCATAAGTTCCTCAAACTTGTACAAATATTATTGAGGCACGTATAAGCTCTCATGTTATAGGAAACTATGTTTAGAGTTCTAGAAACATGTTACTAGATGTTTTGTAAGTTGGTGAAACTTGGAAAAAGATCATTGAGACACTTAGAAGCACTCATGTTGCATGAAACTTTCTTTAGAATCCTAGAATATGTGTTGTTAGATGTTCCATAATTTTCTGAAAATTCTACAAAGATCATTGAGGCACTTATAAGCACTCAGGTTGCTTGAAACTTGGTTTAGAGTCCTAACATATGCGTTGTTAGATATTTCATAAGTTTGTGAAATTTGTACAAAGATCATTAAGTTACTCAAAAGCACTCATGTTGCATGAAACTTTGTTTAGAGTCCTAGAAAAACGTTGTTAGATTTTTTGTAAGTTCGTGAAATTTGTACAAAGATCATTGAGGGACTTAGAAGCACTCATGTTGCATGAAACTTGGTTTAGAGTCCTATAATATGTGTTTATAGATGTTTCCTAACTTCCTCAAACTTCTACAAAGATCATTGAGGGACTTATAAGCACTCATGTTGAATGAAACTTGGTTTAGAGTCCTTGAAACACGTTGTTAGATGTTTTGTAAGTTTTTGAAATTTATACAAAGATAATTTAGCCACTTATAAGCACATATTTTTCTTGAAACTTGGTTTATAGTACTAACATATGCGTTGTTAGATGTTTTATTAGTTCTTAAAACTTGTCCAAAATTATTGAGGCACTCATAAGCACTCATGTTGCATGAAACTTTGTTTAGAGTCCTAGAAAAACTTTGTCAGATGTTTTGTAAGTTCGTGAAATTTCTACAAAAGATAATTGAGGCACTTATAAACATTAATGTTATATGAAACTTGTTTTAGAGTCTTAGAATATGTGTATTTAGTTGTTTCATAAGTTCGAGTAACTTGTACAAATATCATTGAGACACTTATAAGCACTCTTGTTGCAACACGTTGCATGCAACAAGAGTGCCCTGATAAGCACTCTTGTTGCATGAAACTTAGTTAAGAGTCCTATAATATTTGTTTTTAGAAGTTATATTGGTTTGAAAAACTGTACAAAGATCATTGAGGCACTTACAAGCACTCATGATGCATGAACTTGGTTTAGAGTCCTCGAATATGCTCTGATAGAAGTTTCATAATTTCATAAAACTCGTACAAAGATCATGGAGGCAATTTAAAGCATTCATGTTTCATGAAACTTGGTTTAGAATCCTAGAATATGTGTTGTTAGATATTTCCTAAGTTCATGAAACTTGCACAAAGATCGTTGAGGTTTATATAAGAACCCATGTTTAAAAAAACTTGGTTTAGAGTCCTTGAATATGCGTTGTAAGATTTTTCCTAAGTTCGTGAAACTTGTACAAAGATACGAGAGGCACTTAGAAGCACTCATGTTGCATGAAACATGATTTAGAGTCATAGAATATGCGTTTTTAGATGTTTCATAAGTTCGAGAAACTTGTACAAAGATCATTGAGGCCCTTATAAGCAATCTTTTTGCATGTAACTTAGTTAAGTGTCCTAGATTATGTTTTTTAGAAGTTTCATAAGATCGGGAAACTTTACAAAGATCATTGAGTTACTTACAAGCACTCATGATGCATTGAACTTGGATTAGAGTCCTAGAATATGCGTTGATAGAAGTTTCATAATTTTGTGAAAGCTTGTACAAAGATCATTGATGCACTTATAAGCACTCATGTTGCATGAAACTTGGTTTAGAGTCTTATAATATGTGTTGTTAGATGTTTCATAAGTTCGTGAAACTCGTACAAAGATCATTGAGGCACATATATCTACTAACGTTGTTAGATGTTTCGTAAGTTCGTGAAACTTGTACATAGATCATTGAGGCATTCATAAGCACTCATATTGCATGAAACTTGGTTTAGAGTCCTAGAAAAACTTTGTTAGATGTTTGGTAAGTTCGTGAAATTTCTACAAAGATCATTGAGGCATTTATAAGCACTCATGTTGCAGGAAACTTGGTTTAGAGTCGTAGAATATGCGTTTTTAGAAGTTTCATAAGTTTGGGAAATTGTACAAAGATCACATAAGTTACAAGCACTCACGATGCATGAAACTAGGTTTTAAAGTCCTAGAATATGCGTTGATAGAAGTTGCATAATTTGTACAAAGATCATTGAGGCACTTTTGTTCAAACTTGCTTAAGAGTCCAAGAAATTTTTTATTAGATGTTTTGTAAGTTCTTGAAACTTGTACAAAGATCAATTAGGCACTTATAAACACTCATGTTGAACGAAACTTGGTTTAGAGTCCTAGAATATACAATGTTAGATGTTTCCTAAGTTCGTAAAATTTGTGAAATATCATTGAGGCACTTATAAGCAATAATGTTGCATGAAAGATGGTTTAGAGTCCTAGAATATGTGTTGTTAGATTTTTCATAAGTTCGTAAAACATGTACAAAGATCATTTTGGCACTTATAAGTACTTTTTGCATGTAACTTGGTTTAGAGACCAAGAATCACGTTGTTAGATATTTCGTAAGTTCGTGAAACTTGTACAACGATCATTGAGGGACTCATACGCAGTCATGTTGAATGAAATTTTGTTTAGAGTCCTCAAAAAACGTAGTTAGATGGTTTGTAAGTTCGTGAACTTTCTACAAAGATCATTGAGGCACTTATAAGCATTTTAGAAGTTTCATAACTTCAGGAAACTATACAATATCATGGAGGCACCGAAAAATGCGTTGTTAATGTTTTTTAAGTTCGTGAAAGTTGTACAAAAATCATTTTCATGTTGCATTAAACTTGATTTAGAGACCTAGACTATGCGTTGTAAGAAATTTCATAATTTCGTGAAACTTGTACAAAGGTCATTGAGGCACTTATACGCACTCGTGTGTTATGAAACTTGGTTTAGAGTCATAAAATATGTGTTGTTTGATGTTTTATAAGTTCTTGAATCTTGTATAAAGATCATTGAGGAACTTAGAAGCACTCATATTTTATGAAACTTGGTTTAGAATCCTAGAATCAGGTTGTTAGATGTTTCGTAAGTTAGTGATATTTATACAAAGATCATTGAGGCATTTATAAGCACTCATGTTATTTGAATTTTTTTTGGGGTACTAAAATATGCGTTGTTAAATATTTCATAAGTTGGTGAGACTTTTACAAAGATCATTGAGGCACTCATAATCACTCATGTTGCATGAAACTTTGTTTAGAATCCTAGAAACATATTGGTAGATGTTTTGTAAGTTCTTGAAATTTCTGCAAAGGTCATTAAGGCATTTATAAGCACTCATGTTGCATGAAACCTGGTTTAGAGTCCTAGAATATGCATTGTTCGATATTTCGTAAGTTCGTGAAACTTGTACAAAGATCGTTGGGGCACACATAAGCACTTATAAGCAGTTATGTTGCATAAAACGTGGTTTAAAGTCCTAGTATATATGTTGTTAGAAATTTCCAAAGTTTGTGAAACTTGTACAAAGATCATTAAGGCACTTATAAGGACTCATGTTATATGAAACTTGGTCTAGAGTCCTCGAATATGTGTTGTTAGAAGTTTCATAAGTTCGTGAAACATGTACAAAGATCATTGAGGCACTTATAAATACTCATGTTGCATGAAACTTTGTTTATAGTCCTAGAATATATGTTTTTATATGTTTCAAAAGTTTGTTAAACTTGTACACAGATCATTGAGACACTTATAAGCAATCATGGTGCATGGAACTTTGTTAAGAGTCATAAAATATGTGTTGTTAGATGTTTCATAAATTCGTGAAACTTGTACAAACATTATTGAGACACTTATAAGCATTCATGTTGGACGAAACTTGGTTTATAGCCCTAGAAACACGTTGTTAGATGTTTCGTAAGTTGTTGAAACTTGGCCAAGATCATTGAGGCACTTAAATATACTCATGCTGCATAAAACTTGGTTCATAGTCCTAGAATATACGTTGTTAGATGTTTCAAAAGTTCATGAAAATTTTAAAGATCATTGAGACACTTGTAAGCAATCATGTTTCATTAAACTTGGTTTAGAGTCCTAGAAAATGCGTTGTTAGATGTTTCGTAAGTTCATGAAACTTCAACAAAGATCATTGAGGCATTTATAAGCACTCATGTTCCATGGAACTCGGTTTAGAGTCCTAGAATAACTGTTGTTAGAAGTTTCATAAGTTCTTAAAACTTGTACAAAGATAATTTAGGCACTTATAAGAACTCATGTTACATGAAACTTGGTTTAGAGTCCTCGAATATTTGTTGTTAGAAGTTTCATACGTTCGTGAAACTTGTACAAAGATCATTAAAGCACTTACAAGCACTTATTTTGCATGAACTTTGGTTAAGAGTCCTATAATATGCGTTGATAGAAGTTTCATAAGTTCGTGAAACTTATACAAAGATGGTTGAGGCCCTTATCAGCACTCTTGTTTCATGAAATTTGGTTAAGAGTCCTTGAATATGCGATTTTAGAAGTTTCATATTTCGTGAAAACTTGTACAAAGACCATTGAGGCACTTATAAGCACTCATGTTGCATGAATTTTTGTTTAGAGTCCTAGCATATGCGTTGTTAGATGTTTCATAAAATCTTGAAACTTGTACAAAGATCATTGAGGCACTTATAAGCACTCATGTTGCATGAAACTTGGTTAAGAGTCCTAGAAACACGCTGTTAGATGTTGCGTAACTTGTTGAAACTTTGACCAAGATCATTGAGGCACTTAAAAATACGCATGTTGCATGAAACTTGGTTCATAGTCCTAAAATATACGTTGTTAGATGTTTCAAAAGTTCGTGAAACTTGTAAAGATCATTGAGGCACTTGTAAGCAATCGTGTTGCATGAAACTGGGTTTAGAGTCCTAGAATATGCGTTGTTAGATGTTTCATAAGTTCATGAAACTTCTACAAAGATCATTGAGTCTTTTATAAGAACTCATGTTGCATGGAACTCGGTTTAGAGTCCTTGAATAACTATTGTTAGAAGTTTCATAAGTTCTTGAAACTTGTACAAAGATAATTGAGACATTTATAAGCACTCATGTTACATGAAACTCGGTTTAGATTCCTCGAATATGTGTTGTTAGAAGTTTCATAAGTTCGTGAAACTTGTACACAAATCGTTGAAGCACATACAAGCACTTATTTTGCATGAAATTTGGTTAAGAGTCCTATAATATGCATTGATAGAAGTTTCATAAGTTCGTGAACCTTGTACAAAGATGATTAAGGCCCTTATAAGCACTCTTGTTGCATGAAACTTGGTTAAGAGTCCTTGAATATGCGATTTTAGAAGTTTCCTATTTTCGTGAAAACTTGTACAAAGATCATTGAGGCACTTATAAGCACTCATGTTGCATCAATTTTTGTTTAGAGTCTTAGAATATGCGTTGTTATATGTTTCATAAGATCTTGAAACTTGTACGAAGATCATTGAGGCACTTATAAGCACTCATGTATCATCAAAATTGGTCAAGAGTCCTAAAATATGTGTTGATAGAAGTTTCATATATTCATGAAAGTTGTACAAAGATCCTTTAGGCACTTATAAGAACTTATGTTGCATGAAACTGGGTTTCGAGTCCTACAATATGTGTTGTTAGATGTTTCCTAAGTTTGTGAAACTTGTACAAAGATCGGGGAGGCACATATAAGCACTCATGTTGCATGAAACTTGTTTTAGGGCCCTAGAATATGTGTTGTTATATGGTTCATAAATTCGTGAAACTTGTACAAAGATCATTGAGGCAATTGTAAGCACTCATATTGCATGAAACCTCGTTTAGAGTCCTTGAATATGCGTTGTTAGATTTTTTGTATGTTCGTGAAACTTGTACAAAGATCATCGAGGCACTTATAAGCACTCATGTTTCAAGAAACTTGGTTTAGATTCCTATAATATGCGTTGTTAGATGGTTCATAAGTTCGTGAAACTTGTACAAAGATCATTGAGGCACTTATAAGCACTCATGTTGTATGAAACTTGGTTTAGAGTCCTAGAATATTGGTTGTTAGATGTTTCATAAGTTCGTGAAACTTGTACAAAGATCATTGAAGCACTTATAAATACTCATGTTGTAGGAAACTTGGTTTATAGTCCTAGAATATACGTTTTATATGTTCAAAAGTTTGTTAAACTTGTACAATGATAATTGAGACACTTATAAGCACTCATGTTGCATGAAACTTGGTTAAGAGTCATAAAATATGTGTAGGTCGATGTTTCATAATTTCGTGAAACTTGTACAAAGATCATTGAGGCACTCATGTTGGATGAAGTTTGGTTTATAGTCCTAGAAACACGTTGTTAGATGTTTCGTAAGTTGTTGAAACTTGAACCAAGATCATCAAGACACTTAAAAATACTCATGATGCATGAAACTTGGTTCATAGTCCTATAATATACGTTGTTAGATGTTTCAAAAGTTCATGAAACTTGTAAAGATCATTGAGGCACTTGTAAGCAATCGTGTTGCATGAAACTTGGTTTAGAGTTCTAAAATATGCGTTGTTAGATGTTTCATGAGTTCATGAAACTTGTACAAAGATCATTGAGGCACTCATAAGCATTCATGTTGCATTGGAACTTGGTTTAGAGTCCTAGAATATGTGTTATTAGAAGTTTCATAAGTTCTTGAAACTTGTACAAAGATCATTGAGGCACTTATAAACACTTCATTTGCATGAAACTTGTTCATAGATCATTGAGGCCCTTGCAAACACTCATGTTGCATGAAACTTGGTTTAGATTCCTAGAATAATTGTTGTTAGACGTTTTATAAGTTCGTGAACCTTGTACAAAGATCATTAAGGCACTTATAAATACTCATGTTGCATGAAACTTGGTTCATAGTCCTTGAATATACATTGTTAGATGTTTCAAATTTTGTGAGACTTGTACAAAGATCATTGAGGCACTTATAAGTTTAAATACTTGAAAAATTTGTCCTATTGTAGAAAAAATATATCAAATGCACAATGCTAAAATATTTTTATGCTATTATGTAATTGATGATTTAGAACAACACCAACAACAAATATGAACCTAATTAAAGAGACCCAAAAATAAGAGATTACTTAGGTTCAAACCATCCACGTGGAGTGGAAGAGAATACTACTTAACCACTACGCCATAGTAACCATTAAAGTTTTTGCTGCCCTTAAATTTTATATAACCCCCAATAATTCCTAAATTTTAAAACTTTATTACTCCGCAAATCTGTAACGGATCACATAGAATGATAGTAGTAACGAGTGGAGCTTG
Source organism: Cochlearia excelsa (assembly GCA_963556525.1). Classification (NCBI taxonomy): domain Eukaryota; kingdom Viridiplantae; phylum Streptophyta; class Magnoliopsida; order Brassicales; family Brassicaceae; genus Cochlearia; species Cochlearia excelsa. The sequence goes on along the minus strand of OY748330.1, from coordinate 17,115,032 downwards.
GTAACATAGTTTCTATTTTGGATTTTTGAAACAATTCTGTTCAACACAAGGATTTGGTCAGTCTCTGAACTAGTTAACAATGTTGTTAGAGAGCTTGACATGAATTTTGATTCTTTGTCCCAATGAATGCATAGTCACGGAGAGGCTCCACCTCTTTTTGAGAAGAGAATTAACCAAGAAGGAGAAAATACGAGTATCAGAAAGGCACACTTTGTTAGTTGTTAAGAAGCTGCATCAAGTTCTTCTTAACGAGCTTCAAATAATTTGCAAACTTAGACCTCACTTGCTATTGAAAATGAAACTTAAAGAGGTTCAAGTAATCTGATAAATCAAGTAAGGACATCTAGCAAAAAGATGCAAGAGCTCAAGATGGTAACTTTCATATTTTCCCTCTTGCTTTCGCTATTGTAGACACTGAAAATGATGATTCGTGGAAATGGTTTTTTCGTCAACTAAGCTACTTTATTCCTGATGATGAATCTTTGGCTATCATATCGGATAGACATATATCTATTGGTAATGCAATAAATAAGGTTTATCCATTAGCTAATAGAGGAAATTGTACTTACCATCTCTACAAAAATATTTTTGTGCAATTTAGAGGGAGGGAAGCATTCGTTTTGGTTAAGAAAGCGACTACTTGTTTTACGCTAACTGAATTTGAGGCAGTTTTTCGGATGCTTCAAACATTAAATCCGACATTACGCAGCTATTTGGTGGGAGCCGATGTGCGTAAATGGGCACGTGTTCATTTCCTGGAAAACAAATATAATATAACAACGTCCAACATTGCTGAATCTATGAATCAAGTTTTATCTCGGTCAAGGAGTTTGCCAATTGTTGGTCTCCTAGAAGCTATCCGTGTAATGCTTCTAGGACTCTAAACAAAAATTTACATCATGTAACCATTTCAAAGCAATCGAAGGAACGACATGGCTAAACTACATACACAACTACCGAGGGCCGTTGAGAAGCTTTTATCGGTTCGTAACCATTTTTAAAAATACTTTTATTGTCCTCGTATTATGAATTTATTAATGGAAAATTTACATCTCATAGAAACGTTTACAAGAAGTTCGGCATCTTAGGGTGCAACCAATAGACGATGTTCAAAGTGAGGTCTCAAATGGCCAGCATACCCATTTTGTAAACCTACATAGTAGATCATGTTCATGTCGCCGTTTTGACTTAGAGAAGTTACCATGCATACATGCACTTGCAGCAGAGGCTTCTCAAGATTCAAGAATGGTGTTATGTAATTCTTATTTTTCGAGGATTTACTTAGTGAATGCATATGAAACAATAGTTATGCCTCGAGATTTTTCCATGTTCATACCTGAAGAAGTGAAGAAAAAACATGTTTGCCACCAAATGTGCGACAACCTCCTGGCAGGCCTAGGAAATCTTGAATGAAATGCGCTTTTGAAAAGCCAAAGAGAGAAAAACGTCCGAGGAAGGGTCACACATGTTCTAAGTGAAATCAATCAGGGCACAATCGTACAACATGCCCTAATCCTACATGAGTTCATTCAAGTAGGGCACATATGTTATTGTTTCTTGTTTGTGTGTATTTCTTGTTCTTGTTTCAGCTTAAACGTTGTATTTGTGTTGTGTTTCCGAACATATATGTTTCGTTTTACGTTTTGGTTTTATTGTTTTGGTTATATTGTTTTCGTGTTTTGGGTTTGGGTTTAGGGTTTAGTATAACACATAAAAGTCCGACATAAGTTACCAATTGATTTTAGGGTTTAGGGTTTGGGTTTCATGGTGTAAAGTTATGAGGTGTCATGTAACACAAAAATTTATGACATCACATAGTTTTCAATTACAAAAAACTGCCACGACATAAGCAAGAACACATAAGATGATACACATTTAGAAGAAACAATGGGTTGTCGTGACTGTGAAGAGCACGAGTAGACCAACCACACCCACCATTATATGTATTTTCTTGTGGGAACTTATAAGCTCCTCTTGCCTTGTTAAGAGAGCTTTAAGCTCACATATCTCAATGTTTGTTAAGACCAACTCATCTTCAAGGAGACGAACATCCTCGATAGGGTGACGGACATCCTTGATGGGGTAACGGATGGCCGGTTGGTCGGTCCTCGCGCGGAAGTTCCGCATTATTTTGACATTGTATTGGATTTGATAAGTTAAAGATTCAATTTGTTCCATCATCGCCTCTTCCCACCATTTCCATATGTGGCCATTTCCGACCTACAATGTCAACACAAAGGAGCTTCGTAGATGGGGTTCTTTAGCCATAGATTTATACAGTTAGATTTATACCTGGAACGATTCGCAACTGTAGTATCGCCACCCTTTTTCATTACTAGTAATCATTGTGCGTAGCTCTATATTTCTACCACATAAACATTTTTTGGGGATTCAAGATTGTTCATCTCCTTGGCAACCTCTAATGTTGAAGCTCTCTTGTGAGGAAAACGGTTGAATGTAGCTATAAATTTTCATTAGATCTTAAAGTTGTGAAGGAGACAAATTACGCCAATCAAGTTTTGGCAAAAACCACATTTTACGCCAATTAAGTTTTTGTCCAAAATGATTTCCAAATATTAAGGAAAACTAGTTTCCTCCAAATTTTACTCTTTTCTACATAAAAACTAAAAAATTTGTTCTTTAGGTTTTTATGCTTTATTTTGCCAAGTCATTTTAATATATATATATATATATATATTTTTGTTACAACAAATTCTTTATTTAGACGTCATGACTCTCTATATAAGAGATATCAAAACTACACTAATGAAGGAAGAGAAAAACGATCACCTTAGAACAAATAAAAGACTTTTGATAAAGGTATTTGAAATCTTTCATTTTTTGTTCAAAGAATGTTTTTTATGTGATCGAAAACTTTTGATAAAGGATTTTGTATAGTAGATTTTTATAAAGATTTTTTGTGTATTTTTGGTACATAAAATCCAAAGTTTATATTTTCCTATGAAAATTAAACGACAAATTATATTAAGTATATACACAAGAAATATTTTAAAAATATCAGTGTATATATAGTATTCTTCATAATAAAACTTATTTAATTAAGTTTATTTTCTTAAAATTGTTTTATTTATAATTTTACATATTAGTTTAGTGTTATATATCATTGTAGGTATGAAAAAGCAAGGGAAATCATCAAACATCAAAGAGGTATTTTTATTTAATATATTTTTATATGCTTTAAAATTGTGATTTAAAGTTTATCCTGTCATAATTTAGTATATTAATTGTGTGTATACAATAAAGGGAAAAATACAATAGAACGATACAAACGTTCAAATTTTTCTTGAAGTATATGAGAATGAGATGAAGCTTATTACTTGGTCTAGTGGTCCTCTAAAAAAAGAAAATAGAACAAGAATTATATAGTATCATTTTTAGGAGGCAAAGCAACGAGACGCATGCACATGGATATCTCGAGCGTATGATTGGAATCGACCGATTAGTTGAATAATTGAACTAAAATAATAATTTAATAAAAACTTTTCTTTTATTTATTGAATAATTTAGTTTTATTTATTGAATAATTTAGTTTATGATTTGTATTAAATAATAGTTTTCTATGTTGAAATAATAAAATTTATGTTTAATTATTACTTTTTATTTTTATATAGAATGAAGCATTACACAGAATGTTTGAAGATGATGATGCATAAGAAAGAAGCATTAACTTTGGAGAATCAATCATGGATCTTTTCTCTATCACCATCGAAAGACAACGAATGAATTTAGATCCATAACAAGGTAGAAGATACATATAAGAATTAATTCATGGACATCAACAACAATGCTCTGACATAATTCAAATGTATCCACCCGTATATATTCGTTTATGTGAAAAGCTTAAGGAGGATTATCATTTGTCGTAGAGTGCTGAGCTAAGCGTCTAAAAATTGATGCTATTTTTCTCACGATATGTGCTCAACACGCAACACAAAGGTACGTTGGGAAAATATTTGGTCATTCACAAGAAACCCTAAGTAGGAAATTCCATGACGTGTTGACCACTCTCGAAGAAATGACGGTTGATTTGCTTAGGCTTGGTCCAAACGAGCTCATGCAACATCATCGATATATATTCAATATATGAAAACAAAAAATATAGGAATAAACCAAAAACTAAAAACATTATTGATAAAGATTTTTAAAATCCAAAATCTACTTCAAAAACAAAAACCAAAAAATTAGAAATCAAAATCTAAAAAACAAAAACTAAAATCTAAAAATCAAAAACCAAAATTCAAAACAATCCAAACAATCACCACCTAAATCTTAAATTTGTGAAGGGGAAAAGTTTCAATAAAACTGATATATATAGGCGGCGCAGCTTTAACACTTGCAATTAGGTTTAAAATTGACTCAAAAGACATTGTTGTGTTCTCTGAATTACTGTTGCGAAAAACTGAAAGTCTGCCACCATTATTGTTTCGTTAAAAAATTGTAATCGCATAAAATTCTCATAGAACTAAAATTGTATACATCTTTCTGCCACTTGGGTTTACAAAAGTTTGTCACTATTGTTTAAAGCTAAACTGTCGTCGCATGAAAAATTTAATAATTAAAAATTTCATAACATAGTCAAATTTGCCACATAGTCAACCAAATCTGTAAGCGACCAAAATACAAAACAGGAAACCAAATGCAACAACTTTTAAAGAAGAAAATAAAATATAAACATCACTACTAACTAAAAACTTATGGTATTGTCGATATTATGAGAGGCACTTGATAGTCGAAGTCTTCTCGAGACAAAGGATTTGTAGACGATTCTAGCGGATGCGGTTCAATGTCAAACAACTCAGCCCCCAACCTCCTCCTAATAGCAAGTATGTTACAATCGTCTAATCCGTCGAAAGAGAACCCAAGAGTAAGACACTCTAGGAATTTTATTGAATACACGCCGCAATCGCCGGGGGTTCTGTTTTGTGGAACATTTTTTAGTCGAATAACCTTGAATTGCGTGTTGCTTTTCTTCTGTAAATTTGGAGGGACAACTTCATTTAACATTGTCGGTATCATACGTGTAAACACTAGACTAGCTTCAAGGATATTTTTTTCTTCTTTCATAACCCATAAAATACTATCATAGACGTGGATAGTACTCTTTTGTAAGTTTATATCAAGGACAACCCAATGATCACCATTCACATGATGACAAGCGTACAAGTGATCAATGTCGACAAACCATTTCTTCTCCCTCGGCATATCATGAGGTCGAAATCCATTGCACATTGCCTTGTAACCTTCCGTCATAGTCCACTCATTCTTCACAAAGTTGTCGTAATCACTCACCCACTAATTAAATATTAACTTCTAGACAATGTGAGGGACTTCGTAAGCACTCATGTTACTTGGTTCATATACCGTAAAAAATGTTAATTCATTGTATGAACATCTATTAACCTTAGACCAAAATAATTTGCTACTAGGGAACTTGCCATCAACGTAAGTGCTTACAACACCATGCATAAAATTTTGACACATTATTATTTTGTTTTCGAGATGAGGGTTTACACATCAGATCCCAAAGTTATTAATATTATTATTATTTCACATAAATAAGTACTTAACAAAAAGTATTCAACACTTAGTTCCTCCCCTTGTGCTTCCCACTACAAACTTTAAAAAAGTAACACACGTTCCCGCCTCACTCGAGAACGGAGTGTCACTAAACGTATTGTCTACCGTAAGTAATATCATGGAAGAAAAATGTCTACTTTATTAATAAAATACCCAAGGTAAATCTCATTACCCAAAACTAGGAAAAGAAACAATAGTTATGACGAAAATGTAATGTTTCTAGTGTAATCAGCAACCAACTACAACCTCAACTCACCTGCAAAAAGGACAAAAGTAAGAGAAGTCACTTAGTGAGGGGAGAAATGCTAGACGCGTACAAAATAGCCAAGCAATATCACAATAACATCAATCATATGTACAATCACGACACCTAAAGTGTCCACGACACCGTCTGAGGGACGCTTTATCGATACGAATTGGGCACAGGCAGTTGATCGATTATGACTCCCCGTCCCTACAGAACATGGCGGTTGTGGTACCGATGTCCGGCTTTGGACTCCGCAAAACATGTCACTCCACTAGGTCTGGGCGCCAGGCAATATCTGTCAAATCCAGTCTTGTCTTCAAATTTTCTTTAGTTATCCCATGTACATTCAATTCAACAATGTGTTTATAATGTTATCAAAGAAATTTTTTTCAATGTTCATAACGTCGAGGTTATGTCTCAACAAGTGATTTTTCTAGTACGGGAGTTCCCAATTATGGCTTTCTCCGTATTCATCGGGTAAATTGGAAACATGTCAATTACAACCCCGTCTACATTTTTTTGCTCACCGTAATTATCCAACTTCTCCAATAACTCTGCCCCCGACGGATAAAGTAGGGGTGGATACATAACGACCCGATTTTTCTTAAACAACCTTCTGTTCTTTCGGTAAGGATGATTGATTGGAAGGAAACACCAGTGAAAATCAAACCAACTTGTTTTCCTTCCATGTGGGAATTGAAACGCATCCGTTCGCTGACAGCAATACGCATAAGACAATCGTCTATGCGTTGTCCAACCTGATAACATGCCATAAGCAGGAAAGTCACTAATAGTCCACATGAGCACCGCACGCATCGTAAAATTTCTCTTGCATGAGATATCATGCTTACGAACCCCAGTGGACCATAGCTCTTTTAACTCATGTATCAAAGGTTGCAGAAAAACATCAATAGCTTTTTTTGGGTGCTTCGGACCTGGTACTAAAATGCTTAAGAAAAGAAATTCTTTTTGCATGCACATATTGGGAGGAAGATTATACAGAGTTAGTATAACTGGCCACAAAGAGTATTGTCTACCAGACATACCGAATGGACTAAATCCGTCAGTGCATAAACCAAGGTATACATTACGAACCTCTCTAGCGAAATCAGAGTATACCGTGTTGAAGTGCTTCCAAGGCTTTGCATCTGACGGATGAGTGACTTCCCCATCTTCAATCGAGTGTTCTGCATGTCATCTCATCGAATCATATGTCCTCTCTGATTGATACAATCTTTTGAGTCTGTCTGTGATGGGTAAGTACCACATCTGTTGATACGGGACGTTACACCCCTTCCCTTGGACCTTATATCTCGGTTGACGACAAAAACGACATTCAAGCAGCTTATCATCATCTTTCTGATAAATCATACAATTGTTAACAAAAACATCAATCATTTCAGAAGGAAATCCAACACTAAAAATCAACTTTTGTATTTCATAATACGACTCAGCAGCTACATTACCTTCAGGCAAATACTCTTTCAGTAATTCCGCCCAGGAGTCCATACAAAACTCACTCAAATTATTATCAGATTTTATATTCATCATCCTAGATGCTAATGATAGTTTTGACAATCCAACTTTACATCCCTCGTAAATTGGTTTATTCGCAGTGTCTAACATATCATAAAAAAGGTTTAGCAACTAGGTTAGGTTCTTCAACTACATTTTCGGATAAATACTCCTTCGTATCATGAAATGCATCAGCAACCATTTCATTATATCTATTATCATCTACATGCACATAACCACCGACCTGATCATCATAGTTACTATCAAAATGATGCGGTAAATTAGAAGGTTCGTTACTAACATGACCAACAGGTTACATATAACTACTATCTCCAAATTCAGTATTATTAGAGTTATACCCTTCCCCATGTTGAAACCAAACAAAATACTGCGGCATAAAACCTCTATTAAAAAGATGTTTCCATACGGTTTCAACAAATACGTATTTAGTGTTAACGCACTTCTTACATGGACAATACATTTTACCGGTATCTTGCGTATTATGTATGTTTCCGGCTGCTGCATGAATGCTTGAAGTCCCTCCGTAAATTCGTCTGTAACTACCCCCGATCGATCTTTATGCCGATACATTGAAGTCCGTAACTCGTATATATTGTTATTACCGTGAGACATATTGAAATTTTTAGAGTGTTTATATTTTTATAGAGTGAATGTTTTTTGTACTGTGTTGTGGTGTGGTTTTATGAAGAGTGTCGAGGGGGTTTATATAGTACCATTCTGAAATTTTTGCAACCATTTAGCAAGGAAAATTAGCAACGATTTTGCAAGAAATCAAAATTAGCAACGTTTTTGAAAACGTGCTTACCTAATTAGCGACCATCCTCGCTAATTCGTCGCTAATTACAAAGGATAAATATTTGTCGCTAAATCGTCGCTAATTAGCGACAATTTAGCGACGAAGAACTCATTCGTCACCAAATACCTCGCTAAATAGCGACGACTGTTTTCTCCGTTGCTATTTCGTCGCCAATTCGTTGCTATATAATTTGTCGCTACCTTGCTAAAATTCTTTGCTAAAAGCCCAATTTCTTGTAGTGATAATTTTCAACTTATTCATTGACATATATTTAATTAACACATAATATTATAAGGACATAAATATTGTTAGATATTTATTTCATTTGGATGTTTCCAAGGCTATCATAAAAAGACATGTAACATTTTACCAAAAGCCATGTCAAAATTTTTGTTGACCATGTAACAATTAAAATATTTAAATTAATTGTGTGAATGATAGTATGACACATAAGCAAGCTTTTTAAATTGACTTCACAATATTTGGGACTTACTATGTTAAAATGCATATTATAATACGTAAATCTACATACATAATTTATATGGTTTATTGTAGAAAAATAACTTTAAAACAAAATAATATAACACAAATAGATATTTAAAAAATATAATATAATTTTTAGATAATATATATTATTTACAAAACAAACAAAATGATTATAGTAATATCCTAAAAACATATTCTAATCAAATTGTGTCATAAATATTTAATGTTTGCCTAACATTGTTAAATTTAATGTATTTATTAGACAAAATTATGTAGTTGGGTGTATGAATTTAATTCTTTAATAATAAAATTATAATAGTGATAAAAATAAAATTATAATAATATAATTTATTTATTTGGAGTCTTGTTGTATATTATAATGTGGATAATATTATTACTATGATACATATATAAATAATTTTATAGACTAGTATGTTTTTAATTATGTATTACACTAAGAATATAACCTCGACCTTATGACGCGGTCACTATAACACAAACCGCGAGAGACCTAGAATTCAAGCGAATGAAACAGGAAATCTTCAATATGAACTCCCGCGTTCAAGAAGTAGTCAGCGCTGCCCCCGAGATTGGTCGCGTATTACGCGAGGCACAAATTGTCCCGTTCCCGGTAATATTACAATTCCGAAGTACTACGGGACGACAGATCATGTGCAACACGTCACAAAATTCACCATAGCGATGGGAAAAGAACAACTCGACGCAGGTTATTGTCAACTCTTCGCGAAAATCCTACAAGGGACGACACTGAGGTGGTTCAATCGAGTAGCTGCCAACTCTATCGATATATTCCATCCCCTAAATGGGCGGTCGAAGCAGCGAGTACATTATATAATACAAGACGCGAACAAGCGCTAAATCACAAGTTAGCCGATTTATTGATCGAGCTCTAACTTGAAATGACTTCGGACGAAGAGAAAAATACCTAGACACTCCACGCTGACGGCTCCTCTAGCCAACACGGGTTGAGAATCGGCATAACACTCAAGTCCCGGAGCAATCATTTAGATTGGCTTTCAAAGCTTCCAACAACGAAGCGGTGTAAAAAGCAATAATAGATGGTATGGGTCTCGCCGTCGAGCTCGAAGTCAAGGAACTCGACGCGTTCTGCAACTCTCAATTAGTCACTAGCTAGTTCAGTGGAGAGTTTGACCCCAAGAACGGAAGAATGGAAGCATATCTTCAGGTCGTCTAGAAGTTAGTAGGAAAGTTCATCTCTTTCACAATCACAAAGATACCACGAACAGAAAACACCTTCGCCGACGCATTAGCTACTTTAACCTCAACCTCGAATACAACCCTACCAAGAACTATCCCCACCGAATGCATTGAGCATCCAATCATCGACTTACCTAAAGGAGTATACACCATCAACCATGACTTTATCCCGAAAGACGACTTTTAATTTCCAGGCTCGCCTAGATGATCGACCGACCCCAAAGCGTGCAGCGGAGCGACGGACTTGCACCTCGAGATAAAGAACTACATAGCGAACGACATCTTACCCGGGGAAAAATTGGCAGCACGCCGATTAAAGAAACATGCACCTCGCTATATCGTGTTCGAAGATAGCTTATTTCGTCAGAGTGCCTCTGGAGCCCTCTTATTTTTCATCGCGGACGACGAACTCCAACGAGTATTAGGCAGAGCTCACGAAGGAGCAGATGGAAACCAATCAGGAAGTCAAAACCTAGCCCTTCAAGTCAAGAACCATGGGTTCTTCTGGTTGACTTTTCTGAAGGATTGCGAAGAATTCGCCAGAAAATTCGAAAAATGTTAAAGGTACGGAGACGTCATCGACACACCAACAAAACTGCTCAACTCGACGACCGCACCTTACCCTTTCATGCGGTGGGCAATGGACATTGTAGGTCCTCTACCATCTTCGAGATAGCGGAAATTTATTTTGATAATAAACAACTATTTCACGAAGAGGGTAGAAGCCATAACATATGCAAAGATCTATGCTACAAAGGTCCAAAATTTCGTTTGGAAATACATAATCTATCGTTACGTCCTACCTTACTAGATAGTCACATACAAAGGTACCCAGTTCACCTCGGATAAATTCGAGACATTTTACGCAAAATGGAACATCCGACAGAGAAAATCAACCCCGCAAAACCTCCATAGAAAGGGAAAATCCGAAGCAACGAACAAGTCTATCATAGACAGTGACAAAGTCATTTTACGATCATGGAACGCAATGCATCAAAAACATTCTCACTAAAAAGCTACCACGAATTAGACCACCAAAGACGACGAAAACGGAGTATACCGAGCTAAAACAAAGGAATTTGCGCCAAAGAAAAAAAAAACCTTTGTAATGCAAACTACGACTGGTTTGATCACCTTTTTTGGTACGTAGGCATCCCTTCTCAGGGTGTAGCTAAAACAATCTATAAAATCGATTTTTCGCAAGTATTTTATCTATAATACTTTCAAAATCTACGAAAAACTCAAATGCTTAAACTCAAACTAGGAGCTCAGGAAACTTAGTCGATCTATCCCACAAAATAAGTTAGTCACTTAGCAAAAGTGCAGTGGAATGATCACCCACTAAATTTGCAAGGAAAGACTCATCCTTAGTAGTGGCCCAATCCGATACCAGAAAAGCCGAGTACCTCGCAAAATATCAGAACAATTCATACTAAAAAGTTGAAATCGAACTCCAAACCATTTTATTAATAACATTAAAGTTAACAACAAGGTCGACACCAACGTACGACCTATACAACAAAAACAACAAAAAAAAACTTAAATTGATCCCCTAAACACTCCTGTTGCCGACCTCATCAACAAGATCATTAGCGACATGATTCTCGCCATTCATTATACCATCAGACTCAGACTAACCAGCCTCGTAGTCACTCGAAATGTGGTCAAGAGTCAGATCAACAGGAAGTTCAAAGCCTAAAGTCGCATATGACGCCTTTGACCGAGAGTAGAGCCATTGTGTATACTTCTTTCTCCTTCGCATGAACTGTCACGACCAGGGAATCGGGAATAACCACCCCGTGCTCCCTCTCTATCTTCTCAAAGACGTCAAAGATGCCTTTGATATGATTCCAGAGAAGATAGGTAGTTTTCTTCGCCTCATTCTTGTCCAAGTACCTCTTGAGCCTATCAATTCGAGCCTGAGACTCTTTGCGAAGTCTCTCGTGCTTCATATTGACAAACTTGACGTGGTTGAAGCGAGATTGACAGAGTCGCGCCGCCTCTAAATTGTGATAATCGACTGAATTTTTTAATCATCCCGAGCCCACATCGATTTGGCCCCTTAGCTCTTCCTCGACTTAGCGAGCTTCCTATAACTCCGCCTCCTTTGCTCTATTTGGTGCGACCTCCACTTCAAGGTCGCTATTCAACCTCTCTGAGAAGTCTCTTTCAATCACTAAACTAATAATATATCAATGTAGTTCTAGACAATGATAATACTAAATTTGATATTATAGACCTAAAATATTATTAAAAATATGTACCATAGTGTATGTGTTTTTATTAAAAAAACATAGTATTAGTTAGATTTTAGATTCGTGATTTTTTTGTTTGTAACGAAAATGAAGAGAATAAATATTATATCAAAAATAGTTATAGAAACTAATTGATCATGGTTTAAAATATAGTATAATATATGGTTATTTTTGAAGAAGATTCTTGATATAATCAAATCCCTCTCATGCATATTTATTTAATAAATTCACTCGGTAAATTGATATTATATTTTAAATTTATTAAAAAAAATTGGTGACCGGATTATTCAACGGTTTAAAAACAAAAAAAAATGAATTATTCAACAGTTGTTCGTTTTTAATAAAATGGTATAATATTAACATTACTAATTTATAAAATTTAATTTACATGTTTTGTGACAACAAATTGTGAAATTAGTGGATCTTTATAACACTTACACTTGTTCTAATCATGTCAGATGTTACAAACAGAGAGTTCCACTCTCAAACTAAAGAAAATATATAACTTTAACTAAAGTGCTCTTATATCACTAAACTCCATTAACTTTTAATTTGGTTTAAACATTGCTTTCTTACAATAAAGAATAAGAAGACGGAAGATAATGGTAAAGATTGCATCCCAAGCATGAGATGGGAAGAACAACTATATTGGACTATTTCAAAACCCTCGACTTCTCTCAGATTCTCTACCCTTGTTTCAACAATCGCCTTGTATGTTCCCTCTCTTTCTCTATCTTGAAACAAGTTACTTGCTTTACAAGTTTTGTTCTTTCTCTGTAGTAGTCTTAGTTATGTACTCGTTTGTTCTTGTATATAACTTAAAATTTTGATACTAATTTATTGTAATTTAACTATATAGGGCATACCTAAAAAGTTTTCAACACATTGCAAAGGAAAGTTGCTAAAAGTTGTGACACTCAAGCGTCCAAGTGGTGTTAAATACAATGTTGGATTAGAGGAAGATGATGAAAAGATATTGCGTTTTGCTTGTGGGTGGGACAAGTTTGTCAAAGACCATTCTTTACAAAAGAATGATCTATTGGTCTTCAAGTTCAATTGTGCCTCAAAGTTTGAAGTGTTGGTTTTTGATGGAGACTCCTTATGTCAGAAACCCGTTTGCTATTTCGTCGAGAGATAAGCATAGAAGAAGAACAATTGTGTAGATTCTAGAAGACCTTGTTGATATCGATATGGATACGCCGTGTCTTGGAGTGTGTCAGACTGGTTTTCAGCAAGAAGTACATAACAACTATAACATTGATGCACAATCTGGACAACCTCGCCATGTAATGTCTCCGAGTAGTAAGATACGAATCGGTGCAGCGAAGTATCCCCTTAGCCTTTCCAAGAAGATGCTGAGAAACAAGTCATGACAATCGTGATGGTAAAGCTACTATGAGCCACTTATTGTTTCATTTGTCTTGGATGTTTACTAGGTTTATTAATGAGTCAATTCCACAGATTTATGAAGTTTCATTATCTTGATACTAAAATGTGTGTTCTTGTTCAATGTGTTAAGATGCTGAGATGATTTCGTTAAAGAGTGTACCTGAGATTTACAAACAGAAAGCTTTATGTCAAGCTACAAGAGCCGTTTCACCAAATGGTTTCTTAATTGTAATTAAACGCTCTCATGTGCTAAGAAGGTATTTTCTGGTAAGACTTTTCATCCCGCTTTTGTATAGTTTCTTTAATCTACTTGAAGCTTCAATTAATGGGACGAAAAGAGTTTGATGTTAATTCTTTTCTAGAAAACAAAACAGATAATCCCAAAAAAATGGTGTGACGAGAACATGTCTTTTAATCCTCAACAAGTGGTGATGAAAATGGATCAAAATAGCTTGGGTTTTTATCCAGGTTAGTGACTATAATAAAATTGAATTGAAACCTGGTTTTATGTCTTTTTTGGACCGATTTAGAGATAGAGATGATTCTTGGAGTGGAAAGATTGATTGTAGAGAGAGAGTGGGGAGATTAAGGCTTTGAAAAGACAAGTGAGTGATGTTTAGTGTTTATGAAAGAGACACAATCATAAAGAAGGGTTTCGAATCGCAGATAGAAGGAGATTATTGTTTCCGTTGGTGGAGAAAGGAAGAATCGAAACCAGAATCTGAAAACGATGTCATTGGTAGTGTGAAATCTAGGATCAGAAGAAGAAGGAAAATTTGGTGGACTAAAGAGAGAAATCAAAATTGTTTCGAGTGGTAAGGAACGAGATGGAGACCGTAAAGATTGAACAAAAAGATGAAAGTATGACAAACGAAGAGATTGTTTATGTTGAGAGCTGGTTATCGCGTTGGAGAAGAAGCTTGACGAGTCTTTGGAGAAAGAAAGAAAGAGAGAACAACGCCATGCAAATTGAATGTATTAGGGAAAGAGAATATGACAGGTTGAGAAACATATAGATTAGGTCACTGTGCAGTTATCCGATAAGGACAAGTTCATTGACTAGTTCTCTCTAGAGAAGATCGAGCTCGAGGGGCGAGTTTGAGGCAAAGCTTGTTGAATTCAATCAAAAGGTTGATCAGCTAACGAATGTCATTGTAGTGTTACAAAAGAATTGTAATAAGAAGCTTAGCTACATAGTTGGAAAGCTAAGATGTTCTCTTTGCACATGTTGATATTAAGAAAAAAGAAGCTGCTAAGGGCGCTTGATGAAGAGAAAAGCCATCGAAAGGATCTTGAAACAGATGTTTTAACGAGAGAGGTTGATTAAAACAACTCTTGAAGAGCAATGGATGCACTGAAGACATAACTAGAATCAAATTATTAAATCTGTAAAGTATAGTGATAGTATTGGCTTTAGGTTTACTCTTTAGAGAGTTTATATGATCTTTGGCTTTCGTTGCGATGATCTTACTCGAATATGCATCTTGCTTCTTTAACATTGTGTTAGATCTAATTCGTGCTTGTGATTTAATTACTATAAGTGTTCACAGTTATAGCCATTTTGTTTTCTCTACCAGAGACATTCATCCTCTGGTCTGCTTCCTTAAGCTTCTGCTTAAACCTCTTCTTATGGTTAAATGTGTTTTTACGATCTTGTAACTTAGAAGGAGATTCATGTTTACTTAAGCATATGTTTTCTTCATCTTTGTTAACCTACAACACATAACTAGATTTCAACATCAACGAAGAACCCTTTAATACAAAGAAGATGACCAAGATACTAACATTAGGCTTTGATGTCTGAACATGTGAATCATTATCTTTGTCTTCGTGATCTTCAATCTCCAGACTTGGAATCAAAAACTCATTTATGTCTATTCACACAACAAGAAAGAACATATAACATAAGCTACTTTTTGAGACAAGAAAGAAAAACCCATAAAATTTTTCGGGGAAATAAATAACAAAAGGAGTGACTTTAACTTACCCCAGTCATCATCGTATTCTTCTTCTTTGGGAGGAAGATTAGTCTGTGTAATAGAAGTATCCTTTGAAACACTGATGTTTAATGCATTCTCCGACAAATCAATGATGATTGGGTTTTTTCGCATCTCTTTGGGGATTATTTTGGTGTTGGGATGAATCGGATCTAGATTCTGATCCAGATTTGAAATTTAGATAGACACGTTGTTAAGATCGATGTATAATATTTAGCCACATGTCATATCAATCAAACCAACACACAAACAAAATTTACGGGTTTGGTTCTTTGTATAACGATCCTACTTTTGTCTCTATTTTTATAAATGGGCTTCAATACAAAATGGACTCGAGAACCATGGACCATTTCCTAGGTTATGTAATGTATAAACCATGTTGTAAAGTTTCCTATGTTCTGTAATCGAATGGCCAACTTGATTAAAGTTTTATACAAGAACTGCCCATTTAACTTTGTCTAAGTTCCCACGAAATAACAATGATAATACTAAGGTACCTTTTACGATTTAACATCGTACTCTCTTGCTATCAATAACTCTTATTATAGAAAGTTTCTTTCAAATTTTTTGCTTGCAAACTTGAGTTTCATTCAGGTTTAGCGGTTGCTATTTCTAGAGATTTCCGACTGCGTGAGCTTGGATCGTCACCTTGTGGTGGATATCGTGCAAGGGAAAGAGACAACTCACCATCTCGAGGAGATCGAGTTTTTATTCAATGTAGTCATTTTAAAATTAATTCTCATCCATATTCACCATGTACAAGTTGTAGACAGAGAAGATACATACTATATGCAGAAAGCAAGATTTTGTGAGTTAGGCATACGAGTTTTTATTGTAACTTTTTATAGAAGAAGCCATAAAAAAATTTATTAGTGTTTTATTCATTTTTCTTGTATGCTAGCAAGTATTAAACATGTTATTGTCTCTAAAACATGTGAAAACAATCATGGTCAAAAACTAACATCTATATATATATGTGATGATTAATGTCTTGTAGTAAATAAGTTATTGTATTTGCCTGACTCCAATTTGTTGGTGGCATCCTGACATGGCTTTTATCAATAAATAAAAAAATTGTTATTGTCATTTTTCCCATTGTTACCTGTCATGTCTTTGGGATACATGGCTTGCCCGGATACTATCTATATTACCTTTAAAGTTAGTGTCTTTAGTCACATTATTTTCACAGAGCAGACTTCGGCTTCTCCGTCGCTACTCATATGGCTTGATATTTTAATGGGTTTTAAACAGACCCCGAAGAACGAAAAGTTATGGTTAAAACTTCTTTTAAAGTTCATCTTGTAAATGTTATTTTGTTTCAATAATTATCTTGATGATTTTGTGGGACCTTTGTGTTTGCAATTTAGTCATGACACGAAGAAAAGACGGATCGAGTAAAAAAAGCGCCTAAGCCATCCACTAATGATAAACCGGTTCTGCTCCCAAATCCAATGATAGGATTTGGTCTTCCGGACGCCGTAACTCATCACATGTATATACTACGAATAGCGGTAGTCGTTTAGGAGACCTTGCAATTTGTGGTCCACCTTACTTCTACTACGAAAATGTAACTCTTGCATTTAAAGTCGTTTAGGAGACCTTGCAATTGTATGACATTGGGAAAGACAAACCCATGCGCAATGTCACACAAATCCTTTGAGATAGTCTCCCAAGCGCCATTAGGTGCAAGAGCTACATCTTCGTAGTAGAATTATGGTGGTCGACAAGCTATTTCTGGAAGTGATATATGTGTGATGAGTTATGGCTCGTTTCTAATATCAAATTCTATTTTTATTGTAAAAATGGTGGATTGCTATAATAGTTTTGAAAAGTATCAAGTTTATTTAAATGGCATCCAACTCTTAAAATTTTGAACATTTTTTTAAATACAAAAAGCTCTTCCTTCTTTGAGTAAAATAACCGGTGAAATTGGAAATAAAATCTTTGGCGCCAAATGTCCTTAGACATTAGAGTTAAAGATATACGTTTGTACTTGCATTTAAATGTTTTGTGTTATACTGACTAGGTAGACCATTAGAGTCTAACGTTAGATTTCACTTGCTTGACGACAGATTTAGGACGTGGCATAGACTTATTCGTTAGACTATTAAATTTATTGTCTTTGATTGCAGACATAATGGTTAGACCGTTAGAGTTATGGTGAAATTAGACTTATACGTTAGATTTAAAGCACTTGACGACAGACTTACAAGTATCGGCTAAATCAATAGAGTTTAAATAGAGTCTAACAATAGACTAATAGATTCTAGTTGTGTAACGTTAGACTCTAACGTTAGACCATAGAGTCTAACAATGGATTTGATGGCACATATCTCTATCATTAAAGTCTAATTAATATCTTTGGTGGCAGACTTATGGATGAAACCATATTGTTAGTAATTGATACAATAACATTCACAAGTTAGACTTATGACGTGGCACCGTGTAAATTTTAGGGCTTTTCACAAGTTAATGTTTCGGAATCACTTTGTGAAAAATAAGGATTTCGAGTTTGATTTTGTGAAATCAATGGATGTTTCGAAGGAGGAGGGGATAATTTTAGTACGTGGTAAGTGGCTTTTTGAGAAAAAACGTTGGTTGTTTCGTATTGATGATAAACTCGGAACTCAGATCTTGTGTGTAGATTGAAGAACATCTTTTACAGACTTGATTACTATGATGTACGAAGATTTCGATTTGAATAGAAGTAATCATGAAGTGAAGTTGAACTATAACCTAGTTAAGAAGATATGCACTAAGCTTCTGTTAGATGTACCTCCTGTATTTGTGTGTAATGAAAGACAATTGGAGAGTTTTCTTCGTCGATGTAAAACGGAATCCAATCGTCTATGCGTTGATATCAAAAGTTTACGAAAGCCAAAGCCATCGGTAAAGGGTGATTGCGAGAGAAGATTAAAGATGCTTAAGGTTATTGAGAAATTTGATTTTATCGTCGGTCGATAGAGACCACACTTGTATAGTGTTACATCTATCTTTCTGACATCAATGTATTTGTTTGTTAATAAGTGGATGTTAGACTTATGATCCTTGAAACTATCGTTGTGACACCAATGAATTCGTGTGTTGTTAATTGGATAATAGAAATATGAAGGCAGTAAACCATTGATATTGTGTGTAGGTTGATTATTAGAAGGCGCATAGGACACTGAAGGGAAATTTTGAGGATGGTTATCAAGATTTTCCCTCATATTTACACACGATAAGAAGCGCGAATCTTGGGACTTTTACGAAGTTGGAAGTTGATGAGTTAGACAGATTCATGTATATGTTTATTTCATTTGCTCCAAGCGTAGAAAGATTTCCATTCATGAGAAGAGTTGTGGTAGTAGATGAAACATTTTTGAAAGGAAAATATAAAGGGACGCTTCTACTAGAAACCACGCAAGATGGTAATTTTAACATCTCCCCTTTAGCATTTGCGATTGTTGATTCGGAGAACAATAAATCATGGGAAATATATAGGAAATGCAATAGCCAACGTTTATCCTCTTGCACATCGTGGAATGTGTACTTATCACGTGCACAAGAATATCTTGGCTAGTTTCCATAGTAAGGAAACATTTAAACTAGTTAAGAAGGCGACAACAACTTACCCTAAACACTAAATTGAAACCCTAAACACTAAACATTAAATCGAAACCCTAAACTCTATAATTAATCAAACTAAACATAAAACGCTAAACCCTTTAATCTAACTTTTATCAAATTAAACATAGACCATGAAACCCTATATTCTAACCCTGTAAATATAATCAAAATAAACATAAAACATGGAACCTTATATTATAACATTAATCAAACTAAACATAAAATATAAAACTACTAAACTGAAACCCTATACTATAACTTACAACACAAAACCTTATTGTAAACATAAAACTTTGAAACCACTAAACTGAAACTAAACATAAAACATGGAACTCTATACTATAACATTAATCAAACTAAACATAAAACATAAAACGCTACACTCTTTAATCTAACTTTTATCAAATTAAACATAAAACGCTAAACCCTTTAATCTAACTTTTATCAAATTATACATCGACCATGAAACCATATATTCTAGCCATGTACTCTAAATATAATCAAACTAAAAATAAAACATGGAACCTTATACTATAACATTAATCAAACTAAACATAAAACAAGAAACTACTAAACTGAAACCCTATACTATAACTTAAAACACGAAACCCTATCATGTAAACATAAAACTTTGAAACCACTAAACTGAAATTAAACTCGACACCAATAGGAAACTGAAATTTTTACTATGTTTTTTATTCAAAAAGAAAACTTTTAATCTTTTTGTGGGACCCTTGAATGTATGTGTATTTTCTGACAATCTTAAACTAACAAACAATCACCATTCTGGCTTATGTATGTACAACACTTTTGTAACTATTTATGTCCAATCAGATCTAATTATGTATGTGCAACACTTTCAAGTTTTACTTTTTTGTCCGGGTTTTTCTAACATTATGTTGTGTTTTATATGTGTACTTCTGCCAAAAAACAAAATAACAAGGACTCTGTCTCACTTCATAATTAGTTTATCTCTGCCATACAAAAAAACAGAGTTTAACTCTAACAAAACAACATAAACTCTAACACACATATGTCTAACAACAAATAAGTCTATTTTGTATATCAACGAAACAATCCATGTCTAAGACCAAACAACTCTTCACCAAGTTTTGCTCTAATTGCAGGCATTGCAACATCACACAAGCCTTCAAAATTTACCTCAAAAGCCAAGCACTATATATACTTTAAAGCATAGACACCACAATCACCTATCTGATTGTTTTGAGGAAGCGTCTTCACCCTATAAATTGTGAATGCTTGTGTAGAGACATTCTTCCTTAAAGTATAAGCCATAGTACAAGCATAAGGGCAATGAGCCACCCTAACATCTTTGTCAACCTGAGACATCGTATAAACATAAGGGCAATACAGAGATCAGAGATGTCATCTACAAAGTAGTTTCAAAGGTATTGTTTCTTAAAGAGTTTATGGAGATTTTACCCTCTAGTGTCGTACTTGTGGCCAATGAGAAAAAATAATAGCGTGAATATCATGTGCGATGAGAAAATTAGGTTTTTTTAACATAGTGTATATTTTTTTGCTTTTCAGTATGAATGGATGAAAAGCCCACTGCAAATAAAGATGGGTTGATCATTAATATGGATTTGAAAAGTACCTAGTTTGTTTAAATGACGCCCATTACTTGAAAAAAGCATTACTTGAAAAAATCAACACTTTTTCAAAGACAAAACTGCCCCTAATTAATTACTTGTGTACAATAATTGCTAAAATCCTAGAAAAAAAAATTTGGCGCCAAACTTTCCCGCCGTGTAGGTTGTACGCCAAACTTTCCCGCCGTGTAGGTTGTAGTGATGACAAACTTATATTTTTTTGATAGATATCCACGTTTGTATTTTTATTTACATGTTTGATTTGATTTATTCGATAGACTATTAGAGTCTAACGTTAGACCGACAGACTCTAACGGTAGATTTAAGTTACTTGATGGCATACTTATGAAGTGTGCTTGATTTATCTGATAGAGTTGTTGACAATTTGGCCGATTATGTAGACTTATTGGTTAGATAATAAATTTATATTAAGTTAGACTATAACGGTAGATTTAAGTTATGTGGTGGCAGACTTAGTGGTAAGTTTGAGTTACACGATATCAGTAGACTGTAGAGTTAGACGAATAGATTTTAACTGTCAATAGAGTAATTTCATTAGAGGCATACTTATAGTCGAGAAATAAGTCTAATGAATCATTTGGATTCATATGGTCATTCATTATTTACTGAAATAACACTCTTTGATGGTAGACATAGGACATGTCAAAATGATTTTTTTCGTATTTGACTTAGTCAATCCAATTTGACTTAGTGAATTTGGGGGTTTTAAACCTATTTTCTGAAAAGTGTCATTGGTTCTTCTCTTTTGTTCTCTTCTTGTTGTCGATAATTTGTGCTCGATTTTTTGAAATTAATGGATCCTTCTATGGAGAGTTAATTTTAGTGAGTGGTAAGTGGGTTATAGAGAAAAATCGTTGGTTGTTTCGTGTTGATGATAAACGCGTCACTAGGATCTTGTGTGTAGATCGAAGAACATCATTTATGGATTTGATTACTATAGTTTACCAATACTTCGATTTGAAGAAAAGTAATCATGAAGTGAAACTGAGTTATAACCTATCTAAGAAGGTTGGTAATAAGGTTCCTTTAGATTTACCTCCAGTTTTGTAATAGAAGACAATTGGAGAGTTTTTTTCGGCGATGCAAAATGGAATCCAATCGCCTATGTGTAAAAATTCAAAGTTTTAGAAACCCAAAGAGATCTGTAAACTTTGATTGCGGTCGTGAAGTTGGTCCGAGCCAAAGCTCAAATGTAAGAGACTCTAGAGATAGTGGAGAGGAATCTAGGGGTCCAGAATTTGAGATGAGCGAAGGAGACAAAGTCGAGAAAGAGAGAGGAGAGTTCTTTGAGCCCGAAGAAGATAATATGGAAGAAGAAGAAATGGGAGAAGAAGAAATGGGAGAAGAAGAAGGAAAGGGAGAAGAAGAAAAAATGGGAGAAGAAGAAGATATGCCACAAGGAGAAGATATGCAACAAGAAGATTTAGATGAAGAAGAAGAGAAATTCACATATGATTATTATGATGACCATGATGGAGCAAGTTCTGAGGACCATGATGAAAGATTGTCACAAAGAATCACAATATGTTTATAAGGATCAAATAAGCGATGACATAGAAGGAGATGATTTTAAAATGTCTATGATTGGTAGAGAATATATGGAAATTTCTAGCAGCGGCGTTTCTTTATTTGTTGAACAACGGTTTGAGTCAAGGGTGAAATTGGAGAGAAGAATTAAGATACTTACCGTCCTTAAAAAATTTAATTTTAATGTCGTTCGCTCCAATCCACACGTGTATTGTGTTAAGTGTTGGGTTCCCGGTTGTAAATGGAGATTATGGGCATCCACCTTGTCGGAGTCGACAATATTTTACATCAAAGTGTTGGAAAAAACACATAATTGTTCAGTAACAGAACATTCAGACCGTTCACGACAAGCGACAACAAATATATTAGGAAGTTTGTATAAGGATTTTGTAGGTGGTGTAAATGTCGGTGTTGTCCCGCAGAATGTAGCGGAAGGATTAAATTTATGATACGACATAAAGGTAAACTATGGTACTTACAACGATGTGTTTCGCCTTAGTTGAAAAAATCTTTAATAGGCACTAAATTTTTGGTTTTGTGTGTAGGTTGATTATTGGAAGGCGCATATGACACTTAAATTTGCTAGAGAACTAGTGAAAGACAAATATGAAAATGGTTATCAAGATCTTCCCGCATATTTATACAGGATAAGAAGCGTGAATCCATGTACGTTTGCGAAACTGGAAGTCGATGAACTAGACAGATTCAAGTATATGTTTATTTCATTTGCTCGAAGCATAGAAGGATTCCCATTCATGGGAATAGTCGTGGTAGTAAATGGGACATTTCTGAAAGGAAAATATAAAGGGACGCTTCTATTAGCAACCACGCAAGATGGTAATTGTAATATCTTTCCGGTAGCATTTGCGGTTGTTGATACGGAGAACAATGAATCATGGGAGTGGTTCTTTAGGCAACTTAGTCGGGTTATACCAGATGATGTTGGTCATTCAATTATCTCGGATAGGCACAAATCTATACGAAGTGCAATAAACAACGTTTACCCTCTTGCACATCGTGGTATTTGTATTTATCACTTGCACAAGAATATCTTGGCTAGTTTCCATGGAAAGGAAACATTTAAACTAGCTAAGAAGGCGGCGACAACTTACGGTCCTAGCGACTTTAATCATTGGTTCAACCTTATCCCAGACGAGCGATATAACTTCACAACAAGCAACAATGCCGAATCTATAAACAAAGTTCTTAAAGATGCTAGAAAATATCTCATTGTTGAAATGGAGGATGCGGTGAGGGCTTTGTTGACGCGGGGGTTTGCTGCTAGAAGAAAACAAGTTGATCGAATAACCACGATACTTACGAAAGGTGTTGAAACGCTACTTCAAGTAAGTTACATCCCTTATAGTAAAGTGTAATTTTGTAACGTATGAATTTAATTCTTTTTTGTATACTTTAGGACCGCGTGCGTAAGACAAAAACCTTCAAGTAAAAGAAATTGACATGAATCAATACGAAGTAAGGAATGGTGGTGCCATAGATATTGTTAATCTTTCGAGTAAAAGGTGCACTTGTCGTTTGTTTGATTTTGAAAAGCTTTCGTGCGTACATGCGATTGCGGCGGCTGAGAAGGCAAAGGTTTCTAGGATCTCCCTCTGTCATCCTTATTATCTAAAGGATTATTTGTGCAACGGATATGCGAAAGCCGTAATGCCAAAGGATGAATCCATCACATTGCCTCCTCCAGTGTCAGAGAAAGTTTGCGACCCACCAAATGTTAAAATCCACCGGGTCATCCTAAGATGAGTCGTATGAAAAGTCGTTTTGAGGCTCATACTTCGCGCTCTGTTCCAAGGAAGACTCATGTGTATTCGAGGTGTCAAGGCTCGGACCACAACCCCACAACATGTCCTCAAAGGGTCCAATCATAGTTGATATACGTTGCGTTGTTTTATGGTCATTGATGGCATGAAAGTTAGATAGCTAAGCCTTTAATCTACATGTTAAACCTTGAATCTATCTGAACTTTTTGTACTCATTATCATGTACAATTAAAACATAAACTTAACACATTGTCTTCAAAGTTCACACGCAATTAACCGAGTCCGCAAAATTAAACATAAGCTTAACACAAAAGTGACAGAGAGTACCACAACGAAACAACATACATAGCTTAACACATGTCTACTAAGGTCAAGGAGTAATGTAACGCGAAGCAAAGATTACATATATCATACGTAGTGATGGGATAGGCATTGCAATTACACATATAATCAGGTATGAAATGTCAATGACCTTGAAAACCATGCTTCTTTAATGTTCCCATCTTCAAAATCATTGTCTTAACCCTTTCAGCAATGGCCACAACTTCAGAAAAATCTTCAAATTTATCTAAAAATTTAGAAGTGGCATAGATGCCTTCCTCTAGAAGACCACCACATATCAGCAAAATTCCCAAAGCAAAGTGCGGTTCGAAGTTATGTTCTTGATTGGATCCTTGTTGAGCGTAAAAATGAACGGATTCAAACAACATGTCTATATGTTGTTGACTCGGTCCTACCTGACAGAAAGCACGGACGAATTCGATGTACTTTGTCATTGGGTTGTTGCTCTCAACACAATTCATAAAGAATGGACGATAAATAGACCCTTCAACAACAAGATCCGATCTCTCGCGGAACTCGTCGACATTGACGCTCCTTAAGACCAAATCAGAGAGTGCTATCTCTTTGAATACCTTCCTAGCCGCGATAAAGGGACCTAAATATCTGAAAACATGGCTACTTAATTTGACCATAATGGTCTCAATGAGAGGAAAAGGGATGTTAGCCAAGGTGAGTGAGGTTTGTGTTCGGCGGAGTGGTAAGTTAGGTTTTATTGGGTTTTGTTAGTACCACTGTTCGGATAGAAAATGAGTGGATCTTGTTTGTTGAAGTCTGTTACCAAAGATAAGGAATAATAATACCTCCGAAGACAATGAGAGAACCGCAACGAGAATGGTTAACGGACATGTCATGGGTTCGAGCACATGATAATGCACTTTTTAATTTGTTCAATTTTCGAAGAATCATCATTTAGACATAACAAATAATAAACACGCTAAGAAAATGAGAACACGCAGCTTAAATGGTTATGTTGTAGGCTATTAACAAACAAGTCACGGGTTCGAACTCATGACATTGCAGTTTTTTAAATTTTCAATTATTGTCTTAAATCCAATCCCTAGTCCCTAAATTCATTCCTATACTATAAAGTGTAATAGTATGGAAAGAAAACATTTTCCCTAAATCCAATCACTTTACCCTAATTCCATAACTAAACCCTAAATCCAATACCTATACCCTAAATTAAAATCAATATTTTTAATCACTTTGTGTCCTATCTAAATTAAGTCATACCTAATTTGAAACTCTATCCCCTAAATGAATATATTTTTGGAATTTTTGTATTGTTGAATCCTAAATTAAATCCTATTAGAAAAACATTTAAATGATGCACTCATTGTCTATTAGGCAAAACACTACATTAAACACATCATGAAACACTTGGAAACTTTAATGATATCTCTATACTTGCCTATTACCGAAAATAGAAGCTTTAATTATGTTTGATGATTGGACAAATACAAAAAGTTCACTATTTTCATGTCTCTCGAATGATATCAATCATTTAAACAAGTAGTAGGGATTACTTTTTTGGGGTCAATTAATTATGCTTTTTGTACTTGTCTAATCATATGTCTGTCGAAAATAGAATCCTTAATTCTATTTTTCTGCTTTTTGTCTGCACTTGTTGACAGAGATATCTAAATTCAATTTAAATTATGTTGGAGTGTTAATTTATTATAAAAGTACCACATAAATATAAATGAAACCCTTAAATTAATTTCTAACCTTATGATAGTAATGAGAATCATGTTACTTGTACTTTTTTAATCATTTGTTTGTACTTGTTGCTGGATAAATGGAAACACTAAACTTAACCCAAAATGAAACTAAAAAACTATAGTCAAACCAATGTAATTATAACCCTAAAAACCTATGATAGTGAGGATCATGTTACTTTACTTGTACTTTTTTAACTATTTGTTTGTACTTGTCGTTGGATAAATGGAAACAATATACTTAACCCTAAATGAAACTAAAAAACTATAGTCAAACCAATGTAATTCTAACCTTAAAACCCTATGATAGTGAGAATCATGTTACTTGTACTTTTTTAACCATTTGTTTGTTCTTGTTGCTGGATAAATGGAAACACTATACTTAACCCTAAATGAAACTAAAAAACTATAGTCAAAACAATGTAATTTTAACCCTAAAACTCTATGATAGTGAGAATCATGTTACTTGTACTTTTTTAACCATTTGTTTGTACTTGTTGTTGGATAAATGGAAACACTAAACTTAACCCTAAATGAAACTAAAAAACTATAGTCAAAACAATGTAATTCTAACCCTAAAACCTATGATAGTGAAAATCATGTTACTTTACTTGTACTTTTTAACCATTTGTTCATACATAAAAACTTTATGTAAACACCTAAATAAAATTTAAATTACTTTAAAGTCTGCAAATATAAGTCTAACAAAATAAAGTATGTCAACATAAAGTGTGCAAACAGAAGTCTGGCAAAATAAAGTCTGGAAATACATGAGTCCAAAACCAACATCAGGATATGACTCGACCTCTTGATATGTTCCACGGGGTTGGGAGTTTGGCTTCTGTACAAAGCAATCCATGTTTTGCTCTAATTACAGGCATTGCGGCATCACACAAACCATCAAAAGTTATCCCCATAGCCGAACACTCTATATATTTCAGTGCATAAACGCCACAGTCACCAATCTGATGGTTTTGAGGAACTGTCTTGACCCTCTAAACGGTGAAAGCTTATGTAGAATTTTTCTTCCTTAGAAATTCCGGAGCCATAGCTTGAATCAATAGTGGAATCATCCGACTATATGGTTTACATGACTATATGGTTTACATGACTCTATCACCACCTCCTCAGAGTTTAGCATGATTATACTATCATAAACTTTGATCCGGCGAGCTCTCAAGTTTACCTCTAATGCAACCCAATGATCACAATTGAGGTTGTGCGTCATATACAAAATATCACCATCTATAACCCATTTTTATGCGTCATAGATCTTTTAGGAGCTTCTCCGTTAAATACATCGACGAAAGCAGAGGGAAATTCCCAATGTTTTTCATCTCCAAAAAACATTTGTTAGTCGAAAGCCCACTGACTAACAAACTAGGGGTGTGCAAAAAAACCGAACCCGAAGAACCGAACCGAACCCGACCCGAAAAAGAGGATCCGAACGGGTTTTAAATTTCAAAACCGAACCCGAATGGACCCGAACTCGAAACCCGAATGGGTACATGAACTACCAAAAATTTAATTAAATGTATATAAATATTAGTAATTTTATATTTTTAGTAAATTTATTTCAAAAATTATAACATTTTCTAATATTTCGAATAGTTTTGTATAATTTAAGTAATTTTGAATAGTTTTAATTGCTATTATTCGGATCATCCTAATAAACTTAATACTTTCGAATATTTTATAATTTTTTAATTTATAATTACAGAGTTTTTTTATAATTTCGGGTACCCGAATCCGAAAGAAACCGAACCGAACCCGAAAATTTATCGAAATACGCGAACTGTCCTATAATCCTCCACCCGAAAACCCGAAACCCGAATAGACCGGACCCGAACCCAAACGGGTACCCGAACGCCCACCCGTATGACAAACCATGGATCAAATAATGCAATTCTATCGTTGTATGGAGACGGAGAGAGTAAGGACCGCTTGCGTAGCATATGCATCGCAGGAGCCAATTGCTACAAAGATTACCAAGAAAAATTTAAAACGCTTAATTATCAAAACATGTGTTAAACTAAATGAATCTAAATATAGCTACAAGTTTACTGTATCAAATAGCCACCCAAACGTTTGATTCGTGGTGGGCCAAGGCTCTTTTGGTGTCATCACTACCAAGTAGAACCTGACCGAAGACCTGCTACTACCATTTTCCTTAAAAACACACAAAACTGAATCAATCAAGAGCTTCTATGTAATGGACTAGATTTAGTAGAGTTAATTCACTTACAAATCTTGTTTGATGAAGGACATTACATTTGATAGGTTATCCACGCACACTCTAAATAAAGGATCGTAAGCATTTGTTGTCATAAATTTATCTTTCATGATACGCCGCACCAGAGAGCATCCTTCAAAAGGTGATTGTTGGGTAGCAGCAACCGATCTCTTCCTTATTTCTCTAGGTACAAAGGGTTCCTTCAGTGAATTATCTCCAACCTGACCAAGAGAGATGAGAATATAGATGACAATACATTCTCATCAAATGGGGCCGATGTCTCCGAATCGTCGGAGGGTGTATGATGCAATTTTGTAAGATCAACATAATCCTCGTCCCGTTTCTCTTCAAACAAAGTCTTGCGGATCCGTTGATGACTGGTTGGTTCGTCCATGGGTTCTTTCTTTATGGAAGAGAGGATAAGAGCTTTTTCTTTGGAGCTTTGATTGAGAATGCGTGAATCACCAAAACTTTGTGATTTTGCTTTTTGTTTCTTCCCAATCAAGGGCTTCGGTTCATCCATTGGTTCTTTCTTAATGGAAGAGAGGAGTGGTGTCTTTGGTGACTTTGAGAATGTTGTCTCACACTTAACCAAGCCACATGATTTTGAGAATGAAGATTCGCGTTTAATAGGAAGTGGTGATTTTGAAAATGTTGCCTCATGATAAACCAGGTTTGGTGATTTTGAGGAACCTCTTCGGTCCCTAACAACACAAGAAATAGGAAAACTATCATCTAAACTTGTCTTCGTCATTGTTATCCATGGCTACAAAATACATGTAACACACTACCATTTGAGAAGCAGATGATCAAATCATAGATATATAATGGTATGTTCAACTTGTCTAAGGCTATATTTATGGACAATTCTTTTTCATTACAGTCTAATCTCATTGTGGACAGATCTATGACAAAGAGGAACCATGTGTACAAAATACATTAAAACTTGTGTTTTACCCTTGTTACAATACACAATTATGGTACAACATGTTCATTTTTGGAGGTTCAAAATATCAACACGAATAAAAACAACTTGGAAAACATAAACAAGCGTTCAAACAAATCAAAGGAAAAAAATTTTCAAACCAACAAATAAAAATCCAACATTTTTCTACAATTAAGGAAAAAAACATTCTTCATCAATTAAACACCATTGTAATAAAAAAAAATTAAACACCATTTTTAGGAGTTCCCAATGTCTCTTTACTAACCATTTTATGCATTCAAGATAAATTTATTAGGATATAAAAACTATCAACTATGAACCGTCCCACGCCAATCTAAAATAATACATTACTAATTACCTCTTTTTTACCTCCCAAATAACCAACATCATCACCATCGGCTGAAGGTTGTTTCTCTTCTTTTGCTACTGGGATCTTCTTCAAAGCAGCCACTTCTCCTTCAAGCTTTCCGAACTTAACATCTATATGATATGTTTCTCCTACAGATCGAACACACCTTGATAGGGCTAAAAAGATGTATGATGACATAGTGATGGTTGTTGGTGAAGCGAAAGCGAATAAGTGGTTTCGTTAAAAGGCTGCGGAATGAATCTTGAAGAAAGGATGGAGATCTCTAAATATTACACACCAAAAGATTAAGACTTTGATTGATATTACACACAATCAAAGGGGATATATGCTGGATATTACACACCAACAAGATCAAGCAAAGAGAGAGTTTTGATAAAAATATTTGATAAAGAGTTTTAGAAACTTTACAAGGGATATATAAAGAAAAGAGAGAGTACACAAGCAACCCTAGGACGTCCCAATTACCCTCATAATACCCCTTGGAACTCACAAAACGAAATTAATCAAAAAGAAACAAATTTTAAAGTTTAAGTTCTAAATAAAAGATAAAAAAGGCTCCAATTGATTCTGATTTTCTGATTTGCTCTTGGGTCATTGTTGGGCCTTTTGGGATCACTAAAGGGCCATTAGAGAGTGTTCTACTTGTCTCAGTAAAACCTATCAAGGAAAACCCAGAGGGACAAAACCTTGATATGGAAAAAGAGTGCAAATAAAACACTCACCCAAATTAGTTATCTGATTTGACTTGGATTGAAGTCTTGTTGCTTGAATCTGAATTAACTTAATTGAATCCATTTGCACTTGACTCCATTTGTTTGAGAAGACCTCGTATTGCTCCAGCAAGCTTCTTGGTCTTTGATCTTGTCATTGGTCCATTTTAAAGCTCCAAAACCTCCTCAAGTTGGTTTGGTTCAAGCTCCTCGTTCTCCTCATGGTCTTTTGGTTCTAGTATCTCCTTATCTTGTTGTTCATAGCTATCCATGATCACATCACTATACCTTCAACTTTAAGGACAATCATATCTATTATACCACCTAAGTTGATATCCATAGTATCAAGCTTGCTTGAAAGCTGAGTTAGTGCTTTCATTACCCCATCTGCACTCACCCACAACTGTTTGCTTCCTCTTTCTAGATTAAGCTGGATCTACGAAGTCGTCGTCATCATCATCATCAACATCATTACTCTCACTAGTATCTTTCCTTTTGTTGCCCTTACTCTCAACTGCATCCCATTGCTTAGGATCCATCACTCCCTCCACAATATCATGGAGCAAGTTGTCAAGAGCCTTGTGTTCACCTATTATACAAAGAAAACTAAATGTTTCAAAACGCTTACACAATATTTTTATTCATTTACAAATAACAAGTTATAAGTCTATATTTTCTCTTATTATAAACTCTCTCCTTCGCATTTACCTATCACAAATGGCTCAATTGGCCTAATAGAGAGCATGTTCACCTTTAGCTGCATAGGAAATAAATGTTTCAAACACAAAAAACAATTTATTGAATTCAAATATATACAAGAAGTAACAATTAATTACCTTTGTTTTTTTTTCTTTTCACACTTGCAAGGAACTCTCCAATATTAACTCTAGGACGAGAACCAATCCACCTTAGAAGTGGCGGTTTTCTTCATCTTCTCCAACAATCTCATTACCACATTTTATCGCCAACTCCGTCACATTTTCATAAGCCCATACACCCAGATCATGCACACATCCATGGATTGTATAAGAGTTGTTTTGAAATGCGACAATTTTGATTGAATCAATCAAACACTTGAATCCTATCTTTCCCCACGGAAAAGACTCAAAGGCTTCTTCTTGAGTTACAATAACTGCATATTCCAGAGGTATCCTGCTACTCCTAGCTAACCCCATTATCGCAACATGAACAACATACAACAATCCAAGCATCAACTTGTTCTCATAGTCCCATCTTGGACATTTTCTTAACCCAGCTTCGAGCTCATACAATTAGGACCCTGTTTTGGGTCCACTTCAAGCTCATCCCATAACTCAGTGTGGTCTAGTTCAAGCTTTTCTTCAGACTCTATTGTATGACACGTCAGTCCAGTTATGTCTTCATACTCATGAAGGGAGAAGCGCAGAGGACGACCTTCAATAATACACCAAATCTCATTTGGCCTAGTTATTGTAAATTGTTGTGTAAGGAAATGATGAACAATCTTCGCGCACTACACATAATTACTTTCAGCTAGCTTCAGCAAGACTCCCACTTGATTCATCACAAATGTAGTGAAAGCCTTCTTCACCAATATATTTGTTCAAATCTTTTAAACTTGTCAGCTGTCAGCTATGATGAATGCTTCTTTGTTGAAACAAGAATTTGCCTAAAGGATAAAGCCGAGGAGGATACATGTTATTCTCATTGTATGTCATTCCTACATACACAAAAGAAGAAAACAAATCAGTTAAATATCTCTAACTAACAAACAACATAACATTTGTCACTTTAACAGAGTTTAAGAGCTGGATCTTATCTCAAAGACAAACATAATAAGCCACTTAATCTAACTCATATAAACATCAAAATCAACAGGTTTAAACAACAAGTTAAACAAATCAGTTAAACGAATCAAACCTAAGCCACAAATACATCACAAATATCATAATACTAGCAAAATTTTCAAAAATTAGAGCAACATAAGAACAATCAAAACCTTGAATGTTGTCCTCAACCTGAAAAGAGGAAAAAATTCTCAAATTTTTAACCTTTCTTACCCAAAGTCGAACCCACAAAGAACGAAACCGAGAGAGAAACCGAGATAGATAGAGAGAGTGAGCTTGCTTTTGTCGAGATAAACGAGTCACCTTTGTCGAGAAACAAACAAAAATCATCGGGATAATAAAGTCGCCGGGAGAGAAGATTACTTGTCGCCGTCGAGTCGAGAGGACTGAGAGAGAGTTAGAGTAGAGAGTCACCGGGAGAGAAGCTTGAATGTGTCGCCGGGAGAGAAGCTTGTCGCCGTCGAGAGAACCTTGTCGCCGTCGAGAGAAGCTTGCCGCCGTCGAGTGGAGAGGAGTGAGAGAGAGTTAGAGTAGACACAAATGAGAGAAAGCTAGGGTTTACAATTAGATTTAGGCATTTATATGGGCCAATTATAGTGGCAATTTCGTTATTTAAGATTTTGACATGCCCATTAATGACTTTTACAGACTTTTCAAAGTCATATGAATCATCCCAATTTCTAGGTTGTTAATATTATCAATACATTAGTTTTCAAAGCTATATAGACAATTAACCCAATAAAGATTCAAAGATTATTACTATCAAAATATAATCAAGTAATTGTTGTTTGACTCAAGCAACTCTTTCAAAGTAAGATTGTATTTGCTGTCACAAACATATTACAAGAAAGAGAACCAATTTGTTCATGAATCACAGAGTATCGATGAGGAAACCATAAGTTGGAAAACTAACCAGGAAAAACCAAAGATATACATTAGTGAACAAGGTTTCACTTATGTAGCAGATAAATCATGAATAAACTGCAAATAACAAAACACATTCATAAACAAACAACACAGACTCAAATAAATAAGTAAAACTCAAGGGTATACAAACTAGTAGCCTAGTACATTGTCAAAACTCATAAAACCAAACACATAAAAACCATGATTAAAACTTCCACAAAAAGTCACTAAACTCAACATATAACACTCAACATCAAGTGAAGTTTTTGAATATGAATCAAAGTAACTAAAGAGTTTTTTAAAGATTACGAACCTCACATATAAGACCAGCTAAAAGGTACTTCCATTTCTCAGCGAGAAGACCTATCTTTGTCCCTATCTCTTAGCAAAATCTCTTCCATAGCTAATAAAAATTCAACTTGATGTCTCGAGTTTTCTCACCGAAAAAATGTCGTAATTGATAGTTGAACAGAGAGACCAATCATGAGACATAGCTACAATCATAAAAACAGAGAGACCAATAAAGCTTATTGGTCAATAGGAAAAGCTGAAGGAAAATGAATCAAAGGTGAAGGAGATTTTACAACAAAAAGATAAGGGGACTAAACTAGATCTAGTTAGGATAGAATATTATCGAAATCCTTGTACATAAACCAATGAAATTACCCGAATTTGAACTATTAAACTAATGAGGAAGATAAAGCATCATCTGAAGAAGAATCCATTTGGATTTCACATAGGTGCTGTCAGAGAAGTTATGAGGAGAAAGACATTGAGATGTGGAAATTTAATTCGGCGGCGATGAGAGAGAGACGCGAGAGTTAGGGATTAATTTCTCTAATGCCACTTTAGGCGCAAATACGATCTATCCTGCCACTATACGTATTTAGATGTATTTAGGTTTTTTGAATTAGTTTTTAAATGTAAATTTTAATTAAAAGACTAAGATAGACAAACTAACACTCTTATTTACGACCCAACCAAGATATCCGACCCAAATCCAAATCCAAACCCGAAACCGACCCAAACCCATTGCCCAAACACACTCTCTTTAATTTTTTAAACTAAAATTCATGAAACCAAAAATCAATTCTCAATCGAACACCTTTCCTCTAAAACACAAACCCTAATTAGAGCATCCCCCTAATTCGCGATTCATCTCTACTTCATCTCCTCTCAACTTCCAATTCCCAATATCCATTTTTCGAATTCATGGCTCGTGTAAGAAGGGGGGAGGAAGGAAAAACATTTGAGTCAACCAAATGTTCAAAGGGTCAAACACAAAAGATAAAAAAGAAAGACGGTGAAGAGGATCGGGAAGAATGGTTGGACGCAGGAGAAAACATGGAAGGAGGTGTAGAAATGAGAAGAAATAGTAGAAGAAGAAGAGGGAGGAAAGAACGAAGAAGAAAAAGACGAAGAAGACGAAGAAGAAAACTTAGAAAAAGAAGACGAAGAAGAAAAAGAAGGCGAAGAGGAAAAGGAAGACGAAGAATAAAAGAAAGAGGAAGAAGAAAAAGAAGAGTAAGAAGAAAAGGAAGACGAGGCAGACAAGGAAGACGAAGAAGAAAAGGAAGACGAGACAAACAAGGAAGACGGAGAAGAAAAGGAAGAGGAAGAGGAAGAGGAAGAAGAAAAGGAAGACAAAACAGACCAAAACCATGAAGAAGAAAAAGAGCAAAATGGAGAAAAAGGTGATGACGAGGAAGAAGAGAAATCTAGAGATGATGTTGGCGATGAAGGTGATGAAAAAGAATCCGGAGAAACCATTGGAACTACTGATAGTGACCAGATATGTAAATAGAAACTAAGATTAAATGTTTGGAGTTGCTATGAGTTTTGTATAATTGAAGTAAAGAAGAACAACTTAGTAATATTTGTAATTTCTATAGTACAATTGACGATAACTTAGACAACTTAGTATTATTTGTAGTGGTTGTGGTGCAATTGCATATAACTAGATTAAATAGAATCCAAACTTAGTTACATTACCAATAACTAGAACATCTTACTTATGTGAATAATTTCCAGGATATTGACGATGATCCCAAACCTCTGCTGCCAATTCGACTATTTTTTTCTCCTAGTGAATACACCAAAGCATGTAAGTTAGCAACAAGGTGCAATGTTAGTCAGACGGTGGAATACCTTGAGGGATTTTCACCAGAATTGAAGTGGTTTAGAAATCATTCTCAGTTCAAGCATATTTTCCACATGCCTAAGGACCCAAACCATATGACTCAAGGCATGTGGATTCTTCCGGTACGTACAACTGATACTGAAATGCCAAAAGAGTGCTGGTTTGTGGTCAACGGAGTTACGATTAGGTATTCTATGAAAGAGCATTGTTTGTTAACTAGAATATCATGTCGTGACTATCCCAATAAGTGGAATTAATTGGTAAATATGAAGTTGGTACAAAATGTGTTTGGAAAGACGGGAGGTATAAAAATAAAACAAGTGGAAGAGAAGTTGGAAGAAATGAAGAACAACAGCTACATCGAGAGGAAGAAGTTGATGGTCTTGTATTTCTTATGCAAGAAAAGATTAAAAGTTATGGAAATATAGACCCATTTCTTCTACGTATTGTCGATGATTTGCATGTTTGTGAGAAGTTTCCTTGGGGACGGTACACGTTTGAAGGTTGTTTATAAGGGATCTGAAGCGTTGTAAAGAAAATGGGAGGTATAGTCAAACTAGGAGCACAACCTTCATTTACATGTTTTATTGTTCCTTTAGAGGTAGGATCATCTGTTGAGTTTATCAATTTTAATAGTTAATAGGATTAAAATATTAATATATGGTAAATAAATGTGTAGATTCTGCCATTTGAATGTATTTCGCGTCTTGGACGCAATTATAGAGAAGATGTACCCGCGGAGAAGGATTGTCCGAGGATGTGCAAGCGGAAATTCACCAAATGTGATATGAAAGGGTTTCCAATGGATGCCATTCATGAAACGCTTGGAAGCACTAAGGTTAGATGCAAATCAAGATATGTGTTTGATTATATGTTGGCGGATACTCAATTGGTAACATTGTTCTGTGCAGGATATTGAGAGCATATTAGTACCAGACGCGGATGAAAAGACTCTTTTGGACAGTCTTATAGACGATGATGTTGATGATGGGATAGGTTTTATTGATCCAGTAGTGGATTGTTGGAGAAAACGTCTAATAGTATACAAGAAGAAAATAGGGTGCAAAGATATGTATGAAGAGGATGTTGGTTCTCGGGTAAAAGGTAGCAATGTTGGTCTTGAACATGAGAAAGTGGACAACATGTCTCAAAATAAGGCTTCGGTTTCTGGAGTCGATGATTCATTTCTCAGAGTAATAAAGATGGAATGGAAAAAGGGTTTAAGAAGATGATGTCCAAGCTTGGTGAAATTGAAAAGAAAGTAGAGGATAAATTGATGGTAAAATGAATGAAGTAAAAAAGTATTTGGATATACCAGAGGTCTTTTATGGGACGATAAATCCGGAAGTACATCCTGAGAGTTTGGGTTTTATAGTTGAAGTTGCTGCAGAAGAAGAAAAAGACGGAGAAGAAGAAAGAGAAGAAGAAGATACCAAGGAGGCAAAGGAAGATATAATGGTGATCAGAGAACGGAGAAGGAGAAGAAGAAGCTGGACTAAGAGTTGATTTTGAGGACTGGGCAGGAGAGGACAAGGAAGACATGTCAGAAGCACACACCTTAAGAGAAGAATTTTTGGCATTTTCAAATCAAAATTTCTTATATTCAAATATGCACCACCTTTTTCCTATAAGACGCAAGCAGAGTTAGTACTTGCATGTGTTGTTTTACATAATTATCTTCGTCAAGAATGTCGCTATGACATATTTCATCTAGAAGAGAATGGTGTTGAAGAGAATGGTGTTGAGGAAACAGGTGATACCGAAAATAATATAGAAGAAGAGTTTCAAGGTACTCAAGATCAACAAAGAGTGGTTGCTAATAATTGGAGAGCAAGTATAGCGGAGAATATGTGGACAGATGCACATAATTTGGGATAAAAATGTAGTCCATGATTTTGTGGCATATTAGTTGTTCATGATATTGAGATTTTTTTTATTATGTTATTCTTATGAATAAACGATGGTATAAATGTTTTTCTCCCCTTAAAGATTTTAAAGCCACTTACAAATAATCATACAAACTCACAAAAACTAATATAATTTCTGATTTATTTTTTAAAAAAATATGGAAAATCATTGAAAACTTTTTAAAAACTTGCAAAACACTCAAAACCCTCACAAAAACCCTCACGTTTACAAAACACACCAAAACTTTTAAATGTCAAGTCCAATACACCCCCCGAAGAAACAAAAACAACAACTTAGGTGGTTGCTGGTGACTTGTTTTGTACTTTGGTTTGATTTTGTTTTTTGGTAAAACTGCAACAAAATAGGTTCATTTGTTTTTAGGTATGTACAATTGGAATCTAAATCTTGTACAAGTGTGTGCAATTAGAACAACTGAATCTAAGTTGTCCGGACAAAAAAGAGTAAGTGAATCGGACAAGTGAGTCTTAGTTGTTCGGACAAGTAAGAGTAAGTTTTCAGACAAATGAGAACAATTTGGGGGACAACTGACAATAGTTTAACTTGTTATTAAAATCCATTACGAAAACATAAAGTCATACATAATATGATATAAGAAGAAGATCTATGGAAAAAACAACAACATTAGGATCTTTCGCCGTCGCATTCTAGGTTTAGCCACAACCACCTACTACCTCCTTGCAAGTAATCTTCTCAACCTTTTAATCTCCGCGTCTTTCTCGGATAACAGACCATTAATGCGAGCAATTTCTTTCCACAACATGGTCACCTCAGAGTTAATGAAAGTATGCAGCTCTGCATCTCGTGTTTTCATCTTCGTAAGTTCTTCATCAATTGCGTGATCCCACCATGTTTGTTTGTGGTTTTTTCCATCTCCATCACCATCCTACGCAAAAATCAATACACATAGGTTGTTCTTGGATTATACAGAGCTAATTACAATATCCATACACATAGGTTGTTCTTAGATTATACAGAGCTAGTGTGTTAAACTTACCGGAATGACTGAACATTTTTAGAATCTTCTTCCATGATCTTCCACCTTCGTACTCTCAACAATTTTCATGAACTGACCACACCAACATGTATCCGGCACACCGAAATCGCCATCTGCTCGGTTACAACTGCTCGACAAACTTGCTTCGGAGGAACTGCTGTTTGTTTAACTGATTGACATCTTCAGACAAAGTGTGTCGATCGGAAGAAAAATTGGGGATTGGAGATCTCAGATTTACCGTCTAGGGTTTGGAAAGGGGAAGAAGAGAGAATTTCGAGAAGAGAGAGAGAGAGAGGAGGTGGAAGATAGTTTTTGTCGGTTTTGTCTTATATGTAGACAAAAATAAAATATAAGAGAGTAAAAAATAATAAAAAACCACGTTTTTTCCTTTTTTCTCAAATCTCGTCAAAATGGGTCACACTTTAATTTTTATATGAAACAACACGTGTTGTAAAAGTTACATTGAAGCAACTAATCTCTTTGTACCTCTCTGACAACCGCTACTACTACATGCAGCCGAATCAAGGCAAGAACATTTGTGCATCTTTCTGTGCACTCTGATGGTCCAAAAAGATGACGCCTTAGTCTTCGCAACTCTTACATACCATTTACAACCAACCGTAGCTTGTCGACATCGTAGCATAAGTCGATTCGTGTCCGACTTCACTGTTACAACCTCATAGCAATTCTTTTTTGCAGCTCGGGAAACTAAATCTTGCACTGCCTCTCTAGAACTAAATACTTGTTCTATTTCCATATCTGTACCATCATCCCATTCACCAAAAAACTGAATTTTTTCACAGGACCTACATTCTCAACATATTCATGCCTCTTATCAAAATCTTCATCAACATGGTTATCCACCGTTGCAGCCGATTCGTTAAGCCCGTAAGTAACAAGATTTTATCATTTACATCATCCACCATCACCTCTTCATTAATCGGATCGTTCACTATATCCGACATACGAGCATTATCTACATCACCAACTCTGTTACCTTAACCAAGTTCCCCATAGTTCACACCAAATGAACTTTCTTGCG
Source organism: Cochlearia excelsa (assembly GCA_963556525.1). NCBI lineage: Eukaryota > Viridiplantae > Streptophyta > Magnoliopsida > Brassicales > Brassicaceae > Cochlearia > Cochlearia excelsa. The sequence goes on along the minus strand of OY748330.1, from coordinate 17,075,782 downwards.
ATGCTCTTGAATGTTGCTCCACTCTCTGGTTTGTTTCCAAAGTTTGGATTACCTCGATCAACATGCAACACATGTTTAAGCCCCTCTGTATCAAGTGATGTTAAATACACATACACGTCCTCGTTATCTAGAATATATGATTCTCTCCGACTTTTAGATAAATTGTAACTCTGTTTGAGCTTTTCTTTGCTTTCATCACTCAGAGTCTTTTTGTAGATCTTATCAAGTAACAATGAGTAAGTGATATCTTCTATGGAACACGTCTTAAGAGATATAGCATACACAGACTTTACAGAATTCCAATCATGCTCTTTAGAATAGTACCCTCCATAATAAAAATGTATGTTTGTGCGTTTGTTTTTCATCACCTCCTCTAAAGAAATAAGAAATAAAACTCAAGATCCAATCGATATTATAATTTAACTAAATTCACACGATTTATACGCAAGATGGTTAACAAACAAATGTGGACATGATTAAGCAATCAATTTCATTACAAATCTCTAAATTTTAAAATTTACAATTCTTGAAAAAAACACAAAAAATTGAATTGAGAGAAAAACAAACCAATGAATGCAGATGAGAAGTCAATGAACACTAATAGTCAATTCGACACACAATCTCTATTCTACGGCTGCTTAAGATGAAGATGGAGGAGGATAAGCTCATTCTACAATGGAGGAGGAGGAAGAAAAAAGCTCAAGAAGAAACAAGATCTATTTTGTTTTTCATTTTCTTATTAAATTTTCTATTATCTTTCTTTATTCTTTAATTTAAATCAAAATACAACTTTTTATAGTTTTTATGTTTTGTTTTTCAGTTTTTCAAACAAATATTATACTCATGTAAAAAAGTATATTTTCTTTTGAATTTAATTTAACATTTAATTAAAAAAAAAATCAAAATACATTGAGGCTAGTATAGGAAAATGGCAAATTGGTTATTTAAAATTTTTCTAAACACCTTATTGACATTTCATAACTTTCTAATGTTATTATAGTAAGAACATATTCTAAAATGTTAAAACTATAAATACACTATTTTTTAAAGCTATATTAGTAATTAACCCTTGTAAAAATGTGAGGTTGATCTCTATCAGATTCCACATACCATATATAGCTTTGGTCTTATGACTATATCTAGTATGCATGGGACTAATCAATCCCATATACGGTGCAGGTTTTACTTAGTTCTTATGTAATGGAACTAATAGAGTGGTTATTATATGATTTATCAAATTAGCTGACTTGTATATATGTCATAAACCTCGAACACAAGTTTCTAAACCCCTTCAAGATTAAGTGTATACATGTGGTATGGTTGTTTAATTTTAGGTGTAAAAGTACTAAGTGTTTTTCGTAGAAAAGAGGTGACACGTGACTAAGTGTTATAGGTAGAAACGAGGTGACACGTGACTAAGTGTTATAGGTAGAAACGAGGAGTCACGTTAGCCGGAGAATCTCGTTTATATAACAACTGTCTAGGTGAAAAGTGGGGAAATGGCTAAGTGTTTACTAATTGAGGTATAAATATAACATGAATGCGAGGTGGAAATACAACATAGATGTGAGGTGTAAATACAACATAGATCTAAGTGAAATAAGTCTAGGTCGTTACAAAGAGTAATATTTTCTCTGACTTCTCTCTATGTTTCTCTCTCTAGAATGTGATTCTCGGATCCCCCTCTTGTGAGGTTGGCTTTCTCTATATATAGGGGACTTCTTACTACAGTTGTTCCAAGAGTCTCCGCTAGTTGAACCCCGTCCTGTAGACTCCCTGTTTTGCTCATCCCCTTCGTGGAAATGCCATGTAAGGTGCACCCAACTAGGAGTATGATCAGACGGTTGCTTCCTTGGATCAGATGGGTTGGAGTCTGCTTCTCATCAGAAGGTTGCTTACTAGGAATTGAAAGAAGAGTTTGATCAGAAGGTTGCTTACTAGGAACTAATGTCAAAACCACATTGAACAAACAACTGATTGTGGTAGGTGTGGAGTGAACATGCAATAAGTAAATACCTGGGAAAAGCTAGGTAGCACACCGGAGGCAACAAAGAAAGAGAGGTGCATACGATACTCATTCTTTCCATATTAGATTCTAGCTAGGATTTGGCTCAATCAATCGTAGAATTCCTTCTCCCCCCGGCATCTACTTTTGATGGCTGATCAATCTCAAAGATCTTATTGGTCGGCATACCGGAGACGGAAGACCACAGTTCCGACGAAAAGTGGTAGGTGCCAAGTCAACAAAGGAGAGTCAAAAGGTTTCGATCGGCGTGCTAAACTCACATACCCGCTGCCTACCTGCTATCTCGTGATCACTCTTACCGATCAAGCAAGGAACAAAGCAACTCTCGTTGGAGGGACAACTTCGTATCGAGCATTGCTCTGAGTAAGGCTTGGGAAATCGATATCCCGGTTCCGATGTAGCATGGAAAACGGATGTCGCTGATATGTGTTTAATCGCGTTTAAAAACTTGTTTAAGGTTAAGGACCTCCGCGCTTTTGTTCATATCCCTTCTCTCTATTCTAGGGTTTATTACTTCTCTCAAGGACAAGGGTGTTGAAAATCACTTTGAGTCCTATCCCCTACATATGAAAGAAGCAAGGGGACTGGTAATCCTACTCTATGGAGGCAGTGATGGAGAAAACGTGCTTCATATACACCCGTTGTCGAAGATTGGCGAAAGTTGGTTGAGTTTCTATGAGCTTTAGAAACCCTGGGAAGACAGTGAGAACCTCACTTTAACTTTTGAGAAGATAGACCCAAGTATGAATCTCGACAAAGATAAGTATAAGCAAGTAGATCATTCGACGTCAGAAGGACTTACTCGTAGCTAGGGTCCACTCCTTCACTTTCGTAAGTAAGAGCAGGTTTCACACCTTACTAGACAGGTAAACTCAATTATGTTGTTCCGGATGAGAAATGAGGATATTTTCAGTGGTCAGCTTCCTCCAAAAGAAGATTCTTATGTGAAACTTTTCTAAAGATCTTGTTAGAACACTACAAGAATTAGTCGGTATAGCCACGGAAAATCCCGTGGCTATAGGGGAATATCCGTGGCTATAACCCCACACGGCCACGGTTAGCCACGAAAATAATCGTGGCTATAGCGTCGTAGCTGTTGGTTATCTGTGGCTATCCGTGGCTATCCTAGCCACGGATAGCCACGACTAGCCACGGATGTCATAGCCACGAATTAGCCACGTATGTATTCGCGGCTAGATTGCCACGGAATTATTTGTGGCAAAGTCGTGGCTACTGTAGCCACGGAAGCATTGGTGGCAATTCGTGGCTTTTTTAGCCACGAAAGCAGTGGTGGCAATTCGTGGCCTTTTTTAGCCACGAAAGTGTTGGTGGCAATTCGTGGCCATTTTTGCCACGGAAGTAGTGGTGGCATTCCGTGGTAATTTTCGCCACGGTAATATTCGTGGCTATTCTCGCTACGAATTTTCCGTGGCAACCGTTGCTACAACCACGATTTATTTTCGTGACAAGGTCGTGGCTGATATTAGCCACGGATGTATTCGTTGCTCTTTCGTGGCTTATTTGCCACGGAATGTTCTGTTGCAAACCGTAGCATTTTGCTACGACTAGCCACGGGTTTTTCGTGGCTTTTCTGCACTGTTACCACGGAAATTTCCGTGGCTTTACATAATTTTCGAAAAAAATAAATAAATATAAAAAAATTGAAACTGAAAATATTTTTTATAAAACCTAAACCTGATTCAAAAATAGCATAAATAGTATATGATTATTACAAACATTGTTCAAAATATCATAAATAACAATTTTTCGTTTTTAAAAACGAAATCAACCAAGGCGCACTTCTTCCTCTTCCTCTTCATGACTCTCGTTCCTCACCAAGCCGATCATCTTCACGCCCTTGGTCTTGATCATTTTCACCGAGCTGATCTTCACGGTTTACACTCGGTGCAAACTCGGACTCGGTGTTAGGTGTGGTGTTTGAAGCACCGCATGAGGAAAAGGGGTGGCATATGGATTGTTTGGTTGAGGATTGATTCCGAGATGATCGAGTATTGCCTTCGCGACGCAAGCATTAGGCTCGCGAGGCTAGAATAGCCTGCACGTTTGACTCGAGAGATCCCACCCTCATGTCCATGTCCACAGCCCGAGAGAGGGAAGCCGCTCGCCGGTTCGAAGGTTCGAAAACCTCGAATCGCTTGCTTCCCAAACCGTAAATACGCCCTCGGTTTGGTTTCACTCGCCGCCAACGAATATGTTAAATTCCAAATAACAAATACATAGACATAAATTTAAGTTAAAAATAGAAATCAAACTTACCTCCAAATATGCCTTGTTAATCCGCCGCGATGAAGGAGTGGCCTCTTCCTCACCTCGTGACCCGTGAAGCACTGTCTCCACATCCGCCACAATTGCCTCCGCCCGACGGTCGACGAACGTGCCATCTTTACGGGTATGAGTCTTGCGTACGAGCTCGGTAAATGGTGGTTCAACACCACCATTCCGTTGCATCTACAAAACAGAGGACAATACATTAATCTAAGCACAAAAAACATCACAAAGCATTAACAACATCACAAACTATTTATCAAAGTCAAAGGACGAATATTAATCTAAGCACAAAAACAGACATTCATGAAAGAGAATACTTTTACCATTTCATAGCCGATCTTGGCAAACCCTACAGGCCCAACACAATGCTTATGCTCACTTAGACCATGAGGATCAGACATACGGTTCTCGGAGTTTGTCTTTGACTTCTTCGGCAAACATCGCATCCCATTGCTCCTGCATCTGCAGCCAAGCATCATCGGATATGAAACTTGGCTTCTTGTTGCCTCTCTTCTTCTTGCCGACTCGTCACGGATGGATTCCATGCACTCCTTCTTCCACATGAAGTACACCTGGTCATGGTGAGAAGGAGACCAGTAGTAGGCTTGCTGAAAAATGAAAACAAACATTAGAAAAAGTAAACAGAGAAATAAGAGAAATTGAAAGGCATATGGATTATTAACTTACCACAAAGTCTTGCCACCACTCCTCTCGCTTTTGCATCCGGAACCATTGACCAGTTCCACCAAGCACCCATGTAGTTAGATTGCCACGTCGTCCTTACCGTTTTGTTCACCTCAGATCTATCCCAAACCTGCATCATTACAGAACAATTCACATCAATGGCTGAAAATGGACTAAACATTACAGAACAATTCACAACAATTCAAAACATTAAAGAACAATTCACATTACAGAACAATTCAAAACAATTAAAAAGAACAATTCACATCAATTCACAACAACATATTTACTTACCAGAGAGCTCCATCAACCTTTTTTGGATGGAGAACAGGTTGGTTTCTTCTTGCAGGTGCATTAAGGAGAGCTTCTAGGCTGAGAGGCGTGGTGCATTCGAAGAAGAAGAGCCGGCTTGACTTGCTCTTCCTCTTGAACCAGGTGGATTGGCTGTTGGAGGCTGAGAAGGTGGGGTTAGTGTGGTCTGAATTCTGGTGATGGGTGGCATTGGAGGAGTTATCTCCCATTTCCTCTTGGAGCCATAACCTGCAAAAATAAAGTAAATAAGGCATCAAAAGTCAAGTAGACAAAGCATCACAGATTTAAACAGAGACCATTCATGAAACAATATCACATACAATAGCAGAGAAAGACATCTAAATCATGAAACTCAACAAAACAGAAAGGTAAAACACGAAGAACAAGATGAACACGGTGAAGAAGAATCAAAATCAACAAAATAGAGAGGTAAAACACGTTGATTTCGACAAAACGAAACCCTAAACGCCGAAACAGAACGGTAAAACACGAAGAACACGATGAACAAGAACACGATGATTTCGGTAAAACACGAAGAACACGACAAAACGATGAAGAAAAACTCAGTGAAACACGAAGAACACGATGATTTCGACAAAACGAAACCCTAAACGACGAAACCCTAAACAACAACGAAACCCTAAAAGACGGATCGATTTCAAAAACTAAACGGTTAAAATGAAGAACAATAAACGGAGAAGAAGAAATGAGGAAGAACTCACCGTAAAACTCACCGATTTGCCGGATTTTGCGAAGAATCGCCGGAGAAGAAGAAAAGGGGAAAATATTGTGCGGCTAAGGAAATGAGATCCAGTTTCGCGATGAATTAGGTTAAGCACGTATAGCCACGGATATAACCGTGGCTGTCCGTGGCTATATTTTAAAAAAGGCCCAATTGCTTAGGCCCATTCCAAATAACTACGTCATTGCCACGGAAAGTCCGTGGCTAATCGTGGCTGATAACATTAAAGCTACGACATTGCCACGAATACTTCCGTGGCTGACACTTAGAAAAATAAACAATTCACGTTTTGAAAGATAATATGAATAGTCACGCATCTTGTCGTGGCTAAACCGTGGCTATATTTAGTAGCCACGGATTGATTTGTGGCAAAGTCGTGGTTGTAGTTGGATATAGCTACGAAGTAGCCACGGATAATTTTGTGGCTAACGATATTTCAGTGTTTAGGGTTTATTTTTGTTTTAGAGGTTTCATAGTCACGGAAAATCCGTGGCCAAGACGTGGCTGGTAAACAATATAGCTACGAAATAGCCAGGGATAATCCGTGGCTATGTCTTTTGGTCCTTTAGGGTTTGACTAGGGTTTAGATATTACGTGACATAAGTTATTGGATACAAGATTATAATAACTGTTTTACTTGAAAACAATGATTTTTATGTTTGTGTTAATTTTTTTTTAAAAAAATACAATTATAAATTAAACAATAAGTAGTAGTGTATGTGATATTATGAAAAACATTGTTATAAGTGATTAGATATTCATATAATGCTATTTTTTACTTTAATATTGTTAAATTTATATTTTTTTGGTATCATTGTATTAGATATGAGTAGATGTGAAGATATATAAAAGAAATTAAATATATTATATATCAATTTGGTGTAAAATTGAAAATTTTTGTATAGCCACGGGTATAACCGTGGCTAATCCGTGGCTAATACAGTCACGAAAATTGGTGTGTAGCCACGGATTCAATCGTGACCCGCCGTCTTTAGTACATCGGAATCTGGACTTTACTCTGTCCAGATCCACGTGTGTTTGTGTATTAGCCACGGATTATTCCGTGACAATCCGTGGCTACTGTTATGTTGTTGAATGTATGTGGACTATAAGGTGTCCATATACATATATTACAAAATCATAAATTATAATTACACAATAAGTTCCATAGTAAAAATTTTATAACCATAAAACCATAATTCAACGCAAGTTTCACAATATATTACAATAAGTTTGAAAATATAGTACATCATTAAACACTCTTATTAACTAAATTTCAGAATATGTTGACGAATCCGAATCTCCTGAAGACTGTCCATAACCATCGTCTTCGACATTTTCGTAATCCATAGGCTCCACATCTCCCAAATCATCATAATCAGAAGCATTTCCATCAACGACATGTGTTGTTACTCGAATCATTGAACTAGGAACAACGACGTTGTCGACTGTATCATCTTGAAGGGCTGTTAAAGAAATTTCTTCATTCTCGCGATAACCCCTCGGCATAACTTTTGCACATGCCCACCAATCATCTCTCGCTGAGCCAGATACGCGTGGATACGGAATGAAACACACTTGGTCACATTGACCAGCTAGAACGAAAGGGTCATATTTCTCGTATCGTCTACGCGGGGCCACATCAACTAAACCAAATGAGTGTCTACGCAATCCGATACCGTCTGTATTGTCGAACCAAGAGCATCTGAAAATCACCGCTTTAAGACCAACTCCACCGCGATACTCGATCTTCATTATCTCTTCTATAAGACCGTAATAAGTAGTTTCTGTTGTACCTCGTACAACAACTCCATAGTTTTGAGTTCTTTTATCCTGACCGTGTCTGTGATTGTTGAAATGGTATCCACGAGTGAAATACATAGGCCATGACGTGTAATTATTTCTCGGACCTTGTATAAATTCCAACATCCATAATGGAAATTCATAATTCTTACTCGCTTCATTTATCTGCAAAAGTACACAATTAATTTATTGTTGAGAACTTTATATATAGAGAGACATCATTAGCATATAAAGTATACGCACGTAGTCCCGACACCATTTCGCGTAATGTGCGTCTTTAGCTTTGCCCATTACATCATCTGTAATACCTTGCATATTCACTCTCATTGCTTTCTCAAACATCCTGTAACGAAAATGCAATACTCATCTTATCAGAATTTAAGCCTTTCAAAATTTACCATTTAATCGCTTACGTTTCATAAGGCGCAAATTCTTCACAATTAAGCAACATGAATGTTTGGATGATGTTGTAATCTGGATCTTCTAGCCACCCATCTACCCTTCTTCCGCTCACACGTCCGATATGATGAAATATGCTCGGGACACCCGGGTAATCATCATATGCAAATCGAATTTCCCTGTGACCATCATTGATTCTATCTTCCGTATTCCCGTAATAGTTGCTTGCTGCATAAGAAATATCTTCTTGGACACATTGCGCGACAATGGAACCTCCAATACGTGCCTTGTTCTTGACCTTCTTTTTCAGGTGATACATGTAGCGTTCAAATGGATACATCCATCTGTACCGCACCGGACCACCTAAGGCAGCTTCATCGGGAGATGCACGGGTAAATGTTCCATGACATCAAAGAACGAAGGTGGAAATATCTTCTCCAAATTGCACAATTTTATTGCAATGTTATTCTTCATTACGCTCACATCCTCAACTCGCAACATTTTGGCAGAGATATCTCGAAAAAACACGGCAATCTCTCGCAATTGTTCAAAAACCTTATAATTAGAAACATCCTAGTGTTACATGCATGAAACATGTGTTAAGAAAAAAAGTGCACATACCTGAAATTGCCTTGTGCACGTTGCTATCCAAAAGCTCTAACATCGCAAATGGAAGTAGGCGTTGCATGATCACATGAGAATCATGACTTTTCAGCCCCGATAGTTTCCCACAACTCTCATCAACACATCTAGTGAAATTAGATGCATATCCATCCGGAAATCTGATGTCATTTCTCAACCATGAGAGAAACTTCCGTTTTGCTACGTTCGACAATCTGAACCTTGGAATAGGAACTGTTCCATCATGTCCTATTTGTAAATCAGGTCTTGTGCATATGTCTGGAAGATCCAACCTTGATTTTATATTGTCCTTCGTCTTCCCCTTCGTATTCAAAAGAGTGTGGATGAGATTGTCGAAAAAGTTTTTTTCGATGTGGATGAAGTCTAGGTTGTGTCTGAGAAGAAGATTTTCCCAATAAGGCAACTCCCAAAATATACTCTTCTTTTGCCAATTATGGTATTCACCATATCCATCGATTGTTCGACTCGGGTTATCATGTCCTTTTCCTCCACAATCGACTGTTTTCTCTAATCCACCAATGGTGTTTATTCTTTCAGTCAAAACTTCATAACCCGTCAACCATGGTGGAGGGTTACCTCGAAATGTCTTACCTTTCCTGAAAGCTTTGTTATTACGCCGATATGAATGATCATGAGGTAAAAATTTGCGGTGACAATCGTACCAACTATGTTTTCTTCCATGTGGTAACCAAAACGATTCTCGTTTCTTCTTGGCAATATGGACATGATAGTCGACCATGCGTCGTCCACCCGAAACCATTCCATATGCTGGAAAATCACTTATCGTCCACATCAATGCAACTCGCATTGTAAAATTTTGGTTCCTCGAAACATCATAAGCACCCACACCTTCCCTCCATAAGAGTTGCAACTCTTCAATCAATGGTTGCGATAAATATCTAGACTTTTCTTCGGATGTTTTGGTCCAGGCACCAACACCGCCAAAAAGAAAAACTCCCTCTTCATGCACATACCAGGAGGTAAATTGTAAGGGGTGACTATAACAGGCCAAACCGAGTGTGCCTCACCATTCATTCCAATAGGATTAAATCCATCGCTGCTAAGCCTAAATAGATATTCCGACTTTCCGAACTAAAATCAGGATATACCTTATTAAAATGCTTCCACGCCTCTCCGTCCGATGGGTGATGCATTTCGCCTTCAGAGACTCGTGCTCGCGTGCCAGCGCATATGCGAAGCCGTGCCCTCCACTTGGTATAATCGTTTCGGCCGATCCGCAATAGGGAGATAGAACATTCTCTCGCTTTGCTATGTTCTTTCCCTTCCCTCTGTTGGTGTGATATCGATTCTTGTTACAAAAACGACATTGTAAAAGGTTGCGATCTTCGCCCTTCCAGAAAATCATGCAGTTGTCCTCACAAACATCAATCTTATGAACTGGCATTCCTAACGAACGCGTTAGCTTCTTCGTCTCATAGTATGACCCCAAAGCTTTATTAGGTTGTGGAAGAATCCGCTTAAATGCTTGTGTTATGTCATCTACACAACTCTCAGCCAAATTGTGCTTCGTCTTTATGCCCATTACTTCAGACGCCAAAGACAACTGCGAAATTCCTTCAACACAACCATCATAGAGTGGTTCACTAGCTGCTTCAAAGGCTCTGTAAATATTATCGTGGTTTGGCTCTTCCTCAATATTATCATGGATAATGTCTTCTGTTGGAACTCCTTGTTCTTCTCCTATATTAACATGACCATAAGGATTGTCATGAACATTCCAAGATTCTTCTCCTGGTAGATAGTGACTCGGCATCGAAGACTCCCCTACATCGTAACAATTTTCACCGTGGCTTGTCCAAATGTAGTAATTTTTCTTGAAACCGACTCTATAGAGGTGTTTTAAAACTGTATTTGCATCACGTTGTTTCAGATTTCGGCACCGAGAACACGGACATGGCATAGTACCACGCTCTTGATATGATTGTTGGTTGGAAGCAAAAGCAATGAACATATTAATTCCCTCTCCAAATTCTTCAGAAACACAATTTCTCATAAGATCAATATGGCGATCCATCCACTCTCTAGAACGAAAGAAATCTGACATTTTGAACTCTTCAAAATCGTCAAATACACTGAAGAAAACGAAGAGAAGAGGAAAAATCGTTTTAATTTGTGTTTTACCAAAGAAAGGAAAGAAGAACCTTGGGATATCTTTACACGAAGCCACGGATTAGCCACGGATTTAATCCGTGGCTAATACAAATTATTAAACTGACAATTTTTAAAGTGATTGGACGTATCGGCGAAGACCAACTTGGCTTGCCGACATCAAGGTTGCCACGGAATAGCCACGAATATATTTCGTGGCTACAATTAGCCACGGATTGCCACGAACGGTTTCGTGACAATGTTTTAATGTTCCATTCGTAGCTATTCCGTGGCAAAATTTTGCCACGACTTTTTCCGTGGCAAAATCGTGGCCAATTTACCACGGATAGCCACGATTTAGCCACGAAACTTTTATTATTTTTTCGTGGCTATCTGTGGCAAATTCGTGGCTATATCCCGTTTAGCCACGATTATTCCGTGGCTAAGTCGTGGCTATATCTGTTTTTTCTTGTAGTGGAAAAGAGTTTGGAAAAGACGCGTCACCGTTGAACTCCTCCTTAAGCTTCGCTAACGGGCCTTCCCTTGTGTCTCCTACACAGTCTGCAATTGTTTCGGAAAGGCTTATATTTGACAATATTTTAATAGCCCATCACGCTTTCCGTCGGTCATACCAACGATTCTCTTCTCAAAGTAATAGAAGTAGCAACGGATAATTCAGAATCAAAATAGGTCCTCCAATTCAGGGGACAAATCAATATGAAATGTTATTTTCTTTGTAAGAAGTCTTCTATGAAAGTGTGGGAAGGTTGACTTAGTCCTAAAAGAACGTCAGCTTGCATACCTTTTCCTTCCTTATCCATCTTTACCTAAAGGAATGGGAGCTATCTCGGAGGAACTGTTAATCGTGGAAGAGGCTCGTTGAGGAACGCCTTTTGATGCTCGCCACTCTACCCGGTTCTTGAGGCGTAGGTAAGTTTGTTGACATTTTGCCCTCTAGAATATATTTCTTTACTAGAGTCCGTATACGGGTAATGAACTATAGAATTTACTTCTCCCTATGCACAGACGTGAAAGCTCTATTTATAGGAAGTGTTAAAACCTTTTTCTCAAGAGATCTTCCAAAATTTTGGGGTCCTTGTTACGGATGTTCTTCCCCCCGTGCAGGTGAGGCATCGGTCGGTCCTAGAAATGGAGGCAATGACGCGAGGAGTTAACCACCGGACGTGCTGCAATCTAGGGATCTAGAGAGGCACAGAGTGACAAAGGGTCTCGACTGAGAGGAACACCTTTGAAAGTAGTAGTAGTCTGGTCTGTAAAGTTCAGCCTTTAAGCCTTGCATTTGAGAACTTTTGATACCTAAAATGATATTAGATACTTCTTTCCTAGCAAAAGAGATCTTATTGGGAGAGGGGTGTTAAAACTCACTTTGAGTCCTAGCCCCTACCTATGCGTGATTTACGAGGTGCTGCATGTGACTCAGCATGAGAGAAGGGGCGGAACTGCACACTCTCGTGTTTAGAGCATTGTCTGAGGGATTTTGTGAGCTTTTCCAACCACTGTTGGATGTAATTCCAAGAGGCGATCCTTTGATGTCTCTTTCATCCAACTAGAGCCAGCTCCTTGGTCTTGCGCGTACTCGACGTAACCTACTATGTAGTAATTTGTACTGTCAGGGAGGTGAATTCGGCGAGATTCGCGTTGCGTGTCACTTGTCTCATCCGTGTTGTCAAGTGGCGTGAAATACGACGTGTCGTACATTTTCGTCATCTTGTCAGGCACGCTGAGCTAGCGGGCCCTTTATCTTAACGGGCCTCAACTATGTGATCCGTTACGTCGAACTGGTTCTTGGGCTTGAATCAACCTGGCGAGGAGTTGGGCTTGATACCAAGTGGAGAGGAGACTCTACATGGCGTGGGTGCTGACGTGGGAGATATTTATGGACTTGTAAGCTCTACGTGACTGGGAGCTCTTCGTGGACGTGGAAGCTGACGTGGGTGCTATTTATGGACTTGGAAGCTATACATGGACTGTGAGCTCTACATGGACGTGGAAGCTAACGTGGGAGCTATTTATGGACTTGGAACCTCTACGTGGACGTGGAAGCTGACGTGGGAGATATTTGTGGACTCGGAAGCTCTACGAGGACGTGGAAGCTGACGTGGAAGATATTTATGGACTTGGAAGCTCTACGTGGATGTTTTCATGGAAAAATGTCTTAAGGAACAGTACGTGGTAGCTACATTGGCAGTCTCGTGCTAAGTTTGATGAGGATGAGTATTAAAAGGAGGTCGAGGGTGAAGTTGTATAGGATGAGGTTGATAGCCGAGTTGTATAGTGTAGGACGCCTTTGAGTTGGTGTTTTTGTTGTTGGGTCATCTGTTGGGTCATATGTTGAGGTCCAGTCAGTTCGTATTTTTTTTTGTTAGGTGCTCGCCTTTCTTTTAAAAAATTTGGTCGTGTGACTACCTCACGACCCCCTTTACGTTTGTCTTCGATATATTGCGAGGTACTTGATGTACTTGACTTTTGTGATTTTGGATTGGGCCATTGCAAGGACGAGTCTTACATTGCAAATTTTAGTGGGTCAACAGTCCACTACACCTATGCTAAGTGCTTTTTCGAGCTTCTTGTAGAGCTTGAATACGCTGTAGATGAAATACTTGAAAGATTGATTTTATTAATTGTTCTATCTGCACCCTGAGAAGGGTTTCCTACGTACCCGGAACGAATCAATCCAATCGTAGTTCGGTTTACAAAGAGTATTACTCAAGATGAGTTCTTTTTTTTATTATTATTGTGGGATTGACCGACTTAAAATATTCTTAGCGGCATACTTTCGAAGAGCTTAATTAGAAGCGTACTCGTAAGAGTTTCTAAGAGTTAGGGTGAAGTTTCAAGATGAGATACAAGAGTTATAATAGCCTCACTCAAAAAAAGGATGTCTACGTACCTTGAGGGAATCGAACTAGTGGTAGTTCGATTTTTCTTCCCTTAGTGGTTGGCACTTATATTTGATCGTGATTTGACGTAGTGGATGTAACCTTGATCTTTGCCTTATTGGTGGATGGAATAATTTCTTGATGGATAGTGGGAACTACATTCACTACGGTAGTTGCGCTAACTTTTTGGTAGACTGCATGAGTTGTGTTGGGAGATGCGCTGATAGCTGCACTAACTGCTTGATGGATTGTGGGAACGACATTCACTATGCTAGTTGCGCAAACTGCTTGTTAGACTATGGGAGCTGCGCTCGAAGCTCATGTCATGGATTTTTGGTTTCATCGGCTCGATTCCTCTGTCTTTAACAACCTCGGTTGTTGTGATGACGTTGAGGGTCATGGAAGTATGGACTGCGAGCTGATGGTCGGCTAGTGCAACACATAGATAAAATGTGGAGGCTATTAAGCAGTCCGTAAATCACATAAATGCGGAGGCTATTAAGCAGTCCCTAAACCACACATAAATAAATATGCGGAGGCTATCAAGCAGTCCGTATATCGCAATAAGGTTCCCCTCTTGGCGCGGACCGAGCTCAATCTTGTCCCGACACCACTAGGAAAACCAAATTGTGGAAACATGACAATGGCTTTTACTCGTCATATGGAGTTACATCTACCCCCTGGTGCGACCTGCGACAGTGATAGTGCCGTAATGACCGACACCCCGTCTACCGAACCATCTCAGTTCGATAGAAACATCACTCTGATTTTTCCATCCCCCAAATCCCCTAATATTATGCCACAAAGGCTCTAGTATGCACATAATTATTAAGCATCAAATACATAGAATCTAAGACCATCTCCAACAGAGAAACCCACAAAATTTCTTAACTATTCAGTGAGGTCCATGAACAGTTGGTTTAAAACAAAATAAAAAAATAAAAAATAAAAACGGATCAATCATGGGTCTCCACGTATACATGAATAGTTAAGATCTAGATCTTAAATAAGAAATATAAGATTCAAATCTTAACTATTTAGGTGAGCTCCACATGCTAAGATCCCGTTAAGAAACACCATTGGACTTGCTCTTAATTACTCATAAATTTCTACGCATGCAACTAAGCAAATCACTAAAATTCACACTTATAAATGAATTCCTAAATATCAAGCTTAACTAACATGCACACACAATAGACACGTGATATCATATCACCTAGTGCATCATGGACACCAAAACCTGCACGCACAAAATCAGTGTAGAAATCGCCTAACCTCACCGTAAATAGAACTTTCTTCTTTTACTAAACTAAGAAGAATCTAACTTAGAGATGGCTAAGGGACCTTAAAATCTAAGGAAAGAACTGTCTTAACACTACTTGTCTTACCTAGCACTGATCTTCAAATTTCACGAACTAATGAAACATCTAACAATGCATATTATATGACTCTAAACCAAGTTTCATGCAACATAAATGTTTAAAAGTGTCTCAATGATCTTTGTACTAGATTCACGAATTTATGAAATATCTAACAACGCATATTCTAGGACTATAAAACAAGTTTCATGCAACATGAGTGCTTATAAGTTCCTTAATGATCTTTGTACATGTTTCACGAACTTATGAAACATCTAACAACGCATATTTTGTGACTCTAAAACAAGTTTCATGCAACATAGGTGCTTATAAGTTCCTCAATGATCTTTGTACAAGGTTCACAAACTTACGAAACATCTATCAACGTGTTTCTAGGACTCTAAACCAAGTTTCATGAAACATGAGTTCTTATAATTGTCTCAATAATCTTTGTATAAGTTTCACGAACTTACGAAACATCTAACAACAAGTTGCGTTGGTCTTGAATCCACATGCTTGGCTTGACTAAAACATGTGGAGCTTATCTCTAAACGACTACATCGTCTCGAGATCCTTCTTGTATTTCCCTATATAATCTCATCATATGCGCATCATCGTAATTAAGGAGGTTTAACCTCTCTTCTCCAACATACTAATTACCATATTCTCTCTCTAGTTCTTATTCTCACTCTATGGCCTAAATCTCCCATACACTAATCTAAACACTAATCTCTCAAAGACCAAGCTAAAAGCTTCGATCTTAATCTCACACTCTTCTAATCTACAAACAACATTCTCCAAAATCCTACATGGTATCAGAGCATTTAGCTCCTCTCCTTAGCATTTCCGCAAGCTTAGTTATGTTTATGGATAAGAACCTTGGTTCTTTACTCTTATGAGTGTAAGAACTTGATGAATCTGATATCCTTCCTTCTTTCTTTAGTTTCGTAAGGCTATGAACAAGAACAACCAAGATAGTTTGGTAATTGTGAGCCATAGAGGATAAGATCTTGTCCATTTACTCTTATGAGTCTAAGCGGCTTAATAAATCCAAGATCCTCTACTTTTAGAAATATTAAGATCTCTTAGGTGAAGGAACCATGATTCGCTTTTTCCTCTCATGAGTGATAAGAACATGATGAATCCATGTCCCTACTTAAGAACAATCCAAACAAGGTCGGTTCATGTAAAGCTTAGATATTGAATCTTGCTACATGACAAATCCAAATTTGCTTGTGTTGTTCTTTACAAGATTTGAATTAGGCCGAAAGTTAGAAATTGTGAACCATGGATTCCTTACTTATATGAGTTTAAGGAGCCTTGATGAATCCAAGAATCTTCTAACCTAGGCGTTTAGGCTATGACCAAGTATCCAAATCATCAAAGCTTGGAACTTGTGAGCTAAAAGAGTAAGAGATGCTTGTGTATTGTCTCCTTTTGAGAACAATAACATGTTGAATCCAAACTCTCTCTTTTATTATGTAATATAGATCCATAGATCTTGGTAAAACCTTTCTAAGAACACAATCGTTTCATGGAAAGATTGGATCTTTAAGATCTAGCTACATTTTTAAAACATGATTGTGAAAGTTTGTTTCTTTAAAATTCTATGGATAACCGAAAGTTAAGAAGTTGAGAATCATGGTTTCCTACTCTTATGAGCTTAAGGAAACTTGATGAATCCAAAAACTCTTTAACTTAGGCATTAGACTATGAACAAGCATTCAAGATCAAAGCTTAGAACTTGGGAGTCAAAAGGTTTAGAGAACCCTGTTTGCTAGACTCTTGGGAGTAAAAAGCAACATGTTGAATCCAAAACCTTTTTTTAGGCAATGAACAGGTATTCAAAGTATCAAAGCTTGAAACTTGTGAGCTAAAAGGATAGAGAACCATGCTTATTATCTTTTATTAGAATAAAAGCTTGTTGAATCCAAATCCTTTAGTATTTTCTTATTCGTGAGCATGTATCTTTCAAACAAATTTGACAATAGAAGAATAAAAGTGTAGCTTGAAAAGAGAGAAAGATTGAATCTTTACTTATCAAATATCCACTCGGCCAATCTCTAAGTCACTACATGCCCACTCTTGGTTCAAATTTAAATCACCAAGACAATGAAGATGGTTTAGTGGTGGTTATGTAAGTAGAAACTCAAGATGGAGATAAAGAGATTAGTAGCTACCTTGAATCCTAAAGATCTTTAAAGATAATTAAGGAATCGGTTAAACTCTATACTCTTTATCCTCTTCATACCCCACTATAACATCCAAGTCTTGATTCTTGTTAAAGACCAAATCACTAATCCTTAAATGGTTAAGTTGTTTGTGTCTTGGAAAGGTCTATGATCCGAGGTCTACATAAGTCTATATGTCTAAGATCAAATCACTAGTCCTTGTGTGGTGAAGTGGTTTGATTCTTTATGTCTTTAAGACTAAGTGCACTTAAGACCTTGTTAATCCAAAGGATCTCCGGTTTAATCAAAGGGTAAGGAACCATAGATCTGCTTGTGGTTAAGCACCTAAGGTCTTATGGAATCCGAAACTCTCTTATAGGGTAGAGAGCCAAGAATCATTGGGAGTTTAAAGCGCACTCATTATCTTGTTGAATCCAATAACCCTCGGCTAACATATCATTTATGATATGGGGAAGTGATTCATGATCATAACTCTTGTAAATCCAAATAGGATACGTTTGACATGATGATCTATTTGTTAAGATCATTGACTGCCTTTGAGCACTTAAGTCAATGATCCGAGAGAAGTGACTTGCTATGAAAGCATTTCAAAAGTCACACTGATCCTCGGTTGTGTTAAAGATCATGGTCTAGTTTTTAAGCCTTTAAAGACCATGATCCCCTCTAAAAATCTTTATGGCACAGAGCTATATTAATAAAGACTCTTGTTGCTAACTTTTTATATGTGTAGGAAGGAAGCAATCAAGAGAATATCATAAGGGAAGTCATGAACTCATGCATAAGACTGGTCGGTTAAACACTCTTACACTACAAGAAAAAACAGATATAGCCACGACAAAGCCACAGAATAATCGTGGCTAAACGAAATATAGCCACGAATTTGTCACGAAAAGCCACGAAAAAAATAATAAAAGTTTTATGGTTAAATCATGGCTTTCCGTGGTAAGTTAGCCACGATTTTGACACGGAAAAAAGTCATGGCAAAATTTTGCCACGAAATAGCTACGAATGGATCATTAAAAGATTGCCACAAAACCAGTCAAGGCAATATGTGGCTAATGGTAGCCACAAAATATATTCGTGGCTATTCCGTGGCAACGTTGATGTCGGCAAGCCAAGTTGGTCTCCGCGATACGTCCAGTCACTTTAAAAATTGTCAGTATAATAATTTGTATTAGCCACGGATTATATCCGTGGCTAATCTGTGGCTTCGTGTAAAGATATCTTATGGTTCTTCTTCCCTCTCCCTTGGTAAAACACAAGGTAAAACGACTTTTCCTCTTCTTTTCGTTTTCTTCACTTAATTTGGCGATTTTGAAGAGTTCAAAATGTCAGATTTCTTTCGTTCTAGAGAGTGGATGGATCGCCATATTGATCCTATGAGAGATTGTGTTTCTGAAGAATTTGGAGAGGGTATTTATATGTTCATTGCTTTTTCTTTCAACCAACAATCATATCAAGAGCGTGGTACTATACCATGTCCGTGTTCTCGGTGCCGAAATTTGAAGCCACGCGATGCATATACAGTTTTAAAACACCTCTATAGAGTCGGTTTCAAGAAAAATTACTACGTTTGGACAAGCCACGGTGAAAATTTTTACGATGTAGGGGAGTCTTCGATGCCGAGTCACTATCTACCCGGAGAAGAAGCTTGGAATGTTCATGACAATCCTTATGGTCATCTTAATATGGGAGAAGAACAAGGATTTCCAACAGAAGACATTATCCATGATAATATTGAGGAAGAGCCAAACCACGATAATATTTACAGAGCCTTTGAAGCATCTAGTGAACCACTCTATGATGGTTGTGTTGAAGGAATTTCACAGTTGTCTTTGGCGTCTGAAGTAATGGGCATAAAGACGAAGCACAATTTGGCTGAGAGTTGTGTAGATGACATAACACAAACATTTAAGGGGATTCTTCCACAACCTAATAAAGCTCCGGGGTCATACTATGAGACGAAGAAGCTAACGCATTCTTTAGGAATGTCAGTTCATAAGATTGAAGTTTGTGAGGACAATTGCATGATTTTCTGGAAGGGCGAAGATCGCAACCTTTTACAATGTCGTTGAAAGAACATAGCAAAGCAGAAAATGTTCTATCTCCCTATTGCGGATTGACTGAAGCGATTATACCAAGTGGAGGGCACAGCTTCGCATATGCGCTGGCACGCAGAGCACGAGTCTCCTGAAGGAGAAATGCATCACCCATCGGACGGAGAGGCGTAGAAGCATTTTAATAAGGTATATCCTGATTTTAGTTCAGAAAGTCGGAATATCTATTTAGGCTTAGCAACTGATGGATTTAATCCTATTGGAATGAATGGTGAGACACACTCGGTTTGGCCTGTTATAGTTACCCTCCTGGTATGTGCATGAAGAAGGAGTTTTTCTTTTTGGCGGTTTTGGTGCCTGGACCAAAACATCTGAAGAAAAGTCTATATATTTATATTCAACCATTGATTGAAGAGTTGCAACTCTTATGGAGGGAAGGTGTGGGTGATTATGATGTTTCTAGGAACCAGAATTTTACAATGCGAGTTGCATTGATGTGGACGATAAGTTATTTTCCAGCATATGGAATGGTTTCTAGGTGGACGGCGCATGGTCGACTATCATTTCCATATTGTCAAGAAGAAACATAATCGTTTTGATTACCACATGGAAGAAAACATAGTTGGTATGATTGTCACCGCAAATTTTTACCTCATGATCATTCATATCGGCGTAATAACAAAGCTTTCCGGAAAGGTAAGACATTTCGAGGTAACCCTCCACCATGGTTGACGGGTTACGAAGTTCTGATTGAAAGAATAAACACCATTGGTGGATTAGAGAAAATAGTCGATTGTGGAGGAAAAGGACATGATAACCCGAGTCGAACAATCGATGGATATGGTGAGTACCATAATTGGCACAAGAAGAGTATATTTTGGGACTTGCCTTATTGGAAAAATCTCCTTCTCAGACACAATCTCGACTTCATGCACATCGAGAAAAACTTTTTCGACAATCTCATCCACACTCTTCTGAATACGAAGGGGAAGACGAAGGACAATATAAAATAAGGTTGGATCTTCCAGACATATGCACAAGACCTGATTTACATATAGGAGCTGATGGAACAGTTCCCATTCCAAGGTTCAGATTGGCGAATGTAGCAAAACGGAAGTTTCTCTCGTGGTTGAGAAATGACATCAGATTTCCGGATGGATATGCATCTAATTTAACTAGATTTGTTGATGAGAGTTGTGGGAAACTATCGGGGCTGAAAAGTCATGATTCTCATGTGATCATGCAACGCCTACTTCCATTTGCGATGTTAGAGCTTTTGGATAACAACGTGCACAAGGCAATTTCAGGTATGTGCACATTTTTTTCTTAACACATGTTTCATGCATGTAACACTAGGATGTTTCTAATTATAAGGTTTTTGAACAATTGCGAGAGATTGCCGTGTTTTTTCGTGATATCTCTGCCAAAATGTTGCGAGTTGAGGATGTGAGCGTAATGAAGAATAACATTGCAATAAAATTGTGCAATTTGGAGAAGATATTTCCACCTTCGTTCTTTGATGTCATGGAACATTTACCCGTGCATCTCCCTGATGAAGCTGCCTTAGGTGGTCCGGTGCAGTACCGATGGATGAATCCATTTGAGCGCTACATGTATCACCTGAAAAATAAGGTCAAGAACAAGGCGCGTATTGGAGGTTCCATTGTCGCGCAATGTGTCCAAGAAGAGATTTCTTATGCAGCAAGCAACTATTACAGAAATACGGAAGATGGAATCAATGATGGTCCTGGGGAAATTCGATTTGCATATGATGATTACCCAAGTGTCCCGAGCATATTTCATCACATCGGACGTGTGAGTGGAAGAAGGGTAGATGGGTGGCTAGAAGATCCAGATTACAACATCATCCAAACATTCATGTTGCGTAATTCTGGAGAATTTGCGCCTAATGAAACGTAAGCGATTTAATGGTAAATTTTGTTTACTTTAAAGACTCAAATTCTAATAAAATGAGTATTGCATTTTCGTTACAGGATGTTTGAGAAAGCAATGAGAGTGAGTATGCCAGGTATTACAGATGATGAAATGGGCAAAGCAAAAGACGCTCATTACGTGAAATGGTGTCGGGACTACGTGGGTACTTTATATGCTAATGATGTCTCTATATATCAAGTTCTCGACAATAAATTAATTGTGTACTTTTGCAGATAAATGAAGCGAGTAAGAATTATGAATTTCCATTATGGATGTTGGAATTTATACAAGATCCGAGAAACAATTACACGTCATGGCCTATGTATTTCACTCGTGGATACCATTTCCACAATCACAGACACGGTCAGGATAAAAGAACTCAAAACTATGGAGTTTTTGTACGATGTACAATAGAAACTACTTATTACGGTCTTATAGAAGAGATAATGAAGATCGAGTATCGCGGTGGAGTTGGTCTTAAAGCGATGATTTTCAGATGCTCTTGGTTCGACAATACAGACGGTATCGGATTGCGTAGACACCCATTTGGTTTAGTTGAGGTGGCCCCGCGTAGACGATACGAGAAATATGACCCTTTTGTTCTAGGTGGTCAATGTGACCAAGTGTGTTTCATTCCGTATCCACGCGTACCAGGCTCAGCGAGAGACGATTGGTGGGCATGTGCAAAAGTTATACCGAGGAGTTATCGCGAGAATGACGAAATTTCTTTGACAACCCTTCAGGATGATATAGTCGACGACGTCGTTGTTCCTAGTTCAATGATTCGAGTAACAACACATGTCGTTGATGAAAATGCTTCTGATTATGATGATTTGGCAGATGTGGAGCCTTTGAATTACGAAAATGTCGAAGACGATGGTTCTGGACAGTCTTCAGGGGATTCGGATTCGGATTCGTCAACATATTCTAAAATTTAGTTAATAAGAGTGTTTAATCATGTATTATATAATGAAACTTGTTGTATTATTTCTGAAACTTTTTGTACCATATTCTGTAACTTTTTGTACCATATTATGAAACTTTTTAGTGTAATATATTGTGAAACTTGTGTTGATTTATGGTTTTTTGGTTATGAAATTTTTAGTATAAAACTTATTTTCTAATTATAATTTATGATTTTATACTTTTGTAATGTATGTATATGGACACCTTATAGTCTACATACATTCAACAACAAAACAGTAGCCACAGATTGCCACGAACTATTTCGTGGCTAGTTGATGAAAAACTCGCAAGTACATGGTCACTGTCAGGTCCAGATCCGATGATAATAAAACGGCGAGTCACGACATTAATCGTAGCTACTCGAATATATTCGTGGCTACATTAGCCACGGTTATATCCGTGACTATAAAGAAAATATCAAAATTACATGAAATTTATGCGTTTCAAATCGAATTTCTCATACATATATTCACATTTTTTCATATATAATGCAATGCAACAAAGAAAATTAAAATTTTCAAAATATATAACTCTAAAATGCATAATAAGAGTATTTGATGACTTCATATGAATGTTCTTCGTAAACTTATATATAATACTACTTAGTGTTTAATTTATATTAATGTTTTGAAATTTTTTTTTCAAAAAACATTTTATTTACTATTTTTTTGTTGTAATACATTCAATTGAGTCATGTTTTAAGGTTTTAGAACATGTAAAGTCTAAACCCTAAACAAACCCTAAATATATACTTCCTAGCCACGGAATATCCGTGGCTTAACCGTAGCTATAGCGGTAAATACCCACGGAATGGTCAAGTTTTTTTCCGTGGCTGAATAACCACTAAATAAATTACGGACTTGAAACTAGCATCCACGACAGTTTTGTGGCTAATCCGTAGCTATATCGTCGTTTAGCCACGTTTCATTCCGTAGCTAATTAAACTCCAAATAAATTTTAAACTTCGATAATTTGAAAAGGTATAGCCACGGAAAATTCGTGGCTACATCATAGCTATATGCTAATTTAGACACGGTTTGGCCACGTTTCATTCCGTAGCTTACTAACCCCTAAATCAATTTTAAACTTCGATAATTTGGCAAGGCACAACCACGAAAAATTCGTGGCTACATAGTAGCTATATGCTACTTTAGCCACGATTTTGCCACGTTTCCATCCGTTGCTAAGTAACCACCAAATAAATTTTAAACTTAGATAATTCGACAAGGCACAACCACGAAAGAGTCGTGGCTAATTCGTAGCTTTATTTAATATAGCCACGATTTAGTCACGATTGTTTTGTGGCTACTTAATTTATTGGACTATTGGACCAAATTTTTTAGTCATGGCCCAATGCGTAGCTACGGATGGCCACAGAATATTCGTGGCTATGATTAAATTAACCTAATTTTTCGCGAAAGTAGATCTCACTTTCTCCATCCGCCTCCATCGTCTCCATCGTTGCTCTCGCCTTCTTCTCCGGCGATTCACCGAGAAATTCGTCAAATCCGAAGGTAATCATCTTATTTCTTCGATATCTTCTTCTCCTTCCCTTCATTTCCCTTCGTACTCATCTTTTAACCGTTTGTTTTTGTTTACAGGTTCTTTCTTTTCTC
This sequence comes from Cochlearia excelsa, assembly GCA_963556525.1. Taxonomy (NCBI): domain Eukaryota; kingdom Viridiplantae; phylum Streptophyta; class Magnoliopsida; order Brassicales; family Brassicaceae; genus Cochlearia; species Cochlearia excelsa. Next base: position 17,051,752 of record OY748330.1, on the reverse strand, counting down.
TCTTTAGTTCTTCGCCGGCGATTCATCGCAAAACTCATCCAAAAGGTTAGTATTCTTCATTTCTTCATGATTTCTTCTTTTTCGCATCTTTACTTCACTTTGATTTCATCGTATTGTTTTTGTTTGGTTGCGGTGTATAAGAGTTTGATTTAGGGTTAGTTTAAGGGTTTGTTTAAGCGTTTCGTTTAAGGGTTGGCTTTAGGGTTTCGTTTAGGGTTTGCTTTAGGGTTTGCTTTAGGGTTTAGTTTAGGGTGTCGTTTAGGGTTTTCTTTAGGGTTCTATTTATGGTTTCATTGAGAATGAACATGTTGTTTTGATTCAGTATATAGTTATGATTGATTTTGTTTTCAGCTTTTGCCTTCTGTTTTTGATTTAACTTATGTTTTTGATTTTGTTTTCTGTTTTTAACTTTTGATTTTGTTTTCTGTTTTTAACTTCTGTTTTTGACTTTTGTTAAGTATTGTTTTGATTCATTATATAGTTAAGTTCTTTTTAAGTCTATATTGTATTGTTGTAATGGCTCCAAGAGGGAGAGGAAGACCAAGAGGACGTGGTCATCCAGCCCGGACGATGGAGATGACTCCTCCTATGCCTCATGTACGTAGAATTCAGACAACCTTAACACCGCAACGTCCGCCTCAAGTTCTCACTCCCCCTGGTTCAACCGGAGAAAGGCAACCAAGTCAAGGTGCCTCTACTTCAAATGCAGCCGCTCCACTCAGTTTAGAAGCTCTTCTAAACACTCCATCAAGAAAAAGCCAACCTGTCCTCCATCCAAAGAAGGTGGATGGAGCTCTCTGGTAAGTAAATCTTTGTCTCTTTTTGTTTCCATAGGTATAGCTGATTATGATGTTGATGATTTGCATTGCTTGCTCACATATATGTTCATCACTTTTCAGGTTTGGGATTGATCCTGAAGTTAACAGGACTGCCAGACAGACTTGGCAGTCCAATTATATGGGAGCATGGTGGAACTGGTCTATGGTTCCAGATGAGAAAGCGGAGGAATGGTTGCAAGACTTTGTGGTAAGTGTTACTTTATAAGTTAAGTCTTATTGTTTTTTCTTTTCAAATTTGTTTATTAATCACTTACTTGTGTAACGTTTCTTCTTTCCTTTTCAGCAAGCGTACTACTGGTCTCCTTCTCACCATGACCAGGTGTACTTCATGTGGAAGAAAGAATGCATGGAGTCAATCCGGACGAGTCGGCAAAAAAGAGAAAGAACAAGAAACCTGATTACGTTTCAGACAATGCGTGGCTGGAGATGCAAGAGCAATGGGATATAGAGCCATGCCAAAAGAAGTCGGACACAAACTCCAAGAACAGAATGTCCAATCCCGATGGTCTTGGTCCTCACAAGCATAGTCTTTGGACTCCGTGGGGTTTACGAAGATCGGCTATGACATGGTAACACGTACTATCTTCATGCTTTTGTGTATACTTTCTATTTAGATTTGTAAAAAGTTTATGTTTTGTTATTGTTGCAGCTTTGGTTATACTTAGCGTTTAGTTCTTGTTAAATTTTTGGCTTGGTGAACTAATCCTTTGTTGTTCACTTGTTGTTGTTCTGTTTATGTTTATGTTTAGTTGTTGTTTATGTTTTGATTAGTTGTTGTTTACTTGCTGTGTTGTTTTGTTGTTGTGCAGACGCAGAAGGCTGGTGGTGTTGAACCATCCTTCACTGACCTCGACCGTCGGGCGGAGTCGATAGTCTTGGACGTAGAGTCGGTAGCTTCTCAGGTCACCCAAGATGATGAGACTCCTTCACCACTACTGATTAACAAGGCGTATCTAGAGGTTAGACTCCTTCACCACTATTGTTGTTTTGGTTAGGTTTGCTTGTTTTATGTTGTTGTTGCTAAATGTGAGCAAATGTGTTTGTATTTCCAGCGGGTCAAGCCAAACAGAGGCCGTATATACGGCCTCGGAAGCAAGCAGTTCGAAGTTTTTGAACCGTCCGAAGCTGTGGCGGATTCTCTTGCGCGTAATGTCAGCACGGAGATGCGTGTGTGAACTCTCGAGACAACGGTTTCAGCCATACTCGAGTCGCAGAAGGTCATGATAGAGTCGCAGAAGGTGATTGTCGCTAGTCTTGGGATCGATCCAGAGACAAACCAGCCATTTGCGACCCCTTCTCCACATGCTGCAGACTCAAACTATACGCATCAACCCAGTGGCAACTTCGCTTCTCAAAGCGTTAATTGCGAGCAAGATAACCGCGAGGAAGGAGTTGTCCGTGGGAAAGAAGCTGATATGGAGGCTGGTGTTGGTGTTATGGCTGACCGTGAGGGTGAGGGTGAGGATGATGGTGATGGTGATGATGATGATGATGATGACGAGGAGGAGGAGGGTGATCGTTTGGTTCGCAAAACATTGTTTTGATTAGTAAAAAACTTGTAATTGGTTCTTATAACTTTGTTCTTTTTGTTGAATATTGAATACCTGATCAAAAACATGATCAGGTTTTGTTTTAATACAATGGGTTTTAATTATATTTTGATTATATAATTAATCAGGTTTAGTTTAAATACTAATTATTTTTTTATAATTAAAACAAGGAAGCCACGGTCTATTCTGTGGCTAATTAGGTGTCGCCACGAATTGCTACGGAATGTATCGTGGCAGCGTAGCCACGACCAGCTACGTATTAATCCGTAGCTAAGACAACCACGACAAATTAGCCACGATAAGCCACGATTATAATCGTGGCTACGTAGCCACGAAAAAACCACGAATATTGTTGTGGCAAATGAGCCACGAATATTCACGAAATACACCGTGGTTAAATAGCCACGACTAGCTACGTTTTCGTTCGTGGAAAATATAGCCACGAAACAACTACAAATTTTATCGTGGCTAACCTTGCCACAATAAATCCGTGGTAAATCCGTGGCTAACTATTCCGTGACAGTCCCACTACTAAAAAAAGTCATATAGTCACGGCCGTATCGGTAGCTATAGCAAAAATCCGTGGCTATTTATTCACGATTTGCCACGAAATTTTTTAGCCACGAGCGTATAGCCACATATTTAACGTTATAGCCACCCATACGACCGTGGCTATATGAATTTTTTTTAGTAGTGTCCGTGGCTATATCGTGGCTACGTAGCTACATATAGCCACAAATATCGCACATCTACGACGCTATAGCCACTTATTTTTGTCGTGGCTATCCGTGGCTGTGGACCCATATAGCCACGGAAATCTGTTCATAGCTATACCGTGTTTTTCTTGTAGTGTTATGAGTATCATGACTCCTCCTAATGACCATTAACTCAAGGAACTATAAAGGGCCATTTCTAAAACTCTTTACTCTCTATACGTATATAGTTAGATATTTGCTTAAGTGATCGTTAGTGCTTCATTGAATTATTTGCCTTGATCGCTTAGCTAAGAATGGATATAGAATTTGCAAATTATAAAAACTAGACTTGAACTTGACTTGTGTTAAGATGCATTATGTACTCGGGTTTAGCTAAATGTCTTAGGTAATATATTGAAATAAGTCTTAAACCTTCCTTTGCATTCTTCCTTGTACTTGTCATTATTGTTTGTACTTGTCATTATTGTTAAGTAATTTGTAAATTTGAATATGTATCTAATTACATGCCGGCTATCACGATATTTAAATCTATTTTGTCTTTGTTATGGTGTAGGATCACCATCATTAAAAGACCAAAATAGATTATCAATTTGAAACTCCTAAGCATGAAAAGGTGACTATGAAGAGTTAAAGAGAAGAGAAGTTAAGAAAAGTATGAAAGAGGTCACAAAAGGTGTCCAAAAGAGAGATGAGAACCTCTTCTCATTCAAGCTTGTGAAGAACAAAGCCGAGAAAGGGGAAACAATTATAAGACTACTCCATCTTAATCATGAGGGGGAGAAGAAAAGTGGTTAAATACATTTATTAACTCTATGATCGAAATGGAGAGTCTATCATTCAAAGAATCTACCATTCGGCTAAAAGTTCTACAAAGAGAAAAAGCAATAATTCTACCAATCCATCATTCGGCCTAGTCACTAGCAAGGACAAGGCTCATCAACTCGGTTAAAGCATCTTCCAAGAAGCAAGACCGAGACCATCACTTGGCCTATTCACTAGCAAGGACAAGGCTTATAAACAATTGGCCAAAGATTCATCAAAGATCAAGACCAAATCAAATCACATATCATCACTCTCGGCCAAACTCTACAACGGGAAAGGCCGAACCATCTAATCATCCAACTAGAGCCAGCTCCTTGGTCTTGGCCCGTACTCGACGTAACCTACTATGTAGTAATTTGTACTGTCAGGGGGGGTGAATTCGACGAGATTCCCGTTGCGTGTCACTTGTCTCATCCGTGCTGTCAAGTGGCGTGAAATATGACGTGTCGTACATTTTCGTAATCTTGTCAGGCACGCCGAGCTAGCGGGCCCGTTTATCTTAACGGGCCTAAACTATGTAATCCGTTACGTCGAACTAGTTCTTGGGCTTGAATCCACCTGGCGAGGAGTTGGGCTTGATACCAAGTGGAGAGGAGACTCTACATGGGCGTGGGTGCTGACGTGGGAGTTATTTATGGACTGGTAAGCTCTACGTGACTAGGAGCTCTTCGTGGACGTGGAAGCTGACGTGGGTGCTATTTATGGACTTGGAAGCTCTACATGGACTGTGAGCTCTACATGGACGTGGCAGCTAACGTGGGAGTTATTTATGGACTTGGAAGCTCTACGTGGACGTGGAAGCTGACGTGGGAGATATTTGTGGACTCGGAAGCTCTACGTGGACGTGGAAGCTGACGTGGGAGATATTTATGGACTCGGAAGCTCTATGTGGACGTGGAAGCTGACGTGGGAGAATTTATGGACTTGGAAGATCTACGTGGATGTTTTCTTGGAAAAATGTCTTAAGGAACGGTACGTGGTAGCTACATTGGCAGTCTCGTGCTAAGTTTGATGAGGATGAGTATTAAAAGGAGGTCGAGGGTGAAGTTGTATAGGATGAGGTTGATGACCGAGTTGTATAGTGTAGGACGCCTTTGAGTTGGTGTTTTTGTTGTTGGGTCATCTGTTGAGGTCGATCATTTTATATAATGACTTGGTATTTTGATGAATCAGTTTTGAATCCAGTCAGTTCGTATTTTTTTTTGTTAGGTGCTCGCCTTTCTTTTAAAAAATTTGGTCGTGTGACTACCTCACGACCCCCTTTACGTTTGTCTTCGATATATTGCGAGGTACTTGATGTACTTGACTTTTGTGATTTTGGATTGGGCCACTGCAAGGACGAGTCTTACCTTGCAAATTTTAGTGGGTGAACAGTCCACTACACCTACGCTAACTACTTTTTCGAGCTTCTCGTAGAGCTTGAATACGCTGTAGATGAAATACTTGAAAGATTGATTTTATTAATTGTTCTATCTGCACCCTGAGAAGGGTTTCCTACATACCCGAAACTAATCAATCCAATCGTAGTTCGTTTTACAAAGAGTATTACCCAAGATGAGTTCATTTTTTTATTATTATTGTGGGATTGACCGACTTAAAATATTCTTAGCGGCATACTTTCGAAGATCTTAATTATAAGCGTACTCGTAAGAGTTTCTAAGAGTTAGGGTGAAGTTTCGAGATGAGATACAAGAGTTATAATAGCCTCACTCAGAAAAAGGATGTCTACGTACCTTGAGGGAATCGAACTAGTCGTAGTTCGATTTTTCTTCCCTTAGTGGTTGTCACTTATATTTGATCGTGATTTGACGTAGTGGATGTAACCTTGATCTTTGCCTTATTGGTGGCTGGAATAATTTCTTGATGGATTGTGGGAACTACATTCACTACGGTAGTTGCGCTAACTGCTTGGTAGACTGCATGAGTTGTGTTGGGAAATGCGCTGATAGTTGCACTAACTGCTTGATGGATTGTGGGAACGACATTCACTATGCTAGTTGCGCAAACTGCTTGTTAGACTGTGGGAGCTGCGCTCGGAGCTCATGTCATGGATTTTTGGTTTCATCGGCTCGATTCCTCTGTCTTTAACAACCTAGGTTGTTTTGATCACGTTGAGGGTCATGGAAGTATGGACTGCGAGCTGATGGTCGGCTAGTGCAACATGTACATAGATAAAATGTGGAGACTATTAAGCAGTCCGTAAATCACATAAATGCGGAGGCTATTAAGCAGTCCCTAAACCACACATAAATAAATATGCGGAGGCTATCAAGCAGTCCGTATATCGCAATAAGGTTCCCCTCTTGGCGCGGACCGAGCTCAATCTTGTCCCGACACCACTAGGAAAACTAAATTGTGGAAACATGACAATGGCTTTTACTCGTCATATGGAGTTACATCTACCCCCGGGTGCGACCTGCGGCAGTGATAGTGCCATGATGACCGGCACCCCGTCTACCGAACCATCTCAGTTCGATAGAAACATCACTCTGATAGACACGTGATATCATATCACCTAGTGCATCATGGACACCAAAACCTGCACGCACAAAATCAGTGTATATACTAACTGCCGAGACTCACTCTTGTTGCCAATAGAAATCGCTTTACCTCACCGTAAATAGAACTTTCATCTTTTACTAAACTAAGAAGAATCTAAATTAGAGATGGCTAAAGGACCTTAAAATCTAAGGAAAGAAATGTCTTAACACTACTTGTCTTACCTAGCACCGATCTTCAAATTTCACGAACTAATGAAACATCTAACAACGCATATTATATGACTCTAAACCAAGTTTCATGCAACATAAATGCTTAAAAGTGTCTCAATGATCTTTGTACTAGATTCACGAATTTATGAAACATCTAACAACGCATATTCTAGGACTATAAAACAAGTTTCATGCAACATGAGTGCTTATAAGTTCCTTAATGATCTTTGTACATGTTTCACGAACTTATGAAACATCTAACAACGCATATTTTGTGACTCTAAAACAAGTTTCATGCAACATGTGTGCTTATAAGTTCCTCAATGATCTTTGTACAAGGTTCACAACCTTACAAAACATCTATCAACGTGTTTCTAGGACTCTAAACCAAGTTTCATGAAACATGAGTTCTTATAAGTGTCTCAACAATCTTTGTATAAGTTTCACGAACTTACGAAACATCTAACAAGAAGTTGCGTTGGTCTTGACTCCACATGCTTGGCTTGACTAAAACATGTGGAGCTTATCTCTAAACGACTACATTGTCTCGAGATCCTTCTTGTATTTCCCTATATAATCTCATCATATGCGCATCATTGTAATTAATGAGGTTTAACCTCTCCTCTCCAACATACTAATTACCATATTCTCTCTCTAGTTCTTATTCTCACTCTATGGCCGAAATCTCCCATACACTAATCTAAACACTAATCTCTAAAAGACCAAGCTAAAAGCTTCGATCTTAATCTCACACTCTCCGAATAAACAAACAACATTCTCCAAAATCCTACATGGTATCAGAGCATTTAGCTACTCTCCTAAGCATTTCCGCATGCTTAGTTTTGTTTATGGATAAGAACCTAGGTTCTTTACTCTTATGAGTGTAAGAACTTGATGAATCTGATATCCTTCCTTCTTTCTTTAGTTTCATAAGGCTATGAACAAGAACAACCAAGATAGCTTGGTAATTGTGAGCCATAGAGGATAAGATCTTGTCCATTTACTCTTATGAGTCTAAGCGGCTTAATAAATCCAAGATCCTCTACTTTTATAAACATTAAGATCTCTTAGGTGAAGGAACCATGATTCGCTTTTTCCTCTCATGAGTGATAAGAACATGATGAATCCATGTCCCTACTTAAGAACAATCCAAACAAGGTCGGTTCATGTAAAACTTAGATATTGAATCTTGCTACATGACAAATCCAAGTTTGCTTGTGTTGTTCTTTACAAGATTTGAATTAGGCCGAAAAGTTAGAAATTGTGAACCATGGATTCCTTACTTATATGAGTTTAACGAGCCTTGATGAATCCAAGAATCTTCTAACCTAGGCGTTTAGGCTATGACCAAGTATCCAAATCATCAAAGCTTGGAACTTGTGAGCTAAAAGAGTAAGAGATCCTTGTGTATTGTCTCCTTTTGAGAACAATAACATGTTGAATCCAAAATCTCTCTTTTATTATGTAATATAGATCCATAGATCTTGGTAAAACCTTTCTAAGAACACAATCGTTTCATGGAAAGATTGAATCTTTAAGATCTAGCTACATTTTTAAAACATGATTGGGAAAGTGTGTTTCTTTAAAATTCTATGGATAACCGAAAGTTAAGAAGTTGAGAATCATGGTTACCTACTCTTATGAGCTTAAGGAACCTTGATGAATCCAAAAACTCATTAACTTAAGCATTAGACTATGAACAAGCATTCAAGATCAAAGCTTGGAACTTGGGAGTCAAAAGGTTTAGAGAACCCTGTTTGCTAGACTCTTGTGAGTAAAAAGCAACATGTTGAATCCAAAACCTTTTTTTAGGCAATGAACAAGTATTCAAAGTATCAAAGCTTGAAACTTGTGAGCTAAAAGGATAGAGAACCATGTTTATTATCTTTTATTAGAATAAAAGCTTGTTGAATCCAAATCTTTTAGTATTTTCTTATTCGTGAGCATGTATATTTCAAACAAATTTGACAATAGAGGAATAAAAGTGTAGCTAGAAAAGAGAGAAAGATTGAATCTTTACTTCTCAAATATCCACTCGGCCAATCTCTAAGTCACTACATGCTAAGTTCAAATTTAAATCACCAAGACAATGAAGATGGTTTAGTGGTGGTTATGTAAGTGGAAACTCAAGATGGAGATAAAGAGATTAGTAGCTACCTTGAGTCCTAAAGATATTTAAAGATAATTAAGGAATCGGTTAAACTCTATAATCTTTATCCTCTTCATACCCCACTATAACATCCAAGTCTTGATTCTTGTTAAAGACCAAATCACTAATCCTTAAATGGTTAAGTTGTTTGTGTCTTGGAAAGGTCTAGGATCTGAGGTCTACATAAGTCTATATGTCTAAGATCAAATCACTAGTCCTTGTTTGGTGAAGTGATTTGATTCTTTATGTCTTTAAGACTAAGTGCACTTAAGACCTTGGTTAATCCAAAGGATCTCCGGTTTAATCAAAGGGTAAGGAACCATAGATCCGCTTGTGGTTAAGCACCTAAGGTCTTATGGAATCCGAAACTCTCTTATAGGGTAGAGTTCCAAGAATCATTGGGAGTTTAAAGCGCACTCATTATCTTGTTGGATCCAATAACCCTCGGCTAACATATCATTTATGATATGGGGAAGTGATTCATGATCATAACTCTTGTAAATCCAAATAGGATAAGTTTGACATGATGATCTATTTGTTAAGTTCATTGACCGCCTTTGAGCACTTAAGTCAATGATCCGAGAGAAGTGACTTGCTATGAAAGCATTTCAAAAGTCACACTGATCCTCGGTTGTGTTAAAGATCATGGTCTAGTTTTTAAGCCTTTAAAGACCATGATCCCCTCTAAAAATCTTTATGGCACGGAGCCATATTAATAAAGACTCTTGTTGCTAACTTTTTATATGTGTAGGAAGGAAGCAATCAAGAGAATCTCATAAGGGAAGTCATGAACTCATGCATAAGACTAGCCGGTTAGCCACTCTTATGAGTATCATGACTCCTCCTAATGACCATCAACTCAAGGAACTATAAAGGGCCATTTCTAAAACTCTTTACTCTCTATACGTATATAGTTAGATATTTGCTTAAGTGATCGTTAGTGCTTCATTGAATTATTTTCCTTGATCGCTTAGCTAAGATTGGATATAGAATTTGCAAATTATGAAAACTAGACTTGAACTTGACTTGTGTTAAGATGCATTATGTACTCGGGTTTAGCTAAATGTCTTAGGTAATATATTGAACTAAGTCTTAAACCTTCCTTTGCCTTCTTCCTTGTACTTGTCATTGTTGTTAAGTAATTTGTAAATTTGAATATGTTGCTAATTACATGCCGGCTATCATGATATTTAAATCTATTTTGTCTTTGTTATGGTGTAAGATCACCATCATTAAAAGACCAAAAGAGATTATCAATGAGAAACTCCTAAGCATGAAAAGGTGACTATGAAGAGTTAAAGAGAAGAGAAGTTAAGCAAAGTATGAAAGATGTCACAAAAGGTGTCCAAAAGAGAGATGTGAACCTCTTCTCATTCAAGCTTGTGAAGAACAAAGCCGAGAAAGGGGAAACAATTATAAGACTAGTCCATCTTAATCATGAGGGGGAGAAGAAAAGTGGATAAATACATGATCAAAATGGAGAGTCTATCATTTAGAGAATCTACCATTTGGCTAAAAGTTCTACAAAGAGCAAAAGCAATAATTCTACCAATCCATCATTCGGCCTAGTCACTAGCAAGGACAAGGCTCATCAACTCGGTTAAAGCATCTTCCAAGAAGCAAGACCGAGACCATCACTTGGCCTAGTCACTAGCAAGGACAAGGCTCATAAACAATTGGTCAAAGATCCATCAAAGATCAAGACCAAATCAAATCATATATCATCACTCTCGGCCAAACTCTACAAAGGGAAAGGCCGAACCATCTAATCATCCAATCTTAGTTTAAAGCATCCACCAAGATGCGAAAACTTTTCACTCACGGTCAAGCATCTACAATGTGCAAGGCCAGTTCATCACCAAAGAAGAAGCTCTTGAAGAAAGACTCTCAAACCAAAGGAAGAGCTCTCGAAGAAAGAGACTCATCTCATCCGTATTGAGTCGGCCGAGTTTTTAGCAAGAACAAGGTAGAGCCAATTCATCAAATGGCTAAGGCATCTACAAGGATCAAGTCATTCATCATCTATAATTGGCCAAACATCTATCAAAGAGTAAAACCGAGTCAAGTCACCATCACAATTGGCGCTCGGACATCGGCGCGCGAACACCGTCGCTCAGGCATCGAGCGCCCAACAAATCTTCGATCATCAATTCGGCTAAGTATCTTTCAACAAGTTAAGCTGAATCAAATGGCTAAACATTTACCAAGAGCAGGCCATCCATCATTCGACCGATGTGCAAAGTCGAATCAAAGTCTATCACCTTGTTCCAATTGCACAAAGAAAAAAGGCCTCATGGAGAAGTCAAAGACTCTATCAAAGTGCAATTACACGAGAACCCAAACAACTACGAACTAAAGGATGTCCCTAAACTCTAATACTCTTCATCAAGAATAAACATGTCATAAGAACTAGAGCCGCACCATATTTTTGCTTAGTTCTTGTTTGTCTAGATAGCCTAATTGAATCACTTGAAATTTGCTAAAAGAACTTAATTTTAAATAAGGCAAAATTACTCATTATTTCATTATTGGCATATAGACTTAAGAAGATTTGTGAGCATCTCTATCTAGTTATATCAAGATTAATCATTCACTAAACTCTTTGCATTTCTTGAATCTCTTGAAGGTCTAAAGAAAACGAAAGTGAAGTGAGCATTATCGGTTATTTGGATTACAAGAAGAAAGCCACTAAGAAATAATGAAGGGAAAAGAGTAAATGAGCCAAAGCGTTCGGTCAAGTCCATTCACACCCAAGCTTGTGAAGGATCAAAGCCATGAATGAAAAACAAAGAACAAGCCATACATCAAACACATCTATGGAAATGTGAACAGCACAACAAGATGGTAAAGTATGAGAGAACCCTTAAAGAGGAAACGTTAAGAAGCAAGAAGCCAATATGTTCCTATCTTAAGGGGGAGTTGAGTTTCGGAGAGCATAAGTTAAAAAGAGAAGCCGTTGAAGGCAAGTCAAGAAGAACTCGAGCTCTCCTTCTTGTATTTCCCTTTATAATCTCATCATATGCGCATCATTGTAATTAAGGAGGTTTAGCCTCTCTTCTCCAATATACTAATTACCATATTCTCTCTCTAGTTCTTATTCTCACTCTATGGCCGAAATCTCCCATACACTAATCTAAACACTAATCCCTCAAAGACCAATCTAATAGCTTCGATCTTAATCTCCCACTCTCCGAATCTACAAACAACAATCTCCAAAATCCTACAAGGACGGCTTGGACATGGCTAATGTGCTCGTATAAACTCTTGCTAAAGATCAAGATATCATCAAAATATACCACCACTAATACACCTATAAAAGTTCTTAAAACATAGTTCATTAGTATCATAAAGGTACTAGGTGCATTATTTAAACCAAATGGCATTATAAGCCATTCATATAAACCATCCTTCATCATAATCTGATGATAACCACTCTTAAGATCTATCTTAGAGAAAATGTTAGAAACACATAATTCATCAAGCATACATCAAGTCTAGAAATAGGGTGGCGATACTTCACCGTAATGTTGTTGATGGATCGGCAATCAACACACATACGCCATAATCCTGCAATAGCTTAGACATTTCACACTTTGCTGAGCCCGACACAGTCAATCTGATGCTCAATGCCGCGGATAGAAGGTAAGCATGCTGGAATCTCCTGAGGAAAGACATCGCCATAATCCTGCAATAGCTTAGACATTTCACTAGGAAGCTCCTATGATAGATTAGTACTAACAAGGATTTCCTTGTACACAAACAGCAACATAGAGCAATTAGAGTGTAAAAGTTCAGAAACTTCTCTTTGGTTTATGTAGAGGCTGATGTGTGGTGCTGGTGCCTTTTCCTTTGGTGCCTTGTCCTTTGGTGCCTTGTCTTTCTCTTCTTTGAGTTTGAGATACAACTGGTCTTGGTACACTTCACTTGGAGTGAGAGGAACAAGTGTGGTCTTGCGGCCATTGAACTCAAAGGAGTGTTTCTTGGTGTAGCCGTCATGGAACACCTTTCTGTCTGATTGCCACGGTCTCCCAAGCAGTACATGGCTTGATCCCATTGGTATCACATCACATAGGACCTCATTCTCATACTTGCCTATAGATAGGGTAAACCGGACCTGATGTGTGACGATGAAAGCACCACTATCGTTGAGCCATTGCAGCTTGTATGGCCGAGGGTGGGAGATGGTCTCTACGCTTAGTTTCTGGACCATGTGGTCACTAGCAGCATTGGTGCAGCTACCTCCATCGATGATCAAGCTACACACCTTGTCTTTGACAATTTAAAGTGTGTGGAAGAGGTGGTTTCTCTGTACGATCTCCTCCTGTAGGTTTTGGATACTTAGAGTTCTTCTAACTACTAGCATCTCTCCAATATCTGCGAACTCTTCTTCTTCTACCTCTTGCTCAAAATTAGAATCTTGTGATACTACTTCTCCATTGTCAAGCAACATGAACACCTTCTTGTTGGGGCAGTCTCTCGAGTAATGTCCCATTCCTTGACATCTAAAACACCTAACATTGCTTGAGGAGATGTTGCTTCTGACTTTAGGATCATACTTAACCTCTTCTTTAACCGTGGAAGTAGGCTTGATTACCTTGGAGAAGGGTGGCCGAGTAGGTGTGAAGTCTTTCGGCTTGTTTGGCATGGAGGAGAAACTAGGTTTGGCGTATCTCCTCTTGTTCTGACTCTCAACTATCTCAGCTTTGTGTAAAAGGTCGTCAAGGTCCACATAAGTCTGAATCTCCACTTTGTCTTGTATGTATCGGCTAAGTCCACCAATAAACCGAGCCATGGTAACTTCATCATCTTTCTCAAGGTCGTCTCTAATAAGGAGAGTTTCCATCTCTTGGAAGTAGTCTCATACAATGGTTGAACCTTGAGTAAGCTTGTTGAGAACCTCTCGGTGATAATGGCTTGGAACAAACCGTTTCCTCATGTGTGTAGTGAGCTGGTGCCAAGTGAGGATAGGTTGCTCATTGTGGCGATTCCTAGAAGTCCAAAGCTGATCCCACTCCAACAATGAGTAGTCACTAAACTCCGAGACGGCTATCTTTACTTTGTTGGAAGCATAGGTGTCATGGCAAAAAAAAGTTAGACTCCATTTTCCTCTCCCAATCCAAGTAAGCTTCCGGGTCATTCTTTCCTAAGAATGGGGAAAAATTAGCTTTGATGTGTTTCAGTTGTTGTCTGTCTTGGTCTCTAGGATCACCCTTATCTCGTCTATCACGTCGTTGACTACGCCTACTACGACCCGAGGCGTTGAGTCCATAGTACTCGTCACTAGAACCAATGTAGACGTGTTGCCCGGCTATTGTCTCGGTTGGACGATGTTGAGCAGCGTGTGGTCTACGTCTTGGATCTATTTCTTCTTGCTCACTAAATTCAGCATGGGATTGTTGTCTCGGTGCTTTTGTCTCCCTATTTCCATTGACCGGATGCACGTTGCGTATGGCTCTGAATTTGTGCGCACAGGCTATACCTTTCCCTTTTGCTATTCTCATTGCTTCGGAGTGAGTTGGAGTGTGTTCACTTTCAGATTCAGAGGTCACGTCCTTGGCATCTTTGGCGTTTTTCTCACGTTCCAAGGTCAAGTGTTGGGAGATTTATTGAGGCAGAATCTGAGCCATAGCTTCGGCCACTTGCACCGCAATGATCTTCTTGAGATCGTCCAACTCTTCCCGTGAAAGAGCCATGTACCTGTGGCACAAACAAACGACTCGCAGTAAGTAGTTCTCAAGAGGCTAAAACACGTAAAGAGTAAACATAAATACGTGATGACTATGTTTTAAAACGTGTTTAGCAAGGTCCTAAACTAGCATTCAAGTGATTTGTAATCAGTTTCAACAAGCAAACAAGCAACAAACCTATGCAAATATAATCAGAACTCAATGCACGAAAAAGAAAATTCAAACCCGCTAAATGAATCACAAGTTTGAGAAAAGGAAATTCATGCAAAGACAAAAAGGAAATCGTATTAGGGTTCTTTCTTTTGCTAACAACACCTAATCGCAGCCGCCACAAGCACAAGAAAGAACAATAAAACATAATGGTGTGAAACTAAACAAGAGTTCTAGCAACAGGTTCTAGTCGATCCTAATCAAGTTTATCAATGATTACACATACTAAAATTCGGTCTGAATCACTCAAGAACAGTCGGCTGAAACTTAGAATACAAAGAAACAATTTATCTCAACGATTATAATCAAAAGCTTTCGGTTCTAAAATTTTCTAGCAAGAAAATCGAATGAAAATATGTAAGGATAAAGAAAACTCAGCCTTTGGTACAAAGTTTGGCTCTGATACCACGTGATACACCCTTGGTTATGAATCCTTGCTCTGTGTAAAGGTGAGTGCGTCTATATGGTTGTATCGATGGTGGATGCAAAGGTAATGACTGATATACTTCGGACCAGGAAGTGGATATGGAGGTGTGGAAGCGTCGGGATGGTGGGAACGTCTCAAGGAAACTATGGTGCTGCTTCCATGATAGTTAGTAGAGACACTTGGAAGCGAAGCAGCTTGTAAGTGGCTCGGATTTGCGAGGAATCGGTGTGAGACGACTAGAGAAGTTTTAAGTTAAAAGTGGATTGATTTACTTAAGGCACAAAGCAGCCGAATATAAAGAGAAGGGTGACACAACTCGCCCCTTCTTAGGTCTTTTAGGCGACATGCCAATAAAGGAAATACACAAAAACATCGCGATGTTTTAAAACAAAACGAAAACAACGAGGCGTGTAAAATAGACGACGAGTAGTGTGTATAGTGCCTCATCTCTTACACTCTTCAAGGTAATGTTACTAAGCAACCGACGTAGTGATCTTCTTAGCTTCGTTAAAACCCAATGGGTAAGAGTACTAAGTCGATGAGATTATAAGTGTCTCAATAAGATTTGTACAAGTTTCAAGAACTTATGAAACATATAACAATGCGTTTCTAGGACTCGAAACCAAGTTTCATGCAAGATGAGTGCTTATAAGTTCCTCAATGAGCTTTGTTAAAGTTTGACGAACTTATGAAACATCTAATAACGTTGTTTCTGGGACTCTAAACCAAGCTTCATAAGACATGAGTTCTTATAAGTCTCTCAATGAGCTCTGTACAAGTTTCATGAACTTCTAAAACATCAGACAATGTGGTTTCTAGGACTCTAAACCAAGTTTACTGCAACATGAGTGCTTATAAGTGTCTGAATGAGTTTGTATAAGTCGGATGAACTTATGAAACACCTAACAACGTGATTTCTAGGACTTTAAACCAAGGTTCATGCAACATGAGTGCTTATAAGTGTCTCAATGAGCTTTGTACAAGTATGACGACCTTACTAAACATCTAACAACGCGTTTCTAGGACTCTAAACCAAGTTTCATGCAACATGAGTGCTTATAAGTTCCTTAATGAGGTTTGCAAAAGTTTAACGAACTTATGAAACATCTAACAACGCGTTTCTAGGACTCTAAACCAAGTTTCATGCAACATGAGTGATTATGAGTGTCTAAGTGAGCTTTGTACAAGATTGCAAACTTATGAAACATCTAACAACGCGTTCCAAGGACTCTAAACCAAGCTTCATGCAACATGAGTGCTTATAAGTGTCTCAATGAGCTTTGTTAAAGTTTGATGAATTGATGAAACATCAAACAATTCGTTTCTAGGACTCTAAACCAAGTTTCATGCCACATGAGTGCTTATATGTTCCTCAATGAGGTTTGTACAAGTTTAACAAACTTATGAAACATCTAACAACGCGTTTCTAGGACTCTAAACTAAGTTTCATGCAATATGAGTGATTATGAGTGTCTCAATGAGCTTTGTACAAGATTTACGAACTTATGAAACATCTAACAACGCGTTCCTAGGACTCTAAACCAAGATTCATGCAACATGAGTGCTTATAAGTGTCTCAATGAGCTTAGTTAAAGTTTCACGAACTTATGAAACATCTAACAACACGGTTTCTAGGACTCTAAACCAAGTTTCAACCAACATGAGTGGTTATTAGTGTCTCAATGAGCTTTTTACAACTTTGACGAACGTATGAAACATCTAAAAACGTGGTTTCTAGGACTCTAAACCAAGTTTCATGCAACATTAGTGCTTTTAAGTGTCTCAATGAGCTTTGTACAAGTTTAACAAACTTATGAAACATCTAACAACGTGGTTTCTAGGACTCCAAACCAAGCTTCATGCAACATGAGTGCTTATAAGTGTCTCAATGAGCTTTGTACAAGTTTGAGGAACTTAGGAAACATCTAAAAACGTGGTTTCTAGGAATCTAAACCAAGTTTCATGCAACATAAGTGCTTATAAGTGTCTCAATTAGCTTTGTACAAGTTGGACAAACTTATGAAACATCTAAAAACGCAGTTCTAGGACTCTAAACCAAGCTTCATGCAAAATGAGTGCTTATAAGTGTCTGAATTAGCTTTGTACTAGGTTGACGACCTTATGAAACAACTAAGAAAGCGTTTCTAGGACTCTAAACCAAGTTTCATGCAACATGAGTGCTTATAAGTTCCTCAATGAGCTTTTTACATGTTTGACGAACTTATGAAACATCAAACAACGCGTTTCTAGGACTCTAAACCAAGCTTCATGCAACATGAGTCTTTATAAGTATCTCAATGAACTTTGTACTAGGTTGACGAACTTATGAAATATCTAACAATACGTTTCTAGGACTCTAAACCAAGTTTCATGCAACATGAGTTCTTATAGGTTCCTCAATGAAATTTTTACAAGTTTGACGAACTTATGAAACATCTAAGAACGCGTTTCTATGACTCTAAACCAAGTCTCATGCAACATGAGTGTCTCAATGACCTTTGTACTAGGTTGAAAAACATCTAATAACTTGGTTTATAGGACTCTACACCAAGTTTCATGCAAGATGAGTTCTTATAAGTTCCTCAATGAGCTTTGTTAAAGTTTGACGAACTTATGAAACATCTAACAACGCGGTTTCTAGGACTCTAAACCAAGCTTCATAAGACATGAGTGGTTATAAGTGTCTCAATCAGCTTTGTACAAGTTTCATGAACTTCCGAAACATCAGACAACGTGGTTTGTAGGACTCTAAACCAAGTTTACTGCAACATGAGTGCTTATAAGTGTCTCAATGAGCTTTGTATAAGTCGGACGAACTTATGAAACATCTAACAACGTGGTTTCTAGGACTCTAAATTAAGTTTTATGCAACATGAGTGCTTATAAGTGTCTAAATGAGCTTTGTACAAGTATATATGACAACCTTACTAAAAATCTAACAACGCGTTTCTAGGACTCTAAAACAAGTTTCATGCAACATGAGTGCTTATAAGTTCCTTAATGAGGTTTGTAAAAGTTTAACGAACTTATGAAACATCTAACAACGCGTTCCAAGGACTCTAAACCAAGCTTCATGCAACATGAGTGCTTATAAGTGTCTCAATGAACTTTGTTAAAGTTTGATGAACTGATGAAACATGTTACAACTCGTTTCTAGGACTTTAAACCAAGTTTCATGCAACATGAGTGCTTTTGTGTTCCTCAATGAGGTTTGTACAAGTTTAACGAACTTATGAAACATCTAACAACGCATTTCTAGGACTCTAAACCAAGTTTCATGCAATATGAGTGATTATGAATGTCTCGGTGAGCTTTGTACAAGATTGACGAACTTAAGAAACATCTAACAACGCGTTCCTAGGACTCTAAACCAAGCTTCATGCAACATGAGTGCTTATAAGTGTCGAATGAGCATAGTTAAAGTTTGACGAACTTATTAAACATCTAACAACGCGGTTTCAAGGACTCTAAACCAAATTTCAAGAAACATGAGTGGTTATAAGTGTCTCAATGAGCTTTGTAGTAGTTTGACGAACATATGAAACATCTAACAACGCGTTTCTAAGGCTCTAAACCAAGTTTCATGCAATATGAGTGCTTATAAGTGTCTCAATGAACTTTGTACAAGTTTGACGAATATATGAAACATCTAAAACAATGTGGTTGCTAGGACTCTAAACAAAGTTTCATGCAACATGAGTGCTTATAAGTGTCTCAATGAGATTTGTACAAGTTTAACAAACTTGGAAACATCTAACAACGTGGTTTCTAGGACTCTAAACCAATTTCGATGCAACATGCGTGCTTATAAGTGTCTCAATAAGATTTGTTAAAGTTTGACGAACTTATGAAACATCTAACAACGTGGTTTCTATGACTTTAAACCAAGCTTCATGCAAAATGAGTGCTTATAAGTGTCTCAATGAGCTTTGTACAAGTTTGACGAACTTATGAAACATCTAAAAACGTGGTTTCTACGAATCTAAATCAAGTTTCATGCAACATGAGTGCTTATAAGTGTCTCAATGACCTTTGTACAAGTTGGACAAACTTATGAAACATCTAAAAACGCATTTCTAGGACTCTAAACCAAGTTTCATGCAACATGAGTGCTTATAAGTTCCTCAATGAGCTTTTTATAAGTTTCACGAACTTATGAAACATCTAAGAATGCGTTTATAGGAATCTAAACCAAGCTTCATGCAAAATGAGTGCTTATAAGTGTCTCAATGAGCTTTGTATAAGTCGGACGAACTTATGAAACATCTAACAACGTGGTTTCTAGGACTCTAAACCAAGTTTTATGCAACATGAGTGCTTATAAGTGTCTAAATGAGCTTTGTACAAGTATATATGACAACCTTACTAAAAATCTAACAACGCGTTTCTAGGACTCTAAAACAAGTTTCATGCAACATGAGTGCTTATAAGTTCCTTAATGAGGTTTGTAAAAGTTTAACGAACTTATGAAACATCTAACAACGCGTTCCAAGGACTCTAAACCAAGCTTCATGCAACATGAGTGCTTATAAGTGTCTCAATGAACTTTGTTAAAGTTTGATGAACTGATGAAACATGTAACAACTCGTTTCTAGGACTTTAAACCAAGTTTCATGCAACATGAGTGCTTTTATGTTCCTCAATGAGGTTTGTACAAGTTTAACGAACTTATGAAACATCTAACAACGCATTTCTAGGACTCTAAACCAAGTTTCATGCAATATGAGTGATTATGAATGTCTCAGTGAGCTTTGTACAAGATTGACGAACTTAAGAAACATCTAACAACGCGTTCCTAGGACTCTAAACCAAGCTTCATGCAACATGAGTGCTTATAAGTGTCTGAATGAGCATAGTTAAAGTTTGACGAACTTATTAAACATCTAACAACGCGGTTTCAAGGACTCTAAACCAAATTTCAAGAAACATGAGTGGTTATAAGTGTCTCAATGAGCTTTGTAGTAGTTTGACGAACATATGAAACATCTAACAACGCGTTTCTAAGGCTCTAAACCAAGTTTCATGCAATATGAGTGCTTATAAGTGTCTCAATGAACTTTGTACAAGTTTGACGAATATATGAAACATCTAAAACAATGTGGTTGCTAGGACTCTAAACAAAGTTTCATGCAACATGAGTGCTTATAAGTGTCTCAATGAGATTTGTACAAGTTTAACAAACTTGGAAACATCTAACAACGTGGTTTCTAGGACTCTAAACCAATTTCGATGCAACATGCGTGCTTATAAGTGTCTCAATAAGATTTGTTAAAGTTTGACGAACTTATGAAACATCTAACAACGTGGTTTCTATGACTTTAAACCAAGCTTCATGCAAAATGAGTGCTTATAAGTGTCTCAATGAGCTTTGTACAAGTTTGACGAACTTATGAAACATCTAAAAACGTGGTTTCTACGAATCTAAATCAAGTTTCATGCAACATGAGTGCTTATAAGTGTCTCAATGACCTTTGTACAAGTTGGACAAACTTATGAAACATCTAAAAACGCATTTCTAGGACTCTAAACCAAGTTTCATGCAACATGAGTGCTTATAAGTTCCTCAATGAGCTTTTTATAAGTTTCACGAACTTATGAAACATCTAAGAATGCGTTTATAGGAATCTAAACCAAGCTTCATGCAAAATGAGTGCTTATAAGTGTCTCAATGAGCTTTGTACTAGGTTGACGACCTTATGAAACATCTAAGAACGCGTTTCTAGGACTCTAAACCAAGTTTCATGCAATATGAGTGCTTATAAGTTCCTCAATGAGCTTTTTACAAGTTTGACGAACTTATGAAAAATCAAACAACGCGTTTGTAGGACTCTAAACATGGCTTCATGAAACATGAGTGCTTATAAATATCTCAATGAGCTTTGTACTAGGTGGACGAACTTATGAGACATCTAACAACGTGGTTGGTAGGACTCTAAACCAAGTTTCATGCAACATAAGTGCTTATAAGTTCCTCAATGAGCTTTTTTAAAGTTTGACGAACTTATGAAACATCTAACAACGTTGTTTCTAGGACTCTAAACCAAGTTTCATTCAAGATGAGTGCTTATAAGTTCCTCAATGAGTTTGTACAAGTTTCACAAACTTATGAAACATCTAACAACGTGGTTTTTAGGACTCTAACCACGTTTCATGCAACATGAGTGCTTATAAGTGTCTCAATGATCTTTGTACAAGTTTGACGAACTTATGAAACATCTAACAACATTTTTCTAGGACTCTAAACCATGTTTCATGCAACATGAGTGCTTATAGGTTCCTCAATGAACTTTGTACAAGTTTGTCGAACTTATGAAACATCTAAGAACGCGTTTCAAGGACTCTAAACCAATCCTCATGCAACATGAGTTCTTATAAGTGCCTCAATATCCTTTGTACTAGGTTGACCAACATATGAAATATCTAATAATTTGGTTGCTAGGACTCTACACCAAGTTTCATGCAACATGAGTTCTTATAAGTGTCTTAATGAGCGTTGTACAAGTCGGACGAACTTATGAAACGTCTAACAACGTGGTTTCTAGGTCCTAAACCAAGTTTCATGCAACATGAGTGCTTATAACTGTCTCAATGAGCTTTGTACAAGTTTGACGAACTTACGAAAGATCTAATAACGCCTTTCTAGGACTCTAAACCAAGTTTCATGCAACATGAGTTCTTATAAGTTCCTTAATGAGGTTTGTAAAAGTTTAACGCACTTATGAAACATCTAACAACGCGTTTTTAGGACTCTAAACAAAGTTTCATGCAACATGAGTGATTATGAGTGTCTCAGTGAGCTTTGTACAAGATTGACGAACTTATGAAACATCTAACAACGCGTTCCTAAGATTCTAAACCAAGCTTCAAGCAAAATGAGTGCTTACAAGTGTCTCAATGAGCTTTGTTAATATTTGAAAAACTTATCAAACATCTAACAACACGGTTTCTAGGACTCTAAACCAAGTTTCAATGAGCTTTTTACTAGGTTGACGAACTTATGAAACATATAATAACTTGTTTGCTAGTACTCTCAACCAAGTTTCATGTTGCATGAGTTCTTATAAGTGTCTCAATGAGCGTTGTACAAGTTGGACGAACTTATGAAACATCTAACAACGTGGTTTCTACGACTCTAAACCAAGTTTCATGCAACATAAGTGCTTATAAGTGTCTTAATGAGCTTGGTACAAATTCGACGAACTTATGAAACATCTAACAACGTGGTTTCTAGGAATCTTAACCAAGTTTCATGCAATATAAGTGCTTACAAGTGTCTCAACGAGTTTTTTACAAGTTTGAAAAACTTATTAAACATCTAACACCACGTTTCTAGGATTCTAAACCAAGTTTCATGCAACATGAGTGCTTATAAGTTCGTCAATGATCTTTGTTCAAGTTTGACAAACTTACGAAACATCTAATTACGCGTTTCCAGGACTCTAAAAAAAAGTTCATGCAACATGAGTTCTTCTAAGTATCTCAATGAGCATTGTACAAGTTGGACGAACTTATGAAACATCTAACAACGTGGTTTCTAGGACTCTAAACAAAGTTTCATGCAACATGAGTGCTTTAAGTGTCTCAATGAGCTTTGTACAAGTTTCACGAACTTATAAAACATCTAACGACGCATTTCTAGGACTCTAAACCATGTTTCATGCAACATAAGTGCTTATAAATGTCTCAATGATCTTTGTACAAGTTGGACGAACTTATGAAACGTCTAACAACACGTTTCAGGGATTCTAAAACAAGTTTTATGCAACATGACTGCTTATAATTTCGTTAATGAACTTTGTCCAAGTTTGACGAACTTATGAAACATCTAACAACACTTTTCTAGGAGGCTAAACCAAGCTTCATGCAACATGAGTGATTTTAAGTGTCTCAATGGGCTTTGTACTAGGTTGACGAACTTGTGAAACATCTAACAACGTGGTTGCTAGAACTCTATACCAAGTTTCATGTAACATGAGTACTTATAAGTGTCTCAATGAGATTTGTACAAGTTTGACGAACTTACGAAACATCCAACAACGCGTTTCTAAGACTCTAAACCAAGTTTCATGCAATATGAGTGCTTATAAGTTCGTTAATTAGGTTTGTAAAAGTTTAACGAACGTATGAAACATCTAACAACGCGTTTCTAGGAATCTAAACCAAGTTTCATGCAACATGAGTGATTATAAGTGTCTGAGTGAGCTTTGTACAAGTTTCGCGAACTTATCAAACATCTAATAACGCGGTTTCTAGTACTCTAAACCAAGTTTCATGCAACATGAGTGCTTATAAATGTCTCAATGAGCTTTGTACAGGTTTGAAGAACTTATGAAACATCTAACAACGTGTTTCTAGGACTCTAAACCAAGATTCATGCAACATGATTGCTTATAAGTATATCCATGAGCTTTGTACTAGGTTGACGAACTTATGAAACATCTAAAAACGTGGTTGCTAGGAGTCTAAACAAGGTTTCATGCAACATGTGTGTTTATAAGTGTCAATGAGATTTGTACAAGTTTGAAGAACTTATGAAACATCTAACAATGTGGTTTCTAGGACTCTAAACCAAGTTTCATGCAACATGAGTGCTTATAAGTGTCTTAATGAGCTTTGTACAAGTTTGACGAACTTATGAAACATCGACAACGTGGTTTCTAGGACTCTAAACCCAGTTTCATGCAACATGAGTGCTTATAAGTTTCTCAATGAGCTTTGTACAAGTTTGACGAACTTATGGAACATATAACAACGCATTTCTAGGACTCTAAACCAATTCATGCAACATGAGTGCTTATAAGTGTCTTAATGAGCTTTGTACAAGTTTGACGAATTTATGAAACATCTAACAAAGTGGTTCCTATGACTCTAAACCAAGTTTCATGCAACATGAGTGCTTATAAGTGTATTAATGAGCTTTGTACAAGTTTGACGAACTTATGAAACATCTAACAACGTGGTTTCTAGGACTCTAAACAAAGTTTCATGAAACATGAGTGCTTATAAGTGTCTCAATGAGCTTTGTAAAAGTTTGAAGAACTTACGAAACATCTAACAACGCGTTTTTAGGATTTTAAACCAAGTTTCATGAATTACAAGTTCTTATAAGTTCATCAATGAGCTTTGTACAAGTTTGACGAACTTATAAAACATCTAACGACGCGTTTCTAGGACTCTAAACCATGTTTCATGCAACATAAGTGCTTATAAATATCTCAATGAGCTTTGTACAAGTTTGACGAACTTATGAAACATCTAACAACACGTTTCTGGGATTCTAAACCAAGTTTCATGCAACATGAGTGCTTATAAGCTCGTCAATGAGCTTTGTCAAAGTTTAACGAACTTATGAAACATCTAACAATGCGTTTCTAGGAATCTAAATCAAGCTTCATGCGACATGAGTGATTATAAGTGTCTCAAGGGTCTTTGTACTAGGTTGATAAACTTTTGAAACATCTAACAATGTGGTTGCTAGGACTCTAAACCAAGTTTCATGCAACATGAGTGCTTATAAGTTCCTCAATGAGCTTTGTTAAAGTTTGACAAACTTATGAAACATCTAACAACGTGGTTTCTAGTACTCTAAACCAAGCTTCATAAGACATGAGTGCTGATAAGTGTCTCAATGACCTTTGTACTAGGTTGACGAACTTATGAAACATCTAATAACTTGGTTGCTATGACTCTAAACAAATTTTCATGCAACATGAGTTCTTATAAGTGTCTCAATGTGCGTTGTACAAGTCGGGCGAACTTATGAAACATCTAATAACGTGGTTTCTAGGACTTAAACCAAGTTTCATGTAACATGAGTCCTTATGAGTGTCTCAATGAGATTTGTACAAGTTTAACAAACTTATGAAACATCTAACAACGTGGTTTCTAGGACTCTAAACCAATTTTGATAAAACAACGTGGTTGCTAGAACTCTATACCAAGTTTCATGTAACAATAGAACTTATAAGTGTTTCTATGAGATTTGTACAAGTTTGACGAACTTACGAAACATCCAACAACGCGTTTCTAGGACTCTAAACCAAGTTTCATGCAACATGAGTGATTATAAGTTCCTTAATGAGGTTTTTAAAAGTTTAACGAACGTATGAAACATCTAACAACGCGTTTCTAGGAATCTAAACCAAGTTTCATGCAACATGAGTGATTATAAGTGTCTGAGTGAGCTTTGTACAAGTTTCGCGAACTTATCAAACATCTAATAACGCGGTTCCTAGTACTCTAAACCAAGTTTCATGCAACATGAGTGCTTATAAATGTCTCAATGAGCTTTGTACAGGTTTGAAGAACTTATGAAACATCTAACAACGTGTTTCTAGGACTCTAAACCAAGATTCATGCAACATGATTGCTTATAAGTATATCCATGAGCTTTGTACTAGGTTGACGAACTTATGAAACATCTAACAACGTGGTTTCTAGGACTCTAAACAAAGTTTCATGCAACATGAGTGCTTTAAGTGTCTCAATGAGCTTTGTACAAGTTTCACGAACTTATAAAACATCTAACGACGCATTTCTAGGACTCTAAACCATGTTTCATGCAACATAAGTGCTTATAAATGTCTCAATGATCTTTGTACAAGTTTGACGAACTTATGAAACGTCTAACAACACGTTTCAGGGATTCTAAACCAAGTTTTATGCAACATGACTGCTTATAATTTCGTTAATGAACTTTGTCCAAGTTTGACGAACTTATGAAACATCTAACAACACTTTTCTAGGAGGCTAAACCAAGCTTCATGCAACATGAGTGATTTTAAGTTTCTCAATGGGCTTTGTACTAGGTTGACGAACTTGTGAAACATCTAACAACGTGGTTGCTAGAACTCTATACCAAGTTTCATGTAACATGAGTACTTATAAGTGTCTCAATGAGATTTGTACAAGTTTGACGAACTTACGAAACATCCAACAACGCGTTTCTAAGACTCTAAACCAAGTTTCATGCAATATGAGTGCTTATAAGTTCCTTAATTAGGTTTGTAAAAGTTTAACGAACGTATGAAACATCTAACAACGCGTTTCTAGGAATCTAAACCAAGTTTCATGCAACATGAGTGATTATAAGTGTCTGAGTGAGCTTTGTACAAGTTTCGCGAACTTATCAAACATCTAATAACGCGGTTTCTAGTACTCTAAACCAAGTTTCATGCAACATGAGTGCTTATAAATGTCTCAATGAGCTTTGTACAGGTTTGAAGAACTTATGAAACATCTAACAACGTGTTTCTAGGACTCTAAACCAAGATTCATGCAACATGATTGCTTATAAGTATATCCATGAGCTTTGTACTAGGTTGACGAACTTATGAAACATCTAACAACGTGGTTGCTAGGAGTTTAAACAAGGTTTCATGCAACATGTGTGTTTATAAGTGTCAATGAGATTTGTACAAGTTTGAAGAACTTATGAAACATCTAACAATGTGGTTTCTAGGACTCTAAACCAAGTTTCATGCAACATGAGTGCTTATAAGTGTCTTAATGAGCTTTGTACAAGTTTGACGAACTTATGAAACATCGACAACGTGGTTTCTAGGACTCTAAACCCAGTTTCATGCAACATGAGTGCTTATAAGTTTCTCAATGAGCTTTGTACAAGTTTGACGAACTTATGGAACATATAACAACGCATTTCTAGGACTCTAAACCAATTCATGCAACATGAGTGCTTATAAGTGTCTTAATGAGCTTTGTACAAGTTTGACGAATTTATGAAACATCTAACAAAGTGGTTCCTATGACTCTAAACCAAGTTTCATGCAACATGAGTGCTTATAAGTGTATTAATGAGCTTTGTACAAGTTTGACGAACTTATGAAACATCTAACAACGTGGTTTCTAGGACTCTAAACAAAGTTTCATGAAACATGAGTGCTTATAAGTGTCTCAATGAGCTTTGTAAAAGTTTGAAGAACTTACGAAACATCTAACAACGCGTTTTTAGGATTTTAAACCAAGTTTCATGAATTACAAGTTCTTATAAGTTCATCAATGAGCTTTGTACAAGTTTGACGAACTTATAAAACATCTAACGACGCGTTTCTAGGACTCTAAACCATGTTTCATGCAACATAAGTGCTTATAAATATCTCAATGAGCTTTGTACAAGTTTGACGAACTTATGAAACATCTAACAACACGTTTCTGGGATTCTAAACCAAGTTTCATGCAACATGAGTGCTTATAAGCTCGTCAATGAGCTTTGTCAAAGTTTAACGAACTTATGAAACATCTAACAATGCGTTTCTAGGAATCTAAATCAAGCTTCATGCGACATGAGTGATTATAAGTGTCTCAAGGGTCTTTGTACTAGGTTGATAAACTTTTGAAACATCTAACAATGTGGTTGCTAGGACTCTAAACCAAGTTTCATGCAACATGAGTGCTTATAAGTTCCTCAATGAGCTTTGTTAAAGTTTGACAAACTTATGAAACATCTAACAACGTGGTTTCTAGTACTCTAAACCAAGCTTCATAAGACATGAGTGCTAATAAGTGTCTCAATGACCTTTGTACTAGGTTGACGAACTTATGAAACATCTAATAACTTGGTTGCTATGACTCTAAACAAATTTTCATGCAACATGAGTTCTTATAAGTGTCTCAATGTGCGTTGTACAAGTCGGGCGAACTTATGAAACATCTAATAACGTGGTTTCTAGGACTTAAACCAAGTTTCATGTAACATGAGTCCTTATGAGTGTCTCAATGAGATTTGTACAAGTTTAACAAACTTATGAAACATCTAACAACGTGGTTTTTAGGACTCTAAACCAATTTTGATAAAACAACGTGGTTGCTAGAACTCTATACCAAGTTTCATGTAACAATAGAACTTATAAGTGTCTCTATGAGATTTGTACAAGTTTGACGAACTTACGAAACATCCAACAACGCGTTTCTAGGACTCTAAACCAAGTTTCATGCAACATGAGTGATTATAAGTTCCTTAATGAGGTTTTTAAAAGTTTAACGAACGTATGAAACATCTAACAACGCGTTTCTAGGAATCTAAACCAAGTTTCATGCAACATGAGTGATTATAAGTGTCTGAGTGAGCTTTGTACAAGTTTCGCGAACTTATCAAACATCTAATAACGCGGTTTCTAGTACTCTAAACCAAGTTTCATGCAACATGAGTGCTTATAAATGTCTCAATGAGCTTTGTACAGGTTTGAAGAACTTATGAAACATCTAACAACGTGTTTCTAGGACTCTAAACCAAGATTCATGCAACATGATTGCTTATAAGTATATCCATGAGCTTTGTACTAGGTTGACGAACTTATGAAACATCTAACAACGTGGTTTCTAGGACTCTAAACAAAGTTTCATGCAACATGAGTGCTTTAAGTGTCTCAATGAGCTTTGTACAAGTTTCACGAACTTATAAAACATCTAACGACGCATTTCTAGGACTCTAAACCATGTTTCATGCAACATAAGTGCTTATAAATGTCTCAATGATCTTTGTACAAGTTTGACGAACTTATGAAACGTCTAACAACACGTTTCAGGGATTCTAAACCAAGTTTTATGCAACATGACTGCTTATAATTTCGTTAATGAACTTTGTCCAAGTTTGACGAACTTATGAAACATCTAACAACACTTTTCTAGGAGGCTAAACCAAGCTTCATGCAACATGAGTGATTTTAAGTTTCTCAATGGGCTTTGTACTAGGTTGACGAACTTGTGAAACATCTAACAATGTGGTTGCTAGAACTCTATACCAAGTTTCATGTAACATGAGTACTTATAAGTGTCTCAATGAGATTTGTACAAGTTTGACGAACTTACGAAACATCCAACAACGCGTTTCTAAGACTCTAAACCAAGTTTCATGCAATATGAGTGCTTATAAGTTCCTTAATTAGGTTTGTAAAAGTTTAACGAACGTATGAAACATCTAACAACGCGTTTCTAGGAATCTAAACCAAGTTTCATGCAACATGAGTGATTATAAGTGTCTGAGTGAGCTTTGTACAAGTTTCGCGAACTTATCAAACATCTAATAACGCGGTTTCTAGTACTCTAAACCAAGTTTCATGCAACATGAGTGCTTATAAATGTCTCAATGAGCTTTGTACAGGTTTGAAGAACTTATGAAACATCTAACAACGTGTTTCTAGGACTCTAAACCAAGATTCATGCAACATGATTGCTTATAAGTATATCCATGAGCTTTGTACTAGGTTGACGAACTTATGAAACATCTAACAACGTGGTTGCTAGGAGTTTAAACAAGGTTTCATGCAACATGTGTGTTTATAAGTGTCAATGAGATTTGTACAAGTTTGAAGAACTTATGAAACATCTAACAATGTGGTTTCTAGGACTCTAAACCAACTTTCATGCAACATGAGTGCTTATAAGTGTCTTAATGAGCTTTGTACAAGTTTGACGAACTTATGAAACATCTGACAACTTGGTTTCTAGGACTCTAAACCCAGTTTCATGCAACATGAGTGCTTATAAGTTTCTCAATGAGCTTTGTACAAGTTTGACGAACTTATGGAACATATAACAACGCATTTCTAGGACTCTAAACCAATTCATGCAACATGAGTGCTTATAAGTGTCTTAATGAGCTTTGTACAAGTTTGACGAATTTATGAAACATCTAACAAAGTGGTTCCTATGACTCTAAACCAAGTTTCATGCAACATGAGTGCTTATAAGTGTATTAATGAGCTTTGTACAAGTTTGACGAACTTATGAAACATCTAACAACGTGGTTTCTAGGACTCTAAACAAAGTTTCATGAAACATGAGTGCTTATAAGTGTCTCAATGAGCTTTGTAAAAGTTTGACGAACTTACGAAACATCTAACAACGCGTTTTTAGGATTTTAAACCAAGTTTCATGAATTACAAGTTCTTATAAGTTCATCAATGAGCTTTGTACAAGTTTGACGAACTTATTAAACATCTAACGACGCGTTTCTAGGACTTTAAACCATGTTTCATGCAACATAAGTGCTTATAAATATCTCAATGAGCTTTGTACAAGTTTGACGAACTTATGAAACATCTAACAACACGTTTCTGGGATTCTAAACCAAGTTTCATGCAACATGAGTGCTTATAAGCTCGTCAATGAGCTTTGTCAAAGTTTAACGAACTTATGAAACATCTAACAATGCGTTTCTAGGAATCTAAATCAAGCTTCATGCGACATGAGTGATTATAAGTGTCTCAAGGGTCTTTGTACTAGGTTGATAAACTTTTGAAACATCTAACAATGTGGTTGCTAGGACTCTAAACCAAGTTTCATGCAACATGAGTGCTTATAAGTTCCTCAATGAGCTTTGTTAAAGTTTGACAAACTTATGAAACATCTAACAACGTGGTTTCTAGTACTCTAAACCAAGCTTCATAAGACATGAGTGCTAATAAGTGTCTCAATGACCTTTGTACTAGGTTGACGAACTTATGAAACATCTAATAACTTGGTTGCTATGACTCTAAACAAATTTTCATGCAACATGAGTTCTTATAAGTGTCTCAATGTGCGTTGTACAAGTCGGGCGAACTTATGAAACATCTAATAACGTGGTTTCTAGGACTTAAACCAAGTTTCATGTAACATGAGTCCTTATGAGTGTCTCAATGAGATTTGTACAAGTTTAACAAACTTATGAAACATCTAACAACGTGGTTTCTAGGACTCTAAACCAATTTTGATAAAACAACGTGGTTGCTAGAACTCTATACCAAGTTTCATGTAACAATAGAACTTATAAGTGTCTCTATGAGATTTGTACAAGTTTGACGAACTTACGAAACATCCAACAACGCGTTTCTAGGACTCTAAACCAAGTTTCATGCAACATGAGTGATTATAAGTTCCTTAATGAGGTTTTTAAAAGTTTAACGAACGTATGAAACATCTAACAACGCGTTTCTAGGAATCTAAACCAAGTTTCATGCAACATGAGTGATTATAAGTGTCTGAGTGAGCTTTGTACAAGTTTCGCGAACTTATCAAACATCTAATAACGCGGTTTCTAGTACTCTAAACCAAGTTTCATGCAACATGAGTGCTTATAAATGTCTCAATGAGCTTTGTACAGGTTTGAAGAACTTATGAAACATCTAACAACGTGTTTCTAGGACTCTAAACCAAGATTCATGCAACATGATTGCTTATAAGTATATCCATGAGCTTTGTACTAGGTTGACGAACTTATGAAACATCTAACAACGTGGTTTCTAGGACTCTAAACAAAGTTTCATGCAACATGAGTGCTTTAAGTGTCTCAATGAGCTTTGTACAAGTTTCACGAACTTATAAAACATCTAACGACGCATTTCTAGGACTCTAAACCATGTTTCATGCAACATAAGTGCTTATAAATGTCTCAATGATCTTTGTACAAGTTTGACGAACTTATGAAACGTCTAACAACACGTTTCAGGGATTCTAAACCAAGTTTTATGCAACATGACTGCTTATAATTTCGTTAATGAACTTTGTCCAAGTTTGACGAACTTATGAAACATCTAACAACACTTTTCTAGGAGGCTAAACCAAGCTTCATGCAACATGAGTGATTTTAAGTTTCTCAATGGGCTTTGTACTAGGTTGACGAACTTGTGAAACATCTAACAACGTGGTTGCTAGAACTCTATACCAAGTTTCATGTAACATGAGTACTTATAAGTGTCTCAATGAGATTTGTACAAGTTTGACGAACTTACGAAACATCCAACAACGCGTTTCTAAGACTCTAAACCAAGTTTCATGCAATATGAGTGCTTATAAGTTCCTTAATTAGGTTTGTAAAAGTTTAACGAACGTATGAAACATCTAACAACGCGTTTCTAGGAATCTAAACCAAGTTTCATGCAACATGAGTGATTATAAGTGTACGAGTGAGCTTTGTACAAGTTTCGCGAACTTATCAAACATCTAATAACGCGGTTTCTAGTACTCTAAACCAAGTTTCATGCAACATGAGTGCTTATAAATGTCTCAATGAGCTTTGTACAGGTTTGAAGAACTTATGAAACATCTAACAACGTGTTTCTAGGACTCTAAACCAAGATTCATGCAACATGATTGCTTATAAGTATATCCATGAGCTTTGTACTAGGTTGACGAACTTATGAAACATCTAACAACGTGGTTGCTAGGAGTTTAAACAAGGTTTCATGCAACATGTGTGTTTATAAGTGTCAATGAGATTTGTACAAGTTTGAAGAACTTATGAAACATCTAACAATGTGGTTTCTAGGACTCTAAACCAAGTTTCATGCAACATGAGTGCTTATAAGTGTCTTAATGAGCTTTGTACAAGTTTGACGAACTTATGAAACATCCGACAACGTGGTTTCTAGGACTCTAAACCCAGTTTCATGCAACATGAGTGCTTATAAGTTTCTCAATGAGCTTTGTACAAGTTTGACGAACTTATGGAACATATAACAACGCATTTCTAGGACTCTAAACCAATTCATGCAACATGAGTGCTTATAAGTGTCTTAATGAGCTTTGTACAAGTTTGACGAATTTATGAAACATCTAACAAAGTGGTTCCTATGACTCTAAACCAAGTTTCATGCAACATGAGTGCTTATAAGTGTATTAATGAGCTTTGTACAAGTTTGACGAACTTATGAAACATCTAACAACGTGGTTTCTAGGACTCTAAACAAAGTTTCATGAAACATGAGTGCTTATAAGTGTCTCAATGAGCTTTGTAAAAGTTTGAAGAACTTACGAAACATCTAACAACGCGTTTTTAGGATTTTAAACCAAGTTTCATGAATTACAAGTTCTTATAAGTTCATCAATGAGCTTTGTACAAGTTTGACGAACTTATAAAACATCTAACGACGCGTTTCTAGGACTCTAAACCATGTTTCATGCAACATAAGTGCTTATAAATATCTCAATGAGCTTTGTACAAGTTTGACGAACTTATGAAACATCTAACAACACGTTTCTGGGATTCTAAACGAAGTTTCATGCAACATGAGTGCTTATAAGCTCGTCAATGAGATTTGTCAAAGTTTAACGAACTTATGAAACATCTAACAATGCGTTTCTAGGAATCTAAATCAAGCTTCATGCGACATGAGTGATTATAAGTGTCTCAAGGGTCTTTGTACTAGGTTGATAAACTTTTGAAACATCTAACAATGTGGTTGCTAGGACTCTAAACCAAGTTTCATGCAACATGAGTGCTTATAAGTTCCTCAATGAGCTTTGTTAAAGTTTGACAAACTTATGAAACATCTAACAACGTGGTTTCTAGTACTCTAAACCAAGCTTCATAAGACATGAGTGCTAATAAGTGTCTCAATGACCTTTGTACTAGGTTGACGAACTTATGAAACATCTAATAACTTGGTTGCTATGACTCTAAACAAATTTTCATGCAACATGAGTTCTTATAAGTGTCTCAATGTGCGTTGTACAAGTCGGGCGAACTTATGAAACATCTAATAACGTGGTTTCTAGGACTTAAACCAAGTTTCATGTAACATGAGTCCTTATGAGTGTCTCAATGAGATTTGTACAAGTTTAACAAACTTATGAAACATCTAACAACGTGGTTTCTAGGACTCTAAACCAATTTTGATAAAACAACGTGGTTGCTAGAACTCTATACCAAGTTTCATGTAACAATAGAACTTATAAGTGTCTCTATGAGATTTGTACAAGTTTGACGAACTTACGAAACATCCAACAACGCGTTTCTAGGACTCTAAACCAAGTTTCATGCAACATGAGTGATTATAAGTTCCTTAATGAGGTTTTTAAAAGTTTAACGAACGTATGAAACATCTAACAACGCGTTTCTAGGAATCTAAACCAAGTTTCATGCAACATGAGTGATTATAAGTGTCGAGTGAGCTTTGTACAAGTTTCGCGAACTTATCAAACATCTAATAACGCGGTTTCTAGTACTCTAAACCAAGTTTCATGCAACATGAGTGCTTATAAATGTCTCAATGAGCTTTGTACAGGTTTGAAGAACTTATGAAACATCTAACAACGTGTTTCTAGGACTCTAAACCAAGATTCATGCAACATGATTGCTTATAAGTATATCCATGAGCTTTGTACTAGGTTGACGAACTTATGAAACATCTAACAACGTGGTTTCTAGGACTCTAAACAAAGTTTCATGCAACATGAGTGCTTTAAGTGTCTCAATGAGCTTTGTACAAGTTTCACGAACTTATAAAACATCTAACGACGCATTTCTAGGACTCTAAACCATGTTTCATGCAACATAAGTGCTTATAAATGTCTCAATGATCTTTGTACAAGTTTGACGAACTTATGAAACGTCTAACAACACGTTTCAGGGATTCTAAACCAAGTTTTATGCAACATGACTGCTTATAATTTCGTTAATGAACTTTGTCCAAGTTTGACGAACTTATGAAACATCTAACAACACTTTTCTAGGAGGCTAAACCAAGCTTCATGCAACATGAGTGATTTTAAGTTTCTCAATGGGCTTTGTACTAGGTTGACGAACTTGTGAAACATCTAACAACGTGGTTGCTAGAACTCTATACCAAGTTTCATGTAACATGAGTACTTATAAGTGTCTCAATGAGATTTGTACAAGTTTGACGAACTTACGAAACATCCAACAACGCGTTTCTAAGACTCTAAACCAAGTTTCATGCAATATGAGTGCTTATAAGTTCCTTAATTAGGTTTGTAAAAGTTTAACGAACGTATGAAACATCTAACAACGCGTTTCTAGGAATCTAAACCAAGTTTCATGCAACATGAGTGATTATAAGTGTCTGAGTGAGCTTTGTACAAGTTTCGCGAACTTATCAAACATCTAATAACGCGGTTTCTAGTACTCTAAACCAAGTTTCATGCAACATGAGTGCTTATAAATGTCTCAATGAGCTTTGTACAGGTTTGAAGAACTTATGAAACATCTAACAACGTGTTTCTAGGACTCTAAACCAAGATTCATGCAACATGATTGCTTATAAGTATATCCATGAGCTTTGTACTAGGTTGACGAACTTATGAAACATCTAACAACGTGGTTGCTAGGAGTTTAAACAAGGTTTCATGCAACATGTGTGTTTATAAGTGTCAATGAGATTTGTACAAGTTTGAAGAACTTATGAAACATCTAACAATGTGGTTTCTAGGACTCTAAACCAAGTTTCATGCAACATGAGTGCTTATAAGTGTCTTAATGAGCTTTGTACAAGTTTGACGAACTTATGAAACATCTGACAACGTGGTTTCTAGGACTCTAAACCCAGTTTCATGCAACATGAGTGCTTATAAGTTTCTCAATGAGCTTTGTACAAGTTTGACGAACTTATGGAACATATAACAACGCATTTCTAGGACTCTAAACCAATTCATGCAACATGAGTGCTTATAAGTGTCTTAATGAGCTTTGTACAAGTTTGACGAATTTATGAAACATCTAACAAAGTGGTTCCTATGACTCTAAACCAAGTTTCATGCAACATGAGTGCTTATAAGTGTATTAATGAGCTTTGTACAAGTTTGACGAACTTATGAAACATCTAACAACGTGGTTTCTAGGACTCTAAACAAAGTTTCATGAAACATGAGTGCTTATAAGTGTCTCAATGAGCTTTGTAAAAGTTTGAAGAACTTACGAAACATCTAACAACGCGTTTTTAGGATTTTAAACCAAGTTTCATGAATTACAAGTTCTTATAAGTTCATCAATGAGCTTTGTACAAGTTTGACGAACTTATAAAACATCTAACGACGCGTTTCTAGGACTCTAAACCATGTTTCATGCAACATAAGTGCTTATAAATATCTCAATGAGCTTTGTACAAGTTTGACGAACTTATGAAACATCTAACAACACGTTTCTGGGATTCTAAACGAAGTTTCATGCAACATGAGTGCTTATAAGCTCGTCAATGAGATTTGTCAAAGTTTAACGAACTTATGAAACATCTAACAATGCGTTTCTAGGAATCTAAATCAAGCTTCATGCGACATGAGTGATTATAAGTGTCTCAAGGGTCTTTGTACTAGGTTGATAAACTTTTGAAACATCTAACAATGTGGTTGCTAGGACTCTAAACCAAGTTTCATGCAACATGAGTGCTTATAAGTTCCTCAATGAGCTTTGTTAAAGTTTGACAAACTTATGAAACATCTAACAACGTGGTTTCTAGTACTCTAAACCAAGCTTCATAAGACATGAGTGCTAATAAGTGTCTCAATGACCTTTGTACTAGGTTGACGAACTTATGAAACATCTAATAACTTGGTTGCTATGACTCTAAACAAATTTTCATGCAACATGAGTTCTTATAAGTGTCTCAATGTGCGTTGTACAAGTCGGGCGAACTTATGAAACATCTAATAACGTGGTTTCTAGGACTTAAACCAAGTTTCATGTAACATGAGTCCTTATGAGTGTCTCAATGAGATTTGTACAAGTTTAACAAACTTATGAAACATCTAACAACGTGGTTTCTAGGACTCTAAACCAATTTTGATAAAACAACGTGGTTGCTAGAACTCTATACCAAGTTTCATGTAACAATAGAACTTATAAGTGTCTCTATGAGATTTGTACAAGTTTGACGAACTTACGAAACATCCAACAACGCGTTTCTAGGACTCTAAACCAAGTTTCATGCAACATGAGTGATTATAAGTTCCTTAATGAGGTTTTTAAAAGTTTAACGAACGTATGAAACATCTAACAACGCGTTTCTAGGAATCTAAACCAAGTTTCATGCAACATGAGTGATTATAAGTGTCTGAGTGAGCTTTGTACAAGTTTCGCGAACTTATCAAACATCTAATAACGCGGTTTCTAGTACTCTAAACCAAGTTTCATGCAACATGAGTGCTTATAAATGTCTCAATGAGCTTTGTACAGGTTTGAAGAACTTATGAAACATCTAACAACGTGTTTCTAGGACTCTAAACCAAGATTCATGCAACATGATTGCTTATAAGTATATCCATGAGCTTTGTACTAGGTTGACGAACTTATGAAACATCTAACAACGTGGTTTCTAGGACTCTAAACAAAGTTTCATGCAACATGAGTGCTTTAAGTGTCTCAATGAGCTTTGTACAAGTTTCACGAACTTATAAAACATCTAACGACGCATTTCTAGGACTCTAAACCATGTTTCATGCAACATAAGTGCTTATAAATGTCTCAATGATCTTTGTACAAGTTTGACGAACTTATGAAACGTCTAACAACACGTTTCAGGGATTCTAAACCAAGTTTTATGCAACATGACTGCTTATAATTTCGTTAATGAACTTTGTCCAAGTTTGACGAACTTATGAAACATCTAACAACACTTTTCTAGGAGGCTAAACCAAGCTTCATGCAACATGAGTGATTTTAAGTTTCTCAATGGGCTTTGTACTAGGTTGACGAACTTGTGAAACATCTAACAACGTGGTTGCTAGAACTCTATACCAAGTTTCATGTAACATGAGTACTTATAAGTGTCTCAATGAGATTTGTACAAGTTTGACGAACTTACGAAACATCCAACAACGCGTTTCTAAGACTCTAAACCAAGTTTCATGCAATATGAGTGCTTATAAGTTCCTTAATTAGGTTTGTAAAAGTTTAACGAACGTATGAAACATCTAACAACGCGTTTCTAGGAATCTAAACCAAGTTTCATGCAACATGAGTGATTATAAGTGTCTGAGTGAGCTTTGTACAAGTTTCGCGAACTTATCAAACATCTAATAACGCGGTTTCTAGTACTCTAAACCAAGTTTCATGCAACATGAGTGCTTATAAATGTCTCAATGAGCTTTGTACAGGTTTGAAGAACTTATGAAACATCTAACAACGTTTTTCTAGGACTCTAAACCAAGATTCATGCAACATGATTGCTTATAAGTATATCCATGAGCTTTGTACTAGGTTGACGAACTTATGAAACATCTAACAACGTGGTTGCTAGGAGTTTAAACAAGGTTTCATGCAACATGTGTGTTTATAAGTGTCAATGAGATTTGTACAAGTTTGAAGAACTTATGAAACATCTAACAATGTGGTTTCTAGGACTCTAAACCAACTTTCATGCAACATGAGTGCTTATAAGTGTCTTAATGAGCTTTGTACAAGTTTGACGAACTTATGAAACATCCGACAACTTGGTTTCTAGGACTCTAAACCCAGTTTCATGCAACATGAGTGCTTATAAGTTTCTCAATGAGCTTTGTACAAGTTTGACGAACTTATGGAACATATAACAACGCATTTCTAGGACTCTAAACCAATTCATGCAACATGAGTGCTTATAAGTGTCTTAATGAGCTTTGTACAAGTTTGACGAATTTATGAAACATCTAACAAAGTGGTTCCTATGACTCTAAACCAAGTTTCATGCAACATGAGTGCTTATAAGTGTATTAATGAGCTTTGTACAAGTTTGACGAACTTATGAAACATCTAACAACGTGGTTTCTAGGACTCTAAACAAAGTTTCATGAAACATGAGTGCTTATAAGTGTCTCAATGAGCTTTGTAAAAGTTTGACGAACTTACGAAACATCTAACAACGCGTTTTTAGGATTTTAAACCAAGTTTCATGAATTACAAGTTCTTATAAGTTCATCAATGAGCTTTGTACAAGTTTGACGAACTTATTAAACATCTAACGACGCGTTTCTAGGACTTTAAACCATGTTTCATGCAACATAAGTGCTTATAAATATCTCAATGAGCTTTGTACAAGTTTGACGAACTTATGAAACATCTAACAACACGTTTCTGGGATTCTAAACCAAGTTTCATGCAACATGAGTGCTTATAAGCTCGTCAATGAGCTTTGTCAAAGTTTAACGAACTTATGAAACATCTAACAATGCGTTTCTAGGAATCTAAATCAAGCTTCATGCGACATGAGTGATTATAAGTGTCTCAAGGGTCTTTGTACTAGGTTGATAAACTTTTGAAACATCTAACAATGTGGTTGCTAGGACTCTAAACCAAGTTTCATGCAACATGAGTGCTTATAAGTTCCTCAATGAGCTTTGTTAAAGTTTGACAAACTTATGAAACATCTAACAACGTGGTTTCTAGTACTCTAAACCAAGCTTCATAAGACATGAGTGCTGATAAGTGTCTCAATGACCTTTGTACTAGGTTGACGAACTTATGAAACATCTAATAACTTGGTTGCTATGACTCTAAACAAATTTTCATGCAACATGAGTTCTTATAAGTGTCTCAATGTGCGTTGTACAAGTCGGGCGAACTTATGAAACATCTAATAACGTGGTTTCTAGGACTTAAACCAAGTTTCATGTAACATGAGTCCTTATGAGTGTCTCAATGAGATTTGTACAAGTTTAACAAACTTATGAAACATCTAACAACGTGGTTTCTAGGACTCTAAACCAATTTTGATAAAACAACGTGGTTGCTAGAACTCTATACCAAGTTTCATGTAACAATAGAACTTATAAGTGTCTCTATGAGATTTGTACAAGTTTGACGAACTTACGAAACATCCAACAACGCGTTTCTAGGACTCTAAACCAAGTTTCATGCAACATGAGTGATTATAAGTTCCTTAATGAGGTTTTTAAAAGTTTAACGAACGTATGAAACATCTAACAACGCGTTTCTAGGAATCTAAACCAAGTTTCATGCAACATGAGTGATTATAAGTGTCTGAGTGAGCTTTGTACAAGTTTCGCGAACATATCAAACATCTAATAACGCGGTTTCTAGGACTCTAAACCAACTTTCATGCAACATGAGTGCTTATAAATGTCTCAATGAGCTTTGTACAAGTTTGAAGAATTTATGAAACATCTAACAACGTGTTTCTAGGACTCTAAACCAAGCTTCATGCAACATGATTGCTTATAAGTATATCAATGAGCTTTGTACTAGGTTGACGAACTTATGAAACATCTAACAACGTGGTTGCTAGGAGTCTAAACCAAGTTTCATGCAACATGAGTGTTTATAAGTGTCTATGATATTTGTACAAGTTTAAAGAACTTATGAAACATCTAACAATGTGGTTTCTAGGACTCTAAACCAAGTTTCATGCAACATGAGTGCTTATAAGTGTCTTAATGAGCTTTGTACAAGTTTGACGAACTTATGAAACATCTGACAACGTGGTTTCTAGGACTCTAAACCCAGTTTCATGCAACATGAGTGCTTATAAGTTTCTCAATGAGCTTTGTACAAGTTTGACGAACTTATGGAACATATAACAACGCATTTCTAGGACTCTAAACCAAGTCATGCAACATGAGTGCTTATAAGTGTATTAATGAGCTTTTTACAAGTTTGACGAATTTATGAAACATCTAACAAAGTGGTTCCAAAGACTCTAAACCAAGTTTCATGCAACATGAGTGCTTATAAGTGTTTTAATGAGCTTTGTAAAAGTTTGACGAACTTATGAAACATCTAACAACTTGGTTTCTAGGACTCTAAACCAAGTTTCATGAAACATGAGTGCTTATAAGTGTCTCAATGAGCTTTGTAAAAGTTTGACGAACTTACGAAACATCTAACAACCCATTTTTAGGATTTTAAACCAAGTTTCATGCATTACGAGTTCTTATAAGTTCCTCAATGAGCTTTGTACAAGTTTGACGAACTTATAAAACATCTAACGACGCGTTTCTAGGACTCTAAACCATGTTTCGACGCTTTGTACAAGTTTGACGAACTTATGAAACATCTAACAACACGTTTCGGGATTCTAAACCAAGTTTCATGCAACATGAGTCCTTATAAGCTCGTCAATGAGCTTTGTCAAAGTTTAACGAACTTATGAAACACCTAACAATGCGTTTCTAGGAAGCTAAACCAAGCTTCATGCAACATGAGTGATTATAAGTGTCTAAGTGGGCTTTGTTCTAGGTTGACAAACTTGTGAAACATCTAACAACGTGGTTGCTAGGACTCTAAACCAAGATTCATGCAACATGAGTGCTTATAAGTTCCTCAATGAGCTTTGTTAAAGTTTGAGGAACTTATGAAACATCTAACAACGTGGTTTCTAGGACTTTAAACCAAGCTTCATAAGACATGAGTGCTGATAAGTGTCTCAATGAGGTTTGTACAAGTTTGACGAACTTATGAAACATCTAACAACACGTTTCTGGGATTCTAAACCAAGTTTCATGCAACATGAGTGCTTATAAGCTCGTCAATGAGCTTTGTCAAAGTTTAACGAACTTATGAAACATCTAACAATGCGTTTCTAGGAATCTAAATCAAGCTTCATGCGACATGAGTGATTATAAGTGTCTCAAGGGTCTTTGTACTAGGTTGATAAACTTTTGAAACATCTAACAATGTGGTTGCTAGGACTCTAAACCAAGTTTCATGCAACATGAGTGCTTATAAGTTCCTCAATGAGCTTTGTTAAAGTTTGACAAACTTATGAAACATCTAACAACGTGGTTTCTAGTACTCTAAACCAAGCTTCATAAGACATGAGTGCTGATAAGTGTCTCAATGACCTTTGTACTAGGTTGACGAACTTATGAAACATCTAATAACTTGGTTGCTATGACTCTAAACAAATTTTCATGCAACATGAGTTCTTATAAGTGTCTCAATGTGCGTTGTACAAGTCGGGCGAACTTATGAAACATCTAATAACGTGGTTTCTAGGACTAAAACCAAGTTTCATGTAACATGAGTCCTTATGAGTGTCTCAATGAGATTTGTACAAGTTTAACAAACTTATGAAACATCTAACAACGTGGTTCCTA
The DNA here is from genome assembly GCA_963556525.1 of Cochlearia excelsa. Classification (NCBI taxonomy): domain Eukaryota; kingdom Viridiplantae; phylum Streptophyta; class Magnoliopsida; order Brassicales; family Brassicaceae; genus Cochlearia; species Cochlearia excelsa. The sequence continues at coordinate 17,009,878 of OY748330.1, read as the reverse complement.
GGACTCTAAACCAATTTTGATAAAACAACGTGGTTGCTAGAACTCTATACCAAGTTTCATGTAACAATAGAACTTATAAGTGTCTCTATGAGATTTGTACAAGTTTGACGAACTTACGAAACATCCAACAACGCGTTTCTAGGACTCTAAACCAAGTTTCATGCAACATGAGTGATTATAAGTTCCTTAATGAGGTTTTTAAAAGTTTAACGAACGTATGAAACATCTAACAACGCGTTTCTAGGAATCTAAACCAAGTTTCATGCAACATGAGTGATTATAAGTGTCTGAGTGAGCTTTGTACAAGTTTTGCGAACATATCAAACATCTAATAACGCGGTTTCTAGGACTCTAAACCAACTTTCATGCAACATGAGTGCTTATAAATGTCTCAATGAGCTTTGTACAAGTTTGAAGAATTTATGAAACATCTAACAACGTGTTTCTAGGACTCTAAACCAAGCTTCATGCAACATGATTGCTTATAAGTATATCAATGAGCTTTGTACTAGGTTGACGAACTTATGAAACATCTAACAACGTGGTTGCTAGGAGTCTAAACCAAGTTTCATGCAACATGAGTGTTTATAAGTGTCTATGATATTTGTACAAGTTTAAAGAACTTATGAAACATCTAACAATGTGGTTTCTAGGACTCTAAACCAAGTTTCATGCAACATGAGTGCTTATAAGTGTCTTAATGAGCTTTGTACAAGTTTGACGAACTTATGAAACATCTGAAAACGTGGTTTCTAGGACTCTAAACCCAGTTTCATGCAACATGAGTGCTTATAAGTTTCTCAATGAGCTTTGTACAAGTTTGACGAACTTATGGAACATATAACAACGCATTTCTAGGACTCTAAACCAAGTCATGCAACATGAGTGCTTATAAGTGTATTAATGAGCTTTTTACAAGTTTGACGAATTTATGAAACATCTAACAAAGTGGTTCCAAAGACTCTAAACCAAGTTTCATGCAACATGAGTGCTTATAAGTGTTTTAATGAGCTTTGTAAAAGTTTGACGAACTTATGAAACATCTAACAACTTGGTTTCTAGGACTCTAAACCAAGTTTCATGAAACATGAGTGCTTATAAGTGTCTCAATGAGCTTTGTAAAAGTTTGACGAACTTACGAAACATCTAACAACCCATTTTTAGGATTTTAAACCAAGTTTCATGCATTACGAGTTCTTATAAGTTCCTCAATGAGCTTTGTACAAGTTTGACGAACTTATAAAACATCTAACGACGCGTTTCTAGGACTCTAAACCATGTTTCGACGCTTTGTACAAGTTTGACGAACTTATGAAACATCTAACAACACGTTTCTGGGATTCTAAACCAAGTTTCATGCAACATGAGTCCTTATAAGCTCGTCAATGAGCTTTGTCAAAGTTTAACGAACTTATGAAACATCTAACAATGCGTTTCTAGGAAGCTAAACCAAGCTTCATGCAACATGAGTGATTATAAGTGTTTAAGTGGGCTTTGTTCTAGGTTGACAAACTTGTGAAACATCTAACAACGTGGTTGCTAGGACTCTAAACCAAGATTCATGCAACATGAGTGCTTATAAGTTCCTCAATGAGCTTTGTTAAAGTTTGAGGAACTTATGAAACATCTAACAACGTGGTTTCTAGGACTTTAAACCAAGCTTCATAAGACATGAGTGCTGATAAGTGTCTCAATGAGGTTTGTACAAGTTTGACGAACTTATCAAACATCTAACAACGTGGTTTCTAGGACTCTAAACCAAGTTTAATGCAACATGAGTTCTTATAAGTGTCTCAATGAGCTTTGTACAAGTTTGACGAACTTATGAAACATCTAACAACGCGTTTGTAAGACTCTAAACCAACTTTCATGCAACATGAGTGCTTATAAGTGTCTCAATGGGATTTGTACAAGTTTGACGAACATATGAAACATCTAACAACTCGTTTCTAGGACTCTAAACCAAGTTTCATGCAACATAAGTGCTTATATGTTCCTCAATGAGGTTTGTACAAGTTTAACGAACTTATGAAACATCTAACAACGCGTTTCTAGGACTCTAAACCAAGTTTTAATGAGCTTTGTTAAAGTTTGACGAACTTATGCAACATCTAACAACGTGGTTTCTAGGACTCTAAACCAAGTTTCATGCAACATGAGTGTTTATAAGTTTCTCAATGAGCTTTGTACAAGTTTGACGAATTTATGAAACATATAACAACGCGTTTCTAGGACTCTAAACCAAGTCATGCAACATGTGTGGTTATAAGTGTCTCAATGAGCTTTGTACAAGTTTTACGAATTTATTAAACATCTAACAACGTGGTTCCTAGGACTCTAAACCAAGTTTCATGCAACATGAGTGATTGTAAGTGTGTTAATGAGATTTGTAAAAGTTTGACGAACTTATGAAACATCTAACGACGCGTTTCTAGGACTCTAAACCAAGATTCATGCAACATGAGTGCTTATAAGTTCCTCAATGAGTTTTGTACAAGTTTGAAGAAGTTATGCAACATCTAAGAACGCGTTTCTAGGACTCTAAACCAAGTTTCAATCAGCATGAGTGCTTATTAAGTGTCTCAATGAGCTTTGTACAAGTTTGACGAACTTATGAAACATCTAACAACGTCGTTTCTAGAACTCTAAACCAAGTTTCATGCAACATGAGGGCTTATGAGTGTCTCAATGAGCTTTGTACAAGTTTAACAAATTTATGAAACATCTAACAATGTGGTTTCTAGGACTCTAAACCAACTTTCATGCAACATGAGTGCTTATAAGTGTCTCAATGGGATTTGTACAAGTTTGACGAACATATGAAACATCTAACAACTCGTTTCTAGGACTCTAAACCAAGTTTCATGCAACATAAGTGCTTATATGTTCCTCAATGAGGTTTGTACAAGTTTAACGAACTTATGAAACATCTAACAACGCGTTTCTAGGACTCTAAACCAAGTTTTAATGAGCTTTGTTAAAGTTTGACGAACTTATGCAACATCTAACAACGTGGTTTCTAGGACTCTAAACCAAGTTTCATGCAACATGAGTGTTTATAAGTTTCTCAATGAGCTTTGTACAAGTTTGACGAATTTATGAAACATATAACAACGCGTTTCTAGGACTCTAAACCAATTCATGCAACATGTGTGGTTATAAGTGTCTCAATGAGCTTTGTACAAGTTTTACGAATTTATTAAACATCTAACAACGTGGTTCCTAGGACTCTAAACCAAGTTTCATGCAACATGAGTGATTGTAAGTGTGTTAATGAGATTTGTAAAAGTTTGACGAACTTATGAAACATCTAACGACGCGTTTCTAGGACTCTAAACCAAGATTCATGCAACATGAGTGCTTATAAGTTCCTCAATGAGTTTTGTACAAGTTTGAAGAAGTTATGCAACATCTAAGAACGCGTTTCTAGGACTCTAAACCAAGTTTCAATCAACATGAGTGCTTATTAAGTGTCTCAATGAGCTTTGTACAAGTTTGACGAATTATGAAACATCTAACAACGTCGTTTCTAGAACTCTAAACCAAGTTTCATGCAACATGAGGGCTTATGAGTGTCTCAATGAGCTTTGTACAAGTTTAACAAACTTATGAAACATCTAACAATGTGGTTTCTAGGACTCTAAACCAATTTTCATATAAATGAGTGCTTATAAGTGTCTTAATGAGCTTTGTAAAAGTTTGACGAACTTATGAAACATCTAACAACGCGTTTCTAGGACTCTAAACAAAGTTTCATATAACATGAGTGCTTCTATGTTCCTCAATGAGCTTTGTACAAGTTTGAAGAACTTATGAAACATCTAAGAACGCGTTTCTAGGACTCTAAACCAAGTTTCATGCAACACGGGTGCTTATAAGTGTCTCAATGAGCTTTGTACTAGGTTGACAAACTTATGAAACATCTAATAACTTGGTAGCTAGGACTCAAAACCAAGTTTCAGGCAATATGAGTTCTTATAAGTGTCTCAATGAGCGTTGTACAAGTTGGAAGAACTAATGAAACATAAAACAACGTGGTTTCTAGGACTCTAAACCAAGTTTCATGTAACATAAGTCATTATAAGTGTCTCAATAAGCTTTGTACAAGTTTGACGAGCTTACGAAATATCTAACAACGCGTTTCTAGGACCTTAAACCAATTTTCAAGCAACATGACTGCTTATAAGTTCCTCAATGAGGTTTGTACAAGTTTAACGAACTTATGAAACATCTAACAACGCTGTTATAGGACTCTAAACCAAGTTTTATGCACATGAGTGATTATAAGTGTCTCAGTGTACTTTGTACAAGTTTCACGAACTTATGAAACATATAACAACGCCCTTCTAGGATTTTAAAACAACTTTCATAGACAATGGGTGCAAATAAGTTCCTCAATGAGCTTTGTTTAAGTTTTACGAACTAATTAAACATGTAACAACGCGTTTCTAGGACTCTAAACCAAGTTTCATGCAACATGAGTTATTATAAGTTCCTCAATAAGGTTTGTACAAGTTTCACGAACTTATGAAATATCTAACAACGCGTTACTAAGAATCTAAACCAAGTTTCATGCAACATGAGTGATTATAAGTGTCTCATATACCTTTGTACAAGTTTGACGAACTTATGAAATATCTAACAACGCGTTTCTAGGATTCTAAACCAAGTTTAATGCAACATGAGTGTGTATACGTTCCTCAATAAGCTTTGTTCAAGTTTCACGACACTATGAAACATCTAACAACAAGTTTCTAGGATTCTAAACAAAGTTTCATGCAACATGAGTGCTTATAAGTTTCTCAATGAGCTTTGTTCAAGTTTTACGAACTTATGAAACATTTCACAATGCGTTTCTATGACTCTAAACTAAGATTCATGCAGCATGAGTGATTATAAGTGTCTCATAGAGGTTTGTACAAGTTTGACGAACTTATGAAATATTTAACAACGCGTTTCTAAGACTCTAAACCAAGTTTCATGCAACATGAGTGTGTATATGTTCCTCAATGAGCTTTGTACAAGTTTCACGAACTTATGAAACATCTAACAACAAGTTTCTAGGATTCTAAACAAAGTTTCATGCAACATGAGTGCTTATAGGTTCCTCAATGAGCTTTGTACAAGTTTGACGAACTTATGAAACATCTAAAAATTCGTTTCTAGGTCTCTAAACCAAGGTTCATGCAACATGAATGCTTATAAATGTCTCAATGACCTTTGTACTAGGTTGACGAACTTATGAAACATCTAATAACTTGGTTGCTAGGACACTAAACCAAGTTATGCAACATTAGTGGGGGCGACGACCTATTTTCCCCCATTAACTTTCACATACCTGCAAATCCACCCAAACTTAAACCATCTATCTATTTCCCCTTAATTATACTTTCAAATATCTATTTCCACATAATCTGAAAGTTTTATATCGGAGTGCCCATAATGTCTGATTTCGTCGGTTTACGTCGTAAATCTGATATCAAACCAAAATAAAGAACCGAAAAACCCGATTCAAACCTGAATCCGACCCAATTTCATACCCGATTTTTAACCTAACTATAAACCCGCGATCTAAAACAAAAATCCCCAAAATAAAAAAAACGAAGAATCCTAAATATTGTTTCCTTAAGTTTCGAAAATCCCTCTTTTGTGAATTCAATTATGAGTCATGTAAGTCATGCTTCTGCAACATCAAGTGGAACAACAAATCTCCAACTCATTCATTGGAATCCATTCCATTCCATTCATTGGAATCCATTCGATTTCTTCTTGATATTTCCCTCTTTATCGTTTTCTCTCACTTTCACAATTAGGGTTTGTTTTGATTTTTTATGAAAGAAAGTTAAACGCTTTTAATTGGGTCTTAGGTCAGGTATTTGAAAGTAATATCGGTTTTATTTTGGATAAAACTCGACCAAATACAGGTTAATTAAGATTGGTTTGCACAAATTTGATTTTAATTGATATTGTGGACACTCCGATATAAAACTTTCAGATTATGTGGAAATAGATATTTGAAAGTATAATAAAGGGGAAATAGATAGATGGTTTAAGTTTGGGTGGATCTGCAGGTATGTGAAAGTTAATGGGGGAAATAGGTCGTCGACCCACATGAGTGCTTATAAGTGTCTCAATGAGGTTTATACAAGTTTGACGAATTTATGAAACATCTAACACCGTGGTTCCTAGGACTCAAAACCAAGTTTCATGAAACATGAGTGCTTGTAAGTGTCTTACTGAGCTTTGTACAAGTTTAACAAACTTATGAAACATCTAACAATACGTTTCTAGGACGTTAAACCAAGTTTCATGCAACATGAGTGCTTATAAGTTCCTCAATGAGCTTTGTACAAGTTTGACGAACTTATGAAACATCTAAGAATGCGTTTCTAGGACTCTAAACCAAGCTTTATGCAACATGTGTGCTTATAAGTGTCTCAATGAGGTTTGTACAAGTTTGACAAACTTATGAAACATCTAACAACGTCGTTTCTAGGACTCTAAACCAAGTTTCATGCAACATGACTGCTTATAAGTGTCTCGATGAGCGTTGTACAAGTTTAACAAACATATGAAACATCTAACAACGAGGTTTCTAGGACTCTAAACCAATTTTCATTCAACATGAGTGCTTATAAGTTTCTTAATGAGCTTTGTACAAGTTTGACGAACTTATGAAACATCTAACAACGCGTTTCTAGGACTGTAAAACAAGTTTCATGTAACATGAGTGCTTATAGGTTCCTCAATGAGCTTTGTACAAGTTTGACGAACTTATGAAACATCTAAGAACTCTTTTCTAGGACTCTAAACCATGTTTCATCCAACATGGGTGCTTATAAGTGTATCAATGAGCTTTGTACTAGGTTGACGAACATATGAAACATCTAATAACTTGGTAGCTAGGACTCTAAACCAAATTTCATGCAACATGAGTTCTTATAAGTGTCTCAATGAGCGTTGTACAAGTTGGACGAACATATGAAACATCTAACAACATGGTTTCTAGGACTTTAAGCTAAGTTTCGTGCAAAATAAGTGCTTATAAGTGTCTCAATAAGCTTTGTATAAGTTTGACGAGCTAACGAAACATCTAACAACGCGTTTCTAGGACTTTAAACCAAGTTTTATGCAACATGAGTGCTTATAAGTGTCTCAATGGTTGTTGTACAAGTTGGACAAACTTATGAAACATCTAACAACGTGGTTTCTAGAACTCTAAACAAGGTTTCATGCAACTAAGTGCTTATAAGGTTTCTCAATGAGCTTTTTACAAGTTTGACGAACTTATGAAACATCTAACAACGAGTTTCTAGGACTCTAAACCAAGTATCATGCAACATGAGTGCTTATAAGTTCCTTAGTGAACTTTATAAAAGATTCACAAATTTATGAAACATCCAACAACGCGTTTCTAGAATTCTAAACCAAGTTTGATGCAACATGAGTGCTTATAAGTGTCTCAATGAGGTTTGTAAAAGTTTGACCAACTTATGAACCATCTAATAACGTGTTTCTAGGACTCTAAAACAATTTACATGCAACATGAGTGCTTATAAGTGTCTCAATGAGCTTTGTAAAAGTTTGACGAACTTCTGAAACATTTTACAACGCGTTTCTAGGATTCTTAATCAAGTTTCACGCAACATGAGTGCTTATAAGTTCCTCAATGAGCTTTGTACAAGTTTCACGAATTTATGGAACATCTAACAACGTGTTTCTAGGACTCTAAACCAAGTTTCATGCAACATGAGTGCATTTAAGTGTCTCAATGAGCGTTGTACAAGGTGGACAAACTTATGAAACATTTAACAACGTGGTTTCTAGGACTCTAAACCAAGTTTCATGAAACATGAGTGATTATAAGTGTTACAATGAGATTTGTACAAGTTTTACGAACTTAAGAAACATCTAACAACGCATGTCTAGGACTCTTAACCAAGTTTCATGAAACATGAGTGCTTATAAGTGTCTCAATTGTTGTTGTACAAGTTGGACAAACTTATGAAACATCTAACAACGTGGTTTGTAGAACTCTAAACAAAGTTTCATGCAACTCAGTGCTTATAAGGTTTCTCAATTAGCTTTTTACAAGTTTGACGAACTTACGAAACATCTAACAACACTTTTTTAGGACTCTAAACCAAGTTTCATGCAACATGAGTGCTTATAAATGTCTCAATGAGCTTTGTAAAAGTTTGACGAACTTATGAAACATCTTACAACGCGTTTCTAGGACTCTTAACCAAGTTTCGTGCAACATGAGTGCTTATAAGAGTCTCAATGAGCTTTGTACACGTTTTACGAACTTATGAAACATCTAACCACACGTTTCTAGGACTCGAAACCAGGTTTTATGCAACACGAGGGCTTATAAGTTCCCCAATGAGCATTGTACAAGTTTGACGAAATTACGAATCATCTAACAAAGTGGTTGCTAGGACTCTATACCAAGTTTCATGCAACATGAGTGCTTATAAGTTCCTCAATGACCTTTGTTAAAGTTTGACGAACTTATGAAACATCTAACAACGTGGTTTCTAGGACTCTAAAACAAGTTTCATGCAAGATGAGTGCTTATAAATTCCTCAATGAGCGTTGTACAAGTTTCGCGAACTTATGAAACATCTAACAATACATTTCTAGGTCTCGAAACTAAGTTTCATGAAGCATGAGTACTTATAAATGTCTCAATGAGCTTTGTACAAGTTTGACGAACTTATGAAACATATAAAAACGTGATTTCTAGTACTCGAAACTAACTTTCATGCAACATAGGTGCTTATAAGTGTCTCAATGAGCTTTGTACAAGTTTTACGAACTTATGAAACATCTAACAACGTGTTTCTAGGACTTTAAACCAAGTTTCATGCAACATGAGTGTTTATAAGTGTCAATGAGATTTGTACAAGTTTGAAGAACTTATGAAACATCTAAAAATGTGGTTCCTAGGACTCTAAACCAAGTTTCATGCAACATGAGTGTTTATAAGTGTCTTAATGAGCTTTGTACAAGTTTTACGAACTTATGAAACATCTAACAACGTGTTTCTAGGACTCTAAACCAAGCTTCATGCAACATGATTGCTTATAAGTATATCAATGAGCTTTGTACTAGGTTTACGAACTTATGAAAAATCTAATAACTTGGTTGCTAGGACTCTAAACAAGGTTTTATGCAACATGAGTTCTTATAAGTGTCTCAATTAGCATTGTACAAGTTGGAAGAACTTATGAAAAATCTAACAACGTGGTTTCTAGAACTCTAAACCAAGTTTCATGAAACATGAGTGCTTATAAGTGTTTCAATGAGCTTTGTAAAAGTTTGACGAACTTTCGAAACATCTAACAACGCGTTTTTAGGATTCTAAACAAAGCTTCATGCATTATGAGTGCTTATAAGTTCCTCATAGAGGTTTTTACAAGTTTAACGAACTTATGAAACATCTAACAACTAATTTCTAGGACTCTAAACCAAGTATCATTCAACATGAGTGATTATAAGTATCTAAGTGAGCTTTGTACAAATTTCATAAACTTATGAAACATATAACAATGCGTTTCTAGGACTCTAAACCAAGTTTCATGCAACATGGGTGCTTATAAGTTCCTGAATGAGGTTTGTTAAATTTGAAAAACTTATGAAACATCTAACAACGTGGTTTCTTGGACTCTAAACAAATTTCATGCAACATGAGTTCTTATAAGTGTCTCAATGAGTTTTGTACAAGTTTGACGAACTTATGAAACATTTGACAACGTGGTTTCTAGGACTCTATACCAAGTTTAATGCAACGTGAGTGCTTATAAGTGTCTGAATGAGCTTTGTATAAGTTTGACGAACTTATGAAAAATATAACAACGCGTTTCTAGGATTCTAAACCAAGTCATGCAACATGAGTGCTTATAAGTGTCTCAATGAGGTTTATACAAGTTTGACGAATTTATAAAACATCTAACAACGTGGTTCCTAGGACTCAAAACCAAGTTTCATGAAACATGAGTGCTTATAAGTGTCTTAATGAGCTTTGTACAAGTTTAACGAACTTATGAAACATCTAACAACACGTTTCTAGAACATTAAGCCAAGTTTCATGAAACATGAGTGCTTATAAGTTCCTCAATGAGCTTTGTACAAGTTTGACGAACTTATGAAACATCTAAGAACGCGTTTCTAGGACTCTAAACCAAGCTTCATGCAACATGAGTGCTTATAAGTGTCTCAATGAGCTTTGTAGAAGTTTGAAAAACTTATGAAACATCTAACAACATCGTTTCTAGGACTCTAAACCAAGTTTCATGCAACATGACTGCTTATAAGTGTCTCGATAAGCTTTGTACAAGTTTAACAAACTTATGAAACATCTAACAACGAGGTTTCTAGGACTATAAACCAATTTTCATTCAACATGAGTGCTTATAAGTGTCTTAATGATCTTTGTACAAGTTTGGCGAACTTATGAAACATCTAACAACTCGTTTCTAGGACTCTAAACCTTGTTTCATGTAACATGAGTGCTTATAGGTTCCTCAATGAGCTTTGTACAATTTTGACGAACTTATGAAACATCTAAGAACGCGTTTCTAGGACTCTAAACCAAGTTTCATGCAACATGGGTGCTTATAAGTGTCTTAATGAGCTTTATACTTGGTTGACGAACTTATGAAACATCTAATAACTTGGTAGCTAGGACTCTAAACAAAGTTTCATGCAACATGAGTTCTTATAAGTGTCTCAATGTATGTTGTACAAGTTGGACGAACTTATGAAACATCTAACAATGTGGTTTTTAGGACTTTAAGCCAAGTTTCGTGCAACATAAGTGCTTATAAGTGTCTCAATGAGCTTTGTATAAGTTTGACAAGGTTACAAAACATCTAACAACGCGTTTCTAGGACTTCAAACCAAGTTTTATGCAACAAGAGTGCTTATAAATTCCTCAATGAGGTTTGTATAAGTTTAACGAAGTTATGAAACATCTAACAACGTGATTCCTAGGACTCTAAACCAAGTTTCATGCAACATGAGTGCTTATAAGTTCCTCAATGACCTTTGTTAAAGTTTGGCGAACTTATGAAACATCTAACAACGTGGTTTCTAAGACTCTAAAACAAGTTTTGTGGAAGATGAGTGCTTATAAATTCTTCAATGAGTGTTGTACAATTTTTGCGAACTTATGAAACATCTAACAATACGTTTCTAGGTCTCAATGAGCTTTGTACAAGTTTGACGAACTTATGAAACATATAACAACGTGATTTCTAGGACTCTAAACTAACTTTCATGCAACATGGGTGCTTATAAGTGTCTCAATGAGCTTTGTACAAGTTTGAAGAACTTATGAAACATCTAACAATGCGTTTCAAGGACTTTAAATCAACATGAGTGTTTATAACTGTCAATGAGATTTGTAAGAGTTTGAAGAACTTATGAAACATCTAACAATGTGGTTCATAGGACTCTAAACCAAGTTTCATGCAACATGAGTTCTTATAAGTGTCTTAATAAGCTTTGTACAAGTTTTACGAACTTATGAAACATAGAACAACACGTTTCTAGGATTCTAAATCAATTTTCATGCAACATGAGTGCTTATAAGTGTCTCAATGAGATTTGTACTAGGTTGACGAACTTATGAAACATCTAATAACTTGGTTGCAGGACTCTAAACAAAGTTTCATGCAACATGAGTTTTTATAAGTGTCTCAATGAGCGTTGTACAAGTTGGACGAACTTATGAAACATCAAAAAACGTTGTTTCTAGGACTCTAAACCAACTTTCATGAAACATGAGTGCTTATAAGTGTCTTAATGAGCTTTGTACAAGTTTGACGAACTTATGAAACATTTGACAACGTGGTTTCTAGGACTCTAAACCAAGTTTCATGCAACATGAGTGCTTATAAGTTTCTCAATGAGCTTTGAACAAGTTTGACGAACTTATGAAACATATAACAACGCGTTTGTAACTCTAAACCAAGTCATGCAACATGAGTGCTTATAAGTGTCTCAATGAGTTGTGTACAAGTTTCACGAATTTATGAAACATCTAACAACGTGGTTCCTAGGACTCTAAACCAAGTTTCATTCTACATAAGTGCTTAGAAGTGTCTTAATGAGCTTTGTACAAGTTTGACCAACTTATGAAACAGTTAACAACACGTTTCTAGGACTCTAAACCAAATTTTACGCAACATGAGTGGTTCTAAGTTCCTCAATGAGATTTTTACAAGTTTGAAGAACTTATGAAACATCTATGAACGGGTTTCTATAACTCTAAACAAAGTTTCTTGCAACATGAGTGCTTATAAGTTCCTAAATGATATTTTTATAAGTTTGACAAACTTATGAAAAATCTAAGAACGCGTTTCTAGGACTCTAAACCAAGCTTCATGCAAAATGAGTGCTTATAAGTTTCTCGATGAGCTTTGTACTAGGTTGACGAACTTATGAAACATCTAAGAACGCGTTTCTAGGACTCTAAACCAAGTTTCATGCAACATGAGTGCTTATAAGTGTCTCAATGAGATTTATACAAGTTTGACGAACTTATGAAACATCTAACAACGTGGTTTCTAGGACTCTAAACCAAGTTTCATGCAACATGAGTGCTTATAAGTGTCTCAATGAGCGTTGTACAAGTTTGACGAACTTATGAAACATCTAACAACGTGGTTTCTAGGACTTTAAACCAAGTTTCGTGAAACATAAGTGCTTATAAGTGTCTCAATGAGCTTTGTATAAATTTGACGAGCTTACGAAACATCTAACAACGCGTTTCTAGGACTTTAAACCAAGTTTTATGCAACATTAGTGCTTATGAATTCTTCAACGAGGTTTGTATGCAACATGAGTGCTTATAAGTTCCTCAATGACCTTTTTTAAAGTTTGACGAACTTATGAAACATCTAACAACGTGGTTTCTAGGACTCTAAAACAAGTTTCATGCAAGATGAGTGCTTATAAATTCTTCAATGAGTGTTGTACAAGTTTCGCGAACTAATGAAACATCTAAAAATACGTTTCTAGGTTTCGAAACTAAGTTTCATGAAATATGTGTGCTTATAAATGTCTTAATGAGCTTTGTACAAGTTTG